>CM036615.1:0-1200000 GCA_020745705.1 Hemiprocne comata | reverse complement strand
TTTTTAACACCTCCAGGGATGGTGACTCCACCACTTCCCCAGGTAGCTTGCTCCAATGCTCATTCAGTAAAGAGATTTTTCCTAATATCCAATCTAAACCTCCCCTGGTGCAACTTGAGGCCATTTCCTCTTGTCCTATTGCTGATTATTTGAGAGAAGAGACCAACATCCGCCTCACTACAACCTCCTTTCAGGTAGTTGTAGAGAGCGATAAGGTCTCCCCTCAACCTCTTCTTCTTCAGACTAAACAACTCCAGCTCCCTCAGTTGCTCCTCATAAGACTTGTGCTCTCAACCCTTCACCAGCTTCCTTGCCCTTCTTTGGACTTGCTCCAGCCCCTCAATGTTCTTCTTGTAGTGAGGGGCCCAGAACTGAACACATTATTTGAGGTGTGGCCTCACCAGTGCTGAGTACAGGGGCACGATCACTTCCCTACTCCTGCTGGCAACAGTATTTCTGATACAAGCTATGATGCTGTTGGCCGCTTGGCCACCCGGGCACACTGCCTGCTCATATTCAGCAAGCTGTTGACCAACACCCCCAGGTCTTTCTCTGCTGGAGATTTCCAGCCATTCTTCCCCAAGCCTGTAGTGTTGCATGGGGTTGTTGTGGCCCAAGTGCAGGACACGGCACTTAGCCTTGTTGAATCTCATACAATTGGCCTTGGCTTATTGATCCAGCCTGTCCAAATCCCTCTGTAGAGCCTTTCTACCCTCAAGCAGATACACAGTCCCACCCAACTTGGTGGTGTCTACAAATTTAGTGAGGGTGCACTCAATCCTTTTGTCCAGATCAGTGATAAAGATAGTAAACAAGTCTGGCCCCAAAGCTGAGCCCTTGGGAATACCACTTGTGACCAGCCGCCAGCTGGATTTAACTCCATTCACCACAACTCTCTGGGCTCAGCCATCTATCCAGTTTTTTACCCAGTGAAGAGTACACTTGTCTAAGCCATGATGAGCCAGCTTCTCTAGGAGAATGCTGCGGGTGACAGTGTCAAAGGCCTTACTAAACTCTAGGTAGAAAACATCCACAGCCTTTTCCTCATCCACTAGGCGGATCACCTGGTCATAGAAGGAGATCAGGTTGGTCAAGCAGGACCTGCCTTTCATAAAGTGGGCCTGATCACCTGATTTTCCTGCATGTGCCACGTGATGACACTCAATATGAACTGCTCCATAACCTTCTATGACACTGAGGTTAGACTGAGAGGCCTATAGCTCCCCGAATCCTCCTTCCGGCCCTTCTTGTAGATGGGCATCACATTAGCCAGCCTCCAGTCATCTGGGACCTCCCCTGTTCACCAGGAGTGCTGATAAATGATGGAGAGTGGCTTGGCAAGCTCCTCCACCAGTTCCCTCAGTACTCTTGGGTGGATCCCATCTGACCCCATAGACTTATGTGTGTCTAGGTGGTGTAGCAGGTAATTAACTGCTTCCTCCTGGATTATGGGGGTTTATTCTGCTCTCTTGTCCTTGTCTTCTAGCTCAGGGGGCTGAACGCCCTGGGGGTAGCTGGTCTGACTATTAAAGCTTGAGGCAAAGAAGTCATTAAGTACCTCAGCCTTTTCCTCATCCTTGGTGGCAATGTTCCCCCCCCACATCCAATAAAGGATGGACATTCTCCTTGGCTCTCTTTTTGTTGTTAATGTATTTGTAAGAACATTTTTTTGTTATCTGTTACGACAGTGGCCAGATTGAGCTCCAGCTGGGCTTTTGCCTTTCTAATTTTTTCTCTGTATGACCTAATGAGATCTCTGTACTAGTCTTGAGTTGCCTTCCCCCTCTTCCAAAGGTGGAAAACTCTCCTTTTTTTCCTGAGTCCCAGCAAAAGCTCCCTGTTCATCCAGTCTGGTCGTCTTTCCCGCCAGTTCCTCTTATGGTACATGGGGACAGCCTGCTCCTATGCCTTTCAGATTTCCTTCTTGAAGAGCATCCAGCCTTCCTGGACCCTTTTGCCCTTCAGGATTGTCTCCCAAGGGACTCTCTCAACCAGTGTCCTGAACAGGCCAAAGTCTGCCCTCCATAAGTCCATGGTAGTGGTTTTGCTGCCCCCCTCCTTACTTCACTAAGAATCGAGATCTTTACCATTTCATGATCGCTAAGCCCAAGATGGCCTGTGACCACCACATCTCCCACCAGTCCTTCTCTGGCAGGTCACCCAGTCATAGAAGGAGATGAGAAAAGAAAAAGCAAAATGTGCACAGTCATCAGGATGCAACAATATGGTGAAAAAGCAATCCTTAAGGTCAATCACATATATAGGCCACTCTACAAGAATCATAGAAGGATTTGGAATCCCAGGTTGTAAGGCCCCCATTGGCTGCATGACAGCATTCACTGCCCTAAGATATTGTAACAAGCACTATCTTCCGGATTTTTTTGGTATAACAAATATAGGTGTGTTCCAAGGACTGGTAGAAGGTACAATGTGCCCACACATTAACTGCTCCTGTACCAATTTTTGCGCCTGTTCCAGCCTTTCACCCTTTAAAGGCCACTGATCTACCCAAAACGGAGTGTCAGTCAGCCACGTCAGTTTGAGTCAAGGCTGGACGTCAGTGGCCCTGCTGATAAATTTTGGCATGATGGGTTAGCGGACAGTGTCATGTGCCACTGAGACAATAAACCTCTCCCCCATAAAGTACATGGAACGGGGAGAACATATGGTTTCAACGCAGCTTGCCTTTTCTCTGGGCCTTCCACCAGAAGTGGAAGAGCACTCTGAAGTGGAATCTAAGTTCCCCCTATGCCTGTAACTGCTGCTTGAACCCGTGCAAAAGGCCAATCTTCCGGCCAATCTTGCTGATTTATGATCAAAACATCGGCACCAGTGTCCACCATCCCAACAAAAGGTTGGCCTTTTATAAGGACAGTTAGAAGTGGTTCCAGCAGTCACCTGTTGGGTCCAAAATATCTGTGGATTACCAGTACTCCCGAAACCCCCTTGTCCATGCTTGCTATCAGCAGCAGGGGGGACAGAGAATGGCAGCAATAAAAGCTGCGCCGCTGACTGACCAGAGGGAATAGTACAAGGTGGGTGTGGCGTCCACACCATAATTTTTATTTGTCCTTCAAAATCAGAATCAATAACACCAGGCAAGACAAACAAACCAGAGCATGTAGCAGATGAGCAACCTAGCAAAAGACCACAAAAACCTCTGGGCAAAGGGCCATAGACTCCTGTGTCTAATAAATGCACAGTCAAATCTGTTAGTACGGTGTTCGTGACTGTGGCCATATCCAATTGGGCACTCCCTGCTGTGCTGGCTGTGAGATCCCCAATTGTACGCTTCCGGGACCGCATGCCGGCTGAGACAGCGGCACTGACACCATCTCCTGACTGCAACAGACACTGTTGTTGTTTCTCGGGGTGCCGGGTCTCGCGCCCCGCCTCCCGTTTCCCTGCATCAGCTGGCCTTGTTCGTTAGCCTTTTACCGACATTGATTGCCCCACTCATAGCCCTGTCCGCAATGCGGACAAGGCGTGGATAGCTGATGCGTACTGTTCCTTTTCCGACCGCCCCCCCCCCGGTCGGACATTCCTTTCTAATATGACCCTCTTTTCCACATTCAAAACACTTCAAACCCCCTCTGCCCACTGAGCAAAGGCTTCAGCCAGCATAGATGCCTTATGCAACTCTAAGCCCACATTCTGACACACCTTTAACAGCTCAGCAATCGATTTAGCAGTGTGCCTAATCGGGGTGATTGCCTTCTGGCAGTCTGCATTTGCATTTTCAAAAGCCAGCTGAAAAAACAACACACGCACCGCACCGCCTCCTCATTCTCTACCTGCCTTAAAATAGCTGTCTGAAGCCAATCTATGAAAGAAACATAGGCCTCCTGTGGCCCTTGTCTAATAGAGGCAAAAGACTATTCCTGTCACCCTGCCTCAGGCACCTTACGCAAGGCATTTAACGCAATATTCGCAACCTGCTGGAACGCTGCCCGCGGCATCTCTGCCTGCGCCTGTGCGGTAGCCCTAGCGTTCAGTCCTAACAGTTCATTCTCGCTGACCGCCATACCAGCTGCAATGTTATCCATGACCTGCACCACAACCAGCTCCTGATATTTAGCCCACCAAACAGTATATTGAGCTGCTGACAAAATCAGACGCATCAAAGCCTTGCAATCGACTGGTGTCATAACATAACTGTCACTAATAGCCGAAATAAGATTCATAGTAAAATGATTCTGCAAACCATAATCGCAGACTGCCTGCCTGACCTCCTTAATAGCCTCATATGAAAGCGGTGCATGCTCCGGGCGTCAACCATTCCTATACACGACCGGCATGGCAGTCACTAAAGCAACGTCACCATTCTTTAATGCATCCTGATGACACCGATCAGAGAGCGGTGCAGAAGGAACTACCGCTTTCTCCACACAACATTGACTCCCCCCCCCCCGAGTCACGTCGCTGTGATTCTAAAAGCTCTGGAGCAGCGGAAGCGACATCTGCAAAAGCCGCACGGAGGTCGGGGGGGGGGGAACACTCCAGGACGGAGGGGCGGGGTGGGCGGGGTATAGATCCGGTTCGCCCTGCGGATCAACAGATCTGGGGTCAAAAGTGTTACTGAATTGACTGAATTTTGATCATTTAGAAGGCCAGGGCCTGGTCGGGCTTGACCAAGACAAGGCTTTTAGGAGAAACTGTTCTCATAGGAATTGGGAGGGGGAAAGTGGGTGATTGCGTTTTACTTCAGTAGTCACAGAAACCACATGTACTAGACAAGTGGTACGTACAAGTAGCTAAGGTCTGGAATTATATGAAGAATAAGATATTATGCTTGTCGCGGACCGAGATAGGTAAAGCCGCGACCCACACCCCCACCTCGGGGGAATCGAGGGCTGAAGACCACTCCCTGTCACACTCACAAACAACGCTTAGGAATCACTAGATTTATTAAAGGCACTGAGGGTTTGGCAAGTCCGATATCAAATAACACACAAGGTCTATCTCTATATCTATATCCACACCTATATATCCATATACCAACAGCTATACAACACTACATCTATATGCCAATAACAACACACATAGAAAACAAGAGACAACCTCTCCCCTTCCCCCCTGTTCCCGTTCCCGGACAGGGATAAGAGGGAAAGCCTGGAGAGAGCCTTTGGGAAATAGAAGAATATTGGAAAGGAGAAGTGAGTGTCTGGTATGTGTGAATATTATGTAGGAATGTTTGTAGGAATGTTAGTAAGATGTCCGCAATTCTCACCACCGGGGTACGGCCGAAGCCAATCCCTGGTCGCGATCCACGTCCTGTCTCTTGAGACTCTAGGCAAACGGTCCGTTCGGTACATCCACACGCCAACAACCACAGGGAGCAGCGCCGTAACGGCAATGCAGCCTCCGCAGCGGTACGCTCACCGCGGCGGCTGGATCCGTGTAGTATTCACAGAGCGCGCGCCTTCTTGCTCCTCCCTTTTTTTCCCGGTTCCGGCCCCGCCGTGCCTCCTGGGAGCTGTAGTCTGTAGTCCTGTGCGCATGCGCCTGGTACCTCTGTCCTCTCCCCACGAGTGCCGGGGGGGCGCATCACCAGGACTGGTCAGTGAATGTCGCTGGATTAAAGGCCATTATAGAGTCCGTCTCTCACAATGCTTAAGCAACTACCATGGAAGGAATAATACAATAATAAATCTTGAAGCTATCACACGGTAGCCAAGGTCACAGTAACCAGTTGTGCTGCTTGGAAATCCCCTTTTCCCATCCCATCCTGATTTAAATATCAGGGACTATAATCAGTAGGATAACCAATAATTTTTGTTAAAGATGAATATGTATGAGGTTATGTAACTCGAAAGATCATAAGGGGGCCAATCAATGTAAAAGTTAAACTTAATGAGTAATTAAAAGTGATCATTATATGCATTTTTATGTTAAATATTTCAGACAATAGAAATTTAATATATAAAACCTGTTGATTGAAATGCAACGGAGGATACACTAGGAGGAGTTATCCCCCGTATACTCAGCACGCTAATAAAGAAGTGTCTGCTTATCTACATCACATTGGTATCGATAAGTTATTTTCATCCTATTTGGTGACAGTTTTTGGCAACCCAGATGGGACCTCGCTGAGAGAGACTGGAGGAGTCAGGGACCTGATCGGTTCCAGCCGGCACCGAGGAAATTCTCGGGGATACCCATCGATCCCCAGTCCGCAAGGCTCTTGGCGACGTCCCCTGGAATTGGTAAGACACTTCTTATTTGGTTTGGGAGGGGGATAGAGTCTCCCAGTCTGCCTGTCAGACGCGGCGAAAGCTGCGCAGGGTTGGACTAGAGGGTACCCATTTGTGGAAGCCGAGGCGTCTGCCCATAAGACATAAGCAAAAGCTATTGCAGGGTTGGACAATTTGTGGTATTGGAAATTGAAGTGCCTATAAGTCTTTGTCGGTGTCTTTGTATATTTGTTGGTACTATTGGTGTGTGTATGTGCGTGACTGAGACGTGCAATTGAGCACGAAGCGAGTGCAGAGTTCCGATCCGCGGTTCTGTTATCCCGCGAGGGGTGCGGCCAGAGACGAATGAAGTGAAAGACTGAGTGATTCTGTGTGAACTTTAACAACAGTTATAATGACTTCCAAGTTGACACATTTGTTTAAGAGTAAAAGTGTTGGTAATTTAACTTCTGATGAAAAGATACCAAAAACCTCCCCATTAGGATGTTTATTGGCCCATTGGGGAGAATTACAGGATGATTTGCGAAAAAGTCAAATGATAGAGTATTGTAATCATTGGTGGCCCCTGTATGTGTTAGAAGATCAGGAAAAATGGCCCACAAATGGAACTTTGAGTTATAACACTATATTACAGCTAATGTTGTTTTGCAGAAGGGAGGGGAAATGGAATGAAGTACCTTATGTAGACTTGTTCTTTTATCTGAGGCAACGAACTGATTGGCAGAAAGAATGTAAATTGCTTAGCTGAGACAATCTAGTAATGGCTTTAACTTCTGAAAACAAAAAGACAAAGAGATGTTGCTCTGCATGTGATATTGGAAAGAGGTGTATCAAAGGTATGGCCCCAAAAGATGAAATAGGACTGGAATTAGATGTGGCCCCTTCACAGGGAGGACGGGAACACCATAGACAGAGGCAATGGCATGAAAATGAATCAGTAGAAGTAATGGAGCCTGAAAGTAGTGGAATGAGGGATGAGGAAGGACCTTCGGAAGTTGTGGTGCATACCCCTGTATCTCGGAGAACTAGACAGCAAACACAGATGTTAGCCCCTTTGAGACAAGGAGTTGGTCAAAAGGGACCTGTATATGTGAAAGTACCTTTTTCAATTGTGGACTTGGTGGCTTGGAAGCAGGCTGCAGGACCTTATAGGGAAAATCCGGAGAAGGTTAGCAGGATAATAGACACAATTATTAGAACACAGGACTCAGATTGGAATGATATGCAAGTGATACTGGATTATTTGATGGATGGGACAGAGAAGCAAATGGTATTGAGGGCTGCTAAGACACAGGCAGAAACGGCAGTGCTGAATGGGACAGCGAGTGGGACGATAGAACAAAATTTTCCTTCTGGAGATCCAGAGTGGGATCCAAATCGTGTGGACCATAGGCAGAGATTGAATCGGTATCGGAATTGGGTTTTGTATGGAGTGAGACATGCAATACCTAAGGCTGTAAATTGGTCAAAGCTGTATGAAGTGAGACAGGATAAGAGCGAATCTCCTTCTGCGTATTTAGAAAGATTAAAAGAAGTGGCCAGAAGGTACACTAATTTAGAAGTAGATACAGATGAAGCACAAATGCAACTGGCCTTGATCTTTATAGGACAATCTGCACCAGACATAAGGAAAAAGCTCCAGAAACTGGAAGGAGGAGATTCAAAAAAAATCTGAATAAGATGTTAGAGGTGGCATGGAAAGTATATAGCAATTGAGAGAAGGAAGAAAGGAGAACTAGAGAAAATAGGCTGTTGGCAGTGGTAACAGGAGCACCTGTGAGAGGCAGAGGATGTGGGGGAAGAAGGGGGGCCATAGGGAGAGGTGAAAACTAGAACTTTTATGCTCCCTTGGGAATAAATCAATGTGCTTACTGTAGAGGAGAAGGGCATTGGAAACGAGAGTGCCCAAAGTTAAGGGGAGGTCAGCAGGAGGTGGCAAGATTGATGATGTTAGATGAATGAAGGGAACCAGAGGGGAACCCAGCTGAACCTCTGGTTGTAATTAAGCTGGGAGAAAAAGAGGTTACATTTTTAGTAGACACTGGAGCAACATTCTCAGTTTTGAATACTTGTAAAGGGAAATTGGGCCTCAGAACAGCAAATATAATTGGGGCCACAGGGAAGGAGGAAAATATGCCATTCCTTCAACCCCTGGATTTAAAATTTGGAAACAAAATAATTACACATGAATTTTTGTATGTACCAGAATGCCCGATACCCTTATTAGGGAGAGATTTGTTATCTAAATTAAATGCAGAAATTGTTTTTGAAAATGGAGAGCTCCTCTTAAAAATACCTGAATCAAAGACAGGAGAAATTTTGATGATACGGGAAAAAATAAAAGAACAAGAAATTCCACAAGAAGTGGATTTGGCAGTAATCCCTACAGTATGGGAAACTGATAAACCTGGCAAATCAAAATTAGCACAACCTGTCAAAATAGAATTGAAAGAGAGCTCAAAGCCAGTGAGGATTAAACAATATCCAATCAAACCAGAAGCCAGGAAGGGAATTAAGAAATTGATTGATAAGTTTATAGAATACAAAATTCTCAAAGAGTGTGAATCTGAGTACAATACCCCAATCTTACTGGTGAGAAAACCTTCAGGTGAGTATAGGTTGGTGCAAGATTTAAGAGCTATAAATTAGATAGTTAAGGATATACACCCTGTAGTGGCAAACCCATATACTTTGTTAACAGCTTTGAGAGAAGAACATCAGTGGTTTACAGTGCTTGATTTAAAAGATGCTTTCTTTTGCATACCCCTGGATGAGGAAAGCAGGAAACTGTTTGCTTTTGAATGGGAGAATCCACAAACAGGGCGAAAGATGCAGCTAACATGGACAAGGTTACCACAAGGATTTAAGAACAGCCCAACAATTTTTTTGGAAAACAGCTGGCCAAAGAACTTGAAACATGGAAACAGGATGATTCAAGAACGAGACCAGGACACCTGCTTCTACAATACGTGGACGACATCTTGATTGCTACAGAAGAGAGATCTGCCTGCATAAAGGTAACAATAGAACTTTTAAATTTTCTCGGACTAAACGGGTACAAGGTATCCAGAAGCAAAGCCCAAATAGCAAAACAGACTGTAATATATCTGGGCTTCGAAATTTCAAAAGGACAACGGCAAGTGGGAACAGATCGTAAGGAAGCCATTTGTGGCATCCTGGAACCCAGAAATGTTCATGAACTGAGGGTGTTCCTGGGAATGGCCAGGTGGTGTCGACTGTGGATAATGAATTACGGTCTAATAGCCAAGCCGTTGTATGAAGCCCAGAAGAACTCTCCCTTTGTATGGGGTCCAAATCAGCAACAGGCCTTTAGAGACCTGAAACGCGCACTAATGTCTGCATGACTTCCAGATCTAACCAAAGATTTCCAGTTGTTTGTTCATGAAAGACAGCATCTAGCATTGGGAGTGCTGACCCAGAGGATGGGAAGCTGGAAGAGACCAGTCGGATATTTCTCCAAACAACTGGATAAGGGATGGCCTACTTGTCTTCGAGCAGTTGCTGCTACAGTGATGCTTATCCAAGAAGCCCGAAAACTGACTTTGGGAAGAACAATAACAGTGTATGTCCCACACATGGTAATAACTGTTTTAGAACAAAAGGGGGGACATTGGTTATCCCCTAGCAGAATAATGAAATACCAGGTGGTATTGACTGAACAGGATGATGTGATTTTGAAAATGACTAACCTGGTGAATCCTGCAGTTTTTTTAAGTTCCTCACAGGAAGAAGGACAACTGGAACATGACTGCCTCACCACTATTGAACATGTGTATTCCAGTCGGGAAGACTTGAAAGACACACCGTTGGAAGACCCCGACTGCCTGACTGGAAGCTATACACAGATGGCAGCAGTTTTGTGGAACATGGAGTTGGATACACTGGATATGCGGTAACAACTGCAAACTCAGTCATAGAGGCAAAAGCACTGCCTGGCACCACGTCAGCCCAAAAGGCAGAGCTTGTTGCCCTAACCAGAGCCCTTGAATTAAGTGAAGGAAAGAAGGTGAACATTTGGGCTGATTCAAAATATGCCTTTGGGGTAGTACATGTCCATGGGATCCTGTGGAAAGAAAGAGGATTATTATCCTCCCAAGGATCAAATATTAAACATCAGAATGAAATTTTGCAATTATTGCAAGCCATTAAAAAACCTAACCAGGTGGCAATCATGCACTGTAAAGCACATCAGGTGGGAAACACAAAAGAGATTGGAAGGAATAACCTAGCAGATAGAGCTGCCAGAAAGGCGGCAAGAGAAAAGTCTCTGCAAATGGGTTTAATTTCAACTAAAACAATAACTCTTCCAAAGGAAAAGCCTAAATATTCAGAAGAGGATGATAAGTTGGGAAAATTGTTGGATGCAAAGAAAAATCCAGATGGATGGTGGGTCACACCTAATGGACAGGTAGTAGTACCGCCCCTCCTAATGAGAGAAATAATTCTGACAAAACACCAAGAATGTCATTGGGGTGTGGAAGCTTTAGTTACCCTTTTAAAAAGGCAAGTGGTATCAGTCCAAATGTTAGGGATAGCCAAAATGATAACTGCAAAATGTGATCTGTGTCTAAAGAATAATCCAGTGATAAGGAAAAAAGTTCAGATGGGTAAGCTCAAGTCTGGAACAGAACCAGGTGATTATTGGCAAATAGATTTTTCAGAGCTACCCAGACAAAATGGGTATTGATACATTCTGGTGGGGGTTGACACTTTTACAGGATGGCCAGAAGCCCTTCCTTGTCGCACTACACAGGCAAAAGAGATTGTAAAATGGCTATTACAAGAAATAATACCGAGGTTTGGTGTCCCTATTGGGATCTCTTCGGACAGAGGTCCACATTTTGTTGCTGAAGTTGTGCAAAGTGTATGTAAAGCCCTGGGAATCACTTGGAATTTACATACACCATGGAGGCCACAATCTAGTGGAAAAGTAGAAAGGATGAATCAGACTCTAAAAAGACAAATTAGCAAAATATGCCAAGAAACCAATTTGAAGTGGCCTCAGGCACTTCCATTGGCATTGCTGCAAATCAGGGTACAGCCAAAAAGTGGCACCTCAGTCAGTCCATATGAACTACTATATGGGAAACCATATGAAGCCCCAGAACCAAATCCAAACATGCATGTAAAAGGAAAACAGGATGTGTATAACTATCTGCTTTCTCTAGGAAAAACCTTAACTGCAATTCGGAATGCCGTGGTGTGGAACAGACCCCTGTCCTTAAAAAATTCAGTACATGATTTTCAACCTGGAGACTACGTCTACGTAAAAACATAGACCTCTGAACCTTTGCGGGAATGCTGGAAAGGACCCTTCCAGGTGCTGCTAACTACCTATACAGCCATCAAGATCGCAGAATCAGAAGTGTGGATCCACTACCCCCTTCATGGAAGATCATCAATAGAAATCCAGAGACCTTAAAATTAACTTTAAAACATGTTTGATTTTACATATCAGATTAGGATTTCTGTTATAGGTCTGATTTTGATTTGGAAGCTGATGCTAGCGGGAGCTTGGGTTGAGACAGCAATTGGGAGACAAAATTAAACTGAGAATTACAGGGATAAGTTAGATCTGAGGGTGAGGAACAAAAGGCAGGTAGAAACGAATCAGCTGATACAACTCCCAGGGAAAGCACCAGAAGAAAATTTGATGGTTGGCTTAATTAAAGAATTTGCCAATTTACACAACATAACACAGATTACTGCTTGCTTACCAATGCCAAGAGCAGTAGGTGAATCTGTTCCATGGGGAATTTTAACAATGAATTTGACTAATTTAGAGCACAAAAATGAGACCACCCATTGCAAACAAGTTCCCCTTGTTGAGTGGAGAGAGCAAATAGAAAACATTCAAAAGAAATGGAAATACCCAGGGAATAGAGCTGACTGCTACAAGTTACCAAATTCATACTTTGAATCAATGAGAGATCTATCAGCCCAGATGCGTTTTCTTTGTAGCGGACCAACCTGTGATGAAAGTAATAGAGGATATTGTTCTTATACTGAACCAATTAAGAGAAATGTTAGCCGAATAATTATGGAATATAAATGTCAGGAAACCAATCAGAATAACAAAGAGACAGAGGTGCAACATGGAAGAGAAAAAGGTTATCAGGGGAAGTCAGCATGGATTTACCAAGGGGAAATCATGCTTGACTAATCTGATAGCCTTCTATGATGTTGTGACTAAATGGATAGATGCAGGGAGACCAGTGGATGTAGTCTACCTCAACCTTAGCAAGGCTTTTGACACAGTCTCTGTGGAGGTCTGGGGGAAATTAAGATTCCCGAAAATAAAAAAGAATTACAAGAAATACTGGGTACTCTCCAATTTTGGAGAAAACATATCCCTGATCTAGCCATTATAGCCAGGTCACTCTATGATCTTTTAAGAAAACATAGACACTGGGAGTGGACCCAAATTCCGGAAGAAGCTTTAAAGGTATTCCTATTTGAAATACAAACTTACCAAACCTTGGGACCCATTCATCCTACAGAACCGATTATAATTGAATGGGGATTTGCCATCAGTGGTCTGTCTTACCATCTTCGACAGAAAGGGCCTGAGGGAGGAGTCCGACCTATTGGATTCTTCTTCCAGACCTTCAAGGATGCTGAGAAAAGATACTCCATTTGGGAGAAGTGTTTATTAACGGTAAGCACTGCCTTGAAAGAAATTGAAAAGATAATCAGAAAACAAAGCATTGTCCTACGTGGACCATTCAAAATCATTAAACAAATTATCTCAGGCAGAGCACCCCCAGAAGGAGTATCACAAAGAGCCACTGTAAGGAAGTGGTATTCATAAATTGAATACTATTGTAATTTGTTTTCAATAGAAGAAGGTCCAGACAAGACACTAAAAATTCAAGACAATATTGACAAAAATGATAATTATGTTGATTTGACTGCAAAGGAACCATCTTCAATTAAGGACGTGCCTGAATATACCTCCACCTTGCAGAGAGTTTGGTTTACAGATGCCTCTGCAAGGAGGGAAGGTAAAACATGGAAATTCAGATCTGCGGCTCTTAATGTAAACACTGGAGAGCAAATTATTAATGAAGGGATAGGAAGTGCTCAAACAGAATGTAAAACCATGACACAGGAGAGTTAGATGCAGTATACAATGTGTTTGTCAAAGAAAAGGACACTAAAGAAGCTGTTTATGTTTATACTGATTCATATGCCATATACAAAGGGTGTGTTGAGTGGATTACATTTTGGGAAAAGAATGATTGGAAAGTCAATAATGTCCCAGATTGGCAATGTGAAAAATGGAAACTAATATTGGAAATAGCCAAAAATAGTCCTCAATTTCATGTGGGCTGGATCCCGTCTCATCAGGCCAACATGAAAAGTGAGGCAGCATCCTGGAACAACCAGGTAGACAAATTGGCAAGAATAGATGTAATAGAAATAAAAGAAGCACTTAACAATGGTGAAGTTAATGAATGGAAAAGACTCCTAGAATGGTTGCATTGCAAAAGGGGACATTCTGGCAATTATTGTGATAAACTGAAAATGGTTTGTTCATCAAACTTTATTAAAAGGAACAAATAAACCTATTTCTTAATTATTTGCTCTAATAACAACACCAAATGTATTTTGTTTAGTAGAACTCGGCCACAGGGATATCGAAGGTTTTAACTTACTTTTTAAAGATTTTAACTTGCCTTTTTTTAAGTCGTAAAGGCTCTATGTGCAGCTAAGGAATTTGCAAGATAACGGAAAGCTACATAAATTATGCAAGGCCAGATTACAAGGGTGGATTGTGATGTGTCAGCAATGTATATTGTAAAAGGACTTGGGAGAAAGGGGGGGGCACATGAAGACGAGGAGTACGTGACGTGAGGAAGCCAAGAAGCCTTCATCCCCACGACCACCAGGAGACAGAGGAAGACAATGAACGACCCCCTAGCAACAAGTCGCGCAAGTGCAGAGTACACCACTAACAGAGACACGTAACCCGGAAGACGAAGGGTATAAAAGCAGTGACTTTGGGAAGGGGGGCACGCACTGTTGGTGGAGCTGTGACTCCCCGGTCGCCCAGAGCTGTTTTGCTTGCTATCACTTGCTTAATAAATCTTTACATTTTGTAATTGGTTCTGACTCATGTCAATTCGTGAATCCAACTTATAACAATTTTGGTGCCGTGACTCGGATAGAGGCAATTTGATTGTAAGAACTCCACGGGGGAGGCGCCCCGCTGAAAAGCGGCCCCTGTTGAGAACCCTTGCACTCAAATCCTCTACCGACGATCCCGAAATTCGACAGCAAGCAAATAAACACTGGCAACCCCGTAAACTTTGTGCACGAAGACCCGAACGAAGACTCAGGAGTGAGTAAGTATAGGGCGGTAATCCGTTCGGTTGGGGTTGGGTATCCCGGAGTGTGCCTGTGTGAGACGTCCACCTGAGGACGAAGTGAGTGCGGACCCCTTAGTAGTGCGGCTCCCACCTCCCACGAGGGACTGGGCCACGAGCAGGGGGAAACGCCTGTGTGTGTGTGTGAAGGCACTCCGGAAGATGGGACAGAGGAAAAGAAAGCCCTCTGATCCCATGGGTGGGTCGGTGCCTAAGGTTAGGCTGCCCCAGATGCCGATAGGCAATCCGTTAAGATTAATGATCAAGTATTGAGATAATTACCCCTTCTAGGCGGGGTAAGGATAAAGTAAAGAATAAATTATGGCATGGAAGTGTGGGTAAGAAAACTTTGATAAAATACTGCAATCAGTGGTGGCCATTGTATAAGTTGGCCTCATATTGTATAAATACCTAAATTTAGATTGGTTAACTCGGTTCCAAGGAATTTGTGCTTTTGTTTGCCAGACTATGGTTTCTGTCTTGTGATTTGATTAATATTTGTCTGGTTATGGTAATTTTGGTCTTTTGAATTACTTACTTTGTTTATTTGACTACGGTTTTTGCTTCTGTGTATTGGGATCTGACTAAAATGAAAGACAGTCTAAAAGTGATATTCTGAAAAGGTCTCATTGTTTTCCTTGTCTTGTATTTGTGTTATTAAAAATGAGTAGTGGTGACATCACCAAATGTGCACCATTAGGAGGTATTCTGAGATACTGGAATAAGTTTGGGAGTATATTGCGGTTAATGTTGTTTTGCAAATATAAAGGAGGATGAGGTGGGTGGTTTTATGATGGTAGAATGTAAGTTTAGTAAGGAAAGTTGTTGTAAGTCGGTGAAAGGGGATGAGAATGTAAAGGCTTTGCAGCTGTTAGTACTCTCAGCTCTCCCTCTCAACCCTGGTAATACGAGGGGGGGGGTGAGTGGGCATTTAGAGAATACAGATTTCAGTCCAGTGGCTGGGAAAATGAGGGGACAGTGTCCCGCTGTTCATGCCCCTTTAAGACAAGCAGTCAGGGTGGTAATCAGACCTAAAAGAAAAGGTATTATCACTTGTGTGTACTTTGACTTTAATTCTGCCTGGCCAGTTAAAAAGCCAAACAGCCAGTGGAGTGGCAGCTCACAGGCACTGAATGCCAACACCGTACTTTTAACTGCCACAGTGTCAAGTGTCTCAAAAGTGGTGTGGGGAATGGACTAGTTCTCCCCACACACAATGGAATGCCTTTCAAGCCAGCGAAGTGCCTATTGAAACCAAGGACAGACTGAAACAGCCATGGCAGAAATACAGATAGCAGACTCCCCCTGAGAGACTGGGCACCCGGCCACATACCAAAGGAGAACGTTATCTAAAGGGAGGCGGGCTGTGCAGGTGGAGTCGCTGGACCCACCGAGCCACCTGTCGGAGTGCGGCTGCGCGCAGGAGGGCCGGTGCTCGCCCGCGGGGGAATCATCTCCCCCCTCGCCCTGCCGCCCGAAGCGGAAGCATCCTGACATCCGATAACCATTGATATCGGTCCACGACAAGTGGTTACTCAAACTCAGGGAGCATCCCATTTGTGGGTTGCTACCCTAGATGTACTGATATCTTTTTGCTGCTTCCCTGGCAGTTTGCTCAGTTTGTTCTTCTAACGCACACAGCTTCACTGTTTGCTGTGTGTATTATGGGTTATATTGACTCCTACAAATCACAGAAGATACTCTCTGTTCATAAGGTATCTCTTTTTAGTGTGTTTTATTTTGATGTTTGGTAATTGCATCATACTATGTTGCATCTTTTAGTAGTTATCTGGGGGGTTACTGGATATTATATATACTGCCCAGAAAAGGGGAGACTAAGGACCCTGCAAACCTGCTGCATTACCCAGGACAGCTAGTTGTAGTGGGTCTGCCTTTTCTAGGAGAAATGCCCCTGGTGCTTCAATCACCCATAAATGCACATGGGGGTGGGCACAAATTAATTCATGGTGGATTACACCATCCTTCTAACCTCTGACTCATAGCAAGAGATGGGATCTAAGACACCCTGACACTATACCTGTTCTGGCCCACTGTGGCCTATATTGTAATTGGGTTTAGTTTAGCACCTGGAAATGTTTGAGAAGATTTTCACAGTCTGTGGGCATATGGACCTAACTCTCCATTTTAAATTAAAGGTACAGGTTAAGGCAGCAGACCTGTAACAAAGAAAGCAATGTGAATTTCAACAGTTTTCTTGTCTTCCTTTTAACGGTATCCAGTGTTCGATGGGGTTATCTTTTCCAGGATACCAAGAAGACTGCTTCCTTTTTTTGCTGTCCCTCCCTTTATTGTTTGTTTTTATTAAGCCTGTCTTGTTTCTTTAGCAAGAATTGTTCCTATAATTGGTAAACTGACATTACATCCTTTTATAATTTTAAAAGGGTTGGTTTGTTTGTTTTTCTCTCTTTCTAGCTTACTGGAGTTTGTTGCTCTTTGTTATTGTTTTGTTTAACACTTGGTATTCCAGAAGTTGAAGTGCAGCTTTGTAAAATTAGCACCTAGCACCCAACCTTGTACAACGTTGGAATAAAACAGTATCTCAGCTGTGCGCTTGATTGGCTCAGTGCACACTGGGTGATGAACCCACAGCCTTGCCTGGTTTGTCTTGCTGAATCTGGCAGGGATGAGGGACTGGAGTGGACTCCAGCACGCACCGACCTGTTGATCGGGGACTCCCTCAGCTCCTCTCCCATGTCAGGCAGTGAATGACACCAGATACAATGCTCAAATTGAGATGTTGTGGCAATTAAGGGAAGAGAAACAGTATATAATTGTGATGCTATTGTGTAAAGATTGTACTGAATTAATGGAAAATCATCAATGGTAAGAATTGTATAAGCAGGTGCTATTTTCACAAATTCCCTATTATATGTTTTATAGCTTTTGCTTAACTAGCTTAAGAACTATAACTACCCACAAGGCGGGTAAAACCCTGGCTGCGCACGCGCCTTGATGGGACGAGGGTGGGGACATCCTTTTTCCTGCTGCGTGGCCAGACCAGCACGAGCTGGACAAGCGCAGGCCAGGCCAGCACACCAGACCACAGCACACCATCACAGGCACATCGGACCCCAGCAACCCACCATGAGCATCTCAAGAAAGGACTTCATGGCCTTAAGAAAGGACATTCTGGGTGCCATGGCAAAACAAAATGAAATCCTGAAGGGTACCGTACATGCCTACTTCGCGATGTTCGCTTTCCTTATTGTTCTATTTGTCGGGT
Source organism: Hemiprocne comata (assembly GCA_020745705.1). Lineage (NCBI taxonomy): Eukaryota > Metazoa > Chordata > Aves > Apodiformes > Apodidae > Hemiprocne > Hemiprocne comata. The sequence continues at coordinate 1,182,172 of CM036615.1, read as the reverse complement.
TGATTTTATACTCCTATTGGCCTTGCAATCGCTTGCGTGAGTTTTGTAGTCGTTGCTGTAGATGGTCTCCCGCACCCCTCGAAAATTCTGAACCTTCCACCTCTAACCCCCCCCCTACCTTCCACCTCTCTATAAAATGTTCAGAAGTTGCTAATTGTTGATTGTTAGTTGTTGTTTGGTTTAAATTGTTAATTGTTATAATTGTTGAGTTTTACAGTTCCTTTCTGCTATCACCATGGATGGAAAACACCGGTCAGAGTTGGACTATTGCAGCCAAAGGACTAAAATTTTCCTTGGGACTTATACCAGAAATTCCAGAAGAGGGAATGCTGGAGAAAAGCAGAGACATCATCGACCCAAGGAGCGTGGTAGCAGAGGAAAACAAACAAACAAACAACACAACTATTTGGACTTTGGGGACTTTTGGTTGAGGGTGGTAGTTTTCTTTGTAATTGTTCTTGGAGTTTTGCATTCATGATATAGTTGTTGTTTCCCTTATTAAACTAGCATGCTTTTCTTCTCCCATGTATGCGCATGTGCTAGCCTGCAGCTGGCAAGCAAGCTGCCACCAAGGCAGGCAGGCAATAAGTTAAAAAGGAGTACCGAAAACGGTGGTAATCCTGCTAGGAACAAAAATTCATTGGCCTCAAGCAGCAAAAAGCAAAAATATAAATTATATCAATTGGGATATCAGAGTGCCACTTCCAAGGGGCCGGGTACCGAACTGGGAGTAATAAACAAAAGTGAACACTTGGAGCAACAACACCTCCCTCTTTCTCCTGAAGACTACCCTTGCTACCGAGAAGATGTTATCCCTCGTGGCTCGAAGCAACCGAGTCGACAAGCGAGGTAGAGGGGTAAGACACGGTGGAGAACTGACTCCTGTTATCGGAGCTACATGGGAGTGTTGGAAAAATTACCCCAGTGATCGAAGGGGCTTGAAAGTCCTCCAAAGGGAAGGTATCCAAGGCTCAAAATGGAGGAAAGGCACTATTCAAATTGAATCAAAGCATGGGATAACAAAGAAATGGAGCTTCCACCCTTTTCGGTATGTCCTAGGCATATTGTTTATAATGTGCTTACCACAAATAGAGACTAGAGGAATGAACCACCCTCACCAACCTTTTAAATGGACCCTCCTTCGATTTAAGGATCAGCATGTTATCGCAAATCAAATAACATCGGGTGCGCCAAGTTTTAGCGCCTCTCTGTGTCAGCTTGTCCTGAGACCCCGATGTTGGGAGTACCTAGGATTTTATGTGTGTCCTAGCTTGAATCCTGGGATGGGATATTGTAACTTCCCTAACCAATATTATTGCAGTTATTGGGGATGTGAGACCATAGCCCCTGATTGGATACCGGGTAGCTTGCTTAATAAATCTTTAAATTTTGTAATTGGTTCTGACTCACGTCAATTCGTGAATCCAACTTATAACAATTATGATCTATATAAAGAAGCCCAATGCCAAGGATGGCCAGTAACAAAGGAAATGTGTGAAACTATAATATCTGCTTGCGAACAATGCAATATCAGATTGGGATGCCATCCTCTGGTGCGTGAAAATTTACACATAAGGGATAATAACAAACTGTGGGAAACATGACAAATAGATTACATTGGACCTTTCAAGAAATCAATAAATAAACAATATGTGATTGTAGCAGTAGAAGTAATTTCAGGGCTCACATGTGCAGAATCATTTGCCAAAGCTAATGGAGAAAACACTGTTAGTTTTCTAGAAAAACTATTCAGTGTCCTACCAAAGCCAATTACCACCCAATCTGACAATGGTATACATTTTACATCTCATATGGTACAACGATGGGCAGAAACAGAGGGAATAAAATGGATTATACATACCCCATATTATCCCCAGGCCAACGGAATAGTAAAAAAGAACAAATGGTTTGATCAAAAGTATTCTTAAACCACAAGATTCCCGATGGGATGAAATATTAGGCAAAGCACTCACCATTGTAAATAACAGATGGGGAGTAAATGGCTGTCCCAGATTAAATGCGTTCTACCCCGATCCACCTTCCAATCTGACCAAAGAACCTCTCTCAGAAGAACAGGGGGTGAAAGACATTAATAACCCAAGTAAAAGGAAGAGAACTTTATGTAATCCTGGACAATTGGTAATAGTCAATTTTCCTAATATAGGAAAGATCAAACTAATATTAGACACCCCTATCAATTAAAAGACATGGAAAGCAGTAGACCAAAATGGAAAACAATTCAAGATCAATGTAAACTGGATAATATGTGTGGATTAATATTAATATTATTGATTTATTAATTTCTCTCGTTTCAATCAACCAAGATTTTCATTTTTGGGAGACACTGGAGAGTGGTTTTATGTTATTGTGGAAATTGTTTTGTTGATCTTTAGGTTACCTTGTCTCATCTAATCTGTCGAAGTTAATTCCTTGCAGGTTACTGTTGAAAGGTTTTGATAAATGTTGCTAGTTCTTAAAATATCATAGGGAATCCGGAAGCGCTAATATGTATTAATTCGGTGAGAGCCACAGGGTGAAGTGTGGAGGACTGGCCTCCACAAAAGGTATCACTCTCACTCAAATTGACTGCAATAGAGAGACATAAAAGACGAAAAAAGAAAAAAAAAAAAACAACCCAAAACGGTGACAACCCTGCGGGGGTGTGGGTGTGGGTGTGTGTGTGTGTGTGTCTGGGGCTTACACAATGAAGGACAGAGACAGCCAGCCCCCCTTGCTATGTTTGCAGCCAGAACCCAGCCTTTGGCTGGAGCATGGCAGTTTTATTGCAGGAGCCGCAGGTAGGAGCTGAGGGCTGAGCACACTAAAGGCCCAGACCACCCTACAAAAGAATGTAAATAAGACGGTCGTTGTGGGTCGTTATCAGTTGTTGGCGTTCATTGTTCTCTGCTGCTGGAAGAAAGGAGAGAGAAGAAGATAGAAGGAAAAGGAATAGGAGACAAAATAAAAGAGCCTTCGGTTTGACTCCTGCATTCTTTTTACTCTTGCTATACCCCGTGCACTCCTGCACTCCTGCTTTTTTCCCTGCTTTCCTGCATTCCTGCCTCTTCTCATGAAGCCTGGTTGCCGAGGAGCTGCATGAAAGGAGCTGAAGAAACGGAGAAGAGAGCTAGAGCACAGTAAAAAAAGTTAAAAGAGCTGGAATCACTGCTCGCTCCCCAAACCCTCCATCAAGTGCTCCCAGGGCAGTCAGTGCAGCTCCAGCCGGTTGTAGCCGTTTGCCACAGCCGCGTGATGCCGCCACAGCCCCAGCCGACATCACAGCCGTTGCCTGCCCAAGCTGCGCTTCCAAGGCAGTCGCCACGTGCCGCTGCCAGCACGTGCCATAGCCGCCTGCGCCAGAGTTCCAGCTTGTAGCTGCTTGCCACCGCCACGGTCGCCGCCGCCGTGCTCCCAAAGCTGCCTGACAAAGCCGCCGCACTCGCTGCCGCCATGCTCCCAGAGCTGCGCTTGCTGAAATCCATGCTCTTAAAGCTGCAGACGCCGCAAAACCTATGAGTGCTTCTGAGCCGGGTACTGTAAGAGAGACCCACTGACCGAGTAATCTTTCTCTTTCTTTGCATTCTTCTCCCCGGGCAAAAGTAATCTGCCACATTCACACACGCACCTTGTCTACCCTATATGGGGAACTCGCCGGGCACTCTACCCCCAACTATAATAGTGTTGCTTTCTCTTTACCTATCACAAGTACAAACTCAAATACCCAGTTCGTTATACACCCCAAGTTTGTCTCCTGTAACTACATTTGCATATCCAGCTCCCCCCCCACACACTCCCTCTGCTCCAAAGCTGTTACAGTAAAGTGGTATTTTAAGCACATATTCTCTGTGTTTGTGCTGGTGCGCGCGCATCTGGGCAGGGTTTGTGTTCTATAGAAATACCCGGTGTAGCCAGCCGGTCCCAAGCTAGGGACGGACCCACTGGGAAATTAAAACCAGCCAATTGGGGGCTATTCCTCCTCTAATTGAGGAGAAGAGAAGGGGCGATCCATGAGTCGACTTGAGTTTTCCAGCCCGGGTCGAACTCGGACCGCAACAGTCTCCCGTAACATCCTCATGAGCAAGCTCAAGATATGTGGAATAAAAGAATGGGCAGTGAGATGGATTAAGAACTGGCTACACAACAGACCCCAAAGAGTGGTGATCAATGGTGCAGAGTCCAGCTGGAGACCTGTAACTAGTGGAGTCCTGTTCAAAATCTTCATCAATGACCTTGATGACAGATCAGAGTGTCTTCTCAGCAAGTTTGCTGATGACACGAAGCTGGGAGGATTGGATGATTCACCTGAAGGCTGTGCAGCCATTCAGCAAGATTTGGACAAGCTGGAGAGCTGGGCAAAGAGGAATATAATGAGGTTTAACAAGAACAAATGCGCCAGTACAGGTTAGGAGGTGATCTGCTAGAGAGCAGCTCCGTGGAGAAGGACCTTGGAGTTCTGGTAGACAAGAAGTTATCCATGGGACAACAATGTGTCCTTGTGGCCAAGAAGGCCAATGGTATCCTGGGGTGCATTAGGAGGAGTGTGTCCAGCAGATCGAGGGAGGTTCTCCTCCCCCTCTACTCAGCCCTGGTGAGACCTCACTTGGAGTATTGTGTCCAGTTCTGGGCCCCCAGTTCAAGACGGACAGAGATCTACTTGAGAGAGTCCAAAGGAGGGCTATGAGGATGATTAAGGGACTGGAACACCTGCCTTACGAGGAAAGGCTAAGAGACCTGGGGCTTTTCAGTCTAGAGAGGACAAGACTGAGAGGGGATCTAATTAATGTCTATAAATACATGAGGGCTGGGCGTCAAGAAGGCAGGGACAACCTCTTTTCACTTGTGCCCTGTGACAGGATGAGGGGCAATGGATTCAAACTCGAGCACAGGAAGTTCCACCTCAACATGAGGGAGAACTTCTTTACTGTGAGGGTTACAGAGCACTGGAACAGGCTCCCCAAAGAGGTGGTGGAGTCTCCTTCTCTGGAGACTTTCAAGACCTGTCTGGATGCCTTTCTGAGTGGTCTGCCCTAGTTTTTGGTCCTGCTCTGGCAGGGGGCTTGGACTCTATGACCTTCAGAGGTCCATTCCAACCCCTAACATTCTGTGATTCTGTGATTCTGTGATGTCAAATCCTTGGAAAGTGCCTAGTCTTGAACAAAGAGAGCACAGAGAATCCCGAGATAAGAAAGCTGTAAATTGCTGCTTGGCTGCTTTATGGTTGCTGACTTAGAAATGTGTGAATGATTTTGGAATAAAGTAAAGAAAAAAAGTTTATCCTATATTAACCTTAGGTAATTATAATACAAAAGTACACACCCACTTGTGAATAATGAACATGCTAAGCAGGTGTCATGGTTTGGCACCGAGTTGGAAAACTCTCGATTCACACACCCCCCCCCCCCCCCCTCCCCCAAGGTAGGGAAAGAGGGAGAAAAATGAGAAAGAGAGGCTTTCTGGGTTGAAAAGTGAAACAGATTGATTTTAATTATTAGTGATAAGGGAATATATATATATTTGTAAAGGGATGTGCAACACCTGATCCCCTCCCTCCTCCCCCAGCGACTCTCACAGCAATTCTTCTCCCTGGTGACTCCCAGCTGTTCGGGCGCACGGACGGAGTCCTCGGGTGTTGGCTGTAAAGAAAAATGAAAAAAAAAGAGAGAGAGAGCCAAAGAGAGGGCTATAGAAGTGACAGTAAGCAGAAAAGTGAGTGGAAAGGAAAAAGGGAGGCTTGACTTCTGTGATGTATTAACCTATACTGAAAGCCAAATAGAGAAAATATTATGAGAAGGGAATATTCTGATTTGCTGATCCTGCCTTCAGTCTAATCTGCTCCCCCGTAGGGGGGGAGGCTGCAGACAGTCAGAAGTGACCTTGGTTGTTATCAGTCCACTGGTGCTGCTAAAAAGTTCACTGAAGAAAAAAAAAATAGCAAAGAGCTTCACCCTGGCTCAAACCAAAACAGCAGGTAACCTCTCTAAATGTCTTAAATGTGAGCTTAGATGCATATGTATAGTTAGGAGTGGTGAATGAATCATTATTGACCAATCATGTATTTTGTTGTAGTTTCTCCTTTGTTCCTGTTTTGTATATAAGACTGCATTTGTTTCCTGAAAAGTGTGCTGGTTAGTGTCAGATGCCCAACACCCTAATCTGCAGATTAGAAATAAAGACAAATATCTCGACTCTGTGTGTTGATTGGCTCTTTGCACAATGGGTGAAGAATCAAGATTTGGAACAACATAAGCACTCCTCTGCAATAACTAAAACATCCCTGTGTCAGTCAAAATCAACTTCTATAACAGATTTGAGGCAATGGGCACAAACTGAAACACAGGAGGTTCTGTTTGAACATCAAAGGACATTGTAAAGAGGTAGGTGCTGGTCTCTTCTCACAAGTAACTGGTGATAGAACAAGAGGAAATGGCCTCAAGCTGCTCCAGGGGAGGTTTAGACTAGACATTAGGAAGAACTTTTTCACTGAAAGGGTTGTCAGACATTGAAACATGCTGCCCAGGGAGGTGGTTGAGTCACCATCCTTGGATGTGTTTAAAAGTCATCTAGATGTGGCGCTTGGGAATGTGGCTTAGTGCTGGACTTGGTAAAGTAGGGTTAATGGTTGGACTCGATGATCTTAAAGGTCTTTTCCAACCTAAATGATTCTATGATTCTGTGATCAGGGAATACTTGGTACTGAGAGAATGACTAAGCACTGGAACAGGCTGCTCAGAGAGGTTGCAGTCTCCTACCTTGGAGATATTCAAAAGCTGTCTGGATATAGTCCTGGTTACCTGCTCTAGGTGTCCCTGGTTGAGCAGGGGGGTTAGATGTGGAGAATAGCCATGGGAAAAGAAAAGGGGCCTCCTCTATCTGTAAAGGGGTAGATAAAAACAACATGAGACTAGCCAAAAGGTCAGGTCTTGCTGTGAACAGCACTGTGAATATTGACATAAAGCAGAGCACTGCTTATCTGATACTTGGTGTTTTGGTTGGCTACATCCTGGGAAACTAGGAACTGTGAACATGACAAGGACCAGGTGTGAGTGCTGTTTACACCCCTTGTATCCCAGCTGCTATTTGTCAGTTCCCACAGTAAAAGTATATAAGAGAAGCTTTTTCCCAAAATAAAGATTCCATTTGCTTCTCACTCTAGAGTCCATGTCTTCATCCACCACAGTTAGACAAGACAATGTCCAGAGGTCCCTTTCAGCCTCAACCATTCTGTGATTCTGTGTTTCTTCAAATACCCTATTTGCCATATTTTCCCAGGCAAAAGCCTGAGCAAATATGTAGCATCAGCACTGTTTGGTAATAATTTAACTCTTACCATAACAGGTTTGGTAGCTTGTGAACCTGAGCTCAAATTTAGGAATTGTTTCAGACATAACAAAAAACTTATTTGCCCTTTTTTTATTGGTGATGATGGATAAGGAAGAGTAATTTAAAATTCCAGACAACCTTGCTCATACTTGCTTTTATGTCTTGGAACTAATGCAACATAGAATCATTGAATGGGTTAGGTTGGAAGGGACCTTAAAGATCATAAAGTTCCAACCCCCCCTGCATGGGCAGGGACACCTCCCACTAAATCAGGTTGCTCAAAGCCCCATTCAACCAACCTGCCCTTGAACACTTCCAGGGAAGGGGCATCCACAACTCCTCTGGGCAACCTATTCCAGTGTCTCATCACCCTCACAGTAAAGAATTTTTTCCTAACATCTACTCTCCCTTTCAGCTTGAGATGATTACCCCTTGTCCTATTGCTACCCTCTCTTGTGAAAAGCCCCTCTCCAGCTTTCCTGTAGGCCCCCTTCAGGTACTGAATGGCTGCTATAAAGTCTCCCTGGAGCCTTCTCTTTTCCAGGCTGAACAACCCCAAGTCTCTCAGCCTGTCTTCATAGGAGAGGTACTCCTGCCCTCTGATCATCTTTGTGGCTCTCCTCTGGACTTGCTCCAACAGCTCTATGTCCTTCTTATGTTGGGGGCTCCAGAACTGGACACAGTACTCCAGGTGGGGTCTCACGAGAGCTGAGTACAGGGGGAGAATCACCTCCCTTGACCTGCTGGCCATGATTCTTTTGATGCAGCCCAGGACACGGTTGGCTTTCTGGGCTGCAAGTGCACATTGCCGGCCTATGTTGAGGTTTTCACCAACCAGTATCCTCAAGTCCTTCTTCTCAGGAACGCTCTCAATCCATTCTCCACCAGCCTGTGATTGTGCTTGGGATTGCCCCAACCCAGGTGCAGGACCTTGCACTTGGCCTTGTTGAACTTCATACAGTTTGCATGGGCCCACCTCTCAAGCCTGTCCAGGTCCCTCTGGATGATCTCCCTTTCCTCCACAGCATGTTTACCACACCACACACCTTGATGTTGTTATATCGTTGGCAAATTTGCTGAGGGTGCACTCAATCCCACCGTCCATATTGCCGACAAAGATGTTAAACAGCACTGGTCCCAATACCAAGCCATGAGGCATGCCACTCATTACTGGTTTCCATTTGGACATCAAGCCATTGACTACTACTCTCTGAGTGCAACCATCCAGACAATTCCTTATCCACCGAGTGGTCCATTAATCAAATCCAGTTTTGGTTTGAGCAAGCTCTTTGCTGATTTTTTTTTTTTTTTTCTTTCAGTGAACTTTTTAGCAGCGCCAGTGGACTGATAAAAACCAAGGTCACTTCTGACTGTCTGCAGCCTTCCCCCACTACGGGGGAGCAGATTAGACTGAAGGCAGGATCAGCAAATCAGAATATTCCCTTCTCATAATATTTTCTCTATTTGGCTTTCAGTATAGGTTAATACATCACGGAAGTCAACCCTCCCTTTTTCCTTTCCACTCACTTTTCTGCTTACTGTCACTTCTATAGCCCTCTCTTTGGCTCTCTCTCTCTTTCTTTTTCATTTTTCTTTACAGCCGACATCCGAGGACCCCGTCTGTGCGCCTGAACACTCCCCCCTTCAGCTGGGAGTCACCAGGGAGAAGAATTGCTGTGAGAGTCACTGGCGGAGGAGGGAGGGGATCGGGTGTTGCACATCCCTTTACAAATATATATATATTCTCTTATCACTAATAATTAAAATCAATCTGTTTCACTTTTCAACCCAGAAAGCCTCTCTTTCTCATTTTTCTCCCTCTTTCCCTACCTTGGGGGAGGAGGGGGGGGAGGGGTGAATCGAGAGTGTTATTGTTATTGGTTCGACTGCCAACTCGGTGCCAAACTGACACAAATCCATCTTTCTAAATTAGAGACCAGGATGTTGTGTGGGACAGAGTCAAATGTTTTGCACAAGTCCAGGTAGATTACATTAGTTGCTCTTCCCTTATCCACCAACGCTGTAACCTGGTCATAGAAGGCCACCAAATTTGTCAGGCATGTTTTGTCATAGTTTAACTCAGGATCAGCATTTAAATGAATGACAATAATGCTCTCTATCCCCTCCCCCTCCCACCCAGATAGGGAAAGGAGAGAGAGAATAAGGAGAGAGGCTTCTGGATTGAAAACTAAACTAGACAGCTTTAATTAAATACTAATGACAAAAGAAAAAAATGTACAAATATATACAAATATGTGCAGAAATGTGCAAAATCCCTATTGCCTCTCCCCACCTCCAGCAACTCCCATGGCACTTCCTCTGAGTTGCAGACAGTCCCAAGAAGGTCCTGGACCGCTTCCAGAGATAGCAGCAGAGCAGACAGGAGCTGAGGGTAGAGATATGAGGGTCAGGAACACACAGGCCTAGGGATCAAAGGAGATGGATAGACAGAGTCATCTCTGGGTGCCGGCAATAGATGGAAAAAAAAGAAAGAAGGGGCTTGACTTCGGTGATCCCTGACTTTATATATGGGATGGAATACGCTCTTTGTTCAGTTTTGCCATCTGTCTAGTCCACTCCTCCCTATGGGAAGGTTGTAGATACGAGTCTTCTGCTCCTTTAGTGTCCAAAGCAGCAGATTCAACAAGTGGAGCAAAGTGTCCTTGGTCTCTCGCAAGTATGCAGGACAGTCTGGAATAAGGGGTGGAATGTCCTGGTTTGAGCCAGGATGAAGCCAATTTTCTTTTTACAGATTTTTTTTTCCCCCCTCACTGAACTCTCTTTTAAGCAGCACACTTGTTGAAACTAGGAGCAAGTTTTCCAGCTAGTGGACTGATAACACCTAAATGTTTATAGATTCTGTCGATACTCCTGGCTCCAAGACTGGTGCAACCGGCAGGACTTTGGTTTCTCTGATCATGGGTTGACCTACAGGACACCAGGCATGCTGGCAACAGGTGGGGGAAGCCTAACCTTAAGGGGGAGAAGGATCCTGGGACAAGAGTTAGCAGGGCTCATTGAAAGGGCTTTAAACTAGGTTTGAAGGGGGATGGGGATGAAACCAGGATTACTAGAGTGGAGCCTGGGAGCAGCATGCCACTGCTTTCAGATAATAGTGCTGGCAAGTTCTTGCAATCTGTTGACTCAGTGGAGGTGGGGGATGGTGATTCATGTAGTAGCAAAGACATGAGGTTTAGTGATAGGTTGGTAACTACGGAAGTGTCTGAGCGTGGTCAGGGGGGAATTAGGGCTTGTCCCCCCAAAAAAGTGGCAAGACAATTAGCCCAGCTGAAGTGCATCTACATGAATGCATGCAGCATGGGCAACAAACAGGAGGAGCTGGAGGCCATTGTACAGCAGTAAAACTATGATATAGTTGCCAACACAGAAACGTGATGGGAAGACTCGCACAACTGGAGTGCTGCAATTGATGGCTATCAACTTTTCAGAAGGGATAGGCAAGGAAGGAGAGGTGGCGGGGTGGCCCTTTATGTTAGGGATGCATTTGGATGCCTAGAACTTAATGTGAATGACAGTGTTGAGTGTCTATGGGTAAGAATCAAGGGGAAGGCCAATAAGGCAGACATCTTGGTGGGAGTTTGTTATAGACCCCCCAACCAGGATGTAGAGGCTGATGAAATATTCTATAAGCAGCTGGCAGAGGTCTCGTGATCACTTGCCCTTGTTCTCGTGGGGGACTTCAACGTCCCAGATGTCTGCTGGAAATATAACACAGCAGAGGGAACAGTCCCGGAGGTTGCTGGAATATGTGGAAGACAACTTCGTAAAACAGCTGGTGAGGGAGACAACTAGGGAAAGCACCCTACTGGACCTGCTTCTTGTTAACAGAGCAGGTCTTGTGGGGGATGTAAAGGTTGGAGGTCGTCTTGGGCAGAGTGATCACGATATGACAGAATTTTCAATACGTGGTGAAGTTAGGAGGGTCGTCAGCAAAACCTCTACCTTGGACTTCCAGAGGGCTGACTTTGGCCTCTTCAGGACGCTGGTTCAGAGCGTCCCTTGGGAAGCAGCCCTCAAAAACAAAGGGGCCCAGGAAGGCTGGGCTTACTTTAAGAATGAAATTATGAAAGCACAGGAGTGGGCTGTCCCTATGTGCTGAATAATGAGCTGGCAGGGAAGAAGACCGGCCTGGTTGAGCAGGGAACTATTATGAGAACTCAGAAATAAAAAAAGAGTGTATCAACTTTGGAAAAAGGGGCAGGTGAATCAGGAAGCATTTAAGGATACTGTAAGGGCCTGTAGAAAGAGAATTAGAGATGCAAAAGCTCAGTTAGAACTTGATCTGGCAATTTCTGTTAAGGACAATAAAAAGTGCTTTTATAAACACATTAATAATAAAAGGAGGGCCAGGGAAAATCTCCCCTCCTTATTAGATAAGTGGGGGAACTTAGTAACAGAAGACAAGGAAAAGGCTGAGGTACTTAACACCTTCTTTGCCTCAGTCTTTAACAAAAAGACTAGCTACCCTCAGGACAACTGGGCTTCTGAGTTGGTAGTGTTGCGGACCGATAGCAATGGCTATCGGATATCAGGATGCTTCCACGACTATTCCCCCCTCCCCCCCCCTCGACAGGGAGCAGAGAGGTCTGTAGATGGTACTGCACCTCAGAGGGTGGAGTGGAACGCCCCCCCCCTCCCCCACGCTCACAAAGACCAATATGTCGCTCACACAACCGGAGGTTTATTGAAGGACCAAGGCTCGGGGAAGGTTATCTAGGTATATATATCAAGGGTCTATGGAGTTAGTAGGTGCACTCCCCGCGGAAGAGGTGAGGGAGGATCAATGTAAGCGAAGGGTAGGACGTGAAGCCTGAGTACCAAGTATGGTGTGTAGGTGTACCCGTGTTACCCCTTCTGTAGTGAAGATGTAACCAATGACCGGGGAGCCAGCAGCGGCGGTGATGGGACAAGCGGGGCGTGCCCGGCGGCGAGGTCTCTGACAGGCGTGGCCCTGTAGACACCACGGCACGACAGTCTTCCCTGGCACCGGCGAACAGCAGCAGGCAGCGATCCAGACTCCGCTTCAAGCGGTGAGCAGGAAGGCAGCGAGTCCCCGGCTCCACTTCGGGCGGCAGGGCGAGAGGGGGGGGGGACACACACGATTCCCCCGCGGGCAAGCACCGGCCTTCCTGCGCGCAGCCACACTCCAACAGGTGGCTCGGTGGGTCCAGCGGCTCCACCGGCACAGCCCGCCTCCCTTTAGATAACGTTCTCCTTTGGTATGTGGCCGGGTGCCCAGTCTCTCAGGGGGAGTCTGCTATCTGTCTTTCTGCCACGGCTGTTTCAGTCTGTCCTTGGTTACAAGAGGCACTTCGCTGGCTTGAAAGGCATTCCATTGTGTGGGGGGAGAACGAGTCCGTTCCCCACAGGTAGACAGGGATGGGGAGCAGAATCCCCCTCCTGTAATCCAGGAGGAAGTAGTTAGCGACCTGCTGTGCCACTTAGATCCCAACAAGTCCATGGGTCCAAATGGGATTCATCCTAGGGTGCTGAGGGAGCTGGCTGAAGAACTGGCTAAGCCACTCTCCATCATTTATCACCAGTCCTAGCTGACCAGGGAGGTCCCAGATGACTGGAAGTTGGCCAATGTGACACCCATCCACAAGAAGGGCCAAAAGGAGGATCCAGGGAACTATAGGCCTGTCAGCCTGACCTCAGTGCCTGGCAAGGTTATGGAACAGATCATCCTGAATGCCATCAAGTGGCATGTAGAAGATAACCAGGGGATCAGGTCCAGCCAACATGGGTTTAGGAAAGAAGGTCCTGCCTGGCCAATCTCATCTCCTTCTATGACTGGGTGACCTGCCTAGTGGATGAGGGGAAGGCTGTGGATGTGGTCTACCTAGACTTCAGCAAAGCCTTTCACAGACTCACCGAATCACCAAGGCTGGAAAAGACCTTTAAGATCATCAAGTCCAGCCTATGACCCAACACCACCACAATGGCTAGACCATGGCACTAAGTGCCACATCCAGCCTTTCCTTGAACACATTCAGGGACAGTGCCTCCACCACATCCAGCCAACTGGATGCAGCACCATTCATCACCATTCTCTGGGCCCAGTCATCCAGCAAGTTTTTAACCCAGCAAAGGGTGCACCTGTCCAAGCCATGGGCTGCCAGCTTTTCCAGGAGGATGCTGTAGGAGACTGTATCAAAGGAAGAACTCAGGAAGCACTTCCTCATGGAGAGGGTGATTAGACACTGGAATAGACTGCCCAGGGAAGTGGTGGAGTCACCATCCATTGAGGTGTTTAAGGATCCATGATCGAAAAAGCCAAAGTCCTATTGACTGCACCAGTCCCAAAGCCAGGAGTTAATCTTCTGGCTCTTCCTGTTTATCCCCTCATCAATCCCTGCTACTGGTGGGATAGAGAACACCAGCTGTGCTCCTGATCCCCTAACCAGCCATCCCAGGGCCCTTAAGTCTCTCTTCATTGCCCCTAGACTTCTGGTAGCTACCTCATTACTGCCCACTTGAAATAATATTAATGGGTAGTAATCCGAGGGCCAAACTAGGGTAGGGAGTTTCTTCCGTATATCCTTAACGCTAGCCCCAGGGAGGCAGCTGACCTCCCTAAGAAGTGGGTCCGGCCTGCATATAGGGCCTTCCACTCCCTTTAGAAGTGAGTCACCTATGAAAAGTACCTGCCTTTTTTTTCTTAACTGTCGTGGTTTTGATGCAAGGTATGGACTGACTTGGCCTTGGTGATACCTCCAAGTTTGGTGAACCATCATCCACATCACCATTTGGTTCTCCTTGCAGAGCACTGTATCTATTTTGCAAGGTCACCTGGGGAGGGGGAACTCTAGGGACACCCTTACTGCACCACTTGTGCCATGCAGGAACTTGTCGCCACTGCTCCTCATCCTGTAGGCCATAAACACTCAGCCAGGCAGAAAGGAGACAGGCAGTGGTCTGCATCATGAGCCCCACCTGTCTTTATGGCCTGATTCAGGGAGACTAAGTCATGGCACCAATGGTCTAACCGTGACACAGATCATATATGTTATATGTAGGTTCTATGTTCTACCGACTGCCAAATTAGGGATTCTCCCCCAGAGTCAGATTACCTTGAGGTACATATTGTACTTTACCATCCTCCATCATCACACACCAGGTATGTCCACATCCCTGTGCAAAAGCAACACCCTGGACAGGTTTGCCTTTGCCCAAAGCAGGAAGACTCCAAACACTTTTCCCCAACAGATTCCTTTCACATACCACAGGGACTTTATCCCCATCTGCAGTATGTAGAAGGACTGACTGAGCAGGACCAGCCCGATTGATGGATCCCCTGGTATTAACTAACCAGATGGCCTTTGCCAAATTATTGTCCCAGTTTTTGAAAGTTCCACCACCCATTGCCTTCAGGGTAGCTTTTAACAGACCACTGTACCTTTTAATTTTCCCTGAGGCTTGTGCATAGTACGGGATATGGTATATCCATTCAATACCATGTTCTTTGGCCCAGTCAGTCACAAGACTGTTTTTGAAATGAGTCCCATTGTCTGACTCAATTCTTTCTGGAGTACCATGTCTCCACAAGATTTGCTTCTCAAGGCCCAGGATAGTATTCTGGGCTGTGGCATGAGGCACAGGATGTGTTTCCAGCCATCCTGTAGTTGTTTCCACCATTGTAAGCACATAGCGCTTACCCTGGCAAGTCTGAGGCAGTGTGATATAGTCAATTTGCCAAGCCTCCCCATACCTGTACTTTGACCACCTCCCCTCATACCACAAAGGTTTCGACTGGTTTAGACTGCTTAATTGCAGCGCACGTTTCACAGCTGCGGATAACCTGTGCAATAGTGTCCATGGTTAAGTCCACCCCTTGATCACGAGCCCATCCATGTGTTGCATCTCTGCCCTGATGACCTGAAGTGTCATGGGCCCATTGAGATAAAAAGAGTTCTTCCTTATGTTCCCAGTCTAAGTCTATTTTAAACACTTGAGCAGCCTCATCTGCTCGTTGGTTGTGTCGATGTTCCTCAGTGGCTTGACTCAGAGGTCCGTGTGCATCTACATGATGAACTTTTAACCAGTTTTTCTATCGGAGCTGCAATGTCTTTCCACAGCTCCGCAACCCAAATATGTTTACTTTTTTGCTGCCAGTTGTTCTGCTGCCACTGCTTTAGCCACGCCCACAAGGCATTTGCTGCCATCCATGAGTCAGCATAGAGACAGAGCACAATATCCATTTTAAAATGCACAAAAGCTCCCTGTTGTTCAGGACCCCATTTAAAGTCACTCTTCTTTTGGGTCACCTTATAGAGAGGTTTCAAATTTAACTGTTATCAGGTGTATGCATTCTCCAGAAACAAACAGTTCCTAAAAAGGTTTGAGTGTCCTTTTTGTTAGTTGGTGAGGCCATAGCTGTTATTTTGTTAATCACGTCCATTGGGATCTGGTGACATCCATCTTGCCATCTAATTCCCAGGAATGTGATATCTCGTATAGGTCCCTTGACCTCGCTTCTTTTCACAGCAAAACCAGCTCTCAAAAGAATCTGGATGATCTTTTTACCTTTCTCGAAGACTTCTTTTGGTGAGTCACCCCACATGATGATGTCATCCATGTACTGCAGGTGTACTAAAGCTCCACCCTTCTCCAGTGCAGCCTGGATCAGTCCATGACAAATGGTTGAGCTGGGTTTCCACCCCTGGGGCAGTCAATTCCAGGTGTACTGGACTCCCCTCCAGGTGAAAGCAAACTGTGGCCTGCACTCTGGTGCTAGAGGAATAGAGAAAAAAGCAGAAGCAATGTCAATAGTGGCAATGTCGCCGGCCGAGATGGGTAAAGCCACGACCCACTCCCCCTCCAAAAGGGGATCGAGGGCTGAGGACCACTCCCTGTCACACTCACAAACAGTGCTCAAGGTTTATTAAAGGCTCTACGGTTTTGGTAAGTCCGTTTCTACAGAACAATATCAAATGTCAGAATATATATAAGAACAATACACAAATAAAACAAACAAAAACAAAAGAGAAAAAAAACACAACAGAAATATCCCCCTTTCCCCCTATTCTTATTCCCGGACAGGGATAAGAGGGAAAAAGCTTGGAGAGAGCCTTTAGGAAGTTTAACAGAAAGTGAGTGTATGGTATGTATGAATGCCTATAAGTGTTAATAAAAAATATCAGGATGTAGTTAAGTTCGCAAGTCTCACCACCGGGGTGTGGCCGAAGCCACGGCGGCGGCTATATCCGTAGTAGAGTTCACAGCGCGCGCCTTTCGGCTCCTCTTCCGGTTCCGGCACGGCTGTGTCTCCTGGGAGCTGTAGTCTGTGGTCCTGTGCGCATGCGCCTGGTACCTCTCTCTTCTCACGAGTGCGAGGAGTGCAACACCAGGAATGGTCAGTAGATGTCGCTGGATTAAAGGCCATTATAGAGTCCGTCTCTCACACCCCTCCAGGTGAAAGCAAACTGTGGCCTGCACTCTGGTGCTAGAGGAATAGAGAAAAAAGCATGAGCAATGTCAATAGTGGCATACCACCTGGCTGCTTTCGACTCCAGCTCATAATGAAGTTCTAGCATGTCTGGCAGAGCAGCACTGAGCAGTGGTGTAACCTCCTTCAGGCCACGATAGTCCACTTTCAGCCTCCACTCACCCTCCACTCACTCCTCATTCCCTTTTTGAGCGAGAGTGTGTACTACCCGTGGGGGGGGGGGTTCAACAGGTATCAAGTAAAACCAAAAAGGGGAGGGGTTAACCGCTTGAACCCCTTTCTCTCCTCCTTGAACCTTTACACCAGATAGGACTGTTGAAGGGTGAGTGAGTCCTGCTGATCACTCCATGGCTCTCCAATTGCCAGATCAGCTTATGAATGGGAATCACAGAGTCTCTGTTGGTGCGATATTGTCGTCTATGCAGCGTTGAAGTGGCAATTGGCACCTGCTGGTAATCTTCAGCAACCCCACTAGGGAAGGGTCATCTGAAAGGCCAGGCAAAGTATGCAGCTGTTCAGTGTCCTCAGTCTCTACAGCTGCTATACCAAAGGCCCACCGGTACCCTTTTGGATCCTGGAAATATCCTTTCTTGAGGTAAACTATGCCAAGGATGCACGGAGCATCTGGGCCAGTCACTATAGGGTGCATTTGCCACTTTTTACCAGTGAAGCTCACATCAGCCTCCGCAACAGTCAGTTCTGGAGATCCTCCCGTCACTCCAGAAATAGTGACAGATTCTGCCCCTTCATGATTCGATGGCATTAGGGTGCACTGTGCCCCAGTGTCTACCAAGGCTTTATACTTTTGTGGTTCTAATGTGCCAGGCCACCGAATCCACACAGTCCAATAAACTCAGTTGTCCCTATCCTCCTCCTGGCTGGAGGCAGGGCACCTCTAATATTGAGCATTTGAGTTCAATGCACCAAGATCTAGAGTCCATCCATTCTGGTTGGATGACCGCTTGCTGGAGACTGGAGCGGCCTTCTTCCTTGAAGGACTTTCTACTGTATTTGTTCTACTTCTCAGCTCTTGTACGCATACGTGGCAGGCCATTGAATACACACAGTCCAATAAGTTCAGTTGCCCTTCTCCTCCTCCTTGCTGGAGGCAGGGCATCTCTAATTTTGAGCACATGCAGCACTGTCAGCAAATGGGTTATTGGAGCTTTCATTCCCCCTACTCATACCTGATGTACATGTATCTTGAGTTCATCTACTCTGATTGGAGAACCACTCACTGGAGACTGGAGCAGCCATCCCCCTGGAAGGACCTACTCCTGTGTTTGCTTTATCTAGCAGCTCACGCACTTGTGCCTGTAGGTCAGCAGTAGGCTTTTTATCCCACTTTTTCATGTTCTCTCTCCATAATCATGCAGGAGAGACCCCAGGGCACTTTGTAGCATTTCCTGTTTCCATCAATTTGGTCTCATAGGAGGGTGTCTCTTCCTAATGGCTGCAATACGGTTCCCTTCCCCTATGGGGGAAGAGTGGGGTCTATTCTGCATTCTATTCAGTTTCTCAGTCAATTTTTCTATGGCTGAGACCCAGGCCCAATAGGGATTAGTGACAATGTCTCCATACTGTCGTGCTTTACTAACCACGCACATTTGGTATGAGTACGTCATCGACCCATATCATTACTGACAATGTATGGGAATATCCTGATGATACACTCCGCACAAACTTCTGCAATATAGGCTGATGGCATGGCATTTCATCAGCATCTACAACCTGACTGTCATCATAAATCACATTTTGCACATCTAATTCTCTTAAATATGTGATAGCATTTTCAAGTGTGGTCACTCTGACCGGGGGGTGGTCCATATAATCTTTATAGGGTACCTGTCTCTTACAGCTGACAGGAGTCACCTCAATAGGCTGGTAGTTCCTGCCTTTTTCCTAGTCACCTTATCAATATCTGCATCTCTGGCCAGGGATCCCAACTGCCTGGCTTCTCTATTGTCCAATTCTATGGTATCAGCCCCAGCATCGGAGCAATCAAGTGAGAAGTGATTCTACTTTACAACAGGCAAAGTCCTTTCTCAGAATATGCAAGTCCTTCATAGAGAAGGACTGAACAATTACTTTTGGTTCTGAATCCTCCTCCTCAGATGACTCTGACTCAGGAGGACCTGCTCCCTGATCTACTTGTGAAGGACCCACTCCATTATCTGCTTGAGAAGGACCAGTCTTCTCATCTTCATCAGAAGGATTCTCTCCCTGATCTTGATCCTCCTCTAGAAAATCTTTTGGAGATGTTACACGGGGATAAGGGCTGAGAACTGACTTCCTCTTTTTCTTTGCTTTGCTTCTAGTCACAGGGTCAACTTGTACTGGTGTGGATTGGGTGGGAGTGGTTGTAGCAGCTGCAGCAGTAGCAGCAGGGGTCGCTTCCTGAATTGGAATAGTAGCAGTGCCTGTTGGGGGGTTGCAGTGGCTGTGACAGCTGCAGCAGTAGTGCTCACTCTTTTTAGTCTGGGTCGTGGCAATGCCTGTCATGCGGGGTGCAGTGGCTTCAGCAGTAGCAACAATGCTCGCCTGGTGTGTCAGAGTCACGGCAGTGCCTGTTGCAGGGGTTGCAGTGGCCACAGAAGCAGAGGCAGTGCCTTCTTTACAAGCAGCAGTTCTCACTCTCCGAGTGGCAGTGCTCACTCAGAGTTGAGATGGTTATCTCCACAATACAGAAAAAGCATTAATAATATTCAGCAAGACATTCAGAAACATCCCTATTAACATAATGCTATCTTGATAAAAATCTGGTGGACTCAGCTCGAGAGAAAACAGAGCGGTATAATTTCCCAAGGTAAAACTGAAAGTGCAATTACCAACAAAGTTCGTTATGTCCACATGAAAAAGCACTGCAAAATGTACTGCTCTGTAGATCACTATTAAAGACCATATCACAACTACAACTCTTGCCCAGTGCTTACCATCAATAATCCACAAAGCAACACCAAGACCAGCTAAACAGTAACATATCGCATACCCTACATACCACGTGTACATGTGTTGGTAAATAACTCTAACAATGACAGGATGGGAGTTGTTTGTTCGATTTCCAACCCTTCAGGACTCTCAAAAGAAAACCTCTGATACTCTCTCAACTGAGCCATCTGGGAGTACCTTCTCACCAGAGTTGAAATTCAAACTATTCAGACAATTAGTCAGAATTTGAGCCTGGGCTCAAGCTAATGAGCTCAAGCCCTATGTTGGATGCCAATAAATCTGTTACAGTTTCCTGAAAGGGAAAGGAAAGGGGTTAATAGAGAGCATCTGTCATTCATTTAATTGCCAGCCCAGCATTAAACCGTGACAGTTGGCACACTTGGTTCAGCTGCTCTGGGCTTCCCCTCTCCTAACCCACTGCACCTGCATGGTTCAGAACTACCCTCGACCTTGGTCACTATGGAAACCCACAGACCAGAGCATCTTATCTCTTTTGTTATCACAGAATTGGACTCTGCAGCTTCTCAAAACTAGTTTCTCTGAACAGAAATTTATAGTTCTGAAATTTAGAAATTTTATAAGTCTGTCCTAGCAAAACAAGGTGTCATGGATGGGAGAGGAAGGTCTTAAAGGTTGCTTAAATAATTACCAACAAAGATATCAGGAAAACAAGGTGATTTTAATATAGATTTATGAAAGTGTGACTTAACAGAATTCGATGGCAAGGTTCGCTCTCTTACTTATTATGTGGAAGATATGTGTAGGAGTTAGAATTGGATTGGAGTGATTTACACAGGGATCAGAGGAAATGCTCTGTACAGGGATAGGGGAGATTGAGTCAGGATCAGATTGGAGTGATTTGTACAGGGATCAGGGAAAAGAATGAGGAAGGCCCTCCTGTTGAGTCATGAGGTTCAGAGTGGTCACCCGTGCTTTCTAAACTCCTTCTCAGAGAGGACTCTAGGTGCAGCTGGATCCAGACTTAGTCCCAGACTTTGTCAACAGTTTATGTCTAAAGGGATTAGGTATAGGGATTTCAGTGTAGTGTTTTAACACATAATTATGGGCCTGGTGTGATTTGAAATAGCAGTAAATTATGGTTGATTGCCACTATTAAAAAAAATACCAAAATCGATTTATATGATTTTCTAGCAATACTTAATCAATAGCTAACAATTTGTTATAATCAAATACAGAGATTCCATTAAAAATCTATCAAAATTTCTAAACTAAATTGTGCATACACACACAGATATAGAGGTTAACCTATGTTAAGATGTTACATTTTGGTACCTAAATATCCTTGAACTGCACAAAAAGAAGCTGCTTAACCCATGGGATTAAATTATAAAAAAATAATATAATTTCATAGAATCATAGAGTCATAGAATGGTTTGAGTTGGAAGGGACCTTAAAGATCATCTAGATCCAACCCCCCTGCATGGGCAGGGACACCTCCCACTAGATCAGGTTGCTCAGAGCCCCATTAAACCTGGCCTTAAACACTTCCAGGGATGGGGCTTCCACAACTTCCCTGGGCAACCTGTTCCAGTGTCTCACCACCCTCACACTAAAGAATTTCCTCCTAATGTCTAACCTAAATCTCCCCTCTTCCAGTTTTAATCCATTATCCCCTGTCCTCTCACTACAAGCCCTTGTAAAAAGCCCCTCCCCAGCTTTCCTGTAGACCCCCTTCAGATACTGGAAGGCCACTATGAGGTCTCCCCGGAACCTTCTCTTCTCCAGGCTGAACAACCCCAACTCTCCCAGTCTGTCTTGGTAGGAGGGGTCCTCCAGCCCTTTGATCATCTTTGTGGCCCTCCTCTGGACTTGCTCCAACAGCTCCATGTCCTTCTTGTGTTAGGGGCTCCAGAACTGGACACAGTACTCCAGGTGGGGTCTCACGAGAGCCCAATAGAGAGGGAGAATCACCTCGAGCTGCTGGCCACGCTTTTGATGCAGCCCAGGACATAGTTGGCTTTCTGGCTGATGTGGGGAACGGTTAATGGCTATGTTGCTAGTTTGACAGCTTAAAGAGCCAGAGACATCCCGGTGACAATATCAGGCCTGATCAACCTGCTACTGGACTCCGGAGGAGTTACTTTGTGACTGCTGTGAGACTGATCACCTTATAGCCTAAACAAGGTACTCTATAATATTGTTTCCTTCTATACTTGCCTTTGATTTGTTATCTGTAATATATTGTATTGAATGGGATTAATAATTAAGAAATTGTTAATAATAGTAAAAGTCTAACATGGAAGTAAGAGTATATATTAGATTGAATTATTTGTAAACTTAGAAGTTATTTATATTGTATTAATTAATGCATTGTACCATTCATTTGTTATAAGTAGAACTTATTAGCAGTCCACACTAAATGTATATAGCATTGTATATTATAATTGGGAATTGTTCCCTTATTTATTATTATGGATTACTATATTTTCTCTGTATTTTTATTTTAATTTTTTATTTTATTTATTTCCATTTATACTTGTTTTTATACCCAAAGAGGGGAAGGATCTAATGTGAGGTAAGGGTTTGGACAAGGGCCTGGCTGGATACATACATACAGAACATATACATACATACATATAAAATAATGACACTATATTATCACTGTCTTAAAAGCCACGGGGTGAGATGTGGGGAACGGATCATTTTCCCTTCCCCCCCCCCAAAAGATTAAATGGAATGCCTTTCAAGCCAGTGAAGTGCCTTTTGCTGATTTAGCCAAGGACGAACTGAAACAGAACTGGCAGAAAAATAGATAACAGGCTAAAGGACTGCCTCTGAAAGACTAAGCACCTGGCCACTGCTAATTGGCTAAGTCGAACAGAGAATGTTATCTAAAAAAGAAAGCAAGCTGTGCCGGTAAACCAGAGAACCTTCTTTGTCTGCCAGACTCGGTGATAGACTGAGCTGCCTGCGAGTGCTGCAGCCGCTCCGTGGGGGGGCCTGTGCTCACTCACAGGTGATTGCCGCTTGCCGCTCGTCGGAGCCTGTCTGCTTGTAAGGAATCACTGCCCGAACCAGAACCGAGCTTGCTGTGCCCACTTGCCGTGCCTGCCTGTTGCCTGCTGGGGAGGTCGCCCCGCCGCCGGGTCGCCGGAACGCTGGTCACATTCTTGCTGCGGAAGGAGGGTAACACGCATACACATCCACGCACACACACACATCCACACACTCTTATCTGCCGGGCTCAACTCCTACCCTTTTCCTCCATTGATTCTACACCTCTCTAGCAGGGAGTGCACTTACTAATACCATAGTAACCTTGATTTTCCTTTCTGATATATGCCTAGATTACCTTCCCTGAACCTTGGTCCCTCAATTTGTGTAAACCCTTAATAAACCAATTAATTTGTAAGTTAAACACTGGTCTCGGTAACAATTTGTGAGTGTAGTGAGGGAGTATTCCAATCTACACTCTAAGATATTGTCCCGCAGTGGCCGTTCCCCTGTGAGAGGCGAGCGCCGCGTGTGCACCCTCGGTCTCATTCACAAACCTCTCCATTGTGGGGGAGGAAGTCGCGGAAGCATCCTGACAGCCGGTAGCCCCCCTGATATTGGCCCGCGACAGCTGCAACCACACGTTGCCGGCTCATGTTGAACTTCTTGTCCACTATCACCCCTAAGTCCTTCTCCTCTACACTGTTTTCAATCCATTCTCCACCTGTTGCGGCGAGAGCTCGGACTAACGCACCACGATCAATGTGATCAAGCAAAAGCCTTTTATTGTAAACAAATGCCTTGCTATATACCTCATTGCCCGGTACTCACACAGTAAGCCCATCCATTATTGGTTAAATGCTTTTGTCCACACGAATAATGCTTCAGTCTGATTAGTGCACTGCTACTGTCCATATACCTGCTTCTAATACATGATTGGCTACTAGCCCTAAGCACACAAAGTCCTTACATGGCACCTTTGGTATCTCGTTCCTTCTTCTGCCTGTGGGAGTTATTTCTCTTCTGCTAGCTTTCTTCTTTCCCAGCTATAATTGTCCCTCCGTTGGCCTTGAGATAACAGTAGTCCAGCTAAAGTCTCTATAACACAGTTAAGCTTTTATACCAAAGGCTGGATTGCTCACATGCCCATGCTTCTGCAAGAAAATCCTCCACATCCACCCAGCCTGTATTTGTGCTTGGGATTGCCCCAACCCAGATGCAGGACCTTGCACTTAGCCTTGTTGAAATTCATGCAGTTTGCATGAACTTACCTCTCAAGCCTGTCCAGGCCCCTCTGGATGGCATCCCTTCCCTCCAGCATGTTGACCTCACCACACACTTTGGTGTCATCAGCAAACTTGTTGAGGGTGCACTGAATACCACTGTCCATGTCACTGACAAAGATGTTAAATAGCACCGGTCTGAGTACCGACCCTTGAGGAACACCACTCATCACAGGTCTCCATCTGGACATCTAGCCATTGATCACCCCTGTCGCGAGCTGATATCAAAAGCCGCTGGCTGTCAGGATGTTTCGTGACCTTTCCCCCCCCCCCATGGAGGGGTCTGTAAATGAGACCGTGTGAGAGACGGACTCTATAATGGCCTTTAATCCAGCGACATTCACTGACCAGTCCTGGTAATGTACCCCCCCGGCACTCGTGAGAGGAGGACAGAGGTACCAGGCGCATGCGCACAGGACCACAGACTACAGCTCCCAGGAGGCACAGCGGGGCCGGAACCGAAAAGGGGAGCAATAAGGCGCGCGTTCTGTGAATATCATACAGATACAGCCGCCGCTGTGAGCTGTGAGCGTACCGCTGCGGAAGTGAAGTTATACGGCGCCTTTTCCTGTGGTTGTTGGCGTGTGGGCGTACCGAACAGACTGTCTCAAGGGAAAGGACGTGGATCCCGATCAGGGATTGGCTTTGGCCGTACCCCCGGTGGTGAGAATTGCGAACTACATTCTGAGGCTTCTTACTAACATTCCTACATAATATTCACACATACCAGACACTCACTTCTCTTTTCCAATACTCTTCTGTTTCCCAAAGGCTCTCTCCAGGCTTTCCCTCTTATCCCTGTCCAGGAACGGGAACAGGGGAAAGGGGAAGGGGAGAGGTTATCTCTTGTTTTCTACGTGTGTTGTTATTGGTATATAGATGTAGTGTTGTATAGCTGTTGGTATATGGATATATAGGTGTGGATATAGATATATAGATAGTCCTTGTGTGTTAATTGATATTGGTCTTGCCAAACCCTCAGTGCCTTTAATAAATCTATTGATTCCTAAGCGTTGTTTGTGAGTGTGACGGGGAGTGGTCCTCAGCCCTCGATTCCCCGAGGTGGGGGTGTGGGTCGCGGCTTTACCTATCTCGGTCCGTGACAGACCGCACGCGCGGCCGCTGTGGGACCGTATCTTAGAGATTGGAATGCCCCCAACCACGCTCACAAATTATTACCGAGACCAATGTTTAACTAACAGGTTTATTAAGGGTTAACACAAACTGAGGGACCGAGGTTCAGGGAAGGTAGTCTAGGCATGTATCAGGAAGGAAATCAAGGTACTATGGTATTAGTAAGTGCACTCCCCGCGGAAGAAATGTGGGAAGGATTAATGGAGAGAAAAGGCAGGAGTTGAGCCCGTATATGTATATGTGGATGCGTGCGTGTGTGTGTGTATATGTGTACGCGTGTTACCCTCCTTCCGCAGCAAGGATGTGATCAGGGTCCGGACGACTCTGTGGTGGAGCAGCCCCGTGATGGGGCGGCAACCCGGTGCGTGGACCCCTTCGGCAGGCAACAGTCACAGTCAATCACGGTGGGCAGACACAGTGGGCAAGGCAGGCGTGCGGGGCAAGCACGGCAGTCACGGCTCCGATCTGGACAGAGACCCTCCAGGCTCCGCTTCAGGCAGCGACTCTCCGGCTCCGCTTCGAGTGGCAGGGAGGGAGACGATCCCCCGTGGGCGAGCACAGGCCCCCCCCCCCGCGCAGCAACGCCACAGCACCGACAGGTGGCTCAGCGAGTCCAGCGGCTTCACTGGCATAGCCCACCTCCCTTTAGATAACATTCTGCTTTAATTTGTGGCTAGGTGCCCAGTCTCTCAGAGGGAGCTTGCTTTCTCTATTTTCTGCCAAGTCTGTTTTAGTTTGTCCTTGGCTAAATCAGCAAGAAGCACTCCGCTGGCTTGAAAGGCATTCCATTTAGTCTTGTGTGGGGGAAAAAGGAGAAATAGTCTGTTCCCCGCAACCCCTCTTTGAATGCAACCAGCCAGCCAGTTCCTTACCCAATGAGTGGTCCATCAATCGAATCCATATCATTCCAGTTTCGATATCAGTACGTTGCGTGGCACAGTGTCAAAAGCTTTGCACAGGTCCAGGTAGATGACGTCAGTTGCTCTTCCTTTGTCCACCAGTGCTGTGACCCCATTGTAGAAGGCCACCAAATTAGTCAGGAAGGATTTGCCCTTGGTGAAGCCGTGTTGGCTGTCACAAATCACCCCTTTGTTTTCCACGTGCCTTAGCAGAGCATTCAGGAGGATCTGCTCCATGATCTTGCCAAGCACAGAGGTGAGACTGACTGGTCTATAGTTCCCCAGATCTTCCTTTTTTCCCTTTTTGAAAATGGGAGTTATGTTTCCCCTTTTCCAGTCAGTGGGGATTTCTCCAGACTGCCAAGACTTTTCAAATATGATGGACAGAGGCTTTGCAACTTCATTGGCCAGTTCCTTTAGGAGCCATGAACGAATCCTGTCAGGTCTCATGGACTTGTGCACCTTCAGGTCCTTCAGATGGTTATGAACCTACTCCTCTCCTACAGTGGGGAGATCTTCCTTTTCACAGTCCATGCCTTTGCCTTCTCTTACTTGGATGGTGTGACTGGAGCCCTTGCCAGTGAAGACTGAGGCAAAATAGTCACTGAGTACCTCAGGCTTCTCTACATCCTGCATGGCCAGATTTCCAGTTTCCTTCTGAAGTGGGCCCACATTTCCCTCATCCTCCTCTTATCGCTGACATACCTGTAGAAACTTTTCTTGTTATTCTTAACATCCCTGGCCAGGTCCAACTCTATCTGTGCTTTGGCCTTCCTTACCCGATCCCGTGCTTCTCTGACAACTTGTCTGTTCTCCCTCCAGGATACCTGTCCCTGCTTCCATGTCTCAGTGATACTGAATCAGAGAATCACAGAATAGTCATGGTTGGAAAGGACCTCTGAGATCAGAGAGTCCAACAATCATCACAAAAAAACCCCAAAAAATCCCCCCAAAAAACACCACACAACACACCACCCAAAAAGAACCCCCACACAACAAAACCCAAAACAAACACAAACACCACACACACTCCACCAAATAACACCCACCAAAAAAAACCCCTACAATCTCGGCCCCTAGAGCATGCCCTGAAGTTCCACATCTATACATTTCTTGAATACCTCTAAGGATGGTGACTCAACCACCCCCCTGGGCAGGCTGTTCCAGTGCCTGATCACTCTTTCAGTAAAGAAATTCTTCCCAATGTCCAACCCATACCTCCCCAGCGGCAGCTTCAGACCATTTACTCTGGTCCTGTCATTATTCACTTGGGAGAAGAGGCCAACACCCACCTCCCTACAACCTCCTTTCAGGTAGTTGTAGAGAGCAATGAGGTCTCCCCTCAGCCTCCTCTCCTCCAAACTAAACATCACTGGTTCCCTCAGCCGCTCCTCATATAACTTGTTCTCTAGACCCTTTACCAGCTTGGTAGCTCTTCTCTGGACATGCTCCAGCACCTCAATGTTCTTCCTGTAGTGAGGGGCCCAGAAATGAACACAGTACTGGAGATGAGGCCTCGCCAGTGCCAAGTACAGGGCAAGATCACTTCCCTACTCCTGGCCACGCTATTCCTGATGCAGGCCAGGATGCTGTTGGCCTTGGCCACCTGGGCATGTTGCTGGCTCATGTTAAGCCAGCTGTTGACCAGCACTCCCAGGTCCTGTTCTGCTGGGCATCTTTCCAGCCACTCTTCCCCAAGCCTGTAGTGTTGCCTGGGGTTGTTGTGACCGAAATGCAGGACCCGGCACTTGTGTCCTGGTTTGAGCCAGGATGAAGCAAATTTTCTTTTTACTGATTTTTTTTCTTCAGTGAGCTCTTTTTTAACTAGCAGCAAGTTTTCCAGCTAGTGGACTGATAACATTGGAATGTTACTGCTGATACTTCAAGGACACTTTGCTCTGTGGCCTCAGTTGTATTTGCAACCCTCCAGTAGAGAGGAGTGGACTAGATGGACAGCAAAATTGACCAAAGTATTCCATTCCATATATCTACGTAAGCTTGGTGTAAGGTCAGGGAACACAGAAGTCAAGCCCCTTCCTGCTTCTTCCCTTCTCTTCCATTCGTGGCCGGCATCCAGGGAGGACTCCGTTTATCCCTCACCATTGATCGCTAGGCTCATGTATTCCTGACCCTCATAACACTACCCTCAGCTCCTATCTGCTTTGCTGCTATCTCCGGCAGCGGTCTGGAACATTTCGGAACTGTTCACAGCTAAAGAGAGTGCTGTGGGGGTTGCTGGGGGTGGGGGGAGGCAATAGGAGTGTTGCACATTCCTGCACATACTTGTATATAATTGTACATATTTTTTTAATCATTAGTATTTAATAAAAGTCATCTAGTTTAGTTTTCAATTCAGGAAGTCTCTCTCCTAATTCTCTCTCTCCTTCCCTACTTGTGTGGGAGGGGGAGGGGATCGAGAGCATTATTGTTGCTGGTTTAATTGCCAATCCTGAGTCTAAGCATGACAATAATTTATTGGCGCCCAAAGCAAAGCTCGATCTTAAGCCCAGGCTATAAATTCTCACTAATTGGTGAATGTTTAAGATTTCATCTCTGATGGGAGGAATCCCTCAGATAGCTATGGGCAATGCTTCTGTTGAATGAGTTGAGGGGTTGAAAACTGAACAGAAACTTTCTGAAATGTTTCTGCTGGACCTTTTTCCCAACATGCAGTCGCATATGTGGCATGCAGCCGAGATAATACTGCTCTGTGTAGCTGCTCTTGTTATTATTTTTTATTGTTTTATGGTTTATTGACAGGACTATAGCCATAATCAACCATGTAATAACCTATCTAGTGATCACAGAGGTTTTGATACTGATCTGTATGGTGGCACTGTATCTGTACAGTACAAATCCTCATGTGAACAGAATGGTCTATGTTGGTAATGACAGTAGCAGGTTCAGTTTTACCTCTCCATTTTCTCTCAGGCTGAATCTCCCAGCTCTTGATCTGAATAGCACTGTTTCACTAGGGATGCGTCTGCTGAATGTTTATACTGTATTGTGGATGCGTAGAATAAGATGTTGTTCTACTCACTGCCAATCCCCCTGTGGGGAACGGACTATTCTTCCTTCTCCCCCCACACAAGATGGAATGCCTTTCAAGCCAGCAAAGTGCCTTTGCTGATTTAGCCAAGGACAAACTGAAACAGACTTGGCAGAAATACAGATAGCAGACTGCCTCTGAAAGACTGAGCAATTAGCCACAAGTAAAAGGAGGTGGGCTGCGCTGGTGAACCAGAGAACTTTCCTTCGTCTGCGGGACTCGGTAATCGACTGAGCCTGCCTGCAAGCATTGCAGCCGCTCCGCGCGGGGGGGCCTGTGCTCGCCCGCGGGGGATCGCCGCCTCAATGCTTGCCGCTCGAAGCGGAGCCTGAATCGCTGCCTGCTGCTGCTCGCCGGTGCCTGGGGAGCCTGCCGTGGTGTCTGCTGTGCTGAGCCTGCCTTCTGTGTCTGCCTGTGCCTGCTGGAGAGGTTGCCCCGCCGCCGCGGGCTCAGCCCGCCGCTGCTGCTGATCGCCCAGACGCTGGTCATATCCTCGCTATGGAAGGAGGGTAACATGCGTAGACATACGCACACACGCATCCACATATACAAATACATATACGGGCTCAACTCCTGCCCTTTCTCTCCATTAATCCTTCCCACATTTCTTCCGCGGGGAGTGCACTTACTAATACCGTAGTACCTTGATTTCCTTCCTGATACATGCCTAGACTACCTTCCCTGAACCTCGGTCCCTCAGTTTGTGTTAACCCTTAATAAACCTGTTAGTTAAACATTGGTCTCGGTAACAATTCGTGAGCGTCGTAGATTGATAGAGCACTTGGTAGCAAGACGGGAACTACCACCCTGTGGGGCCGACTTCTTTCAGCTGTGAGGGAGAGATAGCCCCATAAGGCTGACATCGAATGGCGCTGAAGCAGAACACCCACTCTTGAGAGAGCCATCATGTATTTGAGAGAATTAGCTGTGCGTGAGGTGATCTATGATAACAACAGGATTATAAATCCTGATGACGTCCTGTGCAACACGCCCATGATCCGGAGGTTTACGCAGGCTGTACCAGCAGCACATGCCCATATATTCTTCTTCATGGGATATTTTGATGAATATTAAAGACCAACTGTGCGTGAGTTGGCTTTTAGAGCACGATAGTATGGACACATGTTCTTTGATCCCCATGAGTTCCACACCTCAGCCATTGAACAAATGACTGACAGAAAGAATATGATGCCGAACAGATGGGAAGGTAAACCCCAGTATCTCCCTAGAGACAATCGGTCTTGTGTTGCAGCCATTAAGAGGAGATGTTCTGCTACAAGACAGCAGCGACAAAGACGGGACCCGCTTCAATGCTACCTGTGTGGTCTCTTGCGTAATTATTATAAAGAGGACATGAGAACCTGGAACAATAAACCCAGTGATATTCTCCAGATACTCGTACAAGAACTGCTAAATAGAACAAATGCAGGAGATGGTTCTTCCAGGAAGAAGGCTGCACCAGTCTCCAGCGACTGGTCCTCCACCCAGGATGGTGCATCAACCTCAAATGCTCAACATTAGAGGTGCCCTGCCTCTGGCCAGGAGGAAGAGAGGGACAACCGAGTTTATTGGACTATGTGGATTCGGTGGCCTGGCACATTAGAACCACAAAAGTATAAAGCCTTGGTGGACACTGGGGCACAGTGCACCCTAATGCCATCGAATCATAAAGGGACAGAATCTGTCACTATTTCTGGAGTGACGGGAGGATCTCAAGAACTGACTGTTGCGGAGGACGATGTGAGCCTCACTGGTAAAAAGTGGCAAATGCACCCTATAGTGACTGGCCCAGATGCTCCTTGCATCCTTGGAATAGACTATCTCAAAAAAGGATATTTCCGTGACCCGAAAGGATACCGGTGGGCCTTTGGTATAGCAGCTGTAGAGACTGAGAACACTGATGACATCATCATGTGGGGTGACACACCAGAAGAAGTCTTCAAGAAAGCTAAAAAGATAATCCAAATTCTTCTGGAAGCTTTTTTTCTTGTGAAAAGAAGCAAGGTAAGTAGAATATAGAGCCTACATGTAATATATATGGTCTGGAATAAGGGGTGGAATGTCCTGGTTTGAGCCAGGATGAAGCCAATTTTTTTCCTGTTTTTTTTTTTTTCTTTAGTGAGCTCTTTTTTAATGAGCAGTAAGTTTTCCAGCTAGTGGACTGATAACGCTGGAACGTTTATGTTACTTCTGAGACTTCAAGGACACTTTGCTCTGTGGCCTCAGTTGTATCTGCAGCCCTCCCGTAGGGAGTAGTGGACTAGATGGACAGTAAAATTGACCAAAGTATTCCATTCCATATATCTATGTAAGCTCAGTATAAGGTCAGGGATCACGGAAGTCAAGCCCCATCCTGTTTTTTCTTCTTCCCTTCTAATCCATTCATAGCTGGTGTCAGGAGAGGACTCTGTCTATCCATCACCATTGATCACTTGGCTCATGTGTTCCTGACCCTTATAACTCTACCCTCAGCTCCTGTCTGCTCTGCCGCTATCTCTGGCAGTGGTTCAGGACATTTCGTAACTGCTCACAGCTAAGGAGAGTTCCATGGGAGTTGCTGGGGGTGGGGGGAGGCAATAGGGGTGTTGCACATTCTTGCACATACTTGTTTATAATTGTTTTTATCATTAGTATTTAATTAAATTTGTCTAGTTTAGTTTTCAATCTGGGAAGTCTCTCTCCCTTACTCTTTCTCTCCTTTCCCTACCTGGGTGGGAGGGGGAGGGGATGGAGAGCATTACTGTTGCTGGTTTAATTGCTGATCCTGAGTCAAACTGTGACAACTTGGCCTTACTGAACGTCATACAATTGGCCTTTACCCATCGATACAGTGTGTCCTGCCACAATTACCATAGTTGACTTCTATGCATTCAAGGTTTTCCTTAACATAGAGCGTGACTCCTCCACCTGTCTTGACTGTGTCCATCTGTTTCTTCCAATTTTGCTGCCTGCAACTGGAAGGAGAAGAAAAAATCTGTGCTCTAGATTCCCTTACCAACTGCCCCAAGGCCCTGAAGTCTCTTTTGATTGCTCTTGGACTACACATTGCAACTTCACCATGCACATGGAAGAACAGTAATAGGTAATAGTCCAAGGGTCATACCAGGCTAGGAAGTTTCCTAGTTATGTCCTTAACCCAGGCCCCAGGGAGGCAGCAGACTTCCCTAAGGGTCTGTCTGGCATATTGGACCCTTTGTTCTCCTCAGAAGGGAGTCACCTACAACTATAACAGAATCAGAGAATCACAGAATAGTCATGGTTGGAAAGGTCCTCTGAGATCACCAAGTCAACAAAAAAAACCAAACAACCCACAAACCCACACCCCAAAAAAACCCACAACACACAACCTACCATCTCAGCCACTAGAGCATGCCCTAAAATAACCCATCTGTTGTTCTTCATTGAGATGGTTGTGACACAGGGGGTAGGCCTTTCTGACCTTGGCAACACCTCTGGTGGAGATGGAATGTCAGCCATTGATTGGTCTTCCATTTCCAGAGCCTCATACCTGTTGTACAAAGGCACCTGGGAAGGCAAGGTGGGGACTCACCTGAATGGACTTGCCTCCATTCACTCCTTATCTTTAAGCTACTGCTGTCTGCCTGGCAGAGGGAGGATACAGGATCCACTTGATCTTGGTTTTCTTCTGGTGACTGTTTCCATCTCAGGTAGGGCAGAGCATGGCTCCACCAATCTAGCTCTCTCTCAGATTCCCTGATGCTCCCTCTTCACCTTTCTACTTCCTCTTGTGGCTCTGCCACCAGGCTCAGCAGATCATCCACCTGGTCACATTACACACAGCTGTTCCCACTACTGCCATCTCTTCCCATTAAAAGGCTCAGTTGGAAGGGATCCTGTGGGAAGCTTCCATGGAGGGTAAAGGAGCTAGTGAGTGCTGGGAGTTTTTCAAGAACACTCTCCTAGGTAAGAAAAACCAGTTCATCCCCTCTAAAGGCAAGGGAAGTAGGCTGAGCAAGAGACCCCCTTGGCTTAACTGTGAGCTTCTGGGTCTGCTCAGAACCAAAAGGGAAATGTACCAGAGATGGAAAAGTGGAACATTACTGGTTGAAAATTACAAGGGCATGCAGAGATGCTGTTAGGAAAGCAAAAGCTCAGCTTGAGCTGAAATTGGCCAGAGATGTCAAAAACTTCAAGAAAGGGTTCTTCAGATATGTAAAGCACAAGCAGAAACAGAGGAATTATATTGGCCCACTATTAAATAGGAGAGGTGAACTAGTCACCAACAATGCTGAAAAGGCAGAGGTCCTCAACACCTTCTTCACCTCTGTCTTTACCAGTGCTCTTGGGTCCCAGGCCATAGGAACAAAAATCCAGGTTGATGCAGACACTGACTTGCCATCAGTGAAGGAAGAACTGGTGTGTCAACTATTACAGGAGCTTGACCCATACAAATCAATGGGTCTGGATGCCATCCACCCTAGGGTGTTGAGAGAGCTGGCTGATGTCATTGCAAAGCTGCTCTCCATAATACTTGAGAAGTCGTGGAGATCAGGAGATGTCTGTGAAGACTGGAGGAAGGCTAATGTCACCCCCATCTATAAGAAGGGTCCAAAGGAGGACCCAGGTAATTATAGACCCATCAGTCTCACTTCAGTCCCTGGGAAAGTCATGTAGCAAATCCTCCTGGGGACTGTCACAAGTCAGTTGAAGCACATGTTTGGGAAAAGCCAACATGGATTCACCAGGGGCAAATCATGCTTGACAAACCTGATTGCCTTCTACAACAAAGTAACCTGCTCGGTTGATGCAGGGTGAGCAGTGGATGTTGTCTACCTGGACTTCTTCAGGGCTTTTGATATGGTCCCCCACAGCCGCCTCCTGGAGAAACTGATTTGTTACGGCCTTAACAAGTGGTCTGTGTGGTGGGTGGGGAACTAGCTGAGAGACTGTACCCAGAATGTGATAGTAAATAGTTCCTCCTCAACCTGGCAACTGGTCTCAAGTGGGGTCCCCTAGGGATCAATATTGGGCCTTATGTTGTTTAACATCTTCATAAGTGACCTGGATGTTGGGATCAAGAGCACCCTGATCAAGTTTGATGACACCAAGATGAGTGGGGAAGTAGACACTCCAAAAGGGAGAGCCACCTGGACAAGCTGGAGGAGTGGGCTAACAGAAACCTTATGAAGGTCAATGAGGAGAAGTGTAAGGTCTTGCACCTGGGAAGATATAACCCAGGAGTGCAGTTCAGACTGGGATCCACCTGGCTGGAGAGCAGCCCTGTGGAAAGGGACCTGGGGTTCTTGGTGGATAACAGGCTCAAAATGAGTGAACAGTGTGCTGCAGCAGCAAATAAAGCCAACAGGATGCTGGGTTGCATCAACAAGGGTATCACCAGCAGAGATAAAGAAGTTGCTATGCCGCTCTACTTGGTGCTTGTCAGACCACACCTGGAGTATTGGGTTCAGTTTTGGTCCCCACTCTACAAAAAGGATGTGGACAGGCTGGAGAGGCTCCAGAGAAGGGTCACAAGGATGACCAGAGGACTGGAGGACTTGCCATATGAGGAGAGGCTGAGAAAACTGGGTTTGTTCAGCCTTGAGAAAAGAAGGCTTTGGGGAGACCTTATTACCATGTTCCAGTACTTAAAGGGTGGCTACAAAGAAGATGGAGACTCCCTATTTACAAGGAGTCACATGGAAAAGACAAGGGGTAATGGGCACAAGTTGCTCCTGGGGAGATTGCGACTGGACTCAAGAGGTAAATTTTTCACCCTGAGGACAGTC
Source organism: Hemiprocne comata (assembly GCA_020745705.1). Taxonomy (NCBI): domain Eukaryota; kingdom Metazoa; phylum Chordata; class Aves; order Apodiformes; family Apodidae; genus Hemiprocne; species Hemiprocne comata. The sequence continues at coordinate 1,147,367 of CM036615.1, read as the reverse complement.
AAACATTGGAATAGTCTCCCAAGGGAGATTCCCCCACATTGGACAGTTAAGTCTCAGCTTGACAGGGTGTTGAGCCATCTCATAAACTATAGTATTACCTAGAAAGGTTGGACCAGATGATCCTTGAAGATCCCTTCCAACCTGACATTCTATGACTCTAACACACAGCTCTGTTGCTGGTGTCACTGCTATAATTTGGGGTTCTTTGATAATGGCATGGCCTGAATGGCATCAGGTTTGCTGGCATCAGATGGGATTCACCTTTCTCAAAGGGGAAAGAGTCTTTGCTCAGGAGCTAGTGGGGGTTCATTGAGAGAGCTTTAAACAAGACTTGAAGGGGGAGGGGGGATAATATATCAGGCTTGCCCATGACAAGCTGTGGGATCATGTGCCAAGATTAGAGGGACAGGGTGCTAGCAAAGGCCTTCAGCCTGTTGTGTGGAAATGTGCTGGACATGCTGGAGTGCACTTGAATTCTTACTGAAATGAGCCAGAGCTCCTGAAGTAGTAGGAGCCAACAGGGAAACCACTAGGGCAGTATCTCAAAAGAATTAAGGGGTGTTCCTCTAACAAGGTGTCATGGATGACAGCCCAGCTGAAGTGTCTACACTTTGTAGTAGTAAGGCCCTACAGTTGGCTGCCTCAGTGGAGATGATAGATTATAGGCTAGCAGCTATGGAAGCATCTGTGAACTTTCTGGTGGGAATTAGGGCTTCTCCCTTCAAAAAGGTGGCAGGACCATTAACCCAGCTGAAGTGCATTTATACCAATGCATTCAGTATAGGGAACAAACATGATGAACTAGAGATCTGTGTGCAGTCACAGGGCCATGATCTCATTGCAGTCACTGAGATGTGGTGGGATAGCTCAGATGATTAGAGTGCTATCATGGATGGCTACGTACTGTTTAGGAAAGATAGGTCATCAAAGTGGGATGGTGGAGTGGCTCTCTATGTGTAAGAGCACCTGGAATGTATTGAGCTCTGCCTAGGAGAGAAGGAAGAAGGTGTCGAGAGCTTATGGGTGAGAATTAAGGGGCAGGCTAACATGGAGGACATTGTTGTGGGTGTCTGCTACAGGCCACCTGATCAGGATGAGGATGTTGATGAGGCCTTTTACAGGCAGCTGAAAGTAGCCTCATGATTACAGGCCCTGGTTCTCATGGGAGAATTCAACCACCCTGATATTTGCTGGAAGGGCAACACAGCTAGGCACACAAGGTCCAGGAGGTAGAGAGTTGATGACAACTTTATGACGCAGCTGGTTGAGGAACTGTCACGGTCCACTCCTTGGTGGATGTGTGATGGTTCGTTTCAGCTGTGATCCTGAAGTGCGAAAAATGAAATGGCAACAAGCCTAGGAAGTTATGTTATCAACACACAATGACTGTATCGGTCTTGCCCGTAAAGCGGCATGCAATAGAAAGGAAGAAAAATAGGAAAGATGAGGTAAAAGGGGGGGGAAAGAGAATAATAGCTACCACCACAGGTGTCACGGTTTGACTCAGAATTGAAAAATAAACCAGAGACAACAATGCTCTCAATCCCCTCCCACCCAGGTAGGGAAGGAGAGAGAGAAGTAGGAGAGAGACTTAGCTGGATTGAAAACTAAACTAGACAGCTTTAATTATATGTACAATTATATACAAGTATGTTCAGGAATGTGCAAAAGCCTCTTGCCTTCCCCCCACCCCCAGCAACTCTCCCAGCACTTTCCTTAGCTGTGAGCAGTCCTGAAAAGTCTCAGCCCGCAGGCAGGAGATAAGGCAGAGTAGACAGAGGCTGGGGTATGAGGGTTATGAGGTCAGAGCCTCGGGGTCGATGGTGATGGATGGATGGAGTCCTCCCCGGACACTGGCCATGGATGGAAGAGAAGGGAAGAAGAAGCAGGAAGGAAGTTGTCTTCTGTGATCTCTGACCTTCCTCGGAGCTTAGGTAGATACATGGAATAGAATACCTTTGGTCAATTCTGCTGTCTGTCTAGTCCAGCTCCCCTACGGAGGGTCATAGATACAATTCTCCTGCTCTTAATAGCATCTGTAGTGGCAGATTCACTGAGTAGAACAAACTGACCTTCGCATCTCAGCAGAAACATAAACATTCCAGTGTTACCAGTCCACTAGCTGGAACACTTGCTACTAGTTAAAAGAGAGCTTACTGAAGGAAAAAAAAATCAGTAAAAGGAAAATTAGCTTCATCCTGGCTCAACCCAGGACACAGTGTTATCTCCTGTAGTCCTTTTAAAAGCTTCAGCCTGGACTAGCCCTGACGTTATTTCCACTCCTACCAGCACATAATGCTTTCCCCCTGATTGCTTAAAGGGGCTGATGTAATCCACCTGCCAGGCATCCCACAGGCCTTTACCCTCCCTCAAATGCAGAGGGTCATCCTCTAAAGGGTGCCTTTCAAGCCGTCTACAACATTGTTCACATGCTGCTATGCAGGTTTTGCACATTTCTCTGGTGACAGACCAGCCACGGGCGAGAGCTTCCCGATACAGATCTTTAGCTCGTGTGTGTTTACGCTTCACATGCAACCATTTTAGCAAGCGCTCCCAATCCTCTGAAATTTGATCCTTCTGCACAGGGGCTAGCCTAGCTGTGATAAACTGAAAACACCTCTCGTTTGCATCCCAAAAGGCCTTCCTGAAAGGATGGAGACAATGATAAGGATCGAGGGGTGGAAGCCCACTCCAGCTGCTCAGTCTGATCACTGGCAAAATGGGTACAGGTATTTGTTGCTGTTAGTAGATACCTTCTCAGGTTGGCCTGAGGCCTTTCTATGCCGCACCAATCGAGCAAAATAAGTAAGTAAGATTTTATTGAAATAAATTATTCCTAGGTTTGGATTGCCAGGAGTGATCTCCTCCGATAGGGGACCAGATGTAGTGTAAGGTTAGTAAATTCAATAGAAATATAGCCTAATAAAAGTTTACTAAAAATGAATTTGCTATACTATTAACGTTTGGCCCTTGTATATTTAACAAAGTGATCGAAATTGTAAAAAGTAGACTGGAAGCTGCTCACTTGATGCTTATCAGGGCTAAATACGAGCCCTTAGACAAGGAATCAGCAATAGAAGAAACATTAGTTTTAAGTCACGCTGAACTCCAAAGATTTGATGAACAAAATGGTGAAAAGAAAAAGGGGGGATTGTGATAAACTGAAAATGGTTTGTTCATCAAACTTTATTAAAAGGAACAAATAACCAATTTCTTAATTATTTGCTCTAATAACAACACCAAATGTATTTTGTTTTAGTAGAACTCGGCCACAGGGATATCGAAGATTTTAACTTGCTTTTTAAGGATTCTAACTTGCCTTTTTTTTAAGTTATAAAGGCTCATTGTGCAGCTAAGGTATTTGCAAAGATAACAGAAAGTTACATAAGTTATGCAAGGCCAAACAGATAACAGAAAGCTACATAAATTATGTGGGGCCGGATTACAAGGATGGATTGTGATGTATCAGCAATGGATTTGGGAGAAAGGGGGGGGTACACGAAGACGAGGAGTACGTGACGTGAGGAAGACAAGCCTTCATCCCCACGACCACCAGGAGACAGAGGAAGACAAGGAACGACCCCCTAGCAACAAGTCGCACAAGCGCAGAGTACACCGCTAACAGAGACACATAACCCGGAAGACGAAGGGTATAAAAGTAGTGACTTTGGGAAGGGGGGTTGCGAGCTGTTGGTGGAGCAGAGACTCCCCGGCCGCCCAGCGCTGTTTTGCTTGCTATCACTTGCTTAATAAATCTTTAAATTTTGTAATTGGTTCTGACTCACGTCAATTCGTGAATCCAACTTATAACACTAGCCAACTCATCAGCTCTGTTATTCCACTCTCCTGCTGTACCCCCATCTATCTGATGAGAAGCTACCCAACCCACGGCAAAATTCCCATGGCTAGCAATTCTCAAAATTTCTTGCCATTTTTCCTTTTGCCACACTGGAACCCTATTCACCTCCCATCCATTCTGCTCCCAGAAAGGAAGCCATTCAGTACATCCTTTAAACACAGCATAGGAGTCAGTGTAAATATAGACTGGAGAAGTAGTTTGTGCTTCTCGTTGGAAGGCACTCCATACTGCAATTAGTTCACCTACTTGGGCACTACCCTCTCCCTCTGTTATAACCTGTTCATCGGAAGAAGCGTGGAGTGCTACAGCCCGATACTTCCACACTTTCCCTTCTCTTTTGGCAGGAGTGTCAGTAAACCCAGCACTAGCTGACTGATCTGGGGAAAAAGGAGGGGCCACCTGGATGACTGAGGCAGGTTTATCTGGGCCACCATCCAGGCTCTCTGTTTCTCGGATGGCTAGGCTTTTTAAAGCTCCTTCAGTTACAGAGAAAATATTACAATAGTGTTCAATCTGAGCATACCACTTTTGTACTGAGGCTTTCTGAGCCACCCCATTGGGGGGAGGAGTCCCAGTAGTAACTGCTTTTATAACTTTGAACAGGCCTCTTAACACGATTGATTGATTATGTTTAATTTTTTCTACTTCTATGAGAGCCAGGCTAACCACAAACAAACCTTTCTCCCAAGCAGTGTACCTTTTCTCAGCATCCTTAAAGCTGCGGGAATAAAATCCCACAGGTCGGGTTGGACCCTCAGGACCCCATTGCCAGATGTGTACTGACTAATCCTGATAAAGAAAACCCCCATTCCACCTGGAAAGGGTCTGTAGGATGGATAGGACCCAAAGCTTGGTGCGCAGTCGCTTCAAAAAATCAACAATTGCAATGCTTCATCCTGAACCAGAGTCCATTCCCATTTAACTCCTTTTCTTAGCAAATCATAGAGAGGTCTAGCAATGATAGACAAGTCTGGGATGTGTTTCCTCCAAAACAACAATAATCCTAATGCATGCTGCAGTTCCTTTTTTGATTCAAGCATTTTAATTCGATCTAAGGAGGTGAGAGTGTCTGGTGGGATACATATAATTCCTCCTTTCCACCATATACCCAAAAACTTTACTTCCTGGGAGGGCTTTTGGATCTTCTCTGTGGGGATCTGCAAACCCAGATTCTCTAAATGAGAAATTATGTTCTGCTGGGTCTCCCCCATCACCTCTATTTCATCTCCTCCCACTAGAATATCATCAATGTACTGATAAACAGCTATGCCCTCAGGTTTTGGTATTTGCTCCAGCTCCAGGGCTAAAGTGTGGTGGGCCAACGTAGGGGAATGTTTAAACCCCTGGGGGAGCTGGGTGAAAGTGAACTGCTGCCCTTCCCAAGTAAAAGCAAAACGATCTCTGTCTTCTGGTCGCAATGGTACCATAAAGAACATGTATTTAACATCTATTGTTGCCATGATCGGGTGAGCTTTTTCCTGAATTAATGTTATCAGTTCTGCCAGATTCGGGACTGCGGCAGTTAGAGGGTCGGTGTTAGCATTTAACCTCCAAAAATCTACCGTGAGTCGCCACTTCCCATTAGGTTTTCTCACTGGCCACACTGGGGAGTTGAAAGGGGAATGAGTACTTATCACAACTCCCTGTTCTTTCATCTCCTGCATAACCGGTTTGATGCCTTCCTTAGCTCCAAGGGGAAAGGGGATACTGCTTGACATTAGTGATCTTACTAAATGGCAGTGGGGGAATGACTTGCAGCAGTCTGACATACAGCTGCGGTGTTCCAAAAGACCAGACCAATTCCTCTGAATCCTCCCACTGCCTTCCCTTAAGGACGTCTATCCCTAACAAGTTGAACGGGATATTTCCAATCACCATTACAATGGTAACAGGGCTTTGCTCCCCCGGCAATGTTAATTTTACCGGAGTGACATGCATGATTTCTGTCTTTCCCAAAGCATTTAGAACAGATAAATTTTGTCTTAAGGAAGAAACTCCACACCTTTTAGCATCCTTCTCAGTCAGGGCAGAAATCTGTGCACCTCTATCAATTAAAAAGGTCACCGGTGCATGCTTGGGGCCTACAATAGCTGTGATTAATACATCTCCTTTATCTGTCTTAGTGAGCTGCCTGATAAAAATCCATTCTCCATTCCCCCGTCCACTACTGGGGAATGGAGATTCTAGTTTCCTTGCTCCGGGAAAAGAGTTTCCTTTAACCCTTTACACCGTCAGCGAGAGGGGGGGCTGAAGGCGTGACAGGTGCAATTTCTTTCTCAGAAGAAGAATGTTGTGTTGGAATGTGCCGCTGTGTTACCAGCATGCTCAATTTATCTAGGGGTAAACCATCCATAATATTCTTGGGAACTCTCTTCTTAAGTCCCAAACGCCACCAATGTAGACGGGTCATAGATGTTTTATAATGAGACCGGTCTTCAACAGCAGCTGCAGTTTTGCTTGGATGAGGGGACAGATTCTTAACTCCTACTTGTCGGATTCCCCTTGACTTTTCCTCTGGAGTTTTCACAAGACAGTATTTTCTGCTGTAATCTATCAATTCTTGTGCTACCTCTCCCCAAGTCCACACCTTTGGTTTATAGCTAGACCTGTTACCTGACTGAGCAGGGGTCAAATAGCCCATAAAGGCTGAATCCACAGTAGCACCAGCTTCACTTCTGTGACTATTCATGAAACCCTCCAACCTTTCTACGGGGCCCATCGATGCAATGGTTCTTTGAAGATTAATCCTCATGGGTTTAAGTGATTCAGGGAGTCCTCTTATCAGGGGGGTCATAATTTCAGGATTCACTGGCAGCATCATTGGAGATTCACATCTGGGAATTAATTTCCTCTTATGTATCATTTGCAAGCAGGCAGCTTTGTGTACACTTTCTAGCAATTGATCAGCTGTGCCGGTGATCGCCAGGGGATCCCCTCTATCCAAAGGGTTCAACCCTCCAGCCCAATAAGCAGCACGCTGAGTTAAGGACCATGGGGCACGATTATCACCTGTTGTTAAGAAAACTCCGTGACCCAAATAACCACTAGCCTCTTTTTCATTTAATTGAATTTGGTCACCCCCAGTTAGAGGTATGCGCCACACATACTCTGTTTCAGATTCTTTATGAAGGCGCCCATAATCTCTGTCGCGGACCGAGGTGGGCAAGACCGCGACCCACTCCCCTCCAAAAGGGAATCGAGGGCTGAGGACTACACCCTATCACACTCACAAACAAGCATCCAGACCAGAAAGGAATTAATAAGTTTATTAAAGGCACTGAGGTTATGGCAGGGCTATTTCTATATTAGATATCAGAACAACAAGAGTATCCCCCCTCCTTCTTCCCCGCCCCCCTATTCCCAATTCCTGGATAGGGATAAGAGGGAAAAAGCTTAGAGAGAGACTGTAGGAAATATCATAGAATTGTGAATTATGGTGTATGAATGTGTATAAGAGTCAGTATGAAACGCAAGAATGTATATAAGTTCGCAATCCTCACCATCGGGGTGTGAACGAAGCTGATCCCTGGTCGGGACCCTCGACTCCATCCTCGACTCCAGGCGAGCAGTCCATTTGGTGAGTTCACACGACCAATAACCACAGAAAAGACGCCACACACACACACACGAATGGTCAGTAGATGTCGCTGGCTTAAAGGCCATTATAGAGTCTGTCTCTCACATCTCACCCCGTGGCTTTTATCACAGCGATTTGTTCCATGTGTTGTATGTATTTATGTATGTATCTGTATCTGTATGTATATCTGTACCCTATTAGGCTCTTGTCCAAACTCTTACCTCCTTCCCTATTTTAGGCATCGGAGCAACTAGAGAAAAAGAGAAAGAAGATATGGTATTAGACATCTATACAAATTCATATATCCTGTATCTATATATGGTATTAGATATATACAAATTCATGTATCCTGTTTCTGAGGGAACAATTCCCTATATACAATACAACATATATATATATAAAAAATATATATAAGAAATACAATATCTTGTAAATAGGATGGAGAACCAATATCATCACTATTGCATCACTATTACACTATGCATCACTATTACACTATTTACATACAACAACCTAAAGGAAAAAAAATGATGGGAGACATGATAGTGTACAATGGGAGACGTTGGGGTGATCAAGTCCATAGTATTCACAAGGTAACCCCCTCCTCAAAACCAGTCTCGGGATGATCAGACCCTATTCTGGCTTGGGATGTCTCCGGTTCTTTAGGTTGTTGGCCCAACATTATACCCCATATTGTCCTTACACACTAGTACACAGATATATGACCACAAATGACCTCGAAATTCCGCTTCACTCAGAATGAAGTATTCAGTTCGTACTGATTTTAAGTTGTTTGTCATTCATGTCAGATGCAACCCAGGTATTCGAGTTCACAGGTGTTTGCAGGGTCAACTTGACTTTTCCAATGTTTGGCAAGTTTACCAGAACAGTTTGTCCGGGGTGCAGGGACATCTTTCGCTTGGCGCAGGGTTTTCTGTGTTTCTCCTTCTCTTGAGTGGGTGATGTGGGAAAGAAAGCAGTTAGACGAGGACACCCGTTTACCCCCCATCTGTTATTTATAGTAGTGACTGCATATCGCAATCTTTCATCCCATCTGGATTCCTGTGGACTTTTAATTAATCCATTAGTACACTCTACTATCCCATTTGCTTGGGGATAATATGGAATATGGCATGTCCATTGGATACCTTCTATTTTGGCCCATTGATGTACCAGGTGTGAGGTGAAGTGAGTACCATTATCAGATTGAATATTTGTAGGTTTAGGTAATACCCCAAATACCCTTTCCAAGAAACGAACCGTGTTAACACCGTTTGCTTTAGAAATGGCTTCAGCACAAGTTAGACCTGACACCACTTCTACCATCACAATGATGTATTGTTTGTTACCTGATTTCTGGAAAGGACCAATGTAGTCCACCTGCCAAGTGGACCACGAGGACTTTCCTTCTCGTATATTGTCGCAAACCGAGATAGGAAAACTGCGACTCACTGCCCTACACAAAGGGAATCGAGGGCTGAGGACCACTCCCTGTCACACTCACAAACAGTGTTTAAAAATCAATAGGTTTATTAAAGGCACTACTGTCTAGGCGGGGTTATTGCTACAGAACTACAGAGCAACAGCAATCGTAGGGAAGAATAATGCAATACAATACAGCAACAGTACAATACAATACAAACAATCCTATCCCCCTCCCAATCCCCCCCCCCCACTCTCGGTCCCGGACAGAAAATGAGGGAGAGAACTTGGAGAGAGCCTTTGGGGAGATTAAAGGAAGCAAGTGTATAGTAGAGGTGTGTGTGAATGGGTGAATGTCTGTAAATGTTAGTAAGAAACGTCAGAGTGTAATCAAGTTCGCAAATCTCACCACCGGGGTGCGGCCGAAGCCGATCCCTAGTCGGGACCCTTGTTCTCCAGCGATTCCAGGCGGGCAGTCCGTTCAGCGTGCTCATACACCAGCAACCACAGAGGAAAGGTACGCAGCAGCTACACGACAGCCTCCACAGCGTAGGAGAGTTCACAAAGTGCGCCCGTTGCTCCCCCCCCGGTTCCGGCCTCGCCGGGCCCCCTGGGAGCTGTAGTCTGAGTCTGTGCGCATGCGTCTGCTGCCTCTAGCCTCTTCTTGTGCCGGGGAGTGCATTACCAGGAATGGTCAGTAGATGTCGCTGGATTAAAGGCCATAATAGAGTCCGTCTCTCACATATATGCAGAGTATCTGTTGTTAGGGGATGTTCCCCCAACCTGATCTTACAAAGATCACATTCAGAAATGATTGTTTTGCACTGCTCACGGGTGACAGGCCACCCACGGGTTTGTGCCTCTTTATACAAATCAAAGATTCCTGAATGACCTCTTTTACAATGAAGCCATTCAAGCAATCGTTCCCATTCTTGATTTTTCTCCCGCTGCACTAGCTGTTCTGATTTCCACTACAATGATTTTAGCCAGTTCATCAACATAGTTATTCCACCTACTAGCTTCATCCTTCAGGTTGGTCTGGTGAGAAGGAATCCACCCTACATGAAAGATAGGATTTGTCTTAGCAATCTCCAATATCTGTTGCCATTTCTCTTTCTGCCAGACTGGCACCCTGTTAATTTCCCAATTGTTCTGTTCCTAGAAAGTTATCCATTCTACACAGCCTTTAAAGACCGAAAAGGAATCTGTGTAGATGTACACAGCATCCTTGGAGGCTTTTTCTTTCACAAAAACATTGAGAACAGCATCCAGCTCCCCCACTTGTGCTCTGCCTTTATCATGATTTATTATTTGTTCAGCTGTGGAGGGTCTAACTGCAGCAGATCTGAACAACCAGATTTTACCTTCTCTTTGGGCTGACGCATCTGTAAACCAAGCATTAACCATTTCACTCTTGTATTCCGGGGCCTCTTTAATAGGACTGGAAGTTTTGACTATTAAATATTTATCTTTTGTAGATCCAGTTTGTTCCTGAATTTTTAATTCTTTATCTGGGCCTTCTTCAAGCTTGAAAAGGCCAGAATAATACTGAGTTTGGCTATACCATTTCCTGATTGTACCCTTTTGGGATATTCCCTCTGGAGGGGCTTTCCCAGACAGCACTTGGTTAACTACTTTGAAAGGGCCTTGTAGAATTACCTTTTGTTTTTAAATGGTTTTGCTGATCTCTATTAGTGCTGTGCACACTGTTAGCAAGCCTTTCTCCAGAGTGGAATATCACTTCTCTGAATCCTTAAAAGATTGTGAATAGAAGCCAAGTGGTCAAGTATTCCCATTAGGTCCCTGTTGCCAAAAAAGTGGTACGATAAGGCACTAGCCGAGAATCCCCATTCTATTGTTATAGGATCCTCTGGGTGGAGGGGTCCCAGAGTTTGAAAGGTCTGTGCTTCCAGTATTAACAGTTCAAGGGCCTCATAATGAGATTTATTCCATTCCCAGTGACGATTCTTTTTCAATAGATCATAAAGAGGATGTGCTATAACAGAAAAGTCTGGAATGTGCTTTCTCCAGTACTGAAGGGTTCCCAATACCTGTTGCAGTTCTTTTTTGTTGGCTGGTACTTTTATCTGATTCAGTTGAGACAAAGTATCAGAAGGAATATTCCAGGTTCCCCCCTTCCACCTTATTCCCAGAAATTTTGCCTCTTGGGATGGAGGTTGCCTTTTTTCCTCAGGGATTTCTATCTGCATGTCTGTTAAATGCTTAATTATGGCATCATAAACTGCCTTTACCTCGCCCTGACTCTGGCCCCCTGTGGGGGACGGCCCCTACGGACATTAAAGATATGCCCCACATAAACTATATATATGATTCTCATGGCAATAAGGGTTAGAGGCAGGAAAGGGTTAAAGGCGGACCTAAATGAGGACTGACTGAAAAAAAAAAAAGAACAATGTAGCAGGCTCTGAGGGACTTTTCGGCGCCTCAGCGCCAGGGACCAATGGCAGGGTGGATTGAAAAGTGATAGACCAATCAGAAGCCGAGCTCCGCCTGGCATTTTTTCAATAAAGGGCAACCACCTCCACAGCCTACGGCCGTTGGAAGTCCGGAGTCGCCAGAAGAAGGCGAGAAGAAGGAGGAAAAACCGCCGTGGGCAGCCGCGTCTCGCCGCCTGCTGCCGCTTCGCCCGCCGCTTCGCCTGCCTGCAGCCCCGCGCACCGCCCCGCTCACCACACCGTGGGGGATCGAGCCCAGGCTAAAAGCCTTTTTAAAGGCTTTTGGAGCTGAGGCCTTATGTGCTCTCCCCCTGAAGACCTGCAAGGAAGAGCGGGCCACCAAGAGCCAGGGCTGGTCCCTGACTCCGCCGGGATACGCGGTGTAAGACAATTACCTAAAGACCGCCTTTCCCATCCGCTCTTCCCTTACTCTAAACTACCCTGGGAGGTGGGAGGGGGGATTATCCTTTCCTTTACCTTCCCTAATTCGGTGCGGGTACCCCTCCCCATACATTTTGTAGCTGATAAGTGGTTGCTAATTCTTCTATTAGTTATATTGTGCCTTCTGAGTTAATTGTAAAGTAAAACAAGCACATAGTTTAAACTTCCCGAGTATGGAGTTTTCTATTTCTACGGCAAATATCCCTTAAAATAGCTGTAGTGGTGGGGGTGCACCAGAGGTATCATTACGGGACTAACCGCTCAAGTCCCCTGAACGTTGTGATTTTGGGCTTTAATCAAACTGTGTGTGTGAGGGTGAGACCTTAGCATACACTCCGCCCACACATAGCACCACACACATACACTTACATACAAAAGCCCGGATCGCGACATTTATTTAATTGGTGTCAGGAGTGGGATTTGAATCTCTTGTTAGATCTCGACACCCCCTATCAGCACATCATCTATGTACTGATAGCCTTTTAGGAGATTTATTCCATTCCCAGTGACAATTCTTTTTCAATAAATCATAAAGAGGGCATGCTATAACAGAAAAATCAGGGATGTGCTTTCACCAGTATTGAAGGGTTCCTAGTATTCCTTGCAATTCTTTTTTATTAGATGGTACTCTTATTTGATTCAAGTGAGACAAAGTATCAGAAGGAATATTCCAGGTTTCCCCCTTCCACTTTATTCTCAGAAATTTTGCCTCTTTGGACGGAGGTTGCCATTTCTCTTCAGGGATTTCTATTTGCATGTCTGTTAAATGCTTAATTATGGCATCATAAACTGCATTTACCTCTCCCTCACTCTGGCCCCCTATCAGCACATCATCTATGTACTGATAGCCTTTTACTTTGGAATTGTTTTTGATTTCTGGAATGTTTTCCAGCTCACACGCAAGTGCGTGATGGGCCAGTGTGGGTGAGTGTTTATATCCCTGGGGCAACCTTGTGAAGGTGTACTGTACCCCATCCCAAGTGAAGGCAAAATATTTTTGGTCTTCAGGATCAATAGGGACTTGGAAAAACATATCCTTGATATCCAGGGAGGCCAGCACCAGGTGTGCTGTTTCCTAGATTTCTAGCACCAAATCAGCAATGTTAGGTACAGCAGCTATAAGTCCTTCTGTATTGGCATTTAGCTTCCTGTAATCCACTGTCAGTCTCCATTTACCATTTGGTTTCCTTACAGGCCAGATTGGGGAATTAAATGGTGAATGACAGGGCACAACAATACCCCTTTGCTTCAAATCAGACATTACCTCTTTAATGCCATCTTTGGCAGCAATTGGGATGGAATATTGTTTTACTTTTGTTAGCTTGCTCTGGGGCAGGTGCGGGGCACACTGCAACATCCTTATCTCAGGTGTCGGTGTGCGAAAATTCCAGTAGCGGCCTTCTTCATGTCTCCACGCTCGACCTGTGAGAACATCCAGTCCTAATAAATTAAAAGGAATATCACCCACAATCATTTCGGTCTGAATTGGCTTGTCTTCTCCCGGAAGGTGTATGGTGACTTTAGCTGTTTTCTGTAAAAGAGGGTTACCAAATGCTCCACTCACATATATTGGCTTTGAAGATAAGGTGATGCCACAGTGCTCAGCTTCATCAGCTTTTAATGCAGAAATTTGTGCTCCTGTGTCTACTACAAAAGTGACAGGATAAAGTTTAGGTCCTACAGCACAGGTAATTTCCATGTCCCCATCTTTGTTATCTTTGTAACCTCTTTTGAGGTTTGTGAGTTTTTAGGGCCCGAGTGCTTCTTGTTTACTTGGGAGGCATTTTCATTCTCTGTATTGGAATCCTGTGTTTTTCCCCTCCTCTGCTGTCTTTTAGCCTTTCTATTCTCAGCAGAAAGAGGGTCATTTAGTTTTCTGAGCCACTGGATCTTTCCTGTGATCTGCCCCGGGCTCTAGACTGCAATCTGCCTCGGGGTGTCCCCTGCTGACTCACTCTATGGAAGCATTCAATCAGTTCCCTTAGCTGCTCATAAGTATAATTCTTGGCTAGGATTGAAGGTGACATTCCCAATCGTCTGCCTTCCTCCTTAAGCTTAGCAAAAGGCCCCTTGTTATCTCATGTTAAGGTATGCTGTGTATTAAAGCGCTGTCTCCTGGGTGAGCTGTGTTCTGTTCTGTCTGTCTCTGTTTACCACATTCCAGTCACCCCGTGACTTATCTGGCTTAGAAGAATGGGGGCCTCGGGGTGGCTTAGCAGCAACCTCAGCATATGAAAGTTGAGCAACCTTTTTAGTTGCGGAAGCAGAGGGCCTGGTAGGACCCTTATACTCCTCATGTTTCTTGGCACAGGTTATCAAATTCCGGGCTATTTCACCCCATGTAATCTGTAGTTTTCTATTTATAATATCATCTTGATATTGTATAGTTTTTGCTTTGAGGGACCCAGAGAGTCCCTTTATCAACACATTCATTTTGTTTGTAGTGCGCGCCTTTGTCTCCCCTTCCGGTTCCAGCACGGCTGTGCCTAGCCTCCTGGGAACTGTAGTCTGTGGTCCTGTATGCATGCGCCTGGTGCCTCTCCCCTCTTCTCACGAGTGCGAGGAGTGCATTACCACGAATGTTCAGTAGATGTCGCTGGATTAAAGGCCATTATAGAGTCTGTCTCTCACAATCTCTCTTTAGTTTAGCCAGTTCTGTGGCAGAATATGGTGTCTCTTTGGTGGTAATGTGGGGGTCATTATCATCCTCATTAATATAAGTATATTCTGTTTTAATTAAGGGTCTCACTTGAGGGCTTTCTCTATAAAGTTTCCTCACCTCTTCCAACTCATTTTGTGGCTATAAAGGGTTAATTTGTTGGATGCCCTTTTCCTCAAGCTCAGGCTGGACCTCATTCAGTGGATCAGTGGTGTTTATAATACGATCCACCTCAAGGACAGCCCTTAATGAGCGGTTTTCCTCTTCCAAGCTAGAAATTGTCTTCTCATGGCTAGAAATTATCTTCTGATAAGACTGTACCAAGCTTTAAAGGGATTCTATGATTTTTTTCCTCATCACTACGTTGCTTACGACGATCCTCAATAGCTGCGACCAAGCTGGCACCCAAAACAGCACAGACTATTGCCCTGGTGTTACCTGATACAACAAACCTAATCTTAGCCTCACTCTGTAAAGAGGTGACTCGGTCTATTACACTCTGTAAATTTTTCCAATTACCTTGAGCCCATTCTTCTCTGAGAGGAGAGAGCCGAGCCCCATAATTTGCCAAGAATGCGAAGAATGAGTCCCTACCTTTCACCAACTGAGAGTCTTGTTTTTCTGCTTTTTCAGTCTTTTTGTCATGAAGGGGACAAATCCACTATGGGGAGGCTAAACTTAGTTACCCACATGCACAGCCACCGCTGTGTCACCCCTTCTCTTCCCCACGTGGTTCAAGGGACCAAATCATCTGTGGGGAGACTACGCTTAGTTACACAAGGTTGTCCCTTCCTTTCCCCGAGTAGTCAACTCTCATCAATATAAAAACAGCTCCCTTCTTTTGCACTTCGAGTTCTTTTAGCTGGATACCGATATACAGAGCCCTCAACTCGAGTTTGGAGTGCTTTACACCCAGGCGTGTGTGGTGTGCGGGAAATTCAAATCGCCCCCCTTGCTTTCTGGACACCTCTCACCCTTTGCGGGGTGTAGGGCCAGGTGTGGCTGGAGCGAACTGTCCTTCCCCTGTTACAGACCACATACTACCTGCACCCCTCTGTCTCTCAGGATCCTGTCCGTGATGCCAATTTAATGTCACGGTCCACTCCTTGGTGGACGCATGATGGTTTGTTTCAGCTGTGATCCCGAAGTGCAAAAAATGAAATGGCAACAAGCCCAGGGAGTTGTTATCAACACACAATGACTTTATTGGTCTTGCCCGTAAAGCGGCATGCGATAGAATGGAAGAAAAATAGGAAAGATGAGGTAAAAAGGGGGGGGAAAGAGGATAATAGCTACCACCACGGGTCCAAAGGTGTCCCTATGGTCCCGAATCCAGAAGGCGTTCCACTGCTGCTTCTTCGATCGTTGTGATCTCTCGGTGGGGAAGATCTTAAAAATTAGGTTACTAAGGAACCATCTTTTATTCTGGGTAGCACCCCTTGCTCCACCTTGGACCCACCTCCACTCCATCTCTGTCCTGTGGAAATGTGCCAATCTCCACCTGTCTGGAGTGAGGCTTCCATGCACGCCCAGAGAGGAGTGTCTAAGGCGTGGCCAGCTTTGGAGGCGGGTAGCTTCTTAACAGGAGGTGTGTTTTTGTATTATAATGACATTATAATGAGGAAAGTTCAACTGAGGCTTCATCGGTGTTGGCACAGCAAGCGCGATCCATCTTCCTCGACAGCAGTTCTTCACTTTGCTGCTCCAGTAGAATAGACCTGTACCAAGTACTGACACTGTTCATACCTCAGTCTGTTCTCCATGGTTTCTGCATCTGATAATAGCCAGTTCAGCAAGCCACTGTAAACTCATGTCGAGATGTTAGTCCAGATTTTGGGGTCTAGTTACTGATGACAATGTTGAGACAATACCGATTTTCTGATCAACTCTTACACCCCGGCACGGTGTTGGACACCTATTGGAGAGAGAGGGGGTCCTTAGCACCCTGAGAGACTGGAAGGGGTCAGTATTCCCGCCCACTTCCTGTCACAATCTATAAAAGCCAGGAAAGATGGAAGCCGGTCTCTCCTTCCTCCTGTTCCTTTCCCCCCTGCTGGGTCTGCTGCTGGTTTCCTTCGGCTTCCCATGTGTTCGCTCCAGAATCCAATTGCATCGGGTGCTATGAGGAGCCGTGGACCTCTCTTGGAGCGGCCCCGCATTTCCCATATCCCTGCAATCATTGAGATCGGTTTTGTATATTTGTATATAAATATTTACCCTTTCCCCACACACATGTTTTACCCTTTTTCCTTGTATTGTAGTAAACTTGTTTCTAGTTTCAATTTCCAAAGTTTAACTCTTTCTTATCTCCCTTCTATCTTCCTTTGGGAGGGTGGAGGGGGGGTAATGGAGAGCAATTCTGTCCTCTGGTTTGTTTGGGGTTCACCTTTAATATTTAAACCAGAACACAACTGAATGTGTCAAACAGTCCCCTGACTTTATGGGGTCGTGATCTTCTGCAACAATGGCACCTATCACAACTGAGACAAATTTAGCATAATGGTCACTGATCTAAAACCCCTGCTCAAACTTACTTGGCTCACAGACTGGTTTGGGTCGATCAGTGGCCTTTGAAAGGGGAAAAATTGATACGGGCAAAGGAATTGGTGCAGGAACAATTACAAGCAAAACACATTGAACCCTCAACCAGCCCCTGGAATACCCTGATCTTTGTAATCCCACCGATGGGAGAGACGCAACCTGGTGTCCCTTCACTGACAATGATCCCTATAAATTGGCTTATAAAGATTGCTTTTTTACCATTCTGTTACACCCTGAAGATTGTAAACACTTTGCATTTTCTGTTCCAGAGATAAATAACAGCAAACCAATGCAACGGTATCAGTGAGTAGTGTTGCCACAGGGAATGATGAATAGTCTTACAATATGTCAAATTGTTGCAGATTCTGCCTTAGCCCCCACACGACAGGTTTATCCATCTGTATTGATTTATCATTATATGGATGACATTCTTTTTGCAGCAGCAAATTCTGACTCATTAACTCATGCAGTAGCTCACACCCTCTGATTTTTAAATCTGTTTGGCTTACAAATTGCCCCAGAAAAAATAGTGTCCCCATGGAAATATTTGGGTTGGGTAATATCTGAAACACAGATCCGACCAGAAAAATGAACCGTTTCTCCTAATATTTCAACTTTACAAGATGCCCAGAAGTTATTAGGTATTATTAATTGGGTCCGGCCTCTGTTGGGCATAGCGACCCATGAACTTTCACATCTTTTTGCATCACTGAAGGGGGATTCTGCTTTAACATGCCCTTGCACATTATTTCAGGAAGCTCAAAAGGAGCTACAGCTGGTGGCAGAAAAAATACAACATCAAGCAGCGAGCTGCATAGATTTAACCCTGCCTGTATGCCTGCTAATCTTACATTCAAAATCACATTTGTTAGTGGTTATTGCTCAAATTTGTTCAGATAATGTGTTATTTCTTGAATGGGTTTTTGTACACAATACACAGCAAAAAAACTGTTGTGACAAAATTAGACCAACTCCTTTATCTTGTTCAACAGGTTCACCTATGGGTAACACCTTACAAGGCATGATCCTGATCGGATATTTGTTCCAACTACTAAAGATCAATTTGAGTTCTTATTGGCAGAAAGCTTGGATTTTCAAATAACTTACTGATTATCTTAATCCAATTGATCATCATTTACCTGCAAATTGTATTTTGCAATCCTTACAGAAGCTGAGTTTACAACTGATAAAGGTTATTTCTTGTACTCCTATTGAAGGAGCATGAACAGTATTTGTGGACAGATCAAGCAAATCACACAAAGCTGTTGTTGCATGGCTGGAAAACGGCCAATGGCACACCAGGGTCGAACTTGTTACTGGCTCAGCTCAAATTGTAGAACTTAAGGCAGTTTTGACAGCTTTGAAGCTTTTTTCTGAACCTCTTAATATAATTTCTGATTCTCATTATGTTGTTATGTTAATCACACATTTGCCTTTTTCCTATGTTAAGGAACTTGATAACTACCACCTGTTTGCCCTTTTGATGACCTTGCGGACAGAGTTGGATTCTCGCTCTCATCCTATTTTTATCATGCATATTCGTTCTCATACTAAGCTGCCTGGGCCCTTGACAGAAGGAAATGCTGTTGTGGATTCACATACCGTAGCTACTGTACAATTTGATTCTGCCACTGCTTCTCTGTCACGGTTTGACTCCAGATCGGCAATTAAACCAGAGACAAACAATGCTCTCGATCCCCTCCCCCTCCCACCCAGGTAGGAAAGGAGAGATAGAATTAGGAGAGAGACTTAGCTGGGTTGAAAACTAAACTAGACAGCTTTAATTATATGTACAATTATATACAAGTATGTTCAGGAATGTGTAAAAGCCTCTTGCTTCCCCCCACCCCCAGCAACCCCCCCAGCACTCTCCTTAGCTGTGAGCAGTCCCGAAAAGTCTCAGCCCGCAGGCAGGAGATAAAGCAGAGTAGACAGGGGCTGGGTTATGAGGGTTAGGGATGCCTGAGCATAGGAGTTGACGGTGATGGATGGATGGAGTCCTCCCCAGACGCTGGCCATGGACTGAAGAGAAGGGAAAAAGAAGCAGGAAGGAAGTTGTCTTCTGTGATCTCTGACCTTCCTCGGAGCTTACGTAGATATATGGAATGGAATACCTTTGGTCAATTCTGCTGTCTGTCTAGTCCAGCTCCCTTACGGGGGGGTCATAGATATGATTCTCCTGCCCCGGTAGCATCTGTAGCGGCAGAGCTAAGAAGCGACCTTGGAATCTCAGCAGTAACATAAACATACCAGTGTTATCAGTCCACTAGCTGGAACACTTGTTGCTAGTTAAAAGAGAGCTTACTGAAGGAAAAAAAAATCAGTAAAAGGAAAATTAGCTTCATCCTGGCTCAAACAAGGACATTCTCATTCCTTTTTTTCATCAAAATGCTGTAGGCTTGCAAAAAACCTTTCAACTGACTAGGTCACAATCCAGTCATGTCCTGACTGTCCGTCTGTGATTCCAGCTACATCAATGCTCGGTGTTAATCCTTGTGGCCTTCAACCTAACGCTATTTGGCAATCTGATGTTATTAATTCTTTTGGCAGGTTGAAATATGTACATGTTTCTGTTGACACTTTTTCTGGTTTTCTTGTAGTCACAGCCCATACAGGGGAACGGGCACAAGATGTTACCCGGCACTGGACCCATTGCTTTGCGGTGATGGGTGTTCCTGTTGAAATCAAAATGGATAATGGCCCGGCCTATAGCTTTGCTTCTGTTCTTCTGTTTTTGCAGCAATGGGTCACGTGCCGTACAACTGGCATTCCGAATTCCCCAACTGGTCAGGCCATTGTCGAGCGTACACATGCCACTCTAAAGGCAATGTTACTTAAGCAAAGAAGGGGGAATATTTCTCCTCAGGAAAAATTAGACAATGCTACATATACCTTCAATTTTTTAAATCGCAACCCCACGCTTGAATTTTGAACATCTGTCCAACATCATTTTTCAGGGATCACAATATTTTAGTCATTCCCCTAAGGTGTGCTATAAGGATCCTTTTTTCCTTAGGTCAATGGCAAGGACCTGTGTCAGAAGTGGGATAGAGGGTCTTTTGGAGCCCCCAGACCACACTCTCAATTGCTAAATTATTAAAAAAAAAGTAAAAGAAATCGGTATCAAAATGAGCACTGAGAGTATCTCTACAGATGTAGAGGATGCCAGTCCTGAAGAAAGCACTGAGGTTCTGGAAAGGTTGCACATATCGAGCCTTGCATACGAAATAATACAGGAAAATATTAAAGGGCTTACAGAGAAAGCATCACAGCAGGAGGTTAAAGAGTTACTGCTTAACTTAAAGACAGAACTTAAAGAGAAAGAGCTTAGAGAGTTACAGGAGGAGCATAGTAAGTTGCAGCAGGAATTTGAAGGGTTACTGCAAAGGCTTGAGCACGGGTCTGTAGGGGTGCAGAAGGAGGAGCAGCATGAAAAATATAAGGAGTTGCAACAGGAATATGATGTGCTGCAGCAAGGAGAGAATCAGGACTGTAAAAAAATAGAAAAAAGTGTAGGGAGTTGCACAGGGCACATGAGGAAGTGCAACAAACCCTACAACAGACCCAATGGGAGAATATAGGCATGCAACAGAAGATGGAAGGGATGCAGCGAGACATTAGAGTGTCACGAAGAGAGCAAACAAAATTGCAACAAGAGAATGAAAAACTGCAACAATAGAATAATAAACTGCGAGAGCAGTTAAGACAAAAAGTTGCTCCCCCTTCTAAAGAGGAGGACGTGTCTGAGAGTGATCAGGTAGCTCCAATCCAAGCTCTCAGCCGAGCATTGTCTTTTAAAGAAACAGCAGAAGTTTTTAAAGAGCAGGAGAGTGATGAGCCCAATATTGATCAGTCAGATCCAAATCAAGCTATCAGCCAGGTCCTCAGTCTGGAAGGATTGTCTTTTAAAGGAAAAGTAGAACTTCTTAATGCTATTGTAGAACAGCAGGCCTCCTCATGTCTGCTCCCTCAGTCCCCCCAAGCTAATGGAGGGCCAGAGGAAGTAACTGTCAAGATAGATGAGCTGCGTTCAGAGTTGCTTTCAGTCCTTGATAAAGGAATACAAGATTTGACACGTTATGTTAGGCCTCCTCAATATAGTTTGGAAGAGGATGAAGAGGAGGAGGAAGTGGAACATAGACATGTGCGCCCAGTTAAGAAAATTACTTATTCTCAAAGACCAGGTGCTGCACAGAGAGATATGGAGGTAAAAGAAAAACCTTACACTTCACTAGAACTGGCAAAGCTTAGAAAGCAATAGTGCAGGCTTCAGTCTGAGACGGAAGCTGAATATGTTATGAGAGTGTCCCTCACAGGGGGAGACAATATTCTGTTAAATGAACATGAAGCTGGTGGGTACTGGGGACCCGGAATTGTTTTAGTAACTGGAGTACCGGATCACCCCTGGTCTCTAACTCAGCATGCAGCTTTTTGTGTTGGCGACACAGAACCCATTAGCAGAGGAGAAACGGATGCCCTGCAAGGGGACTACTCTAATATCATGGAAAATGTCCACAAAGCTGCCATACTTCAGATGATTTATGACCATGAGTTAGTACAAGATCAGAGTAGTTCTTTCACTCTTAGAGTGAAACCAAACAGATTAACTGTTTTGATCAAGGGACTCTCTCCAGCACTTAAAATCAAAGCCATTCACTATCAGAAACAGATCGAAAGTGGCAACATACG
The DNA here is from genome assembly GCA_020745705.1 of Hemiprocne comata. Taxonomy (NCBI): domain Eukaryota; kingdom Metazoa; phylum Chordata; class Aves; order Apodiformes; family Apodidae; genus Hemiprocne; species Hemiprocne comata. The sequence goes on along the minus strand of CM036615.1, from coordinate 1,125,723 downwards.
CCTTACATGGGCTATGCTAGCTAGAGACTTGGTAGATTATGGAAAGAAATATGGAGAATCTGGAAAATCTTCTGCAGTCAGACAAGTCACTCGACTTTCATATGCTGAGGTGGCTGCTAAATCAACTCAGAAAACTCCCGCTTCTAAGCAGGAAGAGAAATCACGGGGTGACTGGACAGTGGGAATAGAGATAGGCAAAACAAAAAACTGAAAAGCTCACCTAGAAACCAACACCCCAAAATACAATGTACTTCATCACAAGATAACCAGGGGCCATACGCTAAGTTTAAGGAGGAAGCCAGGCGTATAGGGATCCTAGCTTCACTTTTGGCTCAGAGTTATTCTTATAGACACCCAAAAGAACTGATTGAATGCTGGCGTAGTCTAGGTAATTCAAGACAAAATCAGTCTACAAGGCCTAGGTCACAGTCTAGGTCCAGAGGAAGATCTAGGTCCAGAGGGGGATCAAGAGTAAGATCCCTAACCACTAATTCGGAAAAGTAAATAACCCTCCTCCTGCTAAGAAAAAAAAAGTCTAAAAGACAGCAGAGGAGGGGAAACATACAGGATTCTAATACAGAAAATGAAAATGCTTCCCAAACGAACAATAATCACTCGGGCCCTAAAACTCCTAGTCCTCCAAATGATTGGCAAAATGTATTAAGATTAGCTCAAAACAAAGATGGGGACTTGGAACTTACTTGTGCTCTTGGGCCTAAACGTTATCCTGTCACTTTTGTGGTAGATACAGAAGCACAAATTTCTACACTAAAAGCTGATGAAGCTGAACACTGTGGCATTACCTTATCTTCAAAGCCAATATATGTGAGTGGAGCATTTGGTGACTTTATTTTACAGAAAACAGCTAAAGTTACTATACATCTTCCAGGAGAGGACAAACCAATTTGGACTGAAATGATTGTGGGTGATATTCGTTTCAATTTGTTAGGAATGGATGCTCTCGTGGGCCGAGCGTGGAGAGATGAAGAAGGCCGCTACTGGAATTTTCGCACACTGACACCAGACATAAGGTTGTTACAGTGTGCCCCGCGCCTGCCCCAGAGCAAGCTAACAAAAGTAAAACAATATTCCATCCCAATTGCTGCCAAAGATGGCATTAAAGAGGTAATGTCTGAGTTGAAGCAAAGGGGTATTGTTGTGCCCTGTCATTCACCATTTAATTCCCCAATCTGGCCTGTAAGGAAACCAAATGGTAAATGGAGACTGACAGTGGATTACAGGAAGCTAAATGCCAATACAGAAGGACTTATAGCTGCTGTACCTAACATTGCTGATTTGGTGCTAGAAATCTAGGAAACAGCACACCTGGTGCTGGCCTCCCTGGATATCAAGGATATGTTTTTCCAAGTCCCTATTGATCCTGAAGACCAAAAATATTTTGCCTTCACTTGGGATGGGGTACAGTACACCTTCACAAGGTTGCCCCAGGGATATAAACACTCACCCACACTGGCCCATCACGCACTTGCGTGTGAGCTGGAAAACATTCCAGAAATCAAAAACAATTCCAAAGTAAAAGGCTATCAGTACATAGATGATGTGCTGATAGGGGGCCAGAGTGAGGGAGAGGTAAATGCAGTTTATGATGCCATAATTAAGCATTTAACAGACATGCAAATAGAAATCCCTGAAGAGAAATGGCAACCTCCGTCCAAAGAGGCAAAATTTCTGAGAATAAAGTGGAAGGGGGAAACCTGGAATATTCCTTCTGATACTTTGTCTCACTTGAATCAAATAAGAGTACCATCTAATAAAAAAGAATTGCAAGGAATACTAGGAACCCTTCAATACTGGTGAAAGCACATCCCTGATTTTTCTGTTATAGCATGCCCTCTTTATGATTTATTGAAAAAGAATTGTCACTGGGAATGGAATAAATCTCATGATGAGGCCCTTGAACTATTAGTATTGGAAGCACAGACCTTTCAAACTCTGGGACCTCTCCACCCAGAGGATCCAATAACAACAGAATGGGGGTTTTCATCCAGTGCCTTATCATATCATTTTTGGCAATGGGGACCTAATGGGAGTACTTGACCACTTGGCTTCTATTCTCAGTCTTTTAAGGACTCAGAAAACCAATATTCCACTTTGGAGAAAGGATTGTTAACAGTGTGTACAGCACTAATAGAAGTTAGCAAAATCATCAAAAAACAAAAGGTAATTCTACAAGTCCCTTTCAAGGTAGTTAACCAAGTGCTGTCTGGGAAAGCCCGTCAGAATCACAGAACTACCATGGCTGGAAAAGACCTTTAAGATCATCAAGTCCAGCCTATGACCAACACAACCACACCGTCTAGACTATGGCACTAAGCACCACATCCAGCCCTTCCTTGAACACATCCAGGGACGGTGCCTCCACCACTTCCCTGGGAAGTCTATTCCAATGTCTAACCACCTTCTCTGTGAGGAAGTGCTTCCTAATATCCAACCTAAATCTCCCTTGGAGCAGCTTCAGGCTGTGCCTTCTTGTCCTGTCACTGGTTGCCTGGAAAAAGAGCCCAGCCCCCACCTGACTACAACCTCCCTTCAGGTAGTTGAAGAGAGTGATAAGGTCCCCCCCTGAGTCTCCTCTTCTCCAGGCTAAACAACCCCAGCATCCTCAACTTCTCCCTATAAGACTTTCCCTCTAGTCCTTTCACCAGCCTAGTTGCTCTCTTCTGGACCCGCTCCAGCACCTCAACGTCCTTCTTGAAGTGAGGGGCCCAGAACCGTACACAGTACTCGAGGTGAGGCCTCACCAGTGCTGTGTACAGGGGGAGAATGACATCCCTACTCCTGCTGGCCACACTATTCCTGATACAAGCCAGGATGCCTTTGGTCTTCCGGGCCACCTGGGCACACTGCTGGCTCATGTTCATCCGGCTGTCCACCAGCACTCCCAGGTCCCTCTCTGCCAGGCTGCTCTCCAGCCACTCTTCCCCCAGCCTGTAGCGCTGCCTGGGGTTATTGTGGCCAAAGTGCAGGACCCTGCACTTGGTCTTGTTGAATTTCATGCCGCTGGCCTCGGCCCATTGATCCAGCCTGTCCAGGTCCTCCTGCAGCTTCTTCCTACCCTCCGGCAGATCAACACTTCCCCCCCCAGCTTGGTGTCATCTGCAAATTTACTGAGGGTGGACTCAATCCCCACATCCAGGTCATCAATAAAGATATTGAATAGGACTGGGCCCAGTACCGATCCCTGGGGGACACCGCTGGTCACCGGACGCCAGCTGGATGCAGCACCATTCAGCACCAATCTCTGGGCCCGGTCATCCAACCAGATTTGACCCAGCGAAGGGTGCACCTGTCGAAGCCATGGATCGCTAGCTTCTCCAGGAGGATGCTGTGGGAGACTGTGTCAAAGGCCTTGCTGAAGTCAAGGTAGACCACATCCACAGCCTTCCCCTCAACCACTAGGCGCGTCACCCAGTCATAGAAGGAGATGAGATTAGTCAGGCAGGACCTCCCTTTCCTAAACCCATGTTGGCTGGACCTGATCCCCTGGTTGTCTTCCACATGCCACTTGATGGCACTCAGGATGATCTGTTCCATAATCTTGCCAGGCACCGAGGTCAGGCTGACAGGCCTATAGTTCCCTGGATCCTCCTTCCGGCCCTTCTTGTGGATGGGCGTCACATTGGCCAACCTCCAGTCATCTGGGACCTCCCCAGTGAGCCAGGACTGGTGATAAATGATGGAGAGCGGCTTAGCCAGTTCTTCCGCCAGCTGCCTCAGCACCCTGGGATGAATCCCATTTGGACACATGGACTTGTTGGGATCTAAGAGGCACAGCAGGTCACTAACTACTTCCTCCTGGATTACAGGAGGGGGATTCTGCTCCCCATCCCTGTCTACAAACTCAGGAGCCCAGTTGTCCTGAGGGTAGCTAGTCTTTTTGTTAAAGACTGAGGCAAAGAAGGTGTTAAGCACCTCAGCCTTTTCCTTGTCCTCCGTTACTAAGTTCCCCCCCTCATCCAATAAGGAATGAAGATTTTCCCTGACCCTCCTTTTATTATTAATGTATTTATAAAAGCATTTTTTATTATCCTTTACAGAGATGGCTAGTTTAAGTTCTAGTTGAGCTTTTGCATCTCAGATTCTCTTCCTACATGACCTTACAATATCCCTAAATACTTCCTGATTCACCTGCCCTTTTTTCCAAAGTTGATACATTCTTTTTTTATTTCTGAGTTTTTGCAATAGTTCCCTTCTCAACCAGGCTGGTTTTCTTCTTCCGGCTCCTTTTTCGGCACATAGGGACAGCCTGCTCCTGCGCCTTCATAAATTAATTCTTAAAGTAAGCCCAGCCTTCCTGGGCTCCTTTGTTTTTGAGGGCTGCTTCCCAAGGGACTCTCCCAACCAGCGTCCTGAAGAGGCCAAAGTCAGCCCTCTGGAAGTCCAAGGTAGAGGTTTTGCTGACGACCCTCCTAACCTCACCACATATTGAAAATTCTATCATATCATGGTCGCCGTGCCCAAGACGACCTCCAACCACTACATCTTCCACCAGCCCTTCCCTGTTTGTGAACAGTAGGTCTAGCATGGCACTACCCCTGGTAGGTTCACCTACCAGCTGTAGCAGGAAGTTATCTTCTATACATTCCAGAAACCTCCTGGATTGGCCCCTTTCTGCTGTGTTGTACTTCCAGCAGACATCTGGTAAGTTGAAGTCATCATAGAATCATAGAATCCTAGGGGTTGGAAGGGACCTCGAAAGATCATCTAGTCCAACCCCCCCTGCCAGAGCAGGGTCACCTAGAGTACATCACACAGGAACGCATCCAGGCGGGTTTTGAATGCCTCCAGTGAAGGAGACTCCACAACCTCCCTGGGCAGCCTGTTCCAGTGCTCTGTCACTCTCACAGTAAAAAAAATTTTTCGGATATTCACCTTGAACCTCCTATGCTCCAATTTACACCCATTACTCCTTGTCCCATCACTGGTCATCACTGAGAAGAGCCTAACTCCATCTCCCTGACACTCACCCCTTACATATTTGTAAACATTGATGAGGTCACCCCTCAGCCTCCTTTTTTCCAAGCTAAAGAGACCCAGCTCCCTCAGCCTTTCCTCATAAGGGAGATGTTCCACTCCCTTAATCATCTTTGTAGCTCTGCGCTGGACTCTTTCAAGCAGTTCCCTGTCCTTCTTGAACTGAGGGGCCCAGAACTGGACACAATACTCCAGATGCGGCCTCACCAATGCAGAATAGAGGAGGAGGAGAACCTCTCTTGACCTACTAACCACACCCTTTCTAATGCACCCCAGGATGTCATTGGCCTTCTTGGCCACAAGGGCACATTGCTGGCTCATGGTCATCCTCCTGTCTACCAGGACCCCCAGGTCTCTTTCACCTACACTACTCTCCAGCAGGTCAGCCCCCAACCTATACTGGGACATCGTGTTGTTCTTCCCCAAATGCAAAACTCTACACTTCCCCTTTTTGAATTTCATCATGTTTCTCCCCGCCCAACTCTCCAGCCTGTAAGTCCCCCACAAGAACAAGGGCTAGCGAACGCGAGACATCCCCAAGTTGTTGAAAGAACATCTCGTCAGTCTCTGTATCCTGGTCAGGTGGTCTGTAGCAGACTCCCACTAGGATATCAGCCTCATTGGCCTTCCCTTTTATCCTCACCCATATACATTCTGCCTTGGTGTGTTTAACATTGAATTCTAGGCAGTCAAAGCACTCCTTAACATATAACGCCAACCCACCACCTCTCTTCCCTTGCCTGTCCTTTCTAAAGAGCCTATAGCCAACCATTGCACCACTCCAACCATGCGAATCATCCCACCACGTTTCCGTGATGGCAATTATATCATGGTCTCCCTGGTGCACAATAGCTTCTAACTCCTCTTGTTTATTTCCCATGCTATGGGCATTGGCATCTATACGCTTGAGCTGTGGTACAGGTATCCCGACCACTTGCGTGGTTACCAACCTATTAGTGAGCCCTATGTTCTTGTTGCCACATTTATCCCCGTTTCCTGCCTTGAGTGGGACAGCAGACTGGCAGCCATCCTTAGGCTCATCTCTGGTTTTATCCCCATCCCCATTCAAACCTAGTTTAAAGCCCTGTCGATGAGCCCTGCTAACTTGTGTGCCAGGACCCTTCTCCCCCTCCAGAAGGAATATCCCAAAAGGGTACAATCAGGAAATGGTATAGCCAAACTGAGTATTATTCTGGCCTTTTCAAGCTTGAAGAAGGCCCAGATAAACAATTAAAAATTCCGGAACAAACTGGATCTACAAAAGATAAAGATTTAATAGTCAAAACTCCCAGTCGTATTAAAGAGGCCCCAGAATACAGGAGTGAAATGGTTAATGCTTGGTTTACAGATGCATCAGCCCGAAGAGAAGGTAAAATCTGGTTGTTCACATCTGTTGCAGTTAAACCCTCCACAGCCGAACAAATAATAAATCATGATAAAGGCAGTGCACAAGTGGGGGAGCTGGATGCTGTTCTCAATGTTTTTGTGAAAGAAAAAGCCTCCAAGGATGCTGTGTACATCTACACAGATTCCTTTTCGGTCTTTAAAGGCTGTGTAGAATGGATAACTTTCTAGGAACAGAACAATTGGGAAATTAACAGGGTGCCAGTCTGGCAGAAAGAGAAATGGCAACAGATATTGGAGATTGCTAAGACAAATCCTATCTTTCATGTAGGGTGGATTCCTTCTCACCAGACCAACCTGAAGGATGAAGCTAGTAGGTGGAATAACTATGTTGATGAACTGGCTAAAATCATTGTAGTGGAAATCAGAACAGCTAGTGCAGCGGGAGAAAAATCAAGAATGGGAACGATTGCTTGAATGGCTTCATTGTAAAAGAGGTCATTCAGGAATCTTTGATTTGTATAAAGAGGCACAAACCCGTGGGTGGCCTGTCACCCGTGAGCAGTGCAAAACAATCATTTCTGAATGTGATCTTTGTAAGATCAGGTTGGGGGAACATCCCCTAACAACAGATACTCTGCATATTCGGGAAGGAAAGTCCTTGTGGTCCACTTGGCAGGTGGACTACATTGGTCTTTTCCGCAAATCAGGAAACAAACAATACATCACTGTGATTGTAGAAGTGGTGTCAGGTCTAACCCATGCTGAAGCTGTTTCTAAGGCAAATGGTGAAAACACGGTCTGCTTCTTAGAAAAGGTGTTTGGGGTCCTACCTAAACCCACAAACATCCAATCTGACAATGGAACTCATTTCACCTCACACCTGGTACAACAATGGGCTAAAACAGAAGGTATCAAATGGACATTTCATGTCCCATACTACCCACAAGCAAACGGGGTAGTAGAACATACTAACAGATTAATTAAAAGTCTTATACTCCCACAGGATTCCAGATGGGATGAAAGATTGAGGTATGCAGTCACCACTGTAAGTAATAGGTGGGGGGTCAACGCTGCCCTCGTCTAACTGCCTTCTTTCCTACATCACCTACTCAAGATAAAGAAAAGCCTAGAAAACCCTACAGCAAGTCCAAGACTTCTCTGCACCCTGGACAAACTGTTCTAGTAAACCTGCCGAATATTGGTAAAGTCACGCTTACTTTACAAACACCGGTGAACTCAAAGACCTGGTTCGCATCTGATTTAAATGACAAACAACATAAAATCAGTACAAAATGGATAATTCATGTTGAGTAAATCAGTGTTTCCTTTTTTTTTTTTTCCTGTGTTTACATTCCTGTGTACTCATGTCTAATGAAGTTAATGGCTATATTACTAGACTGACAACTTGAAGAGCCAAAGACATCCCAGTGACAGTATCAGGCCTAATCAACCTGCTACTGGACTCTGGAGGAGTTACTTTGTGACTGCTATGGGACTGATCACCTCATAGCCTAAACAGAGTACTCTATAATAATGTTTCCTTCTATACCTGCCTTTGAGTTATTGTATTGAATGGGAATAATAGTTAAGAAGTTGTTGATAATAGTGAAAGTCCAATATGAAAGCAAGAGTGTATATATTAGATAGAATCATTAATAAATTTAGATTGTTATTCATATTATATTAATGCTCTGTATTATTAGTTTGTTATAAGTAGAACTTATTAGCAGTCCACACTAAATGTATAGCATTGTATATTATAATAGGGAATTGTTTCGTTATTTATTATTATGAATTACTATATTCTCTCTTATTGTGGTATTACTTTGTTATGTCGCATTAAAAAGAAGGTGGAAGAGTCACATGAAACCCTTTGGCAAGAAGATGAAATGGTTTCTTCCTTAGGAGCAATTGAGCATGCTGGGGTAGGGAGGGAAGCATTTCTGGACTGAACTGTGGGGTTGGCAAAAGAAGGGGGAGACTCACAGCAAGGAACTGAGAGCCTACAGTGAAAGAAGAGACTTCTGAGGGGAACAAATTAACAGACATGTGTCTATGGTGACAGAAAGAAACTTCCTGTGGACCAGAGTCTGTTGCAAATCAGCCATTCAGTTGACTGAAATCAAGGATGAAGGGAAGGTTCTTTATAAGTAATTTTCTTTTTTTTTTCTGTGTTCTATTTAGTCCCTTTGGATTTTCTGTATTTGAAATGTTAATTATTCTAGTTTATAATTTAATAAAACCCAGATTTTTATTGTGTTTTGTTTAAAACCCTCTGGTTGTCATTGAGGCGTTCATTATAAGTGAAAAATTTAGGGGCACATCCATTTAAAAACTCTGCCTATTTTGGGGTTCATTGCATGTCCTCACAGTAAAGAGATCTAATGACACATGTCTTTGCAGGATTAGAGCTTGAATACAGACTCTGTCTAAGATAAAACTAAACAAAACAGTTTAATAAGTGAAGGATAAATGGAAGAAGAGAGAAGAAAATAAAACAAGTGATGCAAAGGCAATCACTCACCACCTCCTACAGGTAGACTGATACCCAGCCAGTTCCCAAGCAAAAGATGGCTAACTCTTCTAAAGCCCCTTCCTTTTCCCTTTTATCGCTGAGCATGATGTTATATGTTATGGAATAGCTCTTTGGTTAGTTTGGGTCATCTGCCTGGTTATGTCCACAATACTTTGGTTCAGTAGAATTGTGACAAAAAGAGAACTGATTGCAAGGTTCAAGCAAACAATTTATTTGAATTACGCTTACAGATTTAATATGTCACTGTTACACGTTTTTCGTATACAATGGAGCACTGCACTATTGCACTTTTAAAGTGTGCTAATTCTATACATATGTTTCTTAATCACTTACCCGTCCAGGTAAGGCTCTCAATCCCAGGGAAGTTACCTTGATAAGCATCCCTAACAAGGGGGGAAGGGTCTCCTCATAGGTCAGCTGTATCGTTGAAGAAGCAACTCCCACCTCTGATTTGCATTGTGGGGTTTTTTTATCCCCTGATTTATGTGACTGTGGGAAGGACTACGCCTGAGTGGGTTATGCTGTTATCTTTGGTGGTGTGGTGGAGTTTCCCCTTGTTAGGGTTTGAGGGGGCACAGGCTAATTTTACAGTATCAGTACGAGGACCTAGAGAGAGGGTGTTGCTTAGGACCTTGAGGAATCCAGGGGGCAGAACAGAGAGGGGTCAGTATTCACTTCCTTTTCCTTCCATACCCTCTAAAAGACAGGAGGATGGGAAGTTCACCCCTTCCTGCCCCTTCTTCCTTCCTGCCTTCCTGCACCCAGAGGTCTTGGAGAGAGGCTTGTGCTCTTTGTCTTCAGCTTGCCACGTGCTCTGCAGGATCTGACTCCATCAGTTGCTGGGAAGAGCCCTGGACCCTTTTCCTGAGTCAGCTCTGCCACGAGGGACTTTTAGACATTTAGTGTTACTGTCCCTTCCCTGTTCTATTAAACCTGTTCTCGTTTTAACTTCCAACCTTGAAGTCTCTCTTCCTTACTCCTCTTTCTTCTCCTGGGAGGGTGGAGGGGAGTAACAGAGAGCAATTCTGTTCTCTGTGTTTTGGTTTGCCCTGACCACTAAACTGAGACATCCCTTATCTTTCTCTATTCATCTATGGTGGAGGTTCACTTTAGTATGCTCTACTTTTTATTTCTTTTTTGCTGATCTTGTGATTGTCTCGGTACACAAGGTTGTGTGAAGCCAGAACTGAAACCCTCCAGCTTCTCTTTATCTTACTTTTCCAGGCAACTGAACAGTGGTTGGATTTAGACTCAGGGCATATTATTTGTTGAGGGTTTTCAAGGCTGAGCTCAGGTTTCGGTTCTTTGAATGATGCAGCACCACCCTGATTAGTCTATGGCTTATCGGACAACTCAGGGCTGAACTATCTACACAGCTCCCCATGGTTTATCTGTCACGGCTTGACTCAGGTTCGGCAATTAAACCAGAGACGACAATGCTCTCAATCCCCTCCCACCCACCCAGGTAGGGAAGGAAAGAGAGAAGTAGGAGAGAGACTTAGCTGGATTGAAAACTAAACTAGACAGCTTTAATTATATGTACAATTATATACAAGTATGTTCAGGAATGTGCAAAAGCCTCTTGCCTCCCCCCACCCCCAGCAACTCCCCCAGCACTCTCCTTAGCTGTGAGCAGTCCCGAAATGTCCCAGCCCACAAGCAGGAGATAAGGCTGAGCAGAGAGGGGCTGAGGGGAGAGTTATGAGGTCAGAGATGCCTGAGCCTAGGGGTCGACGGTGATGGATGGATAGAGTCCTCCTTGGACACTGGCCGTGGATGGAAGAGAAGGGAAGAAGCAGCAGGAAGGAAGTTGTCTTCTGTGATCTCTGACCTTCCTCAGGGCTTACGTAGATATATGGAATGGAATACTGTGGGAAACTTTGGCTGGTCTGAGGGACTGGAATGCAAGTTTAAAGTTACCCTTGAGCAGATAACTGTGCCCTTGAAGAGGCCTGAGAATCTTGAGAAGAGCTGAGTAAACAAGATAAGCGACTGCCAGGTGGAACATCTGCTGAACCACTAGATGGGACGTGAAAAAGAAGACTGTCGAAGTTACAGCAGAGAAAAGTTGTCCAATTGTGGACTGTTGATTTTTTGCTTAACCAATGAGATGTAGACACACATAGAATCATAGAATCATAGAATCCTAGGGGTTGGAAGGGACCTCGAAAGATCATCTAGTCCAACCCCCCCTGCCAGAGCAGGGTCACCTAGAGTACATCACATAGGAACGCATCCAGGCGGGTTTTGAATGTCTCCAGCGAAGGAGACTCCACAACCTCCCTGGGCAGCCTGTTCCAGTGCTCTGTCACTCTCACAGTAAAAAAAATTTTTCGGATATTCACCTTGAACCTCCTATGCTCCAATTTACACCCATTACTCCTTGTCCTATCACTGGTCATCACTGAGAAGAGCCTAACTCCATCTCCCTGACACTCACCCCTTACATATTTGTAAACATTGATGAGGTCACCCCTCAGCCTCCTTTTTTCCAAGCTAAAGAGACCCAGCTCCCTCAGCCTTTCCTCATAAGGGAGATGTTCCACTCCCTTAATCATCTTTGTAGCTCTGCGCTGGACTCTTTCAAGCAGTTCCCTGTCCTTCTTGAACTGAGGGGCCCAGAACTGGACACAATACTCCAGGGTATTTTTAGGAGAGGCTAGAAAAGGGCTTGGAACAATAATAAAGTGTCTTTTTGCACACAAGCTTGTGTCGTGTCTGTTCCAACAACGACACTTGGTGACCCCGACGTGATCACCGCAATTGGACCATTTTGACAGCGGGTAGAGCTGTGGGGACAGAGCCCAGCGTAGCAGAGAGCGGCGAGTAGAGCTGCCAGAGCTGGCCGGCATTATTGGAGAACTCACCTGAGGAGAAGGTGAGCCGCTGGGAACATGGGTACTTCATTAAGTAAGGAAGAGACTATGATTGTTAGTGTGTGGAAAGTGATTTTTAAAGCACGAGGAGTTAAGCTACAGGAACTGTTATTGAGAAAAATGTTGCTATGGAGTAAGGAGCAAGGATATGAGGCATCTACCATAACTTCCTTTGGTGTTTCTATTTGGAAAGAATTGGGTGATAAACTGTTTGATTGTGCCTCACGGGGGGGCAAAGATGCGGCAGCACTGTTACCGACGTGGCGTCTCCTTTATGAGACTCTGAAAGACTTTAAAACGCAGCAAGAACAGGCGGAGGGCACTGCCCCCCCCCCCCCGCTCTCAGCACCGCGCAGAGTCCTGCATCCCCTGCGCCGCCCCCCCCCCTTCAGGGGAACAGAGTCATGGGAATGAGCGGACTGTGGGCGCCGGGGGAGCAGAGGGGAACGTAGCGCAAGAAGGGGCAGTAGTTTGGATCCTGCTACATATACTCTCTGTGAGAGGGATAAAGTGTGTGGAGGGCACCTTGAAGAAGTTGTTGAAGTGGTGCCGGAACCAGGATTTTGCTCCTGGCCCTGTATTAGTATTTAAGGTAGAGACTTGGAACGCAGTAGGCAACAAACTGTGGGAAGTAATTAGTAAAGGCGACCGGACAGCTAGTGAACTCACTGCCTGGCAACTAGTCACACAAACTTTGCAAGCCATGAGAGCAGAAAGACAAGCCGCCGCCGGCATGGACGTGGCGCTGACATCCCCTCACGTCATATGGCCCGGAGATTCTAAACCTTTTCAAAAGTCCCAACCATTTTTGCCCCGATTGCTAAGAATCCTAAAAGCCCGGAAGAAAGCGTCGCGGTAAAACCATCGGAGCCGCCGCCACCCCCTCCTCCACCCCCTCCTCCTCCTGACACAGCCTGGACGGGCCCGTGCACTGCCAGCACCGGGGAGCGGACGCGAACATTGGAGCCGCAAGAAGATTTGTATCCACCCTTGCCCTGCGTTGCTAGTGACTGAGGGGAGTCAGGGAGTTCAAGAAGGACAGGGAACTGCTTGAAAGAGTCCAGCGCAGAGCTACAAAGATGATTAAGGGAGTGGAACATCTCCCTTATGAGGAAAGGCTGAGGGAGCTGGGTCTCTTTAGCTTGGAAAAAAGGAGGCTGAGGGGTGACCTCATCAATGTTTACAAATATGTAAGGGGTGAGTGTCAGGGAGATGGAGTTAGGCTCTTCTCAGTGATGACCAGTGACAGGACAAGGAGTAATGGGTGCAAATTGGAGCATAGGAGGTTCAAGGTAAATATCAGAAAAAACTTTTTTACTGTGAGAGTGACAGAGCACTAGAACAGGCTGCCCAGGGAGGTTGTGGAGTCTCCTTCACTGGAGACATTCAAAACCCGCCTGGATGCGTTCCTGTGTGATGTGCTCTAGGTGACCCTGCTCTGGCAGGGGGGGTTGGACTAGATGATCTTTCGAGGTCCCTTCCAACCCCTAGGATTCTATGATTCTATACCACTTGGCTGCTTTCGACTCCAGCTCGTATTGAAGTTCTAGCATTTCTGGCACAGCAGCACTGAGCAGTGGTGTAACCTCATTCAGGCCCCGTTAGTCCACTGCCAGCCTCCACTCGCTATCAGGCTTTTGCACTGGCCAAATAGGACTGTTGAAGGGCGAGTGAGTCTTGCTGATCACTCCTTGGCTCTCCAATTGCTGGATCAGCTTATGAATGGGGATCATAGAGCCTCTCTTGGTGTGATATTGTCATCTATGCACCGCTGAAGTGGCAATTGGCACCTGTTGGTCTTCACGTTTCAGTAACCCCACTAGAAAAGGGTTATCTGAAAGGCCAGGCAAAGTATGCAGCTGTTCAGTGTCCTTAGTCTCTACAGCTGCTATTGATGCACGGAAGAAAACTCTATAGCCCTGTGTAGCTATAAGGCAGGTATTCTTTACTGCAGTGCTGGGTGTGGGGGGGATTACTCCCCCAAACATGCACGCCGTAGACAAAAGACTTCCTATATTTATACAACAAAAATATACATATGCATTACAGTTCTAAAAAAATGGGCATGATATATAGATCAGTTCCCAGAATTCATTATACTACTTAAATAATTTCCCCCAAATCATTAACATAAAGCTACACCCACTCCCGCGTGCGCACTGTCTCTTGTTCGTTGTGGGCAGGGGTCTCTTGGAGGAAGGCTCGCAGTCTTCCTCACTGTGCACTTTTCACCTTGGGTCTTGTCATTCCCCATTCTGGCAGGTTGGCTTATGTTGCAGCCACAGACCCAGCTGAATCCTGTTTCTTGGGCTCTCAAGTGAGACACATCCTATTCCAACAATGTCTGTAGCAAACATTAACAGATTCTACTCTACAACATCATATAGGTTTAGCAAATTTAACCCTTAATCAAAAATACATACAAGCTACTACCTTAACCCTTAAGTCTCTAATTCAATCCCCCCTTTTTCTGTCCCTGTGAAAATTCTTTTGCACCTGAATTATAAAATCTAATTTCTCTTTAGTGACTTTTCAAAGTATTTGCCACTCTCAAGTTCCTGTCTCATCTTGTTTCTCTTCCAGTCTTCATAGCTATTATTCAGGTTTTCACACCACCACAGGAAACATTGTATGATAATACAAGTGGCTAAGACAAAAATTCCTAACAACAAAATGGCTACAAAAAGCTGCTTAAGCCAAGCAAAATGGGGTAGCCAAGAAGTAAGTTTTTCCCAGAGTTCATGGAATCCAAAGGAAGTATTATCTAAAGAAACTTCATGTAAGATTTTCGTTTGTTGCCAAATCTGTTGTATGTCAGTTTCAATTCGCTGTTTTTGATTAATATAAGAACAACAGCTTTAATTTATTATTACGCATACTTCTCCTTCTTTCGTAGTTAAAAGGTCTAGAGCCATTCGTTTTTGTTGTACCACCTTGCTTAAAGATGATACCTCTGTTTGGAGCCCTCGAAGAGCATCCAGTATAAGGTTTTCACTCTTTTCCATAGTGGCTGATATATTTACGATGGCCTTTTCTAATTCACTTATGCCCAGTTAGGAACATAGCCATCTCACAAAACTATGGAATCCTGAAGGCCTTTCTATGAGGGGATTTGATACCTCACGTACCTTTCTCCATGGGGTTCGAATAATTCCTGGAGGGGGGTAAGAATGGTTAAAAACTGTATCCTGAGGTGTCACGTACCCACCAACACAGTATCCTTTCCAAATTTTAGGCAAGCTTTTTCTAGCCTTACCATCTCCTCAAAGCCACCACCACCCAGGAGCTAAATTACAAATCTGTGTCTTTGGCTTAAGGACAACACCCGAGATGTTGAGGTCAAACTGATGCCTTATGCTGTAGTTAAATTGCTGCATAGTCATTTCTGTAAGGTTAAATTCTACTTCCACAACACTGGTACAGTTTTGTGGCTGCCAAATTGATAAGCTCTTAACAGTAATATTTAAGCATCAAGCTTGGATAAATATTTGGCTTGAGTTCCAAGGTATTAAATCAAAACTTGGTCCCATAGCCTTACTTAGATCTTCTCCATGTTTACACTTTGAGGAGTTGTGATTTGCTGAATTTGGAAAAGCCTTTGTCCAATTTTGGTGAAGTATCCTTGTGAGAGACGAACTCTATAATGGCCTTTAATCCAGCGACATTCCTGGTGATGCGCTCCTCGTACTCGTGAGAAGAGGAGAGAGGTACCAGGCGCATGCGTACAGGACCACAGACTACAGCTCCCAGGAGGCACAGCGGGGCCGGAACCGGAAGAGGAGCCGGAAGGCGCGCTCTGTGAACATTCACTACGGATATATCCGCCGCCGTGTGTGTATCGCTGTGGACGCTGCCGTGGAGCCATAGGGCGCCTTTTCCTGTGGTTGTTGGTGTGCGAACGTACCAAATGGACTGTTTGCCTGAAGTCGCTGGAGAAGGAGGAGGGTCCCGACTAGGGATCGGCTTCGGCCGCACCCCAGTGGTGAGACTTGCGAACTTGACTACACTCTGACATTTCCTATTAACACTTATAGACATTCATACATACCTATACCATACACTCGCTTCCTGTTAATCTTCCTAAAGGCTCTCTCCGAGTTTTTTTCCTCCTATCCCTGTCCGGGACTAAGAACGGGGGGTTGGGAGGGGGGTAGAATTATATTCCTGTCGTTGTTTGTCTTGTGTTTTTGTTTGTTTGTTTGTTTATTCTTATATATACATGTATTGTTCTTGTATATGGTCTGACATTTGATATTGTTCTGTAGAAACGACCTTGCCTGTACCTTAGTGCCTTTAATAAACCTATTGATTCTTGAGCACTGTTTGTGAGTGTGACAGGGAGTGGTCCTCAGCCCTCAATCCCCTTTTGAAGGGCAGTGGGTCGCGGCTTTACCCATCTTGGTACGCGACAATCCTGTATAACGGGAGCTTCATATCTCCTCTGGGAAGAGCTGTACAAACCCAACAATTTGAAAGATTAAAACTGTTTCCTATGGTTTGTGTCAGTTGTACATACGAATTCTGATCCCAAGCACCTACAAACTCTACAATTACAGATAATAATAACAACACTGTTTTCATTGTCAGACCCTCTGTACTTTCAGCTCCAGGGGTCCCTCAGCAGCTGAGGTCCATAGATTTCTTGGTGCTTTCTTCACTCTTGAATAATGAATCCAAGCTGATTGTTCACCAATCTTGATCTCACTGTGGGTTGTCAGCAAAACCTGGAAAGGACCTTCCCATTTCAGCTCCAGCGGTGAACCTGTAAAGGTCTTAACATATACATAATTGATTCATCTAAGCCCCTTGATCTAGTGCCTAGCACTTGTTGGTTTATTCTCTTTAGTTGTTTCTGTAGAGTAATAACATACTGGGATAGACTCTCCTCACCTGACTGAGGTGTATTTTCCATGAGCTGGGTTGAGTACGGCAGCCCATACATTATCTCAAATGGGCTTAGATTTTCTCTGGCTCTTGGTTTAGCTCTTATTCTCAGTAAAGCTAGAGGTAAAGATTGTGGCCAGGGAAGGTTGGTTTCCTGTCCCAGTTTCACTATTTGCTGTTTTATTAGGTGGTTCATTTTCTCCACCTGACCACTCGCTTGGGGTCTATAGGGGGTGTGCAATTGACAGTCTATGCCCAAGATCTGGCTTACTTGTTGAACTACTTTAGCACAAAAATGTGGCCCCCAGTCCGAGGATATCACTGCTGGTACCCCAAAGCGTAGAATTATTTCATGTAACAATATTTTAGTTACCTCTCTTGCTTTGTTGGTTCTGCATGGGACTGCCTCTGGCCAACCCGAAAAAATGTCTGTTAATACCAATAAATATCGAAACCCCATTCTCCTTGGTAGTTCTGAAAAATCAGTTTGCCACTGTTGCCCTGGAAAATTTCCTTTACCAATTATCCCCACCTGCACACGAGAATTGTTTTTGGTGTTATTTTGCAAGCATATCTCACATTGCCGTGAGACTTGCTTCATAGTGGTATATAGGTTCTGAGCTATTATTTTTTTCTTCAAAGATTTATACAAGGCCTCAGCTCCCCAGTGAGTCTGTCTATGTTCTGCCAATATTATAGGCCCATAATAAGGCAAAAGGTATTATCAATCATCCATCTACTGTTCTAGCCCACCCATCCTCTGAGATTTTTCCTTTCAAATCCTCTATCAGTTTTAGGTCCTCCTTTGAATATTTAGGTTTTATATCAGTTTGGATTTTACTGTCCAGGACCAAAGCCGCAATCTCAACATGCCCCACTTCAGCTATTCGTCGTGCTTCCTGGTCAGCCATCATATTTCCAATCTCCTGAGCCGTATTTCCCTTCTGGTAGGCCTTACAGTACATAATTGCCACTCTTTTGGGCATTTGTATGGCATCCAAAAGTTTCAAAATTTCCTCAGCATGTTTTATTCGTTTCCCTTGGGCAGTCAATAGTCCACGCTCCTTCCATACAGCTCTATGGGCATGAATTACACCAAATGCATACTTAGAATCAGTCCAAATATTAATTTTCTTCCCTTTTGCCAATTCTAAAGCTTGATTGAGGGTGATGATCTCTGCTTTCTGAGTTGAGGTACCTGTAGGTAAGGCATTGGACTCTGTTACCTGGTCAATGGTAGTCACCACATATCTGGCCTTACGTGTCCCTTGCCGAACAAAGCTGCTCTCATCGGTATACCAGGAGTCCTCTGCATTGTCCAGGGGTTCTTCTTTCAAGTCAGGCCGACTCAAGTACACTGCCTCAATAGTCTCAAGGCAATCATGGGTCACAGGTTCTCCAAGGGTGCCATTAAGAAAAGAGGCTGGGT
This sequence comes from Hemiprocne comata, assembly GCA_020745705.1. Taxonomy (NCBI): domain Eukaryota; kingdom Metazoa; phylum Chordata; class Aves; order Apodiformes; family Apodidae; genus Hemiprocne; species Hemiprocne comata. The sequence goes on along the minus strand of CM036615.1, from coordinate 1,107,656 downwards.
TGACAATGTTAGTCACTACAATTTCAACATCGTCCTGCTCCACCAAGATTGCCTGGTACTTAAGAAACCGTTGTGGTGACAGCCAATGCCCCCCCTTCTGTTCGAGCACTGCAGAGACTGTGTGGGAGACTAGCACAGTTATTTTCTGTCCCATAGTGAATTTACGAGCCTCTTGGATGTTAAGGACAACTGCAGCTACCGCTCACAAGCAGCTAGGCCTTCCTTTACTTACTTCATCCAATTGCTTGGAGAAGTATGCCATGGCCCTCTTGTAGGGACCAAGCTTTTGTGCTAGTACTCCCAGGGCTACTCCCTGTTTCTCATGGGAAAATAGCCAAAAGGGCTTTGAAATGTCTGGCAGCCCTAAAGCAGGGGCTTTCATTAATTCCTGTTTGAGTCGCTGGAAGGCCCTTTGCATTTCACCCCTCCATGTTATTGTGGACTGATTCCTTTTTATCGATTCATATAGTGGCTTTACTAGAAGTCCATAATTATAAATTCAAATACAACACCAACCTGTCATTCCCAAAAAGGTCCATAGTTCTTTTACCGTCTGTGGTAGGGGTGTCTGACAAATGGGACTCTTTTCGCGCTGTTCCCAGTGTTCACTGTCCTCCAGAAATCTCATATCCCAAGTAGATGACTTGCTGTTGGATCAACTGCCCTTTCTGCGGAGAGACTCGATACCCAAAAAGTTCAAAAGACTCATGGTCCAGCTTATACAGTTTTCCCTTGTTCTGGTGGCAAGCGATAAGTCATCCGCATACTGGAGCAAGACCCCTTCAGGGTCCGGGGGGTCCCAAGTCTCAAGTTCTTTTGCTAACTGATTTCCAAAAATGGTAGGGCTATTTTTGAACCCTTGAGGTAAAACGGTCCAGGTTAACTGAGACTTTCTTCTAGTGTCTGGATTTTCCCATTTGAAGTCAAACAGAGGCTGGCTTTTTGGGGCCAAAGGTAGGCAGAAAAATGCATCCTTTAGGTCCAACATGGTAAACCAAACTAACTCATCCCTTAACTTAGTTAACAGTGTATATGGGTTGGCTACCACAGGGTGTATATCTTCAGTGATTTTATTTATAGCTCTCAACTCCTGTACCAATCTATAATTACCATCAGGTTTTCAGATGGGCAAGATGGGTGTGTTATATTCAGATTCACATTCCACCAACAATCCATATTTTACAAACCTCTCTATTACTTCCTTTATTCCTTTCCGATCTTCCAATTTTAAGGGATACTGTTTAATCCTTACGGGTTGCGTCCCAGCTTTTAGTCCAATGACTACTGGGGCAGCATTTTTGGCCCTCCCAGGTGCTTCAGATTCCCATGCTCCAGGACATACCTGGTTCATTATCTCTTTGGGTACGTTAAATTTAGTTGGAGTGTATATTAATGCCAAACTTAATGCTTCAACCAATTGATCTTCCCCAACTACTAATTCAATCTTCCATTTATTAAATTTAATATTTGCTTCCAATTGTTCTAACAGGTCTTGCCCCAATAAGGGCTTTGGAGATCCTGGCATATATAAAAATTTATATATCCCTATTTGTTTTTCTAGCTGATATTTGAGGGGTTTCAAGAAAAATGACTTTTCACATTGGCCAGTAGCACCCACTACCGTAACAAAATCTTGATCCTTTGGTACCAACTCTTGGTTCAATACTGAAAAAGAAATTTTGGGCTGTTTTTAATATCAATTGTTTTTCTGTTTCAGTCATCTCACTTAACAGTAGATCAATATCAGCCCAATCAGGATTTTGTTGTTTTACTATTAATTCAAATCTTTTTACTACTTTAATTGGGTCATCCCGGTACCCTCTGGCTATATTTTTCCATGCCTCTAAATTGCTGGTAGTAAAAGGAACTCTGATGCGAACCGGTTCTCCCTCTGGCCCTACAGCTTCCCTTAAGGGAGCTTGTAATGGGGAATTTTTACTTCGAGCCCTAGAGGTGATAGGGGATGGAGGTGGGGAGATGGAATTTTAAACATTCCCCAGTTAGTGAGAATTTATAGCCTGGGCCTAAGATCAAGCCCCACGTTGGGCACCAATAAATTATTGTCATGGTTTGACTCAGGATTGGCAATTGAACCAGCGACAATAATACTATCGATCCCCTCCCACCCAGGTAGGGAAAGGAGAGAGAGAGAATAGAAGGAGAGAAACTTCCCGGACTGAAAACTAAAGTAGACGGCTTTAATTAAATACTAATGATAAAAAAATATGTACAATTATATACAAGTATGTGCAGGAATGTGCAAAAACCCTATTGCCTCCCCCCACCCCCAGCAACTCCCACGGCACTCTCCTTAGCTGTGAGCAGTTCCGAAATGTCCCAGACTGCTACCAAAGATAGCGGCAGAGTAGACAGGAGCTGAGGGTAGAGTTATGAGGTTCAGGAATGCATGAGCCTAGTGATCAATTATGATGGATAGACGAAGTCCTCCCCAGATGCTGGCCATGGACAGAAGAGAAGGGAAGAAGAAGAAACAGGAAGGGGCTTGACTTCTGTGATCCCTGACCTTATACCCAGCTTACGTAGATATATGGAATAGAATACTTTGGTCAATTTTGCTGTCCGTCTAGTCCACTCCTCCCTACAGGGGGGTTGCTCCTCTAGCATCTGAGGCTGCAGAGCAAAGTGCCCTTGGAGTCTCAGCAGTAACATAAACATTCCAGTGTTATCAGTCCACTAGCTGGAACACTTGCTGCTAGTTAAAAGAGAGCCCACTGAAGAAAAAAAAAATCAGTAAAAGGAAAATTGGCTTCATCCTGGCTCAAACCAGGACAGGCTCCCAGGCCACATCACCTATTCCCCAGCTAGTTCAGCTTGATCTTTCCTAGTGCTCATAAACTCAATCACACCCCCTCACTCAATCCAGTTGCTGGCAACATAGACACACAGGTCTTCTGACTCATGGTCCCACTCCAGTTACTAGCACTAAGACATTCATACACATACATGCACACAGAACAGAGTCTTTCACACAAGAAAACAGTTAAAAATTGAATTAAATAAGAGGCTGTCATGGATTGACTCAGGATCAGCAATTAAACCAGAGACGACAATGCTCTCGATCCCCTCCCCCTCCCACCCAGGTAAGGAAGGAGAGAGAGAAGTAGGAGAGAGACTTAGCTGGATTGAAAACTAAATTAGACAGCTTTAATTCTATGTACAAGTATATACAAGTATTTTCAGGAACGTGCAAAAGCCTCTTGCCTCCCCCCACCCCCAGCAACTCTCCGGCACTCTCCTTAGCTGTGAGCAGTCCCGAAAATTCTTGGACTGCAGGCAGGAGATAAGGCAGAGCAGACAGGGCCTGGGTTATGAGGATTATGAGGTCAGAGATGCCTGAGCCGACGGTGATGGATGGATGGAGTCCTCCCTGGACACCAGCCATGGATGGAAGAGAAGGGAAAAAGAAGCAGGAAGGAAGTTGTCTTCTGTGATCTCTGACCTTCCTCGGAGCTTACGTAGATATACGGAACGGAATACCTTTGGTCAATTCTGCTGTCTGTCTAGTCCCGCTCCCCTACAGGGGCGTCACAGATACAATTCTCCTGCCCCGGTAGCCTCTGTAGCGGCAGAGCTAAGAAGCGACCTTGGAGTCTCAGCAGTAACATAAATATTCCAGTGTTATCAGTCCACTAGCTGGAACACTTATTGCTAGCTAAAAGAAAGTTTACTGAAGGAAAAAAAAATCAGTAAAAGGAAAATTAGATTCATCCTGGCTCAAACCAGGATAGGTTATGTGTCATCATGATTGCTTTTGAGTAAGCACCCCATATATTCCCTCTGGATTGCCTCGATACATCCCCACAGATTTTAACAAGTCCGATGCTATAAAAGGGACATGTACATAAACAAGTTGTCCCTCCACCCCGACTGCTTGTCTTAAAGGGGCTTGAACAGCGGGACACTGTTCCCTTGTTCTTCCAGCTATCAGACTGAAACCTGCATTCTCCAGTCCCCCATTCACCCCCCTGGTATGCAGGTGGTGCATTTCCAGGGTGGAGAGTAAGAGCTGAGGGTACCAGCAATTGCACATCTTTAACATTCTCATCCACTTTCACCAACTTACAACAATCCTTCCTACTAGCACCCTTCTTAATACCACATTTCCTTTGAATTTCTGCCCTTCCATACAGAGTCATAAAAACATCCAAATACACCACTTCGTCCCACTTATCCATGCTACGGCAAAACAACATCAGTTGGAATATAGTGTAATAATTCAGGGATCCATTTTGTGACCACATTTCCCCATATTCAGGCTCATAATTCGGCCACCAATTATTGCAATACAATTCCATTTTCTCTTTTGTCATTAAATTGTTCCCAAATATTTTCCAATTTTTAAGGATACAACTGAGAGGATAGTCAGGAGGTATCTCCCTGGAAGTAGTCGTACCCATACCGTAATTGTAAAAGAATAATCTTAATCAAAGTTTCAAACACTTAGGTCTGACCCGTTGTCGGCAAAGGCAAATAGCCCCGTTTTCCTTGTGTGAGAGACGGACTTTATAAGGGCCTTTAATACAGCGACAGTCACTAACCAGTCCTGGTAATGTACTCCCCGGCACTCATGAGAAGAGGAGAGAGGTACCAGGCGCATGCGCACAGGACCACAGACTGCAGCTCCCAGGAGGCACAGTGGGGCCGGAACCGGAAGGGGAGCAAGAAGGCGTGCACTCTGTGAATACCATACGGACACAGCCGCCGCGGTGAGCGTACCGCTGCGGAGGCTGCCGTGAAGTTATACGGCGTTTTTCCTGTGGTTGTTGGCGTGTGAGCGTACCGAACAGACTGTCTCAAGGGAAAGGACGTGGATCCCGATCAGGGATTGGCTTTGGCCGTACCCCCGTGGTGAGAATTGCGAACTACATTCTGAGGCTTCTTACTAACATTCCTACATAATATTCACACATACCAGACATTCACTTCTCTTTTTCAATATTCGTCTATTTCCCAAAGGCTCTCTCCAGGCTTTCCCTCTTATCCCTGTCCGGGAACGGGAACAGGGGAAAGGGGAAGGGGGAGAGGTTCTCTCTTGTTTTCTATGTGTGTTGTTATTGGTATATAGATGTAGTGTTGTATAGCTGTTGGTATATGGATATATAGGTGTGGATATAGATATATATAGACAGTCCTTGTGTGTTATTTGATATCGGACTTGTCAAACCCTCAGTGCCTTTAATAAATCTATTGATTCCTAAGCGTTGTTTGTGAGTGTGACGGGGAGCGGTCCTCAGCCCTCGATCCCCCCGAGGTGGGGGTGTGGTCGCGGCTTTACCTATCTCGGTCCGCGACACCTTGCCATGCATCTGTGTGTGAAACTTCCCCATTTAACCAATTGAGTTTTAAGCTACTGCTGCGAACTTTTGCAACATAAACAGAGATGGTACCAATAAACCAACTACTTTCAGTGGATATTCCAACTCCACACACACGCAGATATCTCTTTTATAGCATTACATCTTTGAGTTACTTACCATTCAACAACGGAGAGGATCCGCCAGAGTTTCCCAATCAACAGGTCAGTGTGCACTGGAGCCCCGAGCAGTCCAGTCCACTGTCAATAGGTGTCCTACTTTGAGCCAGGGTGAAGCAAATTTTCTTTTTGCTGATTTTTTTTTCTTTCAGTGAACTTTTTTTTAGCAGCACCAGTGGACTCATAATAACCAAGGTCACTTCTGAGTATCTGCAGCCTCCCCCCCCCCCCTACAGGGGAGTAGATTAGACTGAAGGCAGGATCAGCAAATCAGAATATTCCCTTCTCATAATATTTTCTCTATTTGGCTTTCGGTATAGGTTAAGACATTACGGAAGTCAAGCCTTTTGTTTCTTTTGTCTCTCTTTTTCTGCTTACTGTCGCTTCTATCACCCTCTCTTTGGCTCTCTATTTTTTTTCTCCCATTTTTCTTCATAGCCGACATCTGAGGACCCCATCTGTGCACCCAGACACTCTCCCCCTTCATCTGGGAGTCACCAGAAAGAAGAGTTGCTGTGAGAGTCGCTGGGGGAGGAGGGAGGGGATCAGGTGTTGCACATGCCTTTATAAATATATATACTCTTCTCACTAATAATTAAAATAAATCTGTTTCACTTTTCAACCCAGAAAGCCTCTCTTTCTCATTTTTTTTGCTTCCTCTTTCCCTACTTTGGGGGAGGGGGGGGGTGGATCGAGAGCATTATTGTTATTGGTTTGACTGACAACCCAGAGCCAAATCGTGACAATAGGCAAGACCATCCAGGCAAGGCTCTACAGCAGTCCCATCTGGGTCACCAGAAACATTGTCCTGAAAGTGGGGACTGTCACCTGTTGCAGAATGGCCTGCAGAACAGGGCCACGAATCCATGGAGGCATTGTACAAGCAATCTCCTTGCTAGCTTAGCATAAGTAGGCCTGACTCCATTTTGTAGAAACTGCAAAATCATGCTGACAAGGGAGAAAAGCAAGGGCACAGTGTCCTTGCCAGTTTTGTTTAGAGTGGGAGTAGGGAGTATAACGGTAAGAATGAGGAAGAACCTTGGGCTAGAGTCTGCAAAACAGGAGGAGGGTGTAGACGTAACCACCTGTGTGTAACCAATGCAATTACAATACGTATGCATAATTAGTAGAAAGAGTATATAAGCACTGCTGTATCCTAATAAAGTTGAAGCTTGCTTTATCAATCACATTTATTCGACTGCTTGTCTTCCCTCGCCGTCGTCAGTCACCCAGTGTGCAAGAAGCCGATCCACACACAGAGTCAAGAGATTTGCTTTAATTTCCAGTTCTGCACAGAAAAAGGAGCCAGGTGGTATTCCACAAAGCTAGCTCAGCTTCCCGAAATATGGGGGCTACTTTTATACACAGAAACATATAACATTAGTTTAATTATATTCTATCACTCGTATACATAATAGGTTAACTAGTTCTTTGCTTCCATTTAAAGTGACAGTATTTAAAAATTTTGCCACTCATGCTCAAAGGGTAGGGGGCTTGTTGTTAGTAGGGGTCCCTCTAGCCTATGGGTGGGTATTTCAGTATGCCAATAGTACACTGAGATGCAAATAGTATGTTAATAAGTTAAGTCAAATTACTCAGTGTTTTCTACCTAGTGCTCAAGGCTATAGCTATTCTCACACCACGATAACTTATTGGAGTACTCCCTTTCATCCCTTTCATCCGTCTTGCAGTCCTGCTTCTCAAGGATGGGTTGTTGACTACTAGGGATGTGTTTTTCTCTAATTCTCACTGTCTTCATGTTTTTCAAGTTCTGTTTTTGTGTGTCTCTTTGTTCTCTATTATGTGATTTTTTCCTCAAGTTTTACTTAGCTCAATTAATAACCGACATCAGTCTCACCCTCAGAAAAAGAAGCACACACACACACAAAGAACTGGATAGGACTCCCCTTGTCCTTCCAGTAGCCAACCGGCCAACGGTCTTGGCCTTAGACACACACACATGCCTGGCTCTGTCACGGTTTGACTCAGGATTGGCAATTAAAACAGAGACAACAATGCTCTCAATCCCCTCCCCCCTCCCCCAGGTAGGGAAGGAGAGATAAAATTATGAAGAGAGAGATTTTTCTGGATTGAACACTAAACGAGAAAGCTTTAATTAAACATTAATGATAAAAGAAAATATGTTCAATTATATACAAGAATGTTCAGGAGTGTGCAAAAGCCTCTTGCCTCCCCCCCCCCATCCCCAGCAACTTCCACAGAACTCTCCTTAGCTGTGAAAAGTCCCAAAAAGTCCCGGAGCGCTGCCGGAGATAACGGCAGAGCAGACAGGAGCTGAGGAGAGAGTTATGAGGGTCAGGAATGCACGACCCTAGGGGTCGAGACTGATGGATAGATGGAGTCCTCCCCAGACGCTGGCCATGAGTGGAAGAAAAGGGAAGAAGAAACAGGAAGGAAGTTGTCTTCTGTGATCTCTGAGCTTACGTAGATATATGGATGTCCTGGTTTGAGCCCGGATGAAGCTAATTTTCCTTTTACTGATTTTTTCCCTCCAGTAAGCTCTCTTTTAACTAGCAGCAAGTGTTCCAGCTAGTGGACTGATAACACTGGAATGTTTATGTTTCTGCTGAGACGTGAAGGTCAGTTTGTTCTACCCAGTGAATCTGCCGCTACAGATGCTACTGGGAGCAGGGGAGTAATATCTGTGACCCCCAATGGGGGGGCTGGACTAGACAGACAACAAAATTAACCAAAGCTATTCCATTCCATATATCTACGTATGCTCCACGGAAGGTCAGAGATCACAGAAGACAACTTCCTTCCTGCTTCTTTTTCCCTTCTCTTCCATCCACAGCCAACGTCCGGGAAGGACTCCATCCATCCATCACTGTCGACCCCTAGGCTCAGGCACCACGGACCTCATAACTCTCCCCACAGCCCTGTCTGCTCTGCTGTTATCAAAAACAGCGGTCCGAGACTTTTCAGGACTGTTCACAGCTAAGGAGGGTGCCTGGGGAGTTGCTGGGGGTGGGGGGAGGCAAGAGGCTTTTGCACATTCCTGAACATACTTGTATATAATTGTACATATAATTAAAGCTGTCTAGTTTAGTTTTCAATCCAGAAAAGTCTCTCTCCTTGTTATCGCTCTCCTTTCCCTACCTGGAGGAGGGGATGAAGAGCATTGTTGTCCCTGGTTTAATTGCCGATCCTGAGTCACACCATGACAACAATTCATTGGCCCCCAATGTGGGGTCTGATTTTAAGCCCAGGCTATAAATTCTCAGTAATTGGGAATGTTTAAAATTCCATCTCTGATGGGAGGAATCCCTCAGATGGCAATGAGAAACACTTCTGCTGAATCTAATGGCAGATTGAAAACTGAACAGACACCTTCTGGAATGTTTCTGCTGGACTTTTTCCCAACATGCAATCATACATGTGATATGCAGCCAGGATCATGCTGCTCCGTGTAGCTGCTCTTGTTATTGTTTTATGGTGTATAGACAGAAGTGTAGCCATGATCAACCGTATAATTACCAGCCTAGTGATCCTAGGGTTTTTGATACTGATCTTTATGGGGGCACTCTATGTGTACAGTTATGGTACAGATTCTCAAGTGAACAAAAAGGTCTATGATGGTCATGTCAGTAGCAGGTCCAGTTTTACTTCTCCGTTTTCTCTCAAGCTGAATCGCCCAGCTCTTGATCTGAATAGCATTGTTTCAGTAGGGATGCTTCTGCTGAATGTTTATAATGTATTGTGGATGCATAGGGTGAGGTGTTGTTCCACTCACTGCCAATCTCCCACAGGCAACACTGCTGCCACCTGTGATGCTGCTGCCACCACTCCTGCTGCTGCCACCACTGGTACTACTACCAAAACAGCTGCTTCTGCAAAGATTAAGTCCAATCCCCTTCGATTCAAACTAAGAGTTAATCCTGTGACCAGGAGCAAAGCAAAGGCGAAAGGCTCCAGCCTTTTTACCCACTCCCGTCTGAGACATCCAGAGTTTCTTCAAACTGTGTTAGAGACTGAAACTGGGAAAGTAGATGATTCTAAATCAGATTATGGAGCAGGTATTTCTCAAGCAGCTAAGAAATCAGACCACTCTCAAGCAGATAGAAAAGCAGGCCCTTCTCAAGCAGATGATAATGATGATCTTGGCCAGCCTTTCTCCCTAAAGGAACTGTGCCTCATGAGAAAGGACTTAACCCGCATTGACGGTGAGGGACTTCTTCCTTGGTTGCTCTGATGCTATGACAGTGGGGCTGAAACCTATGACGTGGACGAGAGAGAAGCCAAGCAGTTGGGATCCCTGGCCAGAGATGCTGGTATTGATAGAGCATTTGGTAGTAAGATGGGAGCTACCACCCTGTGGGGCCGACTTGTTTCAGCTGTGAGGGAGAGATACCCCCATAAGGGTGACATTGAATGGCGCCGAAGCAGAACACCCACTCTTGAGAGAGCCATCACGTACTTGAGAGAATTGGCTGTGCGAGAGGTGATCTACGATAACAATGGACTTACAAATCCTGATGATGTTCTGTGCGACACACAAATATTCCGGAGGTGTGCACAGGCTGTACAATCAGCATATACCCATATATTCTCCTTCATGGGATGCACTGATGATGACACAAGACCAACTGTGCGTGAAGTGGCTTTCAGAGCATGACAGTATGGAGACATGATCTCTGATTCCCATCAGTTCCACACCTCAGCCATTGAACAAATGACTGATAGGAAGAATAAGATGACAAACAGATGGGAAGGTAAACCCCAGTATCTCCCTAGAGAAAACTGGTCACGTGTTGCAGCCATTAAGTGGAGATGTCCTGCTACGAGACAGCAGAAAGAGAAACGGGACCCACTTCGACGCCACCTGTGGTCTCTCTTGCGTAATTATTGTAAAGAGGACATGAGAACCTGGGACAATAAACCCACTGATATTCTCCAGATAACCATACAAGAGCTACAAAATAGAACAAGGGCAGGAGATGGTTCTTTCAGAAAGAAGGCTGCACCAATCTCCACCCAGGATGGTGCTTCAACCTCAAATGCTCAACATTAGAGGTGCCCTGCCTCCAGCTAGGGGGAGGAGAGGGACAACCGAGTTTAGTGGACTGTGTGGATTCGGTGGCCTGGCACATTGGAACCACAAAGGTATAAAGCCTTGGTTGACACTGGGGCACAGTGTACCCTAATGTCACCGAATAAGGGGACAGAATCTGTCACTATTTCTTAAGTGACAGGAGGATCTCAAGAACTGACTGTTGTGGAGGCTGATGTGAGCCTCACTGGTAAAGAGTGGCAAATGCACCCTATAGTGAATGGCCCAGGTGCTCCATGCATCAATAGCATAGACTATCTCAAAAAAGGATATTTCCGTGACCCAAAAGGGTACCGGTGGGCCTTTGGTATAGCAGCTATAGAGAATGAGGACACTGAACAGCTGCATATTTTGCCTGGCCTTTCAGATGACCCTTCCCTAGTGGGGTTGCTGAAACATGAAGACCAACAGGTGCCAATTGCCACTTCAACGGTGCATAGATGACAATATCACACCAAGAGAGGCTCTATGATCCCCATTCATAAGCTGATCCAGCAATTGGAGAGCCAAGGAGTGATCAGCAGGACTCACTCACACTTCAACAGTCCTATTTGGCCAGCGTGAAAGCCTGTTGGCAAGTGGAGGCTGGCAGTGGACTAACGGGGCCTGAATGAGGTTACACCACTGCTCAGTGCTGCTGTGCCAGACATGCTAGAACTTCAATATGAGCTGGAGTCGAAAGCAGCCAGGTGGTATGCCACTATTGACATTGCTCATGCCTTTTTCTCTTATTCCCCTAGCACCAGAGTGCAGGCCACAGTTTGCTTTCACCTGGAGGGGAATCCAGTACACCTGGAATCGACTGCCCCATGGGTGGAAACACAGCTCAACTATTTGCCATGGACTGATCCACGCTGCACTGGAGAAGGGTGGAGCTCCAGAACACCTGCAGTACATGGATGATATCATTGTGCAGAGTGACATGCCAGAAGTAGTCTTTGAGAAAGGTAAAAAGATCATCCAAATTCTCCTGGATGCTGGTTTTGCTGTAAAAAGAAGCAAGATCAAGGGACCTACATGAGAGATCCAGTTCCTAGGAATCATGACTTGAGATGGACGTCACCAGATCCCACTGGATGTGATTAACAAAAGAACAGCTATGGCCCCACCATCTACTAAAAAGGATACTCAAACCTTTTTAGGGACTGTTGGTTTCTGGAGAATGCATATTCCAGGTTACAGTGAAATTGTCAAACCTCTCTATGGGGTGACCCGAAACAAGAGTGACTTGAAATGAGGTCCTAACCAACAGAGAGCTTTTGAGTGGATTAAAAAGGATATTGTGCAGGCAATGGCCCTTGGACCAGTTCAAACAGGGCCAGACATCAAAAACGTTCTCTACACTGCAGCCAGATACAACGGTCTTACCTGGAGCCTCTGGCAGAAAGCACCAGGGGAGACTCGAGGTCGACCCTTGGAATTCTGGAGCCAGACCTGTTGCGGCGAGAGCACAGACTAACGCACCACGATCAATGTGATCAAGCGAAAGCCGTTTATTATTTAAAATGGTGGCAATTTATACCCTTCTGATTCCAGATGTTCCACCCCAGTACAAACCCCGTTGGTTACATACATACACAGTTCATATATGATTGGCTACGTGTCTTGTCACTTGCTGTCCGTGTCATGATGACCCAAGGTGTTTCACTTCCCAGACGGTGCCTCTCAATTCTTGCTACAACATTCTTTTCTCACTACTTCATGAGATAACAACCGTGAGATAGGACACCTGCTGTTTTCTGGTCCCGTGGGGTACCAGGCTGTGAGACATCCGCTTGTTTACTGATCTCACAGGCTACTTCAGGGTGCCTGACAATTTGGTGAGCAGCACTTGCAACACTGCTGTTTTAATTCAGGCATATTAATTTTCCATAAATCCCAACAATTCCCCCTTTTTGTTTTAGTAATAAGTTGAGCAAAATCCAGGCTTTGGGGTATCAATTGTTGTCAATCACAGGCCTCGTGGCCTGTCCTCCTCTCCTGGATGGCCCTCTTATAATAGAGCAGGCCATCCCTCACATCAAGGTCTGGTATGGCATATGTCTCCACCACTCAACACCTACTGGGTTGCAGCCAGCAGCGGAGCTCGAGGTTCTTCTTGGTGGCAAACACAGAGACCAACCCAGGCTTGCCCTTGATGATGGTAGGAGATGCTTGGCCAGCCCTAGTCCTTCCACCTTCTTTATCCAGTAACAAAATGCTACTATGGCAAAACACACAGAGGTTATATCAATACAACAGGTTAGTCAATATAAGTAGCAAGGCACACCCAGATTACATCAGTACTACAGGTTATTCAATACAGGTAGCAAGATACACACAGATTACATCAATACAATAGATTATTCAATACCACACAATACAAAATAAAAGGTGCATTAAACTCTTGCTATTACAAACTACGGTGCTTGAGAGAAACTCGGTCCACACACCTTTTATAAGGAGGATGAGGTTCCGGCACATGGGGCCAACATGTGTCGCAAGCCATCCTGCCCAGGATGCACATTTATAGTGGGACAAGGTTGTGACTCATGGGGCCAACATGTGCCACAAGCTGTCTCACTCTGTTCAGTATTGTCCATTCACCTTCATTATTTCTATTTCATAGCCAAATACCCGTGACCGTGTTCCTCCAAAAAGAACTCTACAATTCCCCTTTTTTCTTTTCTCTCTCTCCCCCCTTTTTTCTTTTCGTGAACGACCCCTATCTTCTTTACAGCTTTATCTATCATGTAGTTAAGCATTTTTAAAATACATGGTACAACAGAGAGCACAACCAATAGTACTACTAGTATGATAAGTCCATATACCATAAAATCTTTCAACCATTCAGTAACACCCCAATCTGCCAGCCATCCATCAAGACCTACACTCGAGTGAGTTAATTGTTTTGGGAGATGTTAAAGATCCGGATCCTATTCTGTTATCGGCCCAGAATGGTCAGACAGGTTCATGCAACACATACCCTCAAAAGCCTCACATCCATGTCCGTGTGCCAATAGTAAAAACAAAAAAAAAATCAATAGTTGTTCTATCTTGTAGCATGCCATATTGCTAGGAAAGGAACCTAACAGATCCACCTCCTGTGGGTCAAAGTCAGTTACATTTAAAGTTGCAATCATATAAGCTACTCGTGAAACACTTGTTACCTCATCCAAAAGCTTATTTCGTTTCGTTCGTGTTTTTTTTTTCTTTTTATCTTTTTTTTGTTTGTTTGTTTTCAGTTTTATCCTTAACATACCTAGCAAAGGAAGTAAAAGTACTCAAAGGGAGCCCCACCAAACAAATTCGAAAAGGGTCCCCTGTCGTCGTTACTAAGAAACAAAAGGAGTTCTGCTGGAAAAGGAAAAAAAAAAAAACCACAACAAACCAAACAAAAACAAACCGCAGCAGCGGCCAGACGCCGTCAGCGCTCGAGAGGTTAAAAGAATGCGGCGGGCGGGGGGCGGGGGGGGAGGCGGTTTTCTGCAAGGAAAGGACCGCCGGTCCCGTTCTCAGGCTGGGCTACGGGACTGCACATCGGCTGACATTTAGTATTTCTTTTCTGACCGACCCCCCCGGTCGGACATTCCTTTTTAATTTGATCCACTTTTCCACAACCAGAACACTTCAAACCCACTCTGCCTACCGTAAGCTGCTGAGCAAGGGCCTCAGCCAGCATAGATACCTTAAGTGGCTCTGAGCCCAAAGATACCATACACACAGAAACCCAACTCAAGCAACTCTCCCACCCCCCAGGCAGCAGCGCACAGCTCCCCCCACCTCCTTCTCAGATCGTACGCATGTTTCCGTTATCCCTCCCTCCGCGCGCTAGATTCAATCCCTGACTCCCCCCAGTTACTAGCATCGCTGGGCAAGGGTGGATACAAATACTCAGGATCTCTTCCTTCCGGTGAGGTCGCGTTGCTGACCTTCTTCCGTGGCCCTGTTCGGTGCAGTTCCGGGCCACACGGGCAGTGATTGGTGCAGCTCGGGCAAATGGGCGGACACTCTCAATAGCACTTGTCGGATCTTTTCTAGCAGCGCATCGCCTGTATCTTGCGGCTCCGAGTTTCGCGTCGGCTCCTTGGTGCCGGCAGCGCACGGACCTGTCAGGGCTGTGTCAGGAGGAGGGGGTGGCGGCGGCGAGACAGCGGAGGAGTTAACAATGCTGCTAGCGTGATTGGAGACACTGGGAGTGAGAGCGGCAAACGCAGACGCAGCTGCCTCACGTTCCGCTTTCAGTGAGCTCACAGTCTCTTTTAGCAGCCTCCAAAGGGTGGAATATTTACTTGCTTTTCCTATGACTTCCCAGACAGAGAGTTCAAACGCTACATTTATTTCAGGGATCAGTCCTTTGTTCCATATCCACTTCATCATCCCCTTTAACGCAGGGGAATCATATTTAATTCCTCTCATAGAGAGCATATGTTGGAGGAGATTTAGGACAGCCTCTTGCTTTTTGTCCAACCCCATCTTCCTCCCCGACCGCTCACCTGATCAGGGCGAGATTCCGTAATTCTGGGTGCGCACCCCCTTCCGATCCCGGCTGCTCCTCTTGGCTAGCCGCTTCCTCTTCCTGTCAAAACGACAAGGCATCTTGCTGAGACAGCAAGGAATTTCTTCTTGCCCTGCTGGCAAGACTTCTTGCCGGGGCAGCAAGGAATAATTTTGGCCGGCTTTCCCGCCCCCTTTCAGTCCTTCTTTCAACTGCTTTTTTGCAGTAATTGAGGAATCTGAGGGTCCCTGTTCGGGCGCCATTTGTTGCGGCGAGAGCACAGACTAACGCACCACGATCAATGTGATCAAGCGAAAGCCGTTTATTATTTAAAATGGTGGCAATTTATACCCTTCTGATTCCAGATGTTCCACCCCAGTACAAACCCCGTTGGTTACATACATACACAGTTCATATATGATTGGCTACGTGTCTTGTCACTTGCTGTCCGTGTCATGATGACCCAAGGTGTTTCACTTCCCAGACGGTGCCTCTCAATTCTTGCTACAACATTCTTTTCTCACTACTTCATGAGATAACAACCGTGAGATAGGACACCTGCTGTTTTCTGGTCCCGTGGGGTACCAGGCTGTGAGACATCCGCTTGTTTACTGATCTCACGGGCTACTTCAGGGTGCCTGACAATTTGGTGAGCAGCACTTGCAACACTGCTGTTTTAATTCAGGCATATTAATTTTCCATAAATCCCATATTACTTTTCCATAAATCCCAACAAAGACCTACAGAGGTTCCAAGGCCAACTACACATCAACTGAAAAGGAGATACTTGCAGCATATGAAGGAGTTAGAGCCACATCGGAAGTGATCGGCACGGAAGCGCAGCTCCGCCTTGTACCCAGATTACCAATACTGAGCTATATGTTCCAGAGTAACTTTTCTTCTATCCATCATGCCACTGATGCTCCTTGGAGTAAATGGACTGCTTTAATTACCCAGTGAGCTTGAATAGGAAAGCCTAATCGTCCAGGTATCGTAGAAACAATTACAAACTGGGCAGAAGGCACACACTTTGGAATACCACCACAAGAAGACAGGCTCAAGAAGCTCCACCATATGATCACCTACCAGAGACTGAGAAACAATTTGCTCTTTTCACTGATGGCTCCTGTCTTCTTGTAGGGAACCACCGAAATTGGAAAGCTGCCGTGTGGAGTCCTACACAACTAGTTGCACAAGCAGCTGAAGGAGAAGGTGAATCGAGTCAATTTGCAGAGGTAAAAGCCATCCAGCTGGCTTTGGACATTGCCGAGCGAGAGGGGTGGCCAAGACTCTATCTCTACATTGACTCGTGGATGGCAGCAAATGCCGTGTGGGGTTGGCTAAAGCAGTGGCAGCAGAACAACTGGCAGTGAAAAGGTAAACCTATTTGGGTTGCCGAACTGTGGAAAGACATTGCGGCTCAAATAGAGAAACTGGTTGTAAAAGTGTGTCATGTAGATGCACACGTACCTCTGAGTCGAGCCACTGAGGAACATCGACACAACCAATGAGCAGATGAGGCTGCTCAAGTGTTCCAAATAGACTTAGACTGGGAACATAAATTGTTGTCAAAGGCTGACTCAGGATCGGCAATTAAACCAGAGACAAAAATGCTCTTGATCCCCTCCCCCTCCCACCCAGGTAGGGAAGGAGAGAGAAAATTAGGAGACTTAGCTGGACTGAAAACTAGATTAGACAGCTTTAATTCTATGTACAATTATATACAAGTATTTTCAGGAATGTGCAAAAGCCTCTTGCCTCCCCCCACCCCCAGCAACTCTCTGGCACTCTCCTTAGCTGTGAGCAGTCATGAAAATTCTCGGACTGCAGGCAGGAGATAAGGCAGAGCAGACAGGGCCTGGGTTATGAGGATTATGAGGTCAGAGATGCCTGAGCCTAGGAGTCGATGGTGATGGATGGATTCTTCCCTCCTCAGGCATAGAAACAAGTATAACTGGAAAAATGCAAAGGAGATATTAAGTATAGAGGAATATAGCGATCTCTAACAATAAATAAGAGATCAATTCCCAATTATAATGCTAAATACAATTGGCGTGGACTGTTAATACATTCTATCTACTAAATGAATAATACAGAGCATTATTATAAAATAAACAACAGTCTATATATAGTATATAGTCTATATATACAAGTACTTCTATCTAATAATAACAACATTTACTACTATACAATATATTACAGACAACAACTCAAAGGCATGTATAGAAAGTAGTATTATTATAGAGCACCTTGTTTAGGCTATGAGGTGATCAGTCTCACAGCGGTCAAAAAGTAACTCCTCCGGAGTCCAATAGCAGGTTGATCAGGCCTGATACTGTCACCGGGATGTCTTTGGCTCTTCAAGTTGTCAGACTAGTAATATAGCTATTAACATTACTGGACATGAGTACACAAAGATGTAAACACAAGGAAAGAAGAAAAATTAAAATCGAGACACTGATTTACTCAACATGAATTATCCAGTTTGTACTGATTTTATGCCGTTTGTCATTTAAATCAGATGCAAACCAAGTATTTGAGTTCACCGGTGTTTGTAAGGTGAGCTTGACTTTACCGATGTTTGGCAGGTTTACCAGAACGGTCTGTCCTGGGTGCAGAGAAGTCTTGGCCTTGCGGTAGGCTTTTCTGTGCTTTTCTTATCTTGAGTAGGCAACGTAGGAAAGAAGGCATTTAGATGAGGGCACCCATTAAGCCCCCACCTATTATTTACAGTGGTGACTGCATACCTCAATCTTTCATCCCATCTGGAATCCTGTGGGTGTATAAGACTTTTAATTAACCCATTAGTACGTTCTACTACCCCATTCGCTTGTGGGTAGTATGGGACATGAAATGTCCATTTGATACCTTCTGTTTTAGCCCATTGTTGTACCAGGTGTGAGGTGAAATGAGTTCCATTGTCAGATTGGATGTTTGTGGGTTTAGGTAGGACCCCAAACACCTTTTCTAAGAAGCAGACCGTGGTCTCACCATTTGCCTTAGAAACAGCTTCAGCATGGGTTAGACCTGACACCACTTCTACAATCACAGTGATGTATTGTTTGTTACCTGATTTGCGGAAAGGACCAATGTAGTCCACCTGCCAGGTGGACCACAAGGACTTTCCTTCCCGAATATGCAGAGTATCTGTTGTTAGGGGATGTTCCCCCAACCTGATCTTACAAAGATCACATTCAGAAATGATTGTTTTGCACTGCTCACGGGTGACAGGCCACCCACGGGTTTGTGCCTCTTTATACAAATCAAAGATTCCTGAATGACCTCTTTTACAATGAAGCCATTCAAGCAATCGTTCCCATTCTTGATTTTTCTCCTGCTGCACTAGCTGTTCTGATTTCCACTACATTGATTCTAGCCAGTTCATCAACATAGTTATTCCACCTACTAGCTTCATCCTTCAGGTTGGTCTGGTGAGAAGGAATCCACCCTACATGAAAGTTAGGATTTCCCTTGGCAATTTCCAATATCTGTTGCCATTTCTTTTTCTGCCAGACTGGCACCCTGTTAATTTCCCAATTGTTCTGTTCCTAGAAAGTTATCCATTCTACACAGCCTTTAAAGACCGAAAAGGAATCTGTGTAGATGTACACAGCGTCCTTGGAGGCTTTTTCTTTCACAAAAACATTGAGAACAGCATCCAGCTCCCCCACTTGTGCTCTGCCTTTATCATGATTTATTATTTGTTCAGCTGTGGAGGGTCTAACTGCAGCAGACCTGAACAATCAGGTTTTAACTTCTCTTCGGGCTGAAGCATCTGTAAACCAAGCATTAACCATTTCACTCTTCTATTCTGGGGCCTCTTTAATAGGACTGGGAGTTTTGACTATTAAATTGTGTTCCTCTGTAGATCCAGTTTGTTCCGGAATTTTTAATTGTTTATCTGGGCCTTCTTCAAGCTTGAAAAGGCCAGAATAATATTCAATTTGGCTATACCACTTTCTGATTGTACCCTTTTGGGATATTCCCTCTGGAGGGGCTTTCCCAGACAACACTTGGTTAACCACTTTAAAAGGGCCTTGTAGAATTACCTTTTGTTTCTTAATGATTTTGCTGATCTCTATTAGTGCAGTGCACACTGTTAGCAATCCTTTCTCCAGAGTGGAATATCACTTCTCTGAGTCCTTAAAAGATTGAGAATAGAAGCCAATTGGACGCGTACTCCCATTATGTCCCCTCTGCCAAAAGTGATATGATAAGGCACTGGCTGAGAACCCCCATTCTATTATTATTGGATCTTCTGGGTGGAGGGGTCCCAGAGTTTGAAAAGTTTGTGCTTCCACTATTAACAGTTCAAGGGCCTCATCATGTGATTTATTTCATTCCCAGTGATGATTCTTTTTCATTAGATCATAAAGGGGACGTGCTATAACAGAAAAGTCTGGAATGTGCTTTCTCCAGTACTGAAGGGTTCCTAATACCTGTTGCAGTTCTTTTTTGTTGGATGGTACTTTTATCTGGGTCAGATGAGACAAAGTATCAGAAGGAATATTCCAGGTTGTTTTACTTTTGTTATCTTGCTCTGGGGCAGGCGCGGGGCACACTGCAACATCCTTATCTCAGGTGTCGGTGTGCGAAAATTCCAGTAGCGGCCTTCTTCATGTCTCCACGCTCGACCTGTGAGAACATCCAGTCCTAATAAATTAAAAGGAATATCACCCACAATCATTTTGGTCCGAATTGGCTTGTCTTCTCCTGGAAGGTGTATGGTGACTTTAGCTGTTTTCTGTAAAAGAGGGTTACCAAATGCTCCACTCACATATATTGGCTTTGAAGATAAGGTAATGCCACAGTGCTCAGCTTCATCAGCTTTTAATGCAGAAATTTGTGCTCCTGTGTCTACTACAAAAGTGACAGGATAAAGTTTAGGTTCTACAGCACAGAATAAGTCCCAGCCAGAAATGCAGGTGGGACCCCTATACGCCTGGCCTCCTCCTTAAGCATAGTGTATAGCCCCTTATCACCCCAAGATGAAGTCTGTTGCTCCTCGGGGCACTGGTTTCCTGGCGAGCCCCCTGGTTTGTTTTTTGTCTACCTCTATTCACCACGGTCCAGTCAGCCCGTGATTTCCCTTGCTGTTTAGGAGAAGGGAGGTTCTTAGGAGGGGTGTTCCGAGGTGGCTTAGCAGCCACCTCAGCATATGAAGGTCGAGTAGCTGTGACTTGTCTGACTGCAGAAGATTTGCCAGAACTGCCAGATTCACCATATACCTTTCCACATTCTACCAGTTCTCTGGCTAACATAGCCCATGTAAGGTGTGTGTTGCCCCTTCTGATCTCTTTCCGATATTGGACGGTTTCCATTTTAAGTCCTGGAGAGAGTCCCTTGATCAAAACAGGGAATCTGTCTGGTTTCACTCTAAGAGACAAGGGCTACTCTGCTCTGGTACTAACTCACGGTCATAAATCATCTGAAGTACTGCAACTCTGTGGACATTTTCCGTAATATTAGAGTGTTCCTCTTGCAGGGCACCCGGTTCTCCTCTGTTAACGGGATCTGTGGCACCAACACACAAAGCCGCCCGCTGAGTTAGAGAACAATGGTGATCTGGGTTTCCAGTCACTAAGATTATTCCGGGTCCCTGGTACCCACCAGCTTCATGTTCATTTAACAGAATGTCATCTCCCCCTGTGAGGGACACTCTCATAACGTATTCGGCTTCCATCTCAGACTGAAGCCTGGTGTATTGCTTTCTAAGCTTTTCCAAGTCCACTGCAGTGTAAGGTTTTTCCTTTACCTCCGTATCTCTCTGTGCAGCACCTGCTTTTTGAGAATAAGTAGTTGTCCTAACTGGGCGCACGTATCTATGTTCCACTCCCTCCTGCTCTTCAACCTCTTCCACACTATGTTGGGGAGGTCTAATACAACGTGTCAATTCTCGCAGCTCTGAATGCAGCTCATCTATCTTAACAGTTACTTCCTCTGATTCTCCACTAGCTTGGGGGTGGGACTGGGGGGGCGGACAGGCGGTGGCCGGCTGCTGTTCTACAAGTGTGTGAAGAGCTTCAGTCTTTTCTTTTAAAGACCATTCTTTCATTTCAAAGACCCAGCTAATTACTCGATCGGGATCTAACTGATTAACACTCTCCTGCACTTCGGAAACTATTGCTGTGTCCTGTGTTGGATCTGACTGAACTCTCCCAGACGCGTCCTCCTTCTTAGAAGGGGGAGCAACCTTTTGTCTTAACTGCTCTCGCAGATAATTATTCTCTTGTTGCAGGGTTTCATTCTCTTGGCACAGTCTTGTTTGCTCTCCTCGTAGCACTCTAACATCTCGCTGCATCCCTTCCATCTCCTGTTGCATGCCTATTTTCTCCTGTTGGGTCTGTTGTAGGGTTTGTTGTACTTCCTCATGTGCCCCGTGCAACTCCCTAGACTTCTTTTCTAAGTTTTTACAGTCCTGATTCTCTCCTTGCTGCAGCACATCATATTCCTTTTGCAGCTTCTTATATTTCTCATGCTGCTCCTCCTTCTGCGCCCCTACAGACCTGTGCTCAAGCCTTTGCAGTAACCCTTCAAATTCCTGCTGCAACTTACTATGCTCCTCCTGTAACTCTCTAAGCTCTTTCTCTGTAAGTTCTGTCTTTAAGTTAAGCACTAACTCTTTAACCTCCTGCTGTGATGCTTTCTCTGTAAGCTCCTGCTGTGATGCTTTCCCTGTAAGCTCCTGCTTTAACTCATTAACATCTTCTGTAACTCTATCTCCCTAGCTGTCGAGGACCGAGATGGGTAAAGCCGCAACCTATTCCCCCTCCAAAAGGGGATCGAGGGCTGAGGTCCACACCCTGTGTGAGAGACGGACTCTATAAGGGCCTTTAATCCAGCGACATTCACTGACCAGTCCTGGTGAGGTGCCCCCCCGGCACTCGTAAGAAGAGGACAGAGGTACCAGGCCCAGGCGCATGCGCACAGGACCACAGACTACAGCTCCCAGGAGGCACGGCGGGGCCGGAACCGGAAAGGGGGAGCAATAATGCGCGCGCTCTGTGAATATCATACAGATACAGCCGCCGCTGTGAGCGTACCGCTGCGGAGGCTGCCATGAAGTTATACGGCGCTTTTTCCTGTGGTTGTTGGCGTGTGGGTGTACCGAACGGACTGTCTCAAGGGAAAGGACGTGGATCCCTACCCCGGTGGTGAGAATTGCGAACTACATTCCGAGGCTTCTTACTAACATTCCTACATAATATTCACACATACCAGACACTCACTTCTCTTTTTCAATATTCTTCTATTTCCCAAAGGCTCTCTCCAGGCTTTCCCTCTTATCCCTGTCCGGGAACAGGAACAGGGGGGAAGGGGAGAGGGGACCTTCACAAGAGATCCAGTTCCTGGGAACTTGTTCTGGTTTAAATATTAAAGGTGAACCCCAAACAACCAGAGGACAGAATTGCTCTCTATTACCCCCCACCTCCTCCCTCCCAAGGGAAGATAGGAAGGGGAATAAGAAAGAGAGACTTGAAACTAGAAACAAGTTTACTATAACACAACGAAAAAGAAAAAGGCTAAAATGGAGGGGGGGGAAGTGAGTAAATATTTATATACAAATATACAAAACCGATCTCAAGGATGGCAGGGATATGGGGAACACAGGGCCGCTCCAGGAGAGGTCCATGGCTCCTCACAGCACCCGATGTAGTTGGATTCTGGAGCGAGCACGTGGAAAGCCGAAGGAAACCAGCAGCACACCCGGCAGGGGAAGAGGAGTAGGAGGAAGGAGAGCGGCTTCCGGTTCTGCCGGCTTTTATAGATTGGGACAGGAAGTGGGCGGGAATAGTGACCCCTGCCAGTCTCTCAGGGTGCTAAGGACCCCCTCTCTCTCCGATAGGTGTCCAACACAGTGCCGGGGTCTCCCAAACCATAACATTCCACCCCTTATTCCAATCTACTTCCCGTCACAATCGTTCACCAGGTTGTGAACTGTCCGTATGCAGTATAGTCCATTGAGTCCAGGCTCTGGATTTTTCATCCATCGGGGCAGTCTCTCAGGGCAGAGGAGGTGTCACAGGGTTCTTGGGAGTTCATGCTCTTGTTCTGCAGGTTCTTCTTGGGCGCCACTGCATTCTCCTGGAGAGAAAAACACTGAAAACCACTTATTACTATCATGCAGTAATTAAAACTACACAACCCAAACTAAATGCTCTCAGCCAGTGTTAAGCTCCCCTGTGGTACACACTGAACTTCACTATTCTCCTGCACTACCCACCAAGTACGTCCAGGACCTTGAGCAGAGACAACCCCACGGATGGGTTGGCCTCTGCCCAAAGCAGGGTACACCCAAACAGTTTTTCCCAGTAGATTCCTTTCACACACAACGGGGACTTTATCCCCATCCACTCTATGTAAAAGGTTTGACTGGGCAGGTCCGGCTCAGTTGACAGATCCCCTAGTATTAACTAGCCAAGTAGCTTCTGCCAAATGTTTATCCCAATTTTTAAAAGTCCCACCACCCATTGCTTTCAGAGTGGTTTTCAGCAGGCCATTGTAGTGTTCAATTTTGCCAGCTGCTGGTGCATGATGTGGTATATCCATTCAATACCATGATCTTTGGCCCAGCTGTCAATTAGGTGGTTCCTGAAATGAGTTCCATTGTCCGACTCAATCCTCTCAGGGGCACCATGTCTCCATAAGACTTGTCTTTCGAGGCCCAAAATATGGTTACGAGCAGTGGCATGAGGGACAGGATATGTTTCCAGCCACCCAGTGCTTGCTTCCACCATTGTAAGCACGTATCGCTTGCCATTACGAGTCTGAGGGAGGGTGATGTAATCAACCTGCCAGGCTTCTCCATACTTGTATTTGCACCAACGTCCATTATACCACAAAGGTTTTAGCCGTCTGGCTTGTTTGACTGCTGCACATAGGTCACAATCATGGATAACCTGTGTAATAGTATCTAGAGTTAGATCTAAACCTTGGTCCTGGGCCCATCGGTATGTTGCATCTCATCCTTGATGCCCAGATGTGTCGTGGGCCCACTGGGCTAAAAACAGTTCACCTCTGTGCTCCCAGTCCAAATCTGTTTGGAACACTTTAGCTGCCTGGTCTGCTTGATGGTTGTGTTTCTGTTCTTCAGTGGCCCGGCTCTTTGGTACGTGGGCATCTACGTGCCTGACCTTTACTGTCAGTGTCTCTAGTCAGGCTGCGATATCTTGCCACAGGGGGGCGGCCCAAATAGGCTTCCCTCTGCACTGCCAATTGTCCCGTTTCCATCCCTTTAGCCACCCCCACAAAGCATTTGCTACCATCCAGGAATCTGTGTAGAGGTATAGTATTGGCCACTTCTCCCGCTCTGCAATGTCTAGGGCCAGCTGGACGGCCTTTACTTCTGCAAATTGGCTCGATTCACCTTCTCCATCCTTAGCTTGTGCAACCTTCTCTTGTAGGACTCCAGACCGCAGCTTTCCACCTCCGCTTACTTCCTACAAGACGGCAGGATCCATCTGTGAAAAGAGCAAATTGCTTTTCATGATCTGAGAGCTGATTATATGGGGGAGCTTCCTCAGCACGAGTCACTGTCTCATCTGGTGGCATTCCAAAATCTCTGCCCTCTGGCCAGTTTGTAATCACCTCCACCATGCCTGGGCGATTTGGGCCCCCTATTTGAGCTCGCTGTGTTATCAGGGCCATCCACTTGATCCAGGTGGCATCGGTGGCATGGTGTGTGGATGAGTCCCTCCCTTTATACATCCATTCCAGGACTGGCAGTCGAGGTGCTAGGAGGAGTGTTGCTTCTGTACCAATTACCTCAGAAGCAGCTCGGACTCCTTCATAGGCAGCTAATATCTCTTTTTCACTTGGGGTGTAATTGGCTTCCGAGCCTTTATACTGCCAGCTCCAAAATCCTAGGGGATGACCTCTCGTCTCATCAGGTGCCTTTTGCCAGAGGCTCCAGATAAGACCAGTGTCACCTGCTGCAGTGTAAAGTACGTTTTTGATGTCCTGTCCGGTTCGGACAGGTCCCAGAGCCACTGCATGGACTATCTCTCGCTTTATCTGTTCAAAGGCGTGTTGCTGTTCAGGGCCCCATGCAAAATTCCTTTTCTTTCGAGTGACTTCATAGAGGGGTTTCACAATCTGAGCATACCCAGGAATGTGCATTCTCCAAAACCCCACAGTGCCTAGGAAGGTCTGCGTCTCTTTCTTGTTAGTGGGTGAAGCCATAGTTGCTATTTTACTGACCACATCCATAGGGATGTGTCGCCGCCCATCTTGCCATCTAACCCCTAGGAACTGGATCTCTCTGGCTGGTCCCTTGACCTTGCTTCTCTTTATAGCAAAGCCAGCTTCTAACAGAATGTCGATTACTTCCCTACCTTTTTCAAAGACTTCCTCTGCCATATTACCCCATACAATGATGTCATCAATGTATTGCAGATGGTCTGGAGCTCCACCCTTCTCCAGTGCAGTATGGAACATCCCGTGGCAGATGCTAGGGCTGTGCTTCCACCCCTGGGGCAGTCGATTCCAGGTATACTGGACACCCCTCCAGGTGAAAGCGAATCGAGCTCTGCACTCTGCTGCTATGGGAATGGAGAAAAAGGCGTTAGCAATGTCAATAGTGGCATACCATTTAGCTGCTTTGGATTCCAGTTCGTATTGAAGTTCCAACATGTCTGGAACTGCAGCGCTCATCAGTGGTGTGACTTCATTCAGACCACAGTATTCCACAGTTAATCTCCATTCCCCATCAGGCTTCTGCACTGGCCATATAGGGCTGTTAAAGGGTGAATGAGTCTTACTTATCACTCCTTGGCTCTCTAGTCAACGAATCAGGTTATGTATGGGGAGCAGGGAGTCTCTATTGGTGTGGTACTGTCGACGATGTACTGTAGTAGAAGCTGTTGGTACCTGTTGTTCCTCCACCTTCATCAGGCCCACCACAGAAGGGTCATCGGAGAGACCGGGCAGGGTAGACAGCCGTTTAATGCCCTCAGTCTCTACAGCTGCTACCCCAAAGGCCCATTTATACCCTTTCGGGTCTTCAAAGTACCCTTTCCGGAGAAAGTCTATACCAAGGATGCATGGAGCATCTGGGCCAGTTACAATCTGATGGGTCTCCCAATCATTCCCAGTCAGGCTAATGTCAGCCTCCAATACAGTCAATTCTTGAGACCCTCCAGTGACTCCAGAGGTGGTGATGGAGTCTGCCCCTCTGTGATTGGATGGTATCAAAGTGCACTGTGCACCAGTGTCCACCAGGGCTCTATAACTCTGTGGGTCTGCTGTGCCAGGCCACCAAATCCACACTGTCCAATAAACTCGGTTATCCCTCTCCTCCACCTGGCTGGAGGCAGGGCCCCTCTAACGTTGAGCATGACATCCACAAGTGACACAGGGGTTTGTGTGGCGTGCTGGACTCACATTTGAGTCTGCCACCCATCTGCTTGGACCAGCGGTTGCTTCCTGGGAGACCGGGGCAGTCATCATTCTGGGACCATTATCCCTAGGGGCACCACCCTGCAGCTGCCGTACTCTTGCACGCAGAGCAGCGGTGGGTTTGCCATCCCATTTGCTCATGTCCTCACCATGGTTGAGCAGAGTAGACCATAGAGACCTTCGTGTTGGGTTCTGCCCAACCTGAACTGGTCTCCTAGGAGGGCCCCTGTTTCTAATGGCTGATACATGGTTCCAAGTATCAGGAGAGATATAGGTGGTTTTCTCCCTCTCCAGTCTGGATACCCTATCGCCTAATGTCTTCCACTCCTCAACTGTTTTTTCCACAGCTGAGACACGGGCATTTAAGGGGTTAGAGATATTGTCTGCATACTGCCTTAGCTGGTTAGCAAATTCATCCACAGTTGGTAGTGTTTCACCGTCCCCTGCAAAAACCTTTCCTCCCAAAAGGGTGGAATACATAGGAGGAGCACACTGTGCAAGCTTCCTTAACATAAGCTTACTACATGGCAGCTCATCAGGGCTTTCAGGTGTGTCCCCATTACCGTAGATGACCTCCCGGACAGCCATCTCTCTCAGATAAGCAATCCCTCTATCTACAGTGTTCCACCTACTGGGTCGACATTCAATGTCCTCCCTATGGGGATATCGGCTTTTGACAGCCATTAACAGGCGGTGCCAGAGATTATGAGTACCATTTTTCCTCCCAATCATCTTATTGATGCCTGAATCTCTGGCTATCGATCCCAACTGCCGAGCTTCCCTGCCCTCCAGGTCTATCCCATCAGCTCCCAAGTCATAACACCGCAACAGCCATGAAATCAGTGACTCATCCTCCCTACGAGTATAATCCTTTCTTATGTCCCTTAACTCTTTAATGGACATAGACTTAACAATTATTTCAGGGTCCGAGTCGCTATCGTGTGTTGTTCCTGCCTCCGCCTGCCCCTGTCCGTGCCCATCGCCTGCCCCTCCCCCTGTATCCGAATTCTCATCACTAACGCGGCGGTCGGACTTCTTTAGATGTTTCCTCCGAGTTGTTACAGGGGCGACCAGGACCGGTTCGGGCTGAGGGGGAGCGGTACCGCTCCCTACCGGGCGTGCCACCGGTGCCAGAGCAGACCCGGAGGCGGCGCGTTCCTGCACCGCCGGTACAGGGCAGCTGCAGCTCGCGGCGGCAGTGGGAGGTGTCGCGGCGGCAGCGGCAGGGACCGCAGCGGCATGGGCAGGGACCGCGGCGGCTCAGGTTTCCCGTGCTGCCGCCACGAGGCAGCCGCCACGAGGCAGCCGCCACGAGGCAGCCGCCACGAGGCAGCCATTTTCCCATACCAGTTTTTAACTATAGACCACCCCTGGTACACATTCAGGCACTCCGATATTACCAATAGCAAGTAACAGGCATTCCCGAAGCCTCCAGACTCTGAGACGGTGAAATTGCCAGAGAAAGGAGTGGAGTAATTTTCCGTGACACTAGAAAAAGGGACAGAATAATTTTGCATAACAGCAAAAATCATAGAACGGCTCCTGAACGCCTTAAACCGATCTGCAGCCCAGCTCCTCCCAGCAGCACGTAATGCTTGACCACAATGGGAAAGTAAGAAACCAGGTACATATAAGAAAAAACCCTGAACCTCCGTCACAACAAAAGCCGTGGCTATATGAAAAAAACAGGTTTTTAACAATCCACATAAGAATCGCCATTTCAAAATAAATTTTCTTTTTCTAGTTTCAATTTCCAAACTCACAATTCTTTGAAATAAAACCTAAATTTCGAGCCCCACGTTGGGCGCCAATTATCCTGTTCTGGTTTAAATATTAAAGGTGAACCCCAAACAACCAGAGGACAGAATTGCTCTCTATTACCCCCCCACCTCCTCCCTCCCAAGGGAAGATAGGAAGGGGAATAAGAAAGAGAGACTTGAAACTAGAAACAAGTTTACTATAACACAACGAAAAAGAAAAAGGGTAAAATGGAGGGGGGGGGAAGTGAGTAAATATTTATATACAAATATACAAAACCGATCTCAAGGATGGCAGGAATATGGGAACGCAGGGCCGCTCCAGGAGAGGTCCACGGCTCCTCACAGCACCCGATGTAGTTGGATTCTGAAGCGAGCATGTGGAAAGCCAAAGGAAACTGACCCCTGCCAGTCTCTCAGGGTGCTAAGGACCCCCTCTCTCTCCGATAGGTGTCCAACACAGTGCCAGGGTCTCCCAAACCATAACAGAACTAGATGGCAAGATGGACGTCGCCAAATTCCAATGGATGTGATTAACAAAATAGCAGCTATGGCACCACCGACCAACAAAAAGGACACTCAAACCTTTTTAGGAAAGGTCGGTTTTTGGAGGATGCATATTCCTAAGTATAGTCACATCATGCAACCTCTTTACAAGGTGACCCGGAAGAAGAATGACTTTGAGTGGGGTGCCGACCAACAGGATGCTTTTGAGAAGATTAAAGACGAGATTGTGCATGCGGTAGCCCTTGGACCAATTCAAACAGGTCCAGACATCAAAAATATACTCTACACTGGAGCCAGGCACAATGGTCCTACATGAAGCCTCTGGCAGAAAGCACCAAGGGAAACTTGTGGTCGTCCCCTGGGATTTCGGAGTAGGAGCTACAGAGGTTCCGAGGCCAATACACCATAACTGAAAAGGAAATACTGGCAGCATATGAAGGAGTTAAGAGCTGCTTCGGAAGTGATCGGTACTGAGGCGCAGCTCCTCCTGGCGCCCCGATTACCAGTACTGCGCTGGATGTTCATGAGTAATGCTCCTCCCATGCATCATGCCACCGATGCTACCTGGAGTAAATGGATTGCTTTAATCACCCAGCGGGCTAGGATAGGGAACTCAAATCATCCTGGGATCATGGAAGCTATTACAGACTGGCCAGAAGGCACACATTTTGGAATGCCACCTCAAAAAGTGGTGAAAGAAGCCGAAGAAGCCCCACCATATAATCAACTGCCTGAGGCTGAAAAACAATATGCTCTGTTCACTGATGGCTCCTGCCGCCTTGTAGGAAACCATCGGAGGTGGAAAGCTGCTGTATGGAATCCTACAGAGCTTGTTGCAGAAGCAGATGAAGGAGAAGGAGAATCAAGTCAGTTTGCAGAAGTAAAAGCCATCCAGCTGGCTTTAGATGTTGCTGAACGAGAAGGGTGGCCAAGACTCTATCTCTACACTGACTCATGGATGGTAGCAAATGCCTTGTGGGGGTGGCTAAAACAGTGGCAGCAGAACAACTGGCAGTGAAAGGGTAAGCCAATTTCAGTGGCTGACCTATGGAAAGACATCGCTGCTCTGGTAGGGAAATTGGCTGTGAAAGTGCATCATGTAGATGCACACGTGCCTCTGAGTCGAGCTAATGAGGAACATCAACACAACCAACGAGCAGATGAGGCTGCCCAAGTGTTTAAAATAGACTTAGACTGGGAACACAAAGGTGAGCTGGTTTTAGCTCAATGGGCCCATGACACTTCAGGTCATCAGGGCAGAGATGCAACATACAGATTGGCTTGTGACCATGGGGTGGACATAACCATGGACACTATTGCGCAGGTGAGCCAAGAGTGTGAAACGTGCCACAATTAAGCAGGCTAAAAGGTTGAAACCGTTATGGTATGAGGGAAGGTGGTCAAAGTACAGGTATGGGGAGGCCTGGCAAGTTGATTACATCACACTGCCTCAGACCCACCAGGGTAAGTCCTATGTGCTTACAATGGTGGAAACAAGTACAGGATGGTTGGAAACATATCCTGTGCCTCATGCCACAGCCCGGAACACCATCCTAGGCCTTGAGAAGCAGGTCTTGTGGCGACACGGCACCCCAGAGAGAATTGAGTCAGACACTGGGACTCATTTCAAGAACAATCTTGCAACTGACTGGGCCAAAGAACATGGTATTGAGTGGATATACCATATCCCCTACCATGCTCCAGCCTTGGGGAAGATTGAAAGGTACAATGGTCTGTTGAAAGCTACCCTGAAGGCAATGGGAGGTGGAACCTTTAAGAATTGGGACAAACATTTAGCAAAGGCCACTTGGCTAGTTAATACCTGGGAATCCATCAGTAGAGCTGGTCCTGCTCAGTCAGACCTTTTGCAAACAGTGGATGGGGATAAAGTCCCTGTGGTATGTGAAAGAAATCTGTTGGGAAAAAGTGTTTGGGTTTATCCTACTTCAGGCAAGGGCAAACCTATCCGGGGTGTTGCTTTTGCTCAGGGACCTGGACATACTTGGTGTCTAATGATTGAAGATGGTGAGGTTCAGTATGTACCTCAAGGAAATCTAACACTGGGAGAGAATTCTTAATTTGATAACTTACAGACTCTGTGTAAAATATGAGAATGGAATAGGGGTGGAATGTTTTGGTTTGAGCAAGCTCTGCTGATTTTTTTTTCTTTCAGTGAACTTTTTAGCAGCGCCAGTGGACTGATAATAACCAAGGTCACTTCTGACTATCTGCAGCCTCCCCCCCATTCAGCTTGAGAGAAAATGGAGTGGTAGAACATAACCTGCTACTGCCATTACCAACATAGACATATTCATTCACTTGAGGATCTGCATCCTAACCATACACATACAGTGCCCCCATAAAGATCAGTATCAAAAACCCTAGGATCACTAGGCTGGTAATTATACGGTTGATCAGGGTTACAGTTCTGTCTATACACCATAAAACAATAACAAGAAAAGCTACACAGAGCAGCATGATCCTGGCTGCATACCACATGTACGATTGCATGTTGGGAAAAAGGTCCAGCAGAAACATTCCAGAAAGTGTCAGTTCAGTTTTCAATCCATCATTAGATTCAGCAGAAGTGTTGCTCATTGCCATCTGAGGGATTCCTCCCATCAGAGATGGAATTTTAAACATTCACAATTATTGAGAATCTATAGCCTGGGCTTAAAATCGAGCCCCACGTTCGGCGCCAATAAATTGTTCTCACGATTTGACTCAAGATTGGCAATTAAACCAGAGGCAACAATGCTCTCGATCCCCTCCCCCTCCCACCTAGATAGGAAAGGAGAGAGAAAATTAGGAGAGAGACTTAGCTGGCCTGAAAACTAAATTAGACAGCTTTAATTATATGTACAATTATATACAAGTACGTTCAGGAATGTGCAAAAGCCTCTTGCCTCCCCCCACCCCCAGCAACTCCCCCGGCACTCTCCTTAGCTGTGAGCAGTCCCGAAAAGTCTCAGCCCGAAGGCAGGAGATAACGCAGAGCAGACAGGGGCTGGGTTATGGGGGTTATGAGGTCAGAGATGCCTGAGCCTAGGAGTTGATGGTGATGGATGGAGTCCTCCCCGGATGCCAGCCATGGACGGTAGAGAAGGGAAGAAGAAGCAGGAAGGAAGTTGTCTTCTGTGATCTCTGACCTTCCTCAGAGCTTACGTAGATATATGGAATGGAATACCTTTGGTCAATTCTGCTGTCTGTCTAGTCCAGCTCCCCTTCAGGCGGGTCACAGATACAATTCTCCTGCCCTGGTAGCCTCTGTAGCGGCAGAGCTAAGAAGCGACCTTGGAGTCTCAGCAGTAACATAAACATTCCAGTGTTATCAGTCCACTAGCTGGAACACTTTTTGTTAGTTAAGAGAGCTTACTGAAGGGGGAAAAAAAAAAAAAAAAAAAAAAAATCAGTAAAAGGAAAATTAGCTTCATCCTGGCTCAAAGCAGGACATAGACTACTGAGTACAAGGCATGGCCAGACAAGAATACTGACCAGCAAACTGTTTACATGTGACATTTTAATCCCCTTACGCCTCTATTTTTCCAACCTTGTTTCTTTCCAAATCACCAAGATCCCTCCCTTTGCCTTCTTTTGTTTTCTCCCCTAAACATCCCACAATAGAATCATAGAATGCTTTAGGTTGGAAGGGACCTTAAACATCACCTAGTTTCACCTCCTCTGCCATGGGCAGGGACACCTCCCATTAGGCCAGGTTGTTTAAAGCCCCATCCAACCTGGCCTTGAACACTTCCAGGGAAGGGGCATCCACAACTTCCCCGGGCAACCTGTTCCAGTGTCTCACCACCCTCACACTAAAGAACTTCTTCTAATATTTAATCTAAATCTACCCTCTTTCAGTTTAAAACTTTTACCCCTTGTCCTATTGCTACACGCCCTTGTAAGAAGTCTGTCGCGGACTGAGATGGGTAAAGCCGCAACCCACTCCCCCTCCAAAGGGGATCGAGGGCTGAGGACTGCTCCCTGTCACACTCACAAACAGTGCTCAAGAATCAATAGGTTTATTTAAGGCACTGAGGTTTTGGCAAGTCCGTTGCTACAGAACAATATCAAATGTCAGAATATATATATATGAGAACAATACACAAAAAGACAATAGAAAAATCCCCCTTCCCCCCTGTTCTTATTCCCGGACAGAGATAAGAGGGAAAAAGTTTGGAGAGAGCCTTTAGGAAATATAATAGAAAGTGAGTGTATGGTATGTATGAATGTTTGTAAGTGTTAATAGTAAGTGTCAGGATATAGTTAAGTTCGCAAGTCTCACCACCGGGATGCGGCCGAAGCCGATCCCTGGTCGGGATCCTCCTCCTTCTCCAGCAACTCCAGGCAAGCAGTCCGTTCGCTACGTTCACACGACAACAACCACAGGAAAAGACGCTTCACAGCTCCACAACTCCACGACAAACCCCACAGCGATACACACACGGCGGTGACTATATCCGAAGTGGGAGTTCGCAGCGCGCGCCTTTCGGCTCCTCTTCCGGTTCCGGCACGACTGTGCCTAGCCTCCTGGGAGCTGTAGTCTTTGGTCCTGTGCGCATGCGCCTGGTACCTTCCTCTTCTCACGGGTGCGAGAAGTGCATCACCACGAATGGTCAGTAGATGTCGCTGGATGTCGGGAACGGACTGGTTCTCCCCACACACAACGGAATGCCTTTCAAGCCAGCGAAGTGCCTCTTGAAACCAAGGACAGACTGAAACAGCCATGGCAGAAATACAGATAGCAGATTCCCCTTGAGAGACTGGGCACCCGGCCACATACTAAAGGAGGACGTTATCTAAAGGGAGGCGGGCTGTGCCAGTGAAGCCGCTGGACCCCACCGAGCCACCTGTCGGAGTGCGGCTGCGCGCAGGAGGGCTGGTGCTCGCCCGCGGGGTAATCGTCTCCTCCTCCCCCTGCCGCCCGAAGCGGAGTCTGGAGCGCTGCCTGCTGCTGTTCGCCGGTGCCTACACCTCTTCCGCGGGGAGTGCACTTACTAACTCCATAGACCCCTGATATATACCTAGATAACCTTCCCCGAGCTTTGGTCTTTCAATAAACCTCCGAGTGTGTGAGTGACATATTGGTCTTTGTGAGCGTGGGGGAGGGGGGCGTTCCACTCCACCCTCTAAGGTACGGTCCCATCCACGAACCTCTCTGCTCCCTGCCGAGAAGTGGGGGGGGATAGTCGCGGAAGCATCCTGACATCCGATAACCATTGATATCGGTCCGCGACATACCTGGTGTCAGAAGTGGGATAGAGAGGGTCATCTGGAGCCCCCAAACCACGCTCTCGGAAGCTATTTGATAACAAAACAAAGGAATCAATATGAGCACCGAGAGTATCCCTACAGATGTGGAGGATGCCGGTTGTGCAGAAGGCACCGAGGGTCTGGAAAGGTTGGATGTATCGAGCCTTGCATACGAAATACTACGGGAAAATATTAAAGGGCTTACAGACAAAGCTCTACAGCAAGAGGCCAGGGAGATAGAGCTACAGCAAGAGGTTGCTGAGTTAAGGCAGGAGCTTACAGGGAAGGCGTCACAGCGGGAGTTTGAGGAGTTACAGGAGAAGCATAGTAGGCTGCAGCAGGAATTCGAAGGGTTGTTGCAGAGGCTTGAGGGTAGCTCCACAGGGGCACAGAAGGAGAAGCGGCACGAAAAATGCAAGCAGCTGCAACAGGACTATAAGAAGTTACAGCAGGAATACGATGCACTGCATCAGGAGGCTGTAAAGCTAGATAAGAAATATAGGGAGTTGCACAAGACATATGAGGAAACGCAACAGACCTTACAACAGACCCAACGGGAGAATTTAGGCATGAAACAGGAGATAGAAGGGATGCATCAAGATGATAGGGTGTCACAAAGAGAGCAAACAAAACTACAACAAGAGAATGAGACATTGCAACAAGAGGTAATCCATCTGCGAGAGCAGTTAAAACAAAAGGTTGCCCCCCCTTCTAGGAAGGAGGACGCGCCTGGGAGTGTTCAGTCAGATCCAACACAGGACACAGGAATCGTTTCTGAAGTGCAGGAGGCCGCTGCTCAGTTAGATCCTGATCGAGTAATTATCCGAGTATTTGAAATGAAATACTGGTCCTTAAAAGACAAGGTCGCTGCTCTTAACACACTCGTAGAACAGCAGCCGGCCGCTGCCTGTCCGCCCCCCCAAGCTAGTGGAGGGTCAGAGGACGTAACTGCTAAGATAGATGAGCTGTGTTCAGAGCTGCAGGAGTTGACACGTTGTATCAGATCTCCCCCACGCAGTGTGGAAGCGGATGTCGAGCAGGAGGGAGTGGAACATAGATACGTGCACCCTGTCAGGACAACAACTTACTCTCAGAAGGCAGGTGCTGCACAGAAAGATACGGAGGTAAAGGAAAAGCCATACACTGCGGTGGAATTAGTAAAGCTTAGAAAGCAATACAGCAGGCTTCAGTCTGAGACAGAAGCCGAATATGTTATGAGAGTGTCCCTCACAGGGGGAGACGATATACTGTTGACTGAACACGAAGCTGGTGGGTACTGGGGACCTGACATAGTCTTAGTGACTGGAAATAGAGATCACCCTCGGTCCCTAACTCAGCGGGCGGCTTACTGTGTTGGTGGCACGGATCCCATTAGCAGAGGGGAACCGAAGGCCCTGCGAAGGGACGACTCTGATATTGTGGAAAATGTCCACAGAGCTGCACTACTTCAGATGATCTATGACCGTGAGTTAGTACCAGAGCAGAGTAGTCCTTTGTCTCTTAGAGTGCATCCAGACAGATTGCCTGTTTTGTTTAAGGGACTCTCTCCAGCACTTAAAATGGAAACCATCCAATACCGGAAGGAGATCCAAAGGGGCAACCTATGCCTTACATGGGCTGCATTAGCTAAAGAACTGGTAGAATGTGGGAAGTTATATGGTGAATCTGGTGGTACTGGCAAATCTTCTGCAGTCAAACAAGTCATGGTTACTCGACCCTCACATGCTGAGGTGGCTGCTAAGCCACCTCAGAAACCTCCTTCTCCTCAGAAACCCCCTTCTCCTAAACAGCAAGGGAAATCACGGGGTGACTGGACAGTGGTGGATAGAGGTAAGCAGAATGATAAACCAAGGAGCTCACCAGGGAACCAGCGCCCCGGGGAGCAACAGACTTCATCTTGGGGTGATAAGGGGCCATACGCTAGGCTCAAGGAGGAGGCCAAGCATTTAGGGGTCCCATCTGTACTTCTGATGGGGACTTATTCCTATAGACAGCTGAAGGAATTGGTTGACTGCTGGCGTGACTTGTTTGGGTCGAGACAAAGGCAGTCTACAAGGCCCAGGTCTCTGTCTAGGTCCAGAGGAAGGTCTGAGTCGAGAGGGAGATCCAGAGGGGGGTCAAGAGTAAGAACCCTAGTTGTTAATTTGGAAAACTGAATGACCCTCTTTCTGCCAAGAATAGAAAGGCTAAAAGACAGTGGAGGAGGGGAAAAACACAGATTCCCAATACAGAGAATGAAAATGACTCCCAAATAAACAATATGCACTCGGGCCTTAAGATTCCGAAACCTCCAAAGGATTGGCAAAATGTATTGAGATTAGTTAGAAATAAAGACGGGGACATGGAAATTACCTGTGCTGTGGAACCTAAACGTTATCCTGTCTCTTTTGCAGTAGACACAGGAGCGGAGATTTCTACACTGAAGGCGGATGAAACTGAGCACTGTGGCATTTCCCTATCTTCAAAGCCAATATATGTAAGTGGAGCATTTGGTAACCCTCTTTTGCAGAGAACAGCTAAGGTCACCATACACCTTCCAGGAGAAGATAAAGCGATCCGGACCGAAATGATTGTGGGTGATATTCCTTTTAATTTATTAGGACTGGATGTTCTCACAGGCCGGGCGTGGAGAGATGAAGAAGGTCACTACTGGAATTTTGGCACACCTACACCTGAGATAAGGTTGTTACAGTGTGCCCCGCGTCTACCACCAAGCAAAATAACAAAAGTAAAACAATATTCCATCCCGATTGCTGGCAAAAACGGCATTAAAGAGGTAATATCTGATTTGAAGCAAAGGGGTATTGTTGTGCCCTGTCATTCACCGTTTAATTCCCTGATCTGGCCTGTAAGGAAACCAAATGGTAAATGGAGACTGATGGTGGATTACAGGAAGCTAAATGCCAATACAGAAAGACTTACAGCTGCTGTACCTAACATTGCTG
Organism: Hemiprocne comata; assembly: GCA_020745705.1. Lineage (NCBI taxonomy): Eukaryota > Metazoa > Chordata > Aves > Apodiformes > Apodidae > Hemiprocne > Hemiprocne comata. The sequence goes on along the minus strand of CM036615.1, from coordinate 1,070,755 downwards.
ATCTGGTGCTAGAAATCCAGGAAGCAGCACATCCGGTGCTGGCCTCCCTGGATATCAAGGATATGTTTTTCCAGGTCCCTGTTGATCCTGAAGACCAAAAATATTTTGCCTTCACTTGGGATGGGGTACAGTACACCTTCACAAGGTTGCCCCAGGGATATAAACACTCACCCACACTGGCCCATCATGCACTTGCGTGTGAGTTGGAAAACGTTCCAGAAATTAAAAAGAATTCCAAAGAAAAAGTCTATCAGTACATAGATGATGTGCTGATAGGGGGCCAGAGTGAGAGAGAGGTAAAGGCAGTTTATGATGCTGTCACGATCCGGTATTCGGATACGTGGCAATTTTTAATAAAGGTGATCCCAAACGGTGAAATTAAGACGCAAACAAAGTCAGATGTCACGCACACAACAAAATTTTATTAGAGCAACACAGCAAAGGTCCCTAGAGCGGATAGGACAGGCAGGAAAACAGAGACAGAAAAGAAAGGAGAAAGCAGAGAGATAAGAGGACAGCAAGCGAGAGAATAGTTACCACCCACGGTCCAGCGATGTCGTCGGTGGGGAAGTGGTTCCTGGTGGGGAAGTGCTTCAAATGCACCCACAGAGTCCCAGATTTTTATACAGTTCTTGCCCACTGCACCCCCACTTTTCTCCCTGTGTCAGGGAAAAACTCCTGTCTTCTCAGTCCTCTGAGATGGGGGGGGGGGTAGGTCTGGGCTAAGTCCTGCAGATAGTCTTTGTTTGGAGATCTCTGCATACAAAAAGGAGGTCGAGACAACTGGCACCACAGGCTTAGTTTATTGCAGTGGTTTTGGTCCTAGGAGGTGGCACTCTTTATCTTGTCCTGCTAAGTTGGTGGCTTTCATGAGATATCAAGGTCTGGTTATCACTGGATATCCTGCTCCCAGAGCAAGCTGTAGATCTTTTTCTCCAAGCTCAGCACGTCCCACACTAAACTCCCCAGTTACTTGCTGCAGGAGGGGTGGGTGGGTTGCTGAGACATCTCTTTAGTTCATCAACAGCTGTTGTTTAACTCTCAGATGCCACAGGACAGACAACAGATATCCTGAGTACCAGAGTCCATCACTTATCTCTTGGATTGTTCGAGACAAGCACTATACATTCTGAATGCCACATCACCCCGTGGCTCGACAATCCAATGCTACTTCCTGGGTGGCTTGACATTGTGGCTTTTCCTACGTGGTGGTTTTGAAAGATAGATAAGGAAAATAGGAAATTTTTGCTTGCCTGACTAGATGGCAGAAGAAAGGATAGAAAAGTAGGAAAAGAGCATCAGCTAAAAATAACAACATCAACAACAATTGTATAACAATTTAAACAACAATTGTATAAAAATTTTAAGAACAATTACAAAAATAACAACCACCCTCAACCCAAAGTCCCCAAAAATCCAAACAGTTTTTTTTTTTCTCTGCTACCACTGTCCTCGGGTCAGTGATGTCTCCACTTTTATTTAGCATTCTTGTAACAGTCCAACTCCAACCAGTGTTTTCCATCCACGGTGACAGCAGAAAGGAACTGTAAAACTCAACAATTATCAACAATTATCAATTATAACAACTAACAATCAACATTAACAGTTAACAACTAACAATTAACAATTTCCTAACATTATTTTTACAAAACTGGGGAGATCCCAGGCCAGGGCCAATGCCTATGGCTGGGAAGGGTCAGAGGTGGAAGGTAGGGGGGGGGTAGAGGGTGTAGGTTCGGTATTTTCAGGGGATGAGGGTGACCATCTACACAAACAACTACAAAACTCACGCAAGCAATTTCAAGGCCAATAGGAGTATAAAATCAACCCAACAACTAGAACAATAAGGAAAGCGAACATCGCTAAGTAGGCATGTACGGTACCCTCCAGGATTTCATTTTGTTTTGCCACGGCACCCTGGATGTCCTTTCTTAAGTCCATGAAGTCCTTTCTTGAGATGCTCATGGTGGGTCGCTGGGGTCCGATGTGCCTCTGATGGTGTGCTGTGGTCTGGTGTGCTGGCCTGGCCTGCGCTGGTCCGGCTCGTACTGGTCTGGCCACGCAGCAGGAAAAAGGGTGTCCACGCCCTCGTCCCACCAAGGCGCCTGCGCAGCTCAGTTGTTTGTTTGTTTCTCTGCCTCGTAGATAGTTGTATTGTTTTTTTAAGCTAGCTATGCAAAAAAACAAACTATAAAACGTGATAAAAAATCTGTAAAATAGCGTTTGCTTATATAATCCTTACCACTGATGGTTTTGGTTGGTAAACTGCACGAATGTGCTTAACACCTTCTGGGGATAAAGTGGTTACAAACTGCTTTTGGGCTACTACATGTTGGATAGAATATGGAATGATACAGGGTAAAAACATGAACGTTGCTAGACCACATAAAACAAACAAACAAAAAAACCAAAACAAAACCAAAAAAAAGGATACATCTTACGGTTGGGCCACCTGGAAGCCATGAAACCATATCAAATTCCCAGCCTTTCCATGGACTGGAACATGAGCCAGTTTCCGGAAAAATAAAGGGTGAATTACCCCAGTGTAACATATTCCAGTCCAATTGGCAGGTAGTGACATCGCCATGCTTCCCCACTTTCTTTCCATTTACAATTACAAGCAAAATCTTCACCTGTTTGATTTGAATTAGCCCAAAATCTCTTAAATTGAGTGCGAGAGCCATTCTGAAGTTGCCACTGCCATTGATATACACATATGATGTGGTTAGGACTGGTGGTGTTAGCATGGGGGCAACTCAAAAACAAGGCATCAGAGAACTTGTCCTGTCCCACAGCTTTACATCCTTCCCCCGCTGCTTTTTCATAAGAGCATTTGACCCAACTATTATTGGAAAGTTTTACATGGGTCTGATTCCATCTTTCTGCATACTTAGACAATATGGGTCCCAGCAATCATAACCAGGAGACAAGGTCCATTCACAATTACTTTGTCCCACAAAATGTCCATGGGGATCAGTTCTATTAAAACAGTATATGCCTTTTTCAGGATAACGAATTGACTAGGGGGAGGCATCCTCTTCCCAGAAAGCTGTACCATTTCTCACATCACTTAATTTGCTTATCCACCACTTAGCAGCAACTGGTTTGGCTACCCAGGGCCAACTTGAAAGCCCCATGGGTCCTCCACACACCCAACAAGAGGTGAGGTCAAAGGCTCGGGCTATCTGTTCACCTAAAATCATAAATTCATTTCGTTCTTCCCAGTTTTCCCATTATCCTGGTGTTTGGTCTCTACCTTCAAAAGCAATGACGTGGAGGACAGTTGTTCAAAGAATAAGGGATAATATTCCATAATACATTATATGATCCCACCCACTATAGAAGAGATTTGATCCTCTTGGTTCTGTGCCTGTAAAGAGACAAAAAGAGAAGATCCTTCGTCCTAAATGAAGGACCAGGTTAATATTAGAAAGATGGGATGATCCATCTTGTGTTGATTTTGTACTCTTTGTCATTAGCATCTCTGGCTTTCCATATATACCGGTTTAGGGGTAATTTTAGCACAAGGAGGACTCTCCCAGCTGTGGGGAGGTCCACCAGGACTGGTTGCCCTGGGTAATAGGAGGGGTGTGTTGGGTGATCAGACTCAATGGGAGCAGGTAAAATAGTGGGAGCTTTGGGGCAAAAGGCAGTCAATTTTGGACATCCATTCCTTCCCCATCGGCTATTCACAGCTGTAACTGCATCCCTCAGTCTTGATGTCCACCCGCTGCTTTGAGGTTTTAGAAAACGTTTTAACATGCCATTAGTTCTTTCCACTATTCCATTTGCTTGAGGATAGTAGAGAGTGTGGAAAATCCAATTGATTCCCTCCTGTTTTGCCCAGTCTTGCACAATTTTAGCATTAAAATGTGTGCCATTATCTGATTGAATCGTTTGAGGTTTGGGGAGTGTCCCAAAACATGTTATCAAGCCAATAACTGTGTTTTCCCCTGTAGCCCGTGCAAAAGCTTCTGCCTGGACTAATCCTGTTAAAATTTCTACCCCCACTAATACATATTGCTTGCCTTCTGATTTCCGGAAGGGACCAATATAATCTACCTGCCAGGCTTCCCATAGTCCCTTTCCAGTTCTCAGATGCAAGGGATCATCTTCTAGGGGGTGCTTTTCAAGGCGAATACGGCACTGGTCACAGGCAAAAATACAGGTTTTGCCCTGTTCTCGGGTAACAGGCCAGCCTCGGGCATGGGCTTCACAATGTAAATCTTTGATTCCTGAATGTCCCCTTTTTACATGCAGCCACTCCAAGAGCCTCTCCCAGTCTTCTTCTATGGGGGTGTTTTGCAAAGGTGCCAAGCGGGCCAATTCATCTACTTTGTTATTCCATTGGCTCGTGGGGGACTTACCATCCTGATGTGCAGCTACCCATGCGACAGCAAATGAACCTTGTTTTGCAATGGTTAAAATTTCCTGCCACTTCTCTTTCTGCCAAATGGGAATGCGGTTTACTTCCCATTCATTTTGTTCCCAAAAGGGGAGCCACTCTGTGCATCCCTTGAAGACAGCATAAGAGTCAGTGTAGATATAGACAGGAGAAGAAGTTTGAGATTCATGCTGAAAAACACTCCACACCGCTACTAATTCCCCAACTTGTGCACTACCTTCACCCTCAGTAATTATTTCCTGGTCAGTATCAACTCGCAAAGCGACTGCCCGGTATTTCCACACCTTTCCTTCACGTTTTGCAGAGGCATCCGTGAACCAGGCATTTTCTAACTGCCCAGTGAACGGAGGTGCTTCCTGTATAACAGGGGGGAGGCTTATCTCTGTAGCCTCACCCTGCGGCTTTTCCTGGATAGACAAAATTAGAGGAGTTCCTTCAGTCACTTTGAAAATTTCGCAATAGTGCTCAATTTGGGCGTACCATTTCCTTAAAGATGCTCGTTGGGCCACCCCGTCAGGGGGTGGGGTGCCCGACAATACTGATTTAAGTATCTTAAATGGGCCTCTAAATACCAGTGGTTGTTGCCTAATTGTTCTTTCGGCTTCGCGCAGTGCAATGCATACCACAAACAAACCTTTCTCCCAGGGGGTGTACCTCTTTTCAGCATCTTTAAAGCTGCGAGAGTAAAAGCTAACCGGCCGAACCGGTCCTAGCGGCCCTTTTTGCCACAAGTGCACAGACATGCCGCTCGACGCAAAGCCCCACTCTATGTGAACTGGGTCGGAAGGATGAATTGGGCCCAGGGCTTGGTGTGCCGTAGCCTCAAAAATTAACAATTTTAGAGCTTCATCATGTACCTCAGTCCATTGCCACTGTGCCCTTTTCCGCAGTAAATCATATAGGGGTCTTGCTATGATAGAAAAATCGGGTATATGCTTTCGCCAAAACACCAGTAACCCCAAAACATGTTGTAGCTGTTTTTTCAATTCTGGTGTTGTGACCTGTTCCAGGGTAGTCAGGGTTTCTGGGGGAATACAAGTTTTACCTCCTCTCCACCAGATGCCCAAAAACTTTACTTCCTGAGAGGGCAGCTGTACTTTTTCTGGTGGAATTTGCAAACCTATATTTTCCAAGTGAGAGATTATGCGTTCCTGGGTGGTTCGCACAGCTTCCACTTGATCCCCAGCAATTAACACATCATCAATATACTGATATACTTTCACCCCGTCCTCTCTGGGAATCAGCTCGAGTTCCTGTGCTAGAGCATGATGTGCTAAAGTAGGAGAATGTTTGTACCCTTGGGGAAGGCGTGTGAAGGTATATTGTTGTCCTTCCCATATAAAAGCAAATTGATCTCTGTCTTTTACCTGCAAAGGGACCATGAAAAACATATCTTTGACATCGATAGTAGCCATGATAGGGTGTGCCTGCTCTTGTATCAGAGCAATGAGCTCAGCAATGTTTGGCACGGCAGCAGTTAAAGGCGCAGTGTTGGCATTTAACCTGCGGTAGTCTATTGTGAGCCTCCATTTCCCGTTTGGTTTCTTTACTGGCCAGACCGGGGAGTTAAAAGGGGAATGGCTGGGAACGACCACCCCTTTTTGCTTTAGATCTTCGATCACCGGAGTGATTCCTGCTCTGGTGCCCAGGGGCAATGCGTATGGCTTAACGTTAGTTATTTTGGACAGGGGAAGGGACGGCGCAGTTTGTAACAGGCGAACCTGCATGTTAGAGATACCAAACGCCCACTTTTTCCCCTGATCGTCAGTCCAAGTTCGGCCCTGCAAAACGTCAATGCCCAACAAACTGAAGGGAAATTCACCAATCGCCATTCTCACAGAAATGAAATCGTCATCTCCTGGCAATAGGATTTTAACAAACGCGGAGACCACGATTTGTGCGGCGCCTACGGCACTCATTATTCGCAGGGGTTTCTTGGAAGGTTCTACACCACAACTTTTTGCGTCCCTTTCTGTAAGAGCAGAAATTTGAGCTCCAGTGTCTACTAAAAAGGTAATGGGCACTTTACGAGGGCCTACAATAATTGTTATCAACACATCTCCGTCAACATTCCTGGTGAGTTGTCTAATATATATCCAGCCTCCGTCTCCCCCCCCACCTACGGGGGGCGAGGCATCTAGTTTTCCTGTTCGGCTTTCGTAGTCAGTGTTATGAATAAGCCAACACGGCAAATCAGGTTTACAAGTTTATTGGAGAGACAAAAGCAAAGTACAGCGCTGGACGGCAGGGGAGTCACCGCTCCTACAACTGCCGTATCGTGTAGCCCCTGGTCCCTCATATTTATAGTCCTTTACTTTCTTTGTGGCATCAGTTTTTCTTCGCCAGGTGCGTCTTGTTACTCCGGATGTGCTGATTTACAATGTTCTCTTATCTGCATTGCCCAAGGCTGCTCCGAATGTGTTGATTTACAATGTTTCCTTATCTGCTAAGTTTCACAACATTCTCAGCATACCACAGTGGTTACATAGTTCCACTCTGTTGCACCCGTGTTCCACATTACATTCCCCCAGTAGTATCTATACAATGAGCAAACATTAAATCCTAACTTTAATTTTCCCATAACATTCCCCCCTTTTATTTTTGTTCATTGTAGCGGATTAACTCCTTCCTACTTAACTCCAGTTCTTCGTCTCCAATCGTTCCGATTGGGTGGTACTCTTGCCGCATTATTAGGAGATGGGCAGCTTCCAGTCGATTTTTGATGAGGCCTACTATCTTGTTAAAAACACATGGTCCAAAAGTTAATGCTACAATAAAAAGGATTACTGGTCCCGCAATAGTAGATATCAAAGTAGTTAGCCAAGGAGAATAATTATACCATGATTCATACCAATTTTGTTGAGACTCCCTTTCTTTCTTTCGTTTTTCTATTTGCTTTCTTAACTCGCTCATGGCATCCACTGTGACTCCTGTGTGATCTACATATGCACAGCACTCCTCTTGTAACGCCACACATAGTCCCCCTTGTTGCCACAGGAGTAAGTCTAACCCCCTTCTGTTTTGCAAGACTACTTCTGATAGTGATCTTACCGAAGTGACTAACCCATCTATAGCTTCATCTATTCGTTGTAGATCTTCGTCTATAGCTGCTCTAAGGCTGGCCATTCCCTGTCTCTGATTAATTAGTGAAGCCACCCCTGTACCTACTCCAGCTCTCCCAACCCCCAATAACAACGCCACAGTCAAGGCCGTGAATGGCTCTCTTTTTACAAGGTGGTGCTCAGGAGAGCTTTGATATTGATACACATAATCCCCGGAATGATAAGTAATTCTGGGTAATATAATGATTTGGACACAATATTCTGAGCTCTCATTGAACAAACCTATCGAAATACAAGGAGTTACCCCCAACCCATTACAGACCCATCTTGTATTGTTAGCTGGTAATAACCAGGTATGTCCTTTTAGCTGGGTTGTTTCCAGAGTCTTATTACATAGCGATTTCTTTTCTTCAGGGACAGTCCCTATACAGAGCCCACTACCTCTGACCTGAGTAAGCGAGATTCCCAGAGACTCTTGGGTTTTCTTCCATGCACAGTCAGGGGGGTTTGTACCTTTACTTAAAGCATGGTCGGCAGTTGAGGCAATAGCTTCATAAAAGGGTGGGCGTACTGCATAACATAACCAGCATTCTTTAGTTAAGTTGGGGTATGTTTGATTCAACACCTTAAAGGTCGCTTGCATCACCTCCCTGAGTGTATCTCGCTCGGTCCTAGGGTTTGGTTCGACTATAGGCTTTAGACTGACGGTTGTACTTTCTTTGGGTCCTTCTGAAGGGGTTGTGGCAGTAGTGGTTGGGGGTGCCTTAATGTTCTTTTCTTCTATCAGCACCTTGTTAGGCCCTACCGGCTTAGGATCGTTAGGGACTATTTCTTTCTTTATATAAATAAGTCCCCCTCGATCAGTTCCAGGTTCGTAATATCGTACCCCCCAAGTTCTTCCCGTGAACCACCCCTCATCCTCAGGCTGTTGTACAGTTACTTCTAGATACTTGCAGGTCCCAGCATTAACGGCGAAGGGTACCCCATTATGGGCAGGCTCCGGAGGGGTACACCCTGATGGTCCCCGCGTCACTGTCAGGAACTTATCACGTCCCGCTCCTGGTTCCCAGTGTGAGGCAATCGTTTCACATCCCCAATAAGCACAGTAATATTCGTTGGGATAATTACAATATGATCTCCCGGGATTGGAGCTTGGGCACAAGTAATACCCTGCTGTTTTATTTGAACAGGGGTTTATAGGAACTAAATCGCATATGTCTGTTATAAGTGTTGGTGCCCCAGGACTAATGACACTTTGAACTACCTTTTGATCCTCCCACCTATATAGGGTCCACTTAAAAGGTTCATGACTTCTAAGGCTTCCCTCAGTTACCCCAATTTTGCATGAGCCAATGAACGATATTACCATGTACAGGTAACATACACTGGTGGTTCCGGTAATTCTAACTTTTTTATATAATCTCTTGTTACTTTCAGCGGGATGTCCCATGTCATTTCCAGGGGGAGGTGTTGGTTCCACGGTTGCACTCCTCTGCCTCCCTCCGCCAACTAGGTTGCGTCTAGCTGCGGGGTGTTCCATCTTCTCGGCAGCAGGAATGTTCTTCAGGATCCCCCTCGACCCCTCTGAGCCACTTGGAATCCGGCTTCCAGACTTTCCCCTTCTGGGGGGGGATATCACACCTCACGTTTTTTATTCCCCTTCGGCACTTTACCTCAACGATATCGGTATCAAAAGTGCCTGATGGTTTATGAGCCAATTCGCAGTGGTAGTCTGGATTTATTCCTCGAAAATAGGTCTGCCACCACTCTACAGACCCCAACGGAGTCCTTTGAACAGTAGTCCAATAAGTTGTCAACTTTTCGCTGTTTTTCCCAGCAAGGCCTGCACACTTTGTGTGGGGCCTTCCCGTTTCTACAATGGATCCACCAGTGTTTGCTACAAATCTTACAACGAAACCTTACAAAGGGGTAACAATCACAATCTAGCCAACTACACGCTACCCTAATATTCTCATAAGTTTCCTTTCGATCTCTATTATACAATTTTCCCCAATTATCCAAAAGCCTAATGTCCCCATAATATGGTTGTTTACTCAATCTTTCCAAATATCCACAATACCCCGGAGCCTCTGAGTGTCCTATTAGAGTCTTTTATAGGAGCCAATCGTTCCCCACCCAAATGTCATTACGGTCCATTTGAGGATCCTCTTCGTTTAAGGGCGAGCCTTAGGGCTCCGGGTTCTCCCTCTATTTCCCACGGTCTTGTTGGGGTGTCTTTGTCAAACTTATCTGGATCCACTGGTCCTTTTATTCGGCTGGCATGAGTCCACCCCTTCTCAGCAGTCCGGATTGCAGAGTCAGTGGTGAGCAGAACCAGGAACGGGCCCTCCCAAGCCGGGGCGAGTGGCTGGTCCTTCCAGGTGCGTATCAGTACCCAATCTCCTGGCTGAACCTGATGTAAGACAAGATCTAGAGGGGGTCGTTGAGCCAAGATCCCTTTATCCCACAATTGTTTCCGATAATTCCCTGTTTTTGATATATATACATTAAGTTTCTTATCCATGCTCACGGGATGATCTGATACCTCCCCCATACAGTATGGATAATTTACATCCGTGAGGTAGGTGCAGGAGTGTTGATACTTCCTCACGGTGGGGACCAATTCTTAATTTTATCAAGGGCTCCTTTTGATTACCCGGGGTCCCCAACAAATAGAGCCCCTGACACCCCTATTCCTCTAAAAGCTCCTTTTCGTCCCGCATTCGGATCCTGCATTCCCTTTTAAAATGCCCCTTCCTTCCACAATAAAAACACTCCCCTTGTTCCCCTTGTCTGTCTCGGCTCATGTTCCTTTCTTTACCTTTTTCCATTCTCCAGTCCCTTCTACGTTCCCTTCCTTGTCGGTCTTCCCAATCTTTCCTCCCCTGTAACGCCGCTACCATCATTCGAACCTGCCTTTTACCACTCTCGTCCATCATTTGCACTTGCCGTTTTCTATCTTCCTCTTCCCTCCGTACATACACCTTATGGGCTTCCCTCACTAAATCATCTAAACCCATATGTAACTTTTTCCTAATGTCATCCCACGATTGAGACACAAATTGTACTTTTAGCAAGGCCTGCCCCACCTGATCATTTGGATCCACTCCAGAATACAACTGAAAATTTTTACGTAACCTTTCAAGCCAATCTGTGGGGCTTTCATCTTTCTTTTGTCTCTCATTAAATGCCTTGTTGAAATTTTGGGACCGAGGGACGGACTCTCTGATTCCTTGAATTAAAATAGTCCTTAGGTCCTGCATGTGAACCCGATGAGTGGGTTTTTGGTGGTCCCAATTCGGGTTCTGGAGTGGCCATTTAATATCAGCTGCAGGACCCTGGGCATGTTGGTTATCCCAGATTCGCATGCCCTCCCTCCTGATCATATTTTTCTCTTCAGGAGTGAAAAGAATCCCCACAATTGATTGTAATTCTTCCCAGGTATACAAACTAGGTCCCAGGAATTGGTCTACCCTTTCAGCTACCCCCAGGGGATCTTCTACCAAATGTCCCATTTCCTTCTTAAATTCTCTCACCTCTCCTGAACTAAGAGGGACGGAAACAAAGGCGATACCTGGTTGTGGTCCCCCCACTGGCATTTCCCTTAAGGGATAGAAACCCTGCCTTTGTCTGGCCCGCCCTCTAGTCATTGGTCTGGTATCCCCGTCCGAGTCCTCGGACAAATCGCTAGGTGGCGCGCTTGGACCAGGAGCCGGACCGGCTGCCGGCGGGAGCACATACGGTGGTGGTGGTAAAACTTCTTCTGGTGACCTCTTTTTCTTTTGGGACTTGTCCTCCGGGAGTCGGATTGTTTCCGTCTTTAACTTATAAATAGAAACTCCCGGAGTATCTAGCCATACAGCTGCATAAGCAACTTCCTCGGGGTTCACTGGACTTTTGTCATTTACCCACAAGTTTAACTTCTGCTTTACCCAATCTTCCGATGACCCAAAGATTGGCCAGTATACTTGTCTATCAATTTCTCTTCCTCCCCATACTTCAACACAATAATGGATCATTTTTACTTTTTCCTTATTCCTAGCGCTAGGATGCTGGTTCCAATTATTTAACATGACCCCCAGGGGACTATCGGGAGGTATGGGGGGCAACTTAACCTTATCAGGGTTCTTACTCCTACCCTGTCCCATTGTCGTCTTAAGTGCCTTCTTTCACGTTTCAAGGTATGGGGGACAACTTAATCTTCCCGGGGTTCCCACCAGCTATCTTATATCATCTGGAGCGCCTTCTTTCACGCAGGATCATTCGCTTCCCCTTTTTCGTGGCCCAAGCCCTCGCGGGTCTGTGGGAAACGCACTACCGAAGGGTCCGCACTCGCTTGGGTTAGTGCCGGCTACCGGCCCCCCTCTCATTCACACACCACACAGTCGCGCTTCCAGGATCCCCACCCCACCCGACCCGAACGGATTCCGCAATATACTTACGCGTCCCACACGTCTTCGTCCGGACTAAGGGGTGTTGCAGGCCTGATGTCTTGTTTTTCCTTTGCTTTTTATGAATCTCTCCGGGTTCGTCGGTAAGGGTTAGCCGGACAGAGAAAGCTCCCGAGGCCACCGAAAAGGTGGGGCGCCTCCCCGAGAACTCCCTACGCCGCGGAGTCCCTTATCCGAGTCACGGCACCAAATTGTTATGAATAAGCCAACACGGCAAATCAGGTTTACAAGTTTATTGGAGAGACAAAAGCAAAGTACAGCGCTGGACGGCAGGGGAGTCACCGCTCCTACAACTGCCGTATCGTGTAGCCCCTGGTCCCTCATATTTATAGTCCTTTACTTTCTTTGTGGCATCAGTTTTTCTTCGCCAGGTGCGTCTTGTTACTCCGGATGTGCTGATTTACAATGTTCTCTTATCTGCATTGCCCAAGGCTGCTCCGAATGTGTTGATTTACAATGTTTCCTTATCTGCTAAGTTTCACAACATTCTCAGCATACCACAGTGGTTACATAGTTCCACTCTGTTGCACCCGTGTTCCACATTACATTCCCCCAGTAGTTTTTCACTAATGTGTGTATCTATACAATGAGCAAACATTAAATCCTAACTTTAATTTTCCCATAACAGTCAGAATGGGGTCCTGCAAATCTATGAGTGGGGGGGCACTGGCTGTTGTTTCTTCACAGGCAGATTTCTCACTCACTTTGGAAACAGGCCGTTTATTTGGCCAGGAAGTCACCATTTTTTTCAACACATCTGTGGGGGTTCTATCCATTAAATCATGCGGAATCCCCTTTTGCCAACCAAGATACCAAAAGTCTCTCCTTGTCGTCGGAGTAATAAGGTTAGGTGGGGGACGCCTAAAACTTTCTTTTGGGGGTCTATCACGAGGGGACGGACTTGCCTGTTATAAATACGCCAACACGGCAACTTGGGATACAAAGTTTTATTGGAGAGATAAAAGCAAAGCACAGCGCTGGACGGCAGGGGAGTCACCGCTCCACCAACTGCCGTACTTCTAGCCCCAATTTCCCCATATTTATAATTCATTAGCTTCCCCCCCTTGCATCAGCCTTCGTTCCTTCCGCACAGGCGTATCTTGTTGCTGAGGCCCCTTGGAATGTGCTGAATTGCTGCAGGCGTATCTTGTTGCTGAGGCCCCTTGGAATGTGCTGAATTGCGATATTTCCTTAACTGCGTTGTGGCCGTGAATGTTGCAAAATATGGTTACACCCAGTACCCAGTTACCCCCATGCTGTACTATTGATTTTACAATGAACAAACTTTAACTTTCCCATAACATTCCCCCCTTTTATTTTTGTTCATTGTAGCGGATTAATTCCTTCCTACTTAACTCCAGTTCTTCGTCTCCAATTGTTCCGATCGGGTGGTACTCTTGCCGCATTATTAGGAGATGGGCAGCTTCCAGTCGATTTTTGATGAGGCCTACTATCTTGTTAAAAACACATGGTCCAAAAGTTAATGCTACAATAAAAAGGATTACTGGTCCCGCAACAGTAGATATCAAAGTAGTTAGCCAAGGAGAATAATTATACCATGATTCATACCAATTTTGTTGAGACTCCCTTTCTTTCTTTCGTTTTTCTATTTGCTTTCTTAACTCGCTCATAGCATCCACTGTGACTCCTGTGTGATCTACATATGCACAGCACTCCTCTTGTAACGCCACACATAGTCCCCCTTGTTGCCACAGGAGTAAGTCTAACCCCCTTCTGTTTTGCAAGACTACTTCTGATAGTGATCTTACCGAAGTGACTAACCCATCTATAGCTTTATCTATTCGTTGTAGATCTTCGTCTATAGCTGCTCTAAGGCTGGCCATTCCCTGTCTCTGATTAATCAGTGAAGCCACCCCTGTACCGACTCCAGCTCCCCCAACCCCCAATATTACATCTAACAAGTTACAGTTTGTGACATAAAAAAAGCGGGTGCCCCTGAAGCTATAACTTCCTGGAGGACTTTACTATCATCCCATCTACCCAATATCCATCTAAACGGTTCATGACTTGTTAAACTCCCCTCTATTACCCCAATAGAAACAGTGAATGATATTACTATGTACAGGTAACATACACTGGTGGTTCCAGTAATCTCATTCCTGCGATACAAGCTTTTGTTATTACCAGCGAGGTGCCCCATGTCATTACCAGGGGGAGGTGTTGGTTCCACTGTTGCACTCCTCTGCCTCCCTCCGCCAACTAGGTTGCGTCTAGCTGCGGGGTGTTCCATCTTCTCGGCAGCAGGAATGTTCTTCAGGATCCCTCTCAACCCCTCTGAGCCACTTGGAATCCGGCTTCCAGACTTTCCCCTTCTGGGGGGGGTATCACACCTCACGTTTTTTATTCCTCTTCGGCACTTTACCTCAACAATATCGGTATCAAAAGTGCCTGATGGTTTATGAGCCAATTCGCAGTGGTAATCTGGACTTATTCCTTGAAAATGAGCTCGCCACCACTCTACAGACCCCAACGGAGTCCTTTGAACAGTAGTCCAATAAGTTGTCAACTTTCGCTGTTTTTCCCAGCAAGGCCTGCACACTTTGTGTGGGGCCTTCCCGTTTCTACAATGGATCCACCAGTGTTTGCTACAAATCTTACAACGAAACCTTACAAAGGGGTAACAATCACAATCTAGCCAACTGCAGGCTACCCTAATATTCTCATAAGTTTCCTTTCGATCTCTATTATACAATTTTCCCCAATTATCCAAAAGCCTAATGTCCCTATAATATGGTTGTTTACTCAATCTTTCCAAATATCCACAATACCCTGGAGCCTCTGAGTGTCCTATTAGAGTTTTTTGTAGGAGCCAATCGTTCCCCACCCAAATGTCATTACGGTCCATTTGAGGATCCTCTTCGTTTAAGGGTGAGCCTTAGGGCTCCGGGTTCTCCCTCTATTTCCCACGGTCTTGTTGGGGTGTCTTTGTCAAACTTATCTGGATCCACTGGTCCTTTTATTCGGCTGGCATGAGTCCACCCCTTCTCAGCAGTCCGGATTGCAGAGTCAGTGGTAAGCAGAACCAGGAACGGGCCCTCCCAAGCCGGGGCGAGTGGCTGGTCCTTCCAGGTGCGTATCAGTACCCAATCTCCTGGCTGAACCTGATGTAAGACAAGATCTAGAGGGGGTCGTTGAGCCAAGATCCCTTTATCCCACAATTGTTTCCGATAATTCCCTATTTTTGATATATATACATTAAGTTTCTTATCCATGCTCACGGGATGATCTGATACCTCCCCCATACAGTATGGATAATTTACATCCGTGAGGTAGGTGCAGGAGTGTTGATACTTCCTCACGGTGGGGACCAATTCTTAATTTTATCAAGGGCTCCTTTTGATTACCCGGGGTCCCCAACAAATAGAGCCCCTGACACCCCTATTCCTCTAAAAGCTCCTTTTCGTCCCGCATTCGGATCCTGCATTCCCTTTTAAAATGCCCCTTCCTTCCACAATAAAAACACTCCCCTTGTTCCCCTTGTCTGTCTCGGCTCATGTTCCTTTCTTTACCTTTTTCCATTCTCCAGTCCCTTCTACGTTCCCTTCCTTGTCGGTCTTCCCAATCTTTCCTCCCCTGTAACGCCGCTACCATCATTCGAACCTGCCTTTTACCACTCTCGTCCATCATTTGCACTTGCCGTTTTCTATCTTCCTCTTCCCTCCGTACATATACCTTATGGGCTTCCCTCACTAAATCATCTAAACCCATATGCTGCCAGTCTTCCAACTTCTGTAACTTTTTCCTAATGTCATCCCACGATTGAGACACAAATTGTACTTTTAGCAAGGCCTGCCCCACCTGATCATTTGGATCCACTCCAGAATACAACTGAAAATTTTTGCGTAACCTTTCAAGCCAATCTGTGGGGCTTTCATCTTTCTTTTGTCTCTCATTAAATGCCTTGTTGAAATTTTGGGACCGAGGGACGGACTCTCTGATTCCTTGAATTAAAATAGTCCTTAGGTCCTGCATGTGAACCCGATGAGCGGGGTTTTGGTGGTCCCAATTCGGGTTCTGGAGTGGCCATTTAATATCAGCTGCAGGACCCTGGGCATGTTGGTTATCCCAGATTCGCATGCCCTCCCTCCTGATCATATTTTTCTCTTCAGGAGTGAAAAGAATCCCCACAATTGATTGTAATTCTTCCCAGGTATACAAACTAGGTCCCAGGAATTGGTCTACCCTTTCAGCTACCCCCAGGGGATCTTCTACCAAATGTCCCATTTCCTTCTTAAATTCTCTCACCTCTCCTGAACTAAGAGGGACGGACACAAAGGCTACACCTGGTTGTGGTCCCCCCACTGGCATTTCCCTTAAGGGATAGAGACCCTGCCTTTGTCTGGCCCGTCCTCTAGTCACTGGTCCGGTATCCCCGTCCGAGTCCTCGGACGAATCGTTAGGTGGCGCGCTTGGACCAGGGGCCGGACCGGCTGCCGGCGGGAGCACATATGGTGGTGGTGGTAAAACTTCTTCTGGTGACCTCTTTTTCTTTTGGGACTTGTCCTCCGGGAGTCGGATTGTTTCCGTCTTTAACTTATAAATTGAAACTCCCGGAGTATCTAGCCATACAGCTGCATAAGCAACTTCCTCGGGGTTCACTGGACTTTTGTCATTTACCCACAAGTTTAACTTCTGCTTTACCCAATCTTCCGATGACCCAAAGATTGGCCAGTATACTTGTCTATCAATTTCTTTTCCTCCCCATACTTCAACACAATAATGAATCATTTTTACTTTTTCCTTATTCCTAGCGCTAGGATATTGATTCCAATTATTTAACATGACCCCCAGGGGACTATCGGGAGGTATGGGGGGCAACTTAACCTTATCAGGGTTCTTACTCCTACCCTGTCCCATTGTCGTCTTAAGTGCCTTCTTTCACGTTTCAAGGTATGGGGGACAACTTAATCTTCCCGGGGTTCCCACCAGCTATCTTATATCATCTGGAGCGCCTTCTTTCACGCAGGATCATTCGCTTCCCCTTTTTCGTGGCCCAAGCCCTCGCGGGTCTGTGGGAAACGCACTACCGAAGGGTCCGCTCTCGCTTGGGTTGAACCGGCTGCCGGTTCCCCTCTCATTCACACACCACGCAGTCGCGCATCCAGGATCCCCACCCCGCCCGAACGGATTCCGCAATATACTTACGCGTCCCACGCGTCTTCGTCCGGACTTTGTGCACAAAACTTTACGGGGGTGCTTAGGCCTGTTTCCCATTCCCCTTTGCTTTTATAAATCTCTCCGGGTTCGTCGGTAAGGGCTGTCCGGACGACAGAGAAGATCCCGAGGCCACCTAAAGGTGGGGCGCCTCCTCGGGAGCCCTCCGCACCACAGAGTCCCTTATCCGAGTCACGGCACCAAATTGTTATAAATACGCCAACACGGCAACTTGGGATACAAAGTTTTATTGGAGAGATAAAAGCAAAGCACAGCGCTGGACGGCAGGGGAGTCACCGCTCCACCAACTGCTGTACGTCTAGCCCCAATTTCCCCATATTTATAATTCATTAGCTTCCCCCCCCTCGCATCAGCCTTTGTTCCTTCCGCGCAGGCGTATCTTGTTGCTGAGGCCCCTTGGAATGTGCTGAATTGCTGCAGGCGTATCTTGTTGCTGAGGCCCCTTGGAATGCTGAATTGCGATATTTCTTTAACTGCGTTGTGGCCGTGAATGTTGCAAAATATGGTTACACCCAGTACCCAGTTACCCCCATGCTGTACTATTGATTTTACAATGAACAAACTTTAACTTTCCCATAACATTGCCCATCAGACTGCTTTAGTTTCTGATCGATGAAGAGAGGGATTAGTTGGCCCATATTTCCGGCCATAATTAATCAACTCCTGTGCAATCTCCCCCCAGGTCCATATTTTTGACTTTTGGGTGTTACGATCCTGAGTTACTATTTCTTCCAGCCGCACAAGTGGACTGGCAGCCTTAATTTGTCCCTGCAGTTGAATCCCGACAGATCTAAGGGATTCAGGGAGACCACGAATTAATGGGGTCATTCTTTCCGGATCCACTGATAATAACATTGGGGACTCCTGATAAGGAGTCAGCTGCCGGTTGTGCATCATTTGCAAACAGGCTGCTTTTTGTACACTCTCTAATATTTGTTCCATGGTTCCAACAATAGCCAAAGGGTCCCCCCTCTCTAGGGGATCTAATCCACCAGCCCAATAAGCGGCGCGTTGTGTGAGTGACCATGGGGCCCTCTGGTCGCCAGTAGTTAAAAAGACACCAGGACCCCAGTATCCTTCCGCCTCTTTTTCAGATAATAAAATTTGGTCACCCCCGGACAAAGAGACTCGCCACACATAGTCCGTTTCTGACTCTTTGGGGTTACGTCCGAATTCTTTCTTTAGCTTTGCCAGCTCGGTGGCTGAATAGGGGACCTCCTTAGTTACCGAGGAAGGTTGTTCATCATCCGGGTCCTCATAATAGTATTCCCTTTTAATCAGGGGGCGTAACTGTGGAATTTTATCTGATCGGCCTTTAGCTTCCCGCAACTCATATTGAGGATAAATGGGACTCACTCTCCTAATATAGTCACCCTTTTCTTGCAATTCATTCATCCGCACTTCTGCTTCTGCCCCTTGCTCACACCGAGCAGTACGCTCTTCCCACAGAGCGTACTTCAAAGAATCCGAGTGAGCCTTTTCACTCTCTAATTCTTCTCGGAGCTCAACATTCTCTCTTTTAAGGCCAGCAATTTGGTCCCGTAACGACTCGACTAATGTTTGCAAAGACTCGATAACTTTTCCTTTCTGGGTCTGGCAGTCAGCTCGGTGCTGTGACGCTGCCGCGAGGCAGGCTCCGAGTACTGCACATACGATGCCTTTGCCTGTCCAGAACCGCCACTTGACCTCCTTTTGTAATGCAGAGATACGATCTGCCACACTCTGCAAATTGTACCAATTTTCTTTAGCCCAGTCCTGTCCCGAGACTGACGGATGGGCATTACAAGTTTCCAAAATTTTAAACAATATATCGGGATCAACACTAGGGGAGGATTTCCCCGTATGACTTTCCTTTTCCATTATTACTTAACTCACAAAAATCAGGGCCAAACGTCTCAGGAAGGGCAACAACTTAGGTTTAAACACGGCCACCAACAACACTCCCTGAGAGGATACAAACGCTTAACTTCTTAATTCACAATTACAAAACTCAGCCCTCTTATCAGCGGATCAGAACTCCAAAAAATAAAATAGATAGGAAATAGTCCTATCCCCCAAGCCTATCCGCTTGCTAGGCGAATAGGTAATCGTCTCCAACGGCCCTAAGGCACCTCTTCCAAGAGGCGGAGACGCCGACCCACCGTTCCGCCGAAAAACCTCCAACCACAAGGAACGGGGGCCCCTAGCTTCTCTCCTCTCCGAGCAAGAGAAAGCTATAGTTCTGAATCCTAAGAGGTCAACCACAAAAGCCCCCCGTAGGCTCTTCCCCTACGGACACCGAGGCATACAAAAAACTTGTGACACTTTCACCATTGGGTATCCTGTCCGTGACGCCAATTAAATGTCACGATCCGGTATTCGGATACGTGGCAATTTTTAATAAAGGTGAAATTAAGACGCAAAAGAGGTCAGATGTCACGCACACAACAAAATTTTATTAGAGCAACACAGCAAAGGTCCCTAGAGCGGATAGGACAGGCAGGAAAACAGAGACAGAAAAGAAAGGAGAAAGCAGAGAGATAAGAGGACAGCAAGCGAGAGAATAGTTACCACCCACGGTCCAGCGATGTCGTCGGTGGGGAAGTGGTTCCTGGTGGGGAAGTGCTTCAAATGCACCCACAGAGTCCCAGATTTTTATACAGTTCTTGCCCACTGCACCCCCACTTTTCTCCCTGTGTCAGGGAAAAACTCCTGTCTTCTCAGTCCTCTGAGATGGGGGGGGGGGGGGTAGGTCTGGGCTAAGTCCTGCAGATAGTCTTTGTTTGGAGATCTCTGCATACAAAAAGGAGGTCGAGACAACTGGCACCACAGGCTTAGTTTATTGCAGTGGTTTTGGTCCTAGGAGGTGGCACTCTTTATCTTGTCCTGCTAAGTTGGTGGCTTTCATGAGATATCAAGGTCTGGTTATCACTGGATATCCTGCTCCCAGAGCAAGCTGTAGATCTTTTTCTCCAAGCTCAGCACGTCCCACACTAAACTCCCCAGTTACTTGCTGCAGGAGGGGTGGGTGGGTTGCTGAGACATCTCTTTAGTTCATCAACAGCTGTTGTTTAACTCTCAGATGCCACAGGACAGACAACAGATATCCTGAGTACCAGAGTCCATCACTTATCTCTTGGATTGTTCGAGACAAGCACTATACATTCTGAATGCCACAGATGCCATAATTAAGCATTTAACAGACATGCAGATAGAAATCCCTGAGGAAAAAAGGCAACCTCCATCCCAAGAGGCAAAATTCCTGGGAATAAGGTGGAAGGGGGGAACCTGGAATATTCCTTCTGATACTTTGTCTCATCTGACCCAGATAAAAGTATTGTTACATTAATCCCTTGTAGTATGATAGAATGTATGCACAGTATATAGCATTACAACCGGGAATTGATCCCTTATCTATTGTTAGAGATCGCTATGTTCCTCTATGTTTATCTACATTAATGTTTTCCAGCTATACTTGTTTCTGTGCCCGATGAGGGAGGAGCTAATGTGAGGTAAGGGTTTGGACCGGAGCCTGGATACATACATACACCACATATACACGAGAAGGACACCATATGACTGCTGCCTTAAAAACCACGGGGTGAGATGTGGGGAACGGACTGGTTCTTCCCACACACAACGGAATGCCTTTCAAGCCAGCGAAGTGCCTCTTGAAACCAAGGACAGACTGAAACAGCCATGGCAGAAATACAGATAGCAGATTCCCCTTGAGAGACTGGGCACCCGGCCACATACTAAAGGAGAACCTTATCTGAAGGGAGGCGGGCTGTGCCGGTGGAGCCGCTGGACCCACCGAGCCACCTGTCGGAGTGCGGCTGCGCGCAGGAGGGCCGGTGCTCGCCCGCGGGGGAATTGTCTCCCCCTTCCCCTGCCGCCCGAAGCAGAGCCGGGGGCTCGCTGCCTTCCTGCTCGCCGCTCGAAGCGGAGTCTGGAGCGCTGCCTGCTGCTGCTCGCCGGTGCCAGGGAAGACTGCCGTGCCGTGGTGTCTACAGGGCTGCGCCTGCCGGAGAGGTCGGCGCCGGGCACGCCCCGCCGCCGCGGGCTCGTTCTGTCACCGCCGCTGCTGGCTCCCCGGACATTGGTTACATCTTCACTACAGAAGGGGTAACACGGGTACACTTACACACCATAATTGGTACTCAGGCTTCACGTCCTACCCTTCCCTTACATTAATCCTCCTACACCTCTTCTGCGGGGAGTGCACCTACTAACTCCATAGACCCCTGATATATACCTAGGTAACCTTCCCCGAGCCTTGGTCCTTCAATAAACCTCCGAGTGTGTGAGTGACATATTGGTCTTTGTGAGCGTGGGGGGGGGCGTTCCACTCCACCCTCTAAGGTACGGTCCCATCCACGAACCTCTCTGCTCCCTGCCGAGAAGGGGTTGGGGGAGGGATAGTCGCAAAAGCATCCTGACATCCGATAACCATTGATATCGGTCCGCGACACTGGATTAAATGCCATTATAGAGTCCGTCTCTCACAAAGTCCCTCCCCAGCTTTTCTGTAGGCTCCCTTCAGGTACTGGAAGGCTGTTATAAGGTCTCCCCAGAGCCTTCTCCTCTCCAGGCTGAATGACCCCAACTCTCTCAGCCTGTCTTCATAGCAGAGGTGCTTCAGCCCTCTCATCATCTTTGTGGCCCTCCTCTGGCCTCGCTCCAACAGCTCCAAGTCCTACCTGTCTTGGGGGGCTCCAGAACTGGACACAGTGCTCCAGGTGGGATCTCACGAGAGTGGAGTAGAGGGGGCAAATCAACTCCCTTGATCTGCTGGCTACATTTCTTTTGATGCAGCCCAGGATATGGCTGGCTTTCTGGGCTGCAAGCGCACATTGCCAGCTCATGTTGAGCTTCTCATCAACCAACACCCCCAAGTCCTTCTCCTTAGGGCTGTTTCAAATCCATTCTCTGCCCAACCTGTATTTGTGCTAGTTCTTATGCAACCCCAAATGCTCTTCCCCTGCATTCCATAATCAGTGAGACTCCTACGACTGGAACATGGGAATGGATGGGTACAATCTCTTTGGGAAGGACGGGTGGGGGAGAAGAAGAGGGGGTGTTGCCCTCTACATCAGTGACCAGCTGGAGTGCATGGAGCTCCACGTGGGGATGGATGAGGATCTGACCAAGAGTTTATGGGACAGGATTAAAGGGAAGATAGAGACAGGTGATATTATAGTGGAGGTCTGCTACAGACTACCTGACCAGGAAGACCAAGCAGATGAGGCCCTCTATAGACAGATAGGAACAGCTTCATGTTCACAGGCTCTGGTCCTCATAGGGGATTTCAACCACCCCAACATCTGCTGGAAGGACAACACAGCAAGGCACCAAGAATCCAGGAAGTTCCTGGAATGCATTGATGACAATTTCCTTCTCCAAGTGGTAGAGGAACCAATGAGAAAAGTTGCTATGATGTACCTTGTTCTCACCAACAAGGAGGGGCTGGTGGACAATGTGAAACTTAAGGGCAGCCTTGGCTGCAGTGACCACGAAATGGTGGAATTCAGGATCCTTAGGGCTGTCCCAAATGGGGCGGGATAGCAGTCAAAATGTATATGCACAGAACAAGATTTATTGCAAACAACACCGGGGTCTTAACTTTTAAAGTAGAAGGCACAAGCACAGTCAAATTGTGGGGAAATTGGGAGATTGGAACAGAAGTTAAGGTTAGAATGCAAAAGGTATCTTAACAATAAAATGTACTACTAGTAGTTAGATCAAACAATAAAGGTTAACCATTAAAATGTTGGCAACTTATTATCAAGTTTTATACTAGGCCTAGAACATTAATTATCGGCTTTAAAAGGATCCTACAATCTTAAAATTTAAAACTTAACAATGAAAGATTGCTTAATGTCAAATTAACTAATAAAGACAATAAGGGAGTTAATATTTCTCACCCTTGCCCGGCTGCAGCTGTGTGTCCCTGGGTGGGCCTTAATTGTCAAGAATTAATCTCTCTGGCAGGTGTCCCTACTGGAGAGGAGAAGGTCCAGCACACCTCCTGGAAAAGTGTATGGACAAGAATCCCAGGAGGCCTGCATGGATGAACAAGAAGCTCCTGGACACACTTAGATGTAAAAAGGAAGCCTACAGAGGGTGGAAGGAATGACAGGTAGCCTGGGAGGAGTACAAAGAAGTTGTCCAAGCAGCCAGGGATCAGGTTAGGAAAGCTAAAGCCCTGTTAGAATTAAATCTGGCCAGGGACATCAAGGGCAACAAGAAAAGCTTCTACAGGTATGTCGGTGATAAAAGGAAGACTAGGGAAAATGTGAGCCCTCTCCAGAAGAAAACAGGAGACCTAGTCATGTAGAGTATGGAGAAGGCTGAGGTACTCAATGATTTTTTTGCCTCATTCTTCACCAGCAAAGACTCTGGCCGAACCATCCAAGATGCAGAAGGCAAAGGCAGAGACTAGGAGAAGGAAGATCCACCCACTTTAGGAGAAAAGCAGGTTCAAGACCATCTAACGAACCTGAAAGTGCACAAGTCCATGGGACCAGATGAGATGCTGTCACGGTCCGACGGCTGCAGTAGCGGGCTGCTGGAAGTCAGGATGCTTCCGCGATTTCCTCTCTTATTGAGAGGGATTTTTAAAAGAGACTGAGGGCTGTGCACAGCGTTTGCCTCGCACAGAGGAACAGCCACTTCAGGACTGTATTTTAGAGTGGAAAGAAAGATGCCGCCCTCACCACGCTCACAAATTGTTACTGACAGCAAATTAAATTTTCTAATTAACCGGTTTATTAAGGGGAAAAAAAACAAACTAAGGGGCAAGGGTTCAGGAAAGGTAGGCTGATGGATATATCAGGGAAATAATTCAAAAGTAATATGCCCTTATTAAATGCACACTCCGAGGGAGGGGTGCAAGGATCAATGGAGCAAAAAGGAGGAGGGCGAGCCGGACGAAAATCCTCTTTTAGAGGTCGCAATATGTGTGCGAGTATAAGGACCGGAACCGCGGTGGGGCCAGGAATTTAAGAGAGAGGGTGCACGGTTTTCTTACCCTCCCGTGAGGTCTCGGTGTGACTTGCAGCTCCTTTTCCGGCGAGCAGGCTCGTGGTGGGGGGGCGGCTTCCCGGCGGCAGACGCTCCGGTGAGCGGCGGCAGCCGTAGCAGCGGTGATCCCAGCAGCGTCTAGCCTCTCCGGCGGTGGCTTCCCCGGCAGCGGCGGCTTCCCGGTAGCGGGGCTTCCGGTAGCGGCAGCGGCGTCCCAGCAGCGGGCAGATCCTGGCCAGGCAGTAGCGGCGGCAGTGTCCCGGCGGCAGCAAGTTGTTGCCTTTTATATTCCAGGGACCCCCGTTTAATTTAGTGTCACTGTTCAAGTTAGTGCCGCAATGCATTCTTCTTATTAACATATTAATAAGGCCCAAAGCCAATTAGCATTCATGGGTCCAAAGCCAAGACAGGCATTGTTAGGGGAAGTCCATAACCTTTTGTCCATTTTGCTGCCTTTGTATCACAACCTTTGTATTCCTTTTCTTGCCTTTGGCCCTATCAGTAGAACAGTCAGGCCTGTTCTTGTCTGTCCTTGAGTAATCAGCAAAAGTCGCCTCTGCTGGCTTAAAAGGCATTTTATTTAGTCTTATGTGGAGGGAGAAGATGGACCGTTCTCCACAGATGCATACACGGATCCTGAGGGAACTTGCAGATGAAGTTCCAAAGCCTCTTTCCATCATATTTGAACAGTCATGGCAGTCGGGTGAAGTTCCCACTGACTGTAAAAGGGGAAACATAACCCCCATTTTCAAAAAGGGAAGGAAAGAAGACCCAGGGAACTACAGGCCAGTCAGTCTTACCTCTGTACCCAGAAAGACCATGGAGCAGATCCTCCTGAAAGCTCTGCTAAGGCACATAGAAAATGTGGAGGTGGTTGGTAGCGACCAGCATGGCTTCACCAAGGGCAAATCATGCCTGATACATTTGGTGGCTTTTTGCGATGGGTCACAGTGTCAGTGGACAAGGGGAGAGCAACTGACATCGTCTACCTGGACTTGTATAAAGCATCTGACACTGTCCCACATGACAGCCTGGTCTCTAAATTGGGAAGATATGGATTTGATAGATGGACCACTCAGTGGATAAGGAATTGGCTGGATGGTTGCACTCAAAGAGTTGAGGTCAACAGCTCTATGTCCAAGTGGAGACCAATGACGAGTGGCATTCCTCAGGGGTCAGAATGGGACTGACACTGTTTAACATCTTTGTCAGTGACATGGACAGTGGGATCGAGTGCACCCTCAGCAAGTTTGCTGACAATACCAAGCTGTGTGGTGTGGTTCACACACTGGAGGAAAGGGATGCCATCCAGAGGGACCCTGACAGGCTTGAGAGGTGGGCTCATGCCAACCTCATGAAGTTCAGCATGACCAAGTGCAAGGACTTGCAGCTGGGTCGGGGCAACCCCATGCACAGATACAGGCTGGGCAGAGTATGGATTGAAAACAGCCCTCAGAAGAAGGACTTGGGAGTGATGGTTGATGAGAAGCTCAACGTGAGCCAGCAACGTGCACTTGCAGCCCAGAAAACCAACCATCTCCCTGGAAGTATTCAGGGCAGGTTGGATGGGGCTCTGAGCAACCTGATCTAGTGGGAGGTGTCCCTTCCCATGGCAGGGGGATTCGATCTTGATGATCTACAAGGTCCCTTCCAACCCAAACCAGTCTATGATTCGCACACACAATTGGTTAACTAATTCCTCGCTTCCATTTAAAGTGGCAATGCTCAAAAATTTCACCACACATGCTCAGAGAGTCATGACTAATAGGCATACAGTACAGGAATAATCAAGCTGAAGACTTGCTTTCTCATTGATTCCTCATGTTAAGATGGAATGTAAAATGTTAGTAAAAGCATTAGTGATTTATTTGGATCTTTAAGTCATATGCCTGCTGATATAATACAAAACTTCAACAGATGATAGCCATATTAGAACACATTTTTTCCCCACAAAAATAATTTTGAAACAGAATAAATCCAGAGCAAGTATCCTTACATGCTATTGTCTGTCATCCCGTAACCACTGCTATCAATAAAAAATCAAGACTGCAAAATCTTAAAGACATGTTAAAATATGTACTTTCATAGCAGTGGGTTTAATTCTTCCTCAAGTTGCACATAAAACACTGAAATAAATGTCATGTTTCTCTGGCAGGAACATACCAGGACACTTGAGAAAAAAAATTACAGTGAAACAAAATTATTTTACACTAATGTCTCCTACACCCATGCCTCAAACTCAACCTATAAAACTGTCCTCTTTCTCAGAAAGGAATTTAGTAGGTCCTTAGCTTCTTTATTGAAGCTGTCAGCAAGGCTGACAGATAAGATCTAATTCTGTCTTCAATTGTGCCTTCTGTAAAGGGACTTTCAAAACCACCTAGGGCACAGAAAAGCACATGCCCCGTACAGTTGTTATTATTCCCTCATAGTAGCCTTTAAACATGTTTTCCCTTAACTGTCATTCCCAAATAGAAACCAAGCTGTTATAAAATGAAGAACTTCACCAGGAGTTCTTGGTGACATAAATTCTTCAATGGTGCATACATGTATGTATGTACATACATATATATATGTGCATGCATCTATTTATGAAAGCATAGATTTGTGTGTATATTCTTGCGTTTCACAGGAGTGTCACATTTCAGGGATCTGCAGTATTGAAGGTAGATTTTATGACCTTACCATACCTGTATCAGAGGTAGGATTTCCAGGCCTTCCCTCAGCTCTTCCCCCCCCACCCCGTTCCTGAACTTCATCCATGCTCTCCCTGCTCCTTCTCTCAGACATGGTTCCCACTTAATGGCATGAATCTGCAGCTCACTACCTACTTTAAAGACATCTTGGCCCCGCTGCCAGCCACAGAGAGAAGGAAGGTCCTAGGAACTCAAGGGAACATGGGTATAGAAGGAGGGGGCGCAAAAAAGACCCTGGCCGCTCTCAGCGCGGCAGCTCTCAAGCTCCTGCGCACAGCTCACTGAGCTGCCACTACAAGCCGCTGGGGGGAGGACGCATCAAGTTGCTATGGAGACTCAAACATTCCATGCCAGAACGCCGTGGCTGCCGGCATGCGTATATTGTAGCTCTGTGTAACTAGACGAACCGTGCAGGGAGCTCTCACTGAGCACTGCTCGCGGTGGCAAAGAGGGACAGACGTAAAGTCTGTCAGCCCAACGTGATGTGCCTAACGTGAACGTGCTTAGCAGTGCTGTCTGCATAGGCAATCCTTTGGGTACATGCATATACCTTCAAAGAACTTGCGCACACATGTTACAACACTAGAGTAGACCTGTGCATGTATACACATTTTATTAATTCCTGGAGTAGCCTCTAGATGAAGATGAGGAAGGAGACAAGACTGCTAACTGGCCCTCCATCTTTACAGATGTCCTGGTTTGAGCCAGGATTAAGCTAATTTTCCTTTTGCTGATTTTTTTTTTTTCCTTCAGTAAGCTCTCTTAACTAGCAACAAGTGTTCCAGCTAGTGGACTGATAACACTGGAATGTTTACATTACGGCTGAGATGCCAAGGTCGCTTCTTAGCTCTCCTGCTACAGAGGCTACTGGGGCAGGAGAATTGTATCTATGACCCCCTGTCGCGGACCGAGATAGGTAAAGCCGCGACCCACACCTCCACCTCGGGGGAACCGAGGGCTGAAGACCGCTCCCCGTCACACTCACAAACAACACTTAGGAATCAATAGATTTATTAAAGGCACTGAGGGTTTGGCAAGTCCGATATCAAATAACACACAAGGTCTATCTCTATATCTATATCCACACCTATATATCCATATACCAACAGCTATACAACACTACATCTATATGCCAATAACAACACACACAGAAAACAAGAGAGAACCTCTCCCCTTCCCCCCTGTTCCCGTTCCCGGACAGGGATAAGAGGGAAAGCCTGGAGAGAGCCTTTGGGAAATAGAAGAATATTGGAAAAGAGAATTGAGTGTCTGGTATGTGTGAATATTATGTAGGAATGTTTGTAGGAATGTTAGTAAGATGTTCGCAATTCTCACCACCGGGGGGTACGGCCGAAGCCACGTCGGGATCCACGTCCTTTCCCTTGAGACTCCAGGCAGACGGTCCGTTCGGTACGTCCACACGCCAACAACCACAGGGAGCAGCGCCGTAACGGCACGGCGGCCTCCGCAGCGGTACCCTCGCCGCGGCGGCTGGATCCGTGTGTGTTCACAGAGCGCGCGCCTTCTTGCTCCTCCCTTTCCTGGTTCCGGCCCCGCCGTGCCTCCTGGGAGTTGTAGTCTATAGTCTGTGCGCATGCGCCTGGTACCTCTGTCCTCTCCCCACAAGTGCCGGGGGGGGGCATCGCCAGGAATGGTCGCTGGATTAAAGGCCATTATAGAGTCTGTCTCTCACAAAGGGAAAGCCAGAGAGGGAGAAACGTACAGGGGTTTCCGGACACTATTATGTATGAATTAGAGAGCCGGTATGGAGAGGGGGAGGAGGAAGAGCAGGAAGAAAAAAAGGTGCTCCGGCCTGTTAGGCTAACTACCTATACCCAGAGAGCGGGGGCTGCACAAAGAGATACAGAGATAAAGGAAAAGCCCTATTCGCCTATTGATCTGGGTAAACTCAGAGAAAAATATAACAGACTGGCTTCAGAAACAGAGGCTGAATATGTCATGAGAGTATCACTCACAGGAGGGGACGACATCATGTTGACTGAACGGGAGGCAGATGGTTTTTGGGGACCTGGAATGGTGTTACTAACCGGAAATACAAATCACCCATGGTCTCTAACGCAGCGTGCAGCCTGGAACGTAGGTAAATCTGAGGTGGTGGAGTGAGGAGAACCGATTGCCCTAAAAGGGAGCCCCACTGACATTATGGAAAACGTTCGTAGGGCCGCTGCCCTCCAAATGATCTATGATCATGAGTTGGTAGTAGAGCATGCAAGCCCCATGTCCCTTCAGGTAAAAGAGAGGAGAATGATTGGGTTGATTAAGGGGCTTTCTGGGGGGCTCCAGGTACGAGCCATGCGATGTTGAGAGGAGATTGCAGCCAGACGATCACAGGTCACGTGGGGTGAATTGGCCCAGGATCTGATTGATTGCGCTAAGATATGTGAATATAAGGACCCTAAGCCCTCCTCTTCTACACCCAAAAGGGCTGCTCGACTATCTTATGCTGAAGTTGCTGCCAAGCCACCCCGAGACCCCCCTTCTCCTAGGCAAGACAGATCACGGGGTGACTGGAATGTGATAAACAGAGATAGACAGAAGAAAAGACAGCAGAGGTCACCCAGGAGACAGGCCTTTGATACACAGCATTCCTCAACACAAGATAACAAGGGGCTTTATGCTAGGCTTAAGGAGGAAGGCAGGCGATTGGGAGTGCCAGCTTCACTCCTAGCCAAAACCTGCCCCTATGAGGACCTAAAGGAACTGATTGATGCTTTCCGAACAAGGGAACAAACCCGAGGCAGATCACGATCACAAACCCGAGGCAGATCACGATCACAAACTGGGGCCCGAGGCCGGTCACAGTCTAGAGCTCGGGATAAAGCACAGGGAAGGTCCAGTAGTTCGGGAAACTAGAATTCCCTCCTCCTGCTACTACTAGTAAGTCAAAAAGGCGACGGAGGAGGGGTAAAACACAGAGTCCTAGCACAGAATGCCAACATGACTTCCACATAAATCAGGAATCCAGGAACCCCTCAATCCAGGAATATCCTAGTCCCCCAAATGACTGGCAAAACATATTAAGACTCGTGTATAATAAGGATGGAGATCTGGTACTCACTTGTGCTGTTGGTCCAAAACGTTATCCTGTTACTTTTGTTTTAGACACAGGGGCCCAGATGTCCACACTGAATGCTGAGGAGGCAAGGTACTGTGGTATTACCACCTCTGCAAAATCGGTTTGTGTAAGCGGAGCATTTGGTAATTCTACTCTACAGAAAACAGCCATGGTCACCATGCACCTTCCAGGAGATGACCAACCGATCTGAACCAAAATGATTGTAGGTGATGTTCCTAACTTGTTAGGTTTGGATGTTTTGGCAGGTCGTGCCTGGAGAGATGAGCGAGGCTGCTTCTGGACATTTGGCACACCAACACTGGAAGTAAAGTTGTTACAACGTGCCCCACGTCTGCCACAGAGCAAAACAACAAGAGTAAAACAATATTCCATTCCAGTTGCTGCCAAGGATGGCATCAGGGAGGTAATAGCTGATTTAAAACAAAAAGGTATAATAGTGCCATGCCATTCACCATACAATGCCCCAGTCTGGCCTGTGAGGAAACCAGATGGGAGATGGAGACTGACTTTAGACTACAGGAAATTGAATGCCAATACAGAAGGCCTCACTGCAGCTGTACCAAACATAGCTGAACTGGTGCTAGAAATCCAGGAAGCAGCACATCCTGTGCTGGCAGCACTGGATATTAAGGACATGTTTTTCCAGGTCCCTATTGATACCGAGGACCAAAAGTATTTTGCCTTCACTTGGGATGGAGTCCAATACACTTTCACGAGGTTGCCACAGGGATATAAACACTCACCCACACTGGCCCATCACGCACTTGCGTGTGAACTGGAAAACATTCCAGAAATCAAAAACAATCCCAAAGTGAAAGTTTATCAGTACATAGATGATATACTGATAGGGGGCCAGAGTGAGGGAGAAGTGAAAGTCGTGTATGATGCTATAATTAAGCATCTAACTGATATTCAGCTAGAGATCCCTGAAGGGAAAAGGCAACCACCATCCCAAGAGGTAAAATTCCTTGGAATAAGGTGGAAAGGGGGAACCTGGAATATTCCATCCGATACTGTGTCCCAATTGACTCAGATGAAGGTACCAGCTAATAAAAAAGAATTGCAACAATTGCTGGGAATCCTCCAGTATTGGAGAAAACATATTCCTGATTTCTCTGTTATAGCACGGCCTCTTTATGATCTCTTGAAAAAGAATCATCACTGGGAATGGAACAAATTCCATGATGAGGCCCTTGAACTGCTAATACTGGAAGCACAAACCTTCCAGACTCTGGGACCTCTTCACCCAGAGGATCCAATAACAATAGAATGGGGATTTTCAGCTAGTGCCTTGTCATATCACTTTTGGCAAAAGGGACCTAGTGGGAGTACACGACCAATTGGCTTCTATTCACAATCTTTTAAGGACTCAGAAAAACGATACTCCACTCTGGAGAAGGGATTGCTAACAGTGTGCACAGCACTAACAGAGGTCAGTAAAATTGTTAAAAAACAAAAGGTGATACTGCAGGGTCCTTTCAAAGTAGTTAATCATGTGCTGTCTGGGAAAGCCCCTCCAGAGGGTATATCCCAAAAGGGGACAATCAGGAAATGGTATAGCCAGATTGAGTGCTACTCCAGCCTTTTCAAGCTAGAGGAAGGCCCGGACAAACAGCTAAAAATCCAGGAACACATTGAGTCCATGGAGGAAAAAGAGTTAACTATGAAAACTCCCAGTCCTATTAAGGAGGCCCCAGAATACAAAAGTGAGATGACTAATGCCTGGTTCACAGACGCGTCAGCCAGAAGAGAGGGTAAAACCTGGTTTTTCAAATCTGCTGCAGTCAAACCTTCCACGGCTGAACGCATAATAAATCATGATAAGGGCAGTGCACAAGTGGGGAGCTGGATGCTGTTCTCAATGTGTTTGTACGGGAAAAGGCCGCCAAGGACGCTGTGTACATCTACACAGATTCCTTTTCGGTCTTCAAGGGCTGTGTGGAATGGATAACTTTCTGGGAACAGAACAATTGGGAGATTAACAGGGTGCCAGTGTGGCAGAATGAAAAATGGCAACAGATCCTAAACATTGCCAAGAAAAATCCTAACTTTCATGTGGGGTGGATTCCTGCTCACCAGACCAGTCTGAAAAATGATGCTAGCAGGTGGAACAACTATGTTGATGAACTGGCCAAAATCAATGTAGTGGAAATCAGAACAGAAGAAGAAAATCAGGAGTGGGAGCGCTTGCTTGAATGGCTTCATTGTAAAAGGGGTCACTCAGGGATCTTTGATTTGTATAAGGAGGCACAAACCAGGGGATGCCCTGTTACCCGTGAACAGTGTAAAACAATCATTTCTGAATGTGACCTGTGTAAGATCCGGTTGGGGAAGCATCCCCTGACAACTGACACTCTGCATATTCGAGAGGGAAAGTCCTTGTGGTCTACTTGGCAAGTGGACTACATAGGTCCTTTCCGCAAATCAGGTAACAAACAGTATATCATTGTGATGGTAGAAGTGGTATCAGGTCTAACTTGTGCTGAAGCTGTTTCTAAAGCAAATGGTGAAAATACAGTTCGCTTCCTGGAAAGGGTATTTGGGGTATTACCTAAACCTACACATATTCAGTCTGATAATGGCACTCACTTCACTTCACATCTGGTACAACAGTGGGCGAGAAGTGAAGGCATCCAATGGACATTTCATATGCCATACTATCCCCAAGCAAATGGGATAGTAGAACGTACTAACGGGTTAATCAAAAGCCTTATCCACCCACAGGACTCCAAATGGGATGAAAGGTTGCGATATGCAGTCACCACCATAAATAACAGATGGGGGGTAAACGGGTGTCCTCGTCTAACTGCTTTCTTTCCTACATCACCCACTCAGGAAAAGGAGAAACAAAGAAAGCCTTGCAACAAGAAAAAAATCTCCCTACACCCAGGACAAACTGTACTGGTTCACCTGCCAAATATTGGGAAAGTCAAAATGACCCTGCAAACGCCTGTGAATTCAAACACCTGGGTTGCAACTGACATGAATAACAAACAACTCAAAATCAGTACAAATTGGATACTTCATGTTGAATGAAGCAAGACAGATTGTAGAGATAGGTTGTAACTGTGTATCTGTGTACTTGTGTATATAGCAATGTGTATATGCTAAACCAACAACCCAAAGAACCAGAGACATCCCAAGCCAGAATAGGGTCTGATCAGCCCGGCACTGGTTTTGAGGGGGGAGGTACCTTGTGCATACTATGGACTTGATCACCCCATGGTTTGCACAACGCCTCCTACTATACAGCATCATGTCTCCTATACCTATTTCCTCTTTGGGTTGTGGTCTGTAAATAAGATACTAATGGTGCACCAATATATTCATTATGGGTTTTCTATATATATTTCTCTTATGTATTATATATATGAGTATATATATATATATGTATGAGTTTATAAGTATATATGTTGTATAGGGAATTGTTCCCTCAGAAACATGCATAAAACGTTATATACGTTGTTTTAGATATGTAGATATGAAATATGTGAGATTGTATATATGTTTGTCTCAAACAGGGAAAGAGGTAAGAGTTTGGACAAGAGCCTACTAGGGTACGGATGTACATACATATACAGACACAAACATACACCACACAGGAACCAAGTCGCTGTCATAAAAGCCACGGGGTGAGATGTGAGAGATGGACTCTCTAATGGCCTTTAATCCGCGACACCCCCCCGTAGGGGAGCTGGACTAGACAGACAGCAGAATTGACCCAAGGTATTCCATTCCATATATCTACGTAAGCTCCGAGGAAGGTCAGAGATCACAGAGGACAACCTTCTTCCTGCTTCTTCTTCCCTTCTTTTCCGTCCATGGCCGGCATCCGGGGAGGACTCCATCCATCCATCACCATCGACCCCTAGGCTCTGTCCTCATAACCCAGCCCCTGTCTGGTCTGCATTATCTCCTGCCTGCGGGCTGAGACATTTAGGGACTGCTCACAGCTAAGGAGAGTGCCGGGGGAGTTGCAGGGGGTGGGGGGAGGCAAGAGGCTTTTGAACATTCCTGAACATACTTGTATAGAATTGTACATATAATTAAAGCTGTCTAATTTAGTTTTCAATCCAACTAAGTCTCTCTCCTAATTCTCTCTCTCCTTCCCTACCTGGGTGGGAGGGGGAGGGCATCAAGAGCATTGTTGTCTCTGGTTTATTTTTCGATTCTGAGTCAAACCGTGTGTCGCGGACCGAGATAGGTAAAGCCGCGACTCACACCCCCACCTCAGGGGATCGAGAGCTGAAGACCACTCCCCGTCACACTCACAAACAACGCTTAGGAATCAATAGATTTATTAAAGGCACTGAGGGTTTGGCAAGTCTGATATCAACTAACACACAGGGTCTATCTCTATATCTATATCCACACCTATGTATCCATATACCAACAGCTATACAACACTACATCTATATACCAATAACAACACACACAGAAAACAAGAGAGAACCTCCCCCCTTCCCCCCTGTTCCTGTTCCCGGACAGGGATAAGAGGGAAAGCCTGGAGAGAGCCTTTGGGAAATAGAAGAATATGGGAAAAGAGAAGTGAGTGTCTGGTATGTGTGAATATTATGTAGGAATGTTTATAGGAATGTTTATAGGAATGTTAGTAAGATGTCCGCAATTCTCACCACCGGGGTACGGCCGAAGCCAATCCCTGGTCGGGATCCACGTCCTTTCCCTTGAGACTCTGGGCAAACGGTCCGTTTGGCACGTCCACACGCCAACAACCACAGGGAGCAGCGCCGTAACGGCACGGCAGCCTCCGCAGCGGTACCCTCACCGCCGCGGCTGGATCCGTCCGTGTTCGCAGAGCGCGCGTTTTCTTGCTCCTCCCTTTTTTTTCCCAGTTCCGGCCCCGCCGTGCCTCCTGGGAGCTGTAGTCTGTAGTCTGTGCGCATGCGCCTGGTACCTCTGTCCTCTCCCCACGAGTGCCGGGGGGGCGCATCACCAGGACTGGTCAGTGAATGTCGCTGGATTAAAGGCCATTATAGAGTCCGTCTCTCACACTGTGACAACAGAAAAATCCCATGTAACTCTGAAAAAGAAAATACAGAAACACCTCCTTTTTAGCAAAAGCTAAACATTGACCTGCATATGTTACAAAAACTGATTCAGCATAAAGAACCACTTCCCACACTGATTCAACGATCACCTCTTGCTCTGTAACAACATCCAAACCTGTGACTGTGAAGTAGACCTGAGATACACATACAGTAACCAGCTCAGAAGGCAGAGGACTTGGCAGAGCAGACCGAGCTGCTCCTAGTACTTCTGAACTAAAGGCTTTCCCTTGGACACTTGAAAACAAATCACAATCGATCACGTTCCACCCAGCGACAACTTCAGCAAGGCTATTTCCCTAAAAAAAAGTTTTCAGAGTCACCGAACCAACAAAACAGACTTAACGATAATCAGAGCACGCACACCCCAACCTCTCATGTCACAGTGCATTTGAGACTCCCCTATCTCAGAAGAGGCAGGGCTGGCTCTATCTACGTGATCTGGACCTGTGGCGGAGTAACGTGCAAGGGGAGGGAGGGGAAATAAGCCTTACGTCTGCCGTTGGAGGTAGTGTGTAGTGTAATTTCCAGGGAAGCTTGTAACGACCTCAAGCAACAGGAATATCCGGTTCATGGTCGAGGAAGCTCAGTCAGTATCGTGTAGTTGGCGGTGAGGATGGCGTTGTGGTCTTCCTCCTTTCAGAGTCTTGGTTCGGTTGAGGAGGATGAGGAACGGGCATTGACTCTCACATCTATCCAGCACCTGTTGGAAACGCAGGTACATCTCTCCTCGTACTGCTTGTCATGCCGTTTTCTTGTTATGCTGAGTTTGTACGAGACACTGTGCTCCTCCCTTCCTCCGGCGGGGGAGGGGGGTCTTTAGCCGCACATTGGCGTGGGTTTTTCGTTGCTCAACCGAAACTTAGGTGGAAGTGTTGTCCCGAAAGCGGGGTCCGTCATTCGGTGTGCAAGGAGCCGATCCACACACAGAGTCGAGATATTTGCTTTAATATCCAGTTCTGCGTGGAAAAGGGAGCAGGATGGTATTCCACAAAGCAAGCTCAGTTTCCTGAAACACAAGTGCTACTTTTATACCCAAAAATGTGAGAAAGAACTTGATCTCTAACATTATTCTATCACTGACACACACCATTGGTCAACTAATTCCTCGCTTCCATTTAAAGTGGCAGTGCTCAAAAATTTCACTACGCATGCTCAAAGAGTAAGGGGCTTTCTGTTAGTAGGAGTCCCTCTAGCCTATAGGTGGGTATTTTAGTATGCTAACAGCTCATTAATATGCTAATATGGTGATTTCAATTACTCAGTGTTTTTCCCCCCAGTGCTCAAGGCTGTAACCAAGATAAGCTCTGGGGAGTGCTCCTTTCCATCCCTTTCATCTGTCTTGCAGGCCTGTCTCAAGGCCAGGCTGTTGACTACTTTGAGAGTGTTTTTCTCTAATTGGAATCTGATTTTGTCTAATTCTTACTCTTTCACTGTTATCTGGCCCTTGTTTATATTCTGCATGTCCCTTTCATTATCTTTTATGTGATTTTTCCCCAAAAGTGTTTTTTTTCCCAAAAATTTTGCTTATTTCAATTAATAACCGAGATCAGAAGCATGCATGACTTCGACTGCTGGGGCATTCTATGTTGACAGTGCCTATACCTGCAGGGTTTGTGCCTGGTTTCAGCTCTCTGGGTTCTGGGGGAAGGGCTTCTGACTATCAGTTTACAGAATCACTTTTAAGAGAGCTGGATCTGTTTTGGGCTCATACACGTGTACTTTCTTTGTCCTGTGTGGTCTATAAAATGAAACCACTGAAGAAGTGCAAAGATGTGAGTCTGAGAAGTGATTAAACTTTTTTTTTTCTTAAATCATTACTGAGTCTGGTGCATGGGGGTGGAGGTGTAAACAGGCATGCATAAGTGCATGCTTATCCTGGATCTGTTTAACTATCCTTGGATGTGTCAGAAAGGACTTGTGTAGTAATGCTATAGTAATATTGGAATTTGTCATCAGCCCACTGTCACAAGCAAAACAGTCTCAACTTGGGGAATTTAATTTGATTTAGAATCATAGAATGCCAGGTTGGAAGGGACCTCAAGGATCATCTGGTCCAACCTTTCTAGGTACTACTATAGTTTATATGAGCTGGCTCAGCACCCTGTCAAGCTGAGACTTAAATCTGTCCAATGTGGGGGAATCTACCACTTCCCTTGGGAGACTATTCCAATGTTTGACTGTCCTCATGGTGAAAAATTTACCTCTTGTGTCCAATCGGAGTCTCCCCAGGAGCAACTTGTGCCCATTACCCCTTGTCTTTTCCATGTGACTCCTTGTAAATAGGGAGTCTCCATCTTCTTTGTAGCCACCCTTTAAGTACTGGAACATGGTAATAAGGTCTCCCCAAAACCTTGTTTTCTCAAGGCCAAACAAATCCAGTTTTCTCAGCCTCTCCTCATATGGCAGGTTTCTTGTGGCCCTTCCCTGGACCCTCTCCAGCCTGTCCACATCCTTTTTGTACAACGGGAACCAAAACTGAACGCAATACTCCAGTTGTGGTCTGACAAGCACTGAGTAGAGCGGGATGATGACTTTATCTCTGCTGTTGATGCCCTTGTTGATGCAACCCAGCATCCTGTTGGCTTTCTTTGCCACTGCAGTGCACTGTTCACTCATGTTGAGCCTGTTATCCACCAAGACCCCCAGGACCCTTTCCACAGGGCTGCTCTCCAGCCAGGTGGATCCCAGTCTGAACTGCGCTCCTGGGTTATGTGTTCCCAGGTGCAAGACCTTACACTTCTCCCTGCTGAATTTCATAAGGTTCCTGTGAGCCCACTCCTCCAGCCTGTCTAGGTCATCCTGGAGGGTGGCTCTCCCTTCTGGAGTGTCAACCTCTCCACTTACCTTGGTGTCATCAGCAAACTTCATCAGGGTGCTCTTGATCCCAACATCCAGGTCACTTAGGAAGATGTTAAACAGCATTGGGCCCAAAATCGATCCCCGGGGGACCCCACTTGTGACCGGTTGCCAGTTTGAGGAGGAACTATTTACTATCACCCTCTGTATACGGTCTGTCATCCAGTTCCCCACCCACTGCACAGACCACTTGTTAAGGCTGTAACGAGTCAGTTTCTCCAGGAGGAGGCTGTGGGGGACTGTATCAAAAGCCTTGGAAAAGTCCAGGTAGATGATGTCCACCACTTGCCCTGCATCAACCGAGCGGGTTACTTTGTTGTAGAAGGCGATCAGGTTTGTCAAGCAAGATTTGCCCCTGGTAAACCCATGTTGGCTTTTCCCAATCACATGCTTCAATTGACTTGTGACAGTCCCCAGGAGGATTTGCTCCATGACCTTCCCAGGGACTGAAGTGAGGCTAATGGGTCTGTAATTACCTGGGTCCTCCTTTGGACCCTTCTTATAGATGGGGGTGACATTAGCCTTCCTCCAGTCTTCAGGGACGCCTCCCAATCTCCACAACTTCTCAAAGATTATGGAGAACTGCTTTGCAACGACATCAGCCAGCTCTCTCAACACCCTAGGGTGGATGGTATCCAGACCCATCGATTTGTATGGGTCAAGCTCCTGTAATAGTTGACACACCAACACTTCCTTCACTGACGGCGGGTCGGTGTCTGCATTAGCTTGGATTTTTGTTCCTGTGGCCTGGGACCCAACAGCACTGGTAAAGACAGAGGTGAAGAAGGTGTTGAGGACCTCTTCCTTTACAGCATTGTTGGTGACTAGTTCACCTCTCCTGTTTAATAGTGGGCCAATATTATTCCTCTGTTTCTGCTTGTTGTTAACGTATCCGAAGAACCCTTTCTTGAAGTATGGGCCATGTCTGGCCAATGTCAGCTCAAGCTGAGCTTTTGCTTTCCTAACTACATCTCTGCATACCCTGGCAATGCCCATGTAATTTCCAACTGGTAATGTTCCATTTTTCCACCTCAGGTACATTTCCCTTTTGGTTCTGAGCAGACCCAGAAGCTCACAGTTAAGCCAAGGGGGTCTCTTGCTCCGCCTACTTCCCTTGCCTTTAGAGGGGATGAATGGGTTTTGCATATCTAGGAGAGTGTTCTTGAAAAACTCCCAGCACTCACTAGCTCCTTTACCCTCCATGGAAGCTTCCCACGGGATCCCTTCCAACTGAGCCTGGAGCGAGCTGAAGTTTGCTCTTCTAAAATCTAAAACCTTTGTCCTGGAATTAACCTTCATTGTGCTCAGATGAAGCCATCTGATACAAACTCATTTACTGATTCAGGTATTGAGGGTAAAAACCCCCCAGAATTAAACAAACAGGGAAACACCTTTTATTCCCCCCCTTTCCCCAGGTTCAATTTCAGTCAAATGCCTCCCTGCTTCCTAGTCTCAACTTCCCTTGTTTTTGCTGAGTTATGATCTGGTGACAGGTGGCATAAGGGAGGTTGGGGTCATCTGCATAATGTTTTTTTTCTGTTGCTCCTTGCTGCTTACTCATTTTATTTCACCACTCCTTGCTTCATACTAATGTTCCTTTGCTCTCTAGCGTGGGTTCCTCCATGGGTTGCTGTCGGAGGCGTCGTATGGACTTCACACAACTCTATAAGAGTTATAACTGAAGACCTTTATTGTTAAAAATGGCGGCAATTTATACCCCTCTGACTCCAGATGTTCCACCCCAGTACAGACCTCGTTGGTTACATACATACACAGTTCATATATGATTGGCTACGTGTCTTGTCACTTGCTGTCCGTGTTATGATGACCCAAGGTGTTTTGCTTCCCAGCCAGTGCCTCTCAGTTCTTGCTACAACATTCTTTTCCCACTACTTCATGAGATAACAACCGTGAGATAGGACACCTGCTGTTTGCTGGTCCCGTGGGGTACCAGGCTGTGAGACATCCGCTTGTTTACTGATCTCACTGCTTCAGGGTACAATTTGGTCAGCAGTACCTGCAACACTGCTGTTTTAATTCAGGCATATTAATTTTCCATAAATCCCATATTAATTTTCCACAAATCCCATGCTAATTTTCCATAAATCCCAACAGGTTGCAGGCCCTTTGGGAGTGTGCCTGCTTCGGCATGGCTTAACTGCAGTACTCAGTCCCTTTAGGGTGTAGCTGCTCTGGTGTGGATTAATTCCTTTCAAGATTGCATCTCCAGCTGGTACCTACATTGTTTCCTTCCATTTCTTCTCCCACAAACAGCTGCCACTCTTTCTTAAATATGTTTGAGCAGAGGCACCAAGTTTTGACATGCAATGTATTGTTTACATCATTTTCAGAGCTGGCTGGAACCAGCTATTGGCACATTGCAATACATGGCCTTTTCCTGCACAGGTCACCCCTGCATCCCTCTGGTACCAAAACACATTATGCCCAATATGTTCCACCCTTTACCTCTGTGAAACACATATTTAAGAACTGTTTGAACATGCATCAATTATAAATTCTACTTTCAACATCATCACAGTCTTAATATACATATATTATAAAGTCTATATACACTACTGTCACGGTTTTACTTAGGATCGCAAATAAACCACAGACAACAATGCTCTCGATCCCCTCCCCCTCCCACCCAGGTAGGGAAGGAGAGAAAGAATTAGGAGAGAGACTTAACTGGATTGAAAACTAAACTAGACAGCTTTAATCATATGTACAATTATATACAAGTATGTTCAGGAATGTGCAAAAGCCTCTTGCCTCTTCCCACCCCCTGCAACTCCCCCGGCACTCTCCTTAGCAGTGAACAGTCCCGAAAAGTCTCGCATTGGTGTCTGAGATAACAGCAGAGCAGACAGGGGCTGGGGGAGAGTTATGAGGTCAGTGGTGCCTGAGCCTAGGGGAAGGCACCCTTCCACTAGAGCTAGGCATGTCCCTGCTCCAGTTTTTCCACCAATGACTACACTTCATCACCACTACACGATAAGGGCAATAAGGTGCACTCAGTGCCAGTATCCACTAGGGCACCATATTGTTGAGGCAAAGGGGTGCTGTAGCAGGAAGCTCCATCTCGTCTGCTATCTCACCCTATTTGGGACAGGTGCTTGGCCACCCTTCCTAGGTAGTCCAATAAATTAAATTATCCCCATCCCTTGCCAGGCCAGTCCCTCCCTTCCCCCACAAATGCAATAAATTCAAATCAGTTGTCAAAACAGTTTGTGATACAGTGATAGGGGTAGGAGAAGGCAATGGTTTAACTGAACTCTCACCTCTCCCCTGTTCTTGCAGTTCTCTAAAGGCCTTCCATCCTGCTCTGTCATATCATCTTGCTTTTCTTTTGACAACATCCATAAGTCCCATCATGTAGGAGGGGGGTATGCAGAATTTCCATTCTTTCCTGATGTTTTTCTTGAGGTTAACCATACCACCAGATCCTCAGTATTATTCTTTGCCATGCTGCTAATCTTGCACTGTTCTTCTGGCATGCTCTTTCCAGTATGGTAAATATAGGACACTTCTTGATCAACAAGGCATCCCACCAGGTTGTCAGGTGATATAAGAGGGGTGTTAGTAACTGTGTCCAGCCATCAGAGCTTTTGGGCCATGGTGTCAGTGATGACTACCTTTTCAGGGTCCCTCCCTTCTCGCCTGTAAATACACTCCAGCAGACCAAGCAACTGCAACTGATTGCTCCCTTCTTCCCAGGCCCTCCATGGGGTTATTTCATTTGCAGGATCAGGCCACTGCTCAGCATATCCCTCCATCAGCCGATCTCAAAGCCTTCCTCCTCTGCACAGGGCTGTGTTTGCAAGTGGCATGGGCCAGCCAAATCCCCAGAAATGTCTTTTTCCATGTGTCCCACCCATTTTTCTTCCTCCAGAAGCTACTGCTCATCTCTTAAATATGCTTGAGCAGAGATGCCATGTATTTCTTTGGCTGAAGTTTTGGTATGCAATGGGTTGTTTACATCAGTTTCAGAGCTGGCTGGTACTGGCTGCGACTGGCTGTCATGGTTTGACTCAGGATCGGCAATTAAACCAGCGGCAATAATGCTCTCAATCCCCTCCCCCTCCCACCCGGGTAGGGAAAGGAGAGAGAATAAGGAAAGAGACTTTTGGGGTTGAAAACTAAACTAGACAGCTTTAATTAAATACTACTAATAAGAAAATATGTACAATTATATACAAGTATGTTCAGGAATGTGCAAAACCCTATTTCCTCTCTGCACCCCCAGCAACTCCTACGGCACTCTCCTTAGCTGTGAGCAGTTCTGAAATGTCCATGACCGCTGCCGGAGAGAGTGGCAGAGCAGACAGGAGCTGAGGGGAGTGTTATGAGGGTCAGGAACGCACGAGCCTAGGGATCAATGGTGATGGATAAACAGAGTCGTCCTTGGATGCTGGCCATGGACGGAAGAGAAGGGAAGAAGAAACATAAAGGAAGTTGACTTCCATGATCTCTGACCTTACACCAAGCTTATGTGTATATGTATATGTATGGAATATCTCTGACCAATTTTGCTGTCCGTCTAGTCCACTCCTCCCTACAGGGAGGGTTGCAGATATGACTCTTCTGTTCCTTCAGCACCCAAAACCGAAGCAGATTCAATAAGCAGAGCAAAGCGTCCTTGGTGTCTCAGCAGTAACATAAACATTCCGGTGTTATCAGTCCACTAGCTGGAACACTTGCTGCTAGTTAAAAGAGAGCTCATTGAAGGAAAAAAAAAATCAGTAAAAATAAAATTGGCTTCATCCTGGCTCAAACCAGGACACTGGCACCAGGCAGTTCATAGCCTTCTCCCAAATAGGTTGTCCCTGCAACCCACTGCTACTGAAACCCTGCAATTTATACCTAACATACCCACAACAACATTTGAGCATTTTACAAGAGCTGGAGTGTAGGAGTTACTCAAGCATTCTCATGACTGAAAAATAAACACTGATACAGTGCATTTCCCTGTAGGTGAGAAATCTTCTCTAAATAACTCAGTTATAGTCATGGAACAAACTAGGTTGGAAGGGATATTTGGAGGTCTCAAGTCCAACCCCCTGCTCAAAGTGGGTTGCTTAGGGCCTTGTTCAGTTGAGTTCTGACTATCTCCACAAATAGAGTTTTCACAACTTCTCTGGGCCCCTGTTTCAGTGTTTGACCACCCTCCTGGAAAAAAAACTAACTGGAATTGCCCTTG
This sequence comes from Hemiprocne comata, assembly GCA_020745705.1. NCBI lineage: Eukaryota > Metazoa > Chordata > Aves > Apodiformes > Apodidae > Hemiprocne > Hemiprocne comata. The sequence continues at coordinate 1,027,721 of CM036615.1, read as the reverse complement.
TTGCAGCTTGTGTCCATTGCCTCTCATCCTGTCCCTATGCACCTTCAAGAAGAGTCTGACTCCATCTTCTCCATATTCTCCTATTAAGTAGTTGTTGACAACAGTAAGATTCCTCTTGAGACTTCTCTTGTGAAGGCTGAACAAACCCAGCTCTCTCAGCCTCTACTCATATGTCACATGCTTCAGGTCATGACCATTTTAGTAGCCCTCTGCTGGACCTGCTCCAGTGCGTCCATGTCTGTCTAGTACTGGGGAACCCAGGATGCAGTTGGCCTTCCATGCTGTAAGGACACACTGCTGCATCATGTTCAGTTTTTGTCCACCAGGACCTCCAGGTTCTTTTCTGCAAAGCTGCTTCATATCCAGTTAGCCTCCAGCCTGTACTGTTGCATAGGATTATTTCAGATGCAGGACTTGGCATTTGTCTTAGTTGAAGTTCATGGGTTCCCTCTCAGCTCATTTCTTCAGCCTATACAGGTCTCTATAAATAGTAGACTGGTCCTTCAGCATATTGACAATCCCCCCCAATTTGGTATAATCCACAAGCTTGTTGGATGCACTCCATCTCATTCTCTAGCTTCTTAATAAAGATCATAGAATGGTTTGGGTTGGAAGGGACCTTTAAAGGTTATTTAGTCCACCCACCATGCAGTGAGCAGGGACATCTTCAACTAGATCAGGTTGTTCAGAGCCCTGTCCAACCTGACCTTGAATGTTTCCAGGGATGGGGCATCTACCACCTCTCTGGACAACCTGTGTTCCAGTGTTTCATCACCTTCATTAAAAAATTTCTTCCTTGTATCTAGTCTAAATCTACCCTCTTTCAGTTTAAAACCCTTACCCCTTGTCTTATTGCTACAGACCCTACTAAAATGTTTGTCCCCAGCTTTCTTGTAGGCCCCCTTCAGGTATTGGAAGGCTGCTATAAGGTCTCCCTGGAGCCTTCTCTTCTCCAGACTGAACAGCACCAACTCTCTCAGCCGGTCTTTGTAGGAGAGGTGCTCCGACCCTCTGATCATCATTGTGGCTCTCCTCTAGACTTGCTCCAACAGTGCCATGTCCTTCCTATGTTGGGGCTCCAGAACTGGATACAGTACTCGAGGTGGGGTCTCATGAGAGTGGAGTAGAGAGGGCGAATCACCTCCCTTGACCTGCTGGTCATGCTTCCTTTGATGCAGCCCAGGATGTCCCTCAGGTGTGTCAACTGCACCACACAGCTTGGTGTCATCTGCCAGCTTGCTGAGGGTGCACTCAGTGTTATACAGATGTTATACAGTATCAGCCCCCTGAGGGATGCCACTGGAAATCAACCAATGGTTGGACTTTATACCACTAATCACCACCTTGTGAGCCTGGCAGTCACTTGCTACAAAAGCCAGGGTCTAAATGAACACAGAGGATGGGCAGGGAGAATGACCACTGAAAGAATGGATATGGAGAGTGATTGACAAATTATGGATTAGAAGAATACCGTAGGACTAATGGATGGGGAGAATGGCCGATGAATAATGTACAATGAAGAATAATAATAATAAAGAAGAATAAAGAATAATAATAATGAAGACTAGATTCTGACATATAGGTAGGGTAATACTTCACAAACTTGACCAGTATGGAGAGACTTTCAGTATAATTGCTATACCTGCAGATGTAATGTGTCTAGAGCCTTTTCTTACCCCTATACCTTTTGCCAGCACTACATACTGTTTAAATATTTTTAATTTAGAACTGGTGAAAGACCCTGCAACTTCTGTGTATTGCAGAACTGGAATGCAAACCTCACAACTCTGTCCCCTCAGTGTGGCTCAGTTAAGTTCAGAAGAGTCAGGTGAGACAATTCTCTCTCTACTAATTTTTTGGTCTTTTTGGCTAAAGTTTTTGGTTAGGAAACTAGCCATGGCACAGGTGTAGTTTTTAAGTTAATATTGGCCCAGACAAGGGTTGGCCTCTAATTTGATAGAGAGTTCTCTCCAAATAGCTGATAGATAGGAATTACTTTCTGCTGCTGCTACTCTAAGATTAGATCCAAATTGATGATATAGAGGAAAACAGTTCTCCGTCCTTTTACTATGTTTGTCTTGGCTACAACTGTGTGAAACGTTGTATTATGTTTGTCACCGCTACAAGTTTTTGGGTATATTTTTACAATAGTCAAATGTATGAATACAGCACGTGACAAAACGCTGAACTGGTCTCAAATCAGCTTGAGTGTTTTAATGTGCTAGTGGTGGCTTTCCCCAGTAGATGTACAGGGAATCCTGGGACCAGAGGATATACTTCCACAAGTAGCTCCCATTCAATGGCTTCACTACTAATGATAGCCAAGCAAGTTAAACTGGAGCTAGATGATATGTCTACATTTGCTACAAGCACACCAAGTGCAATGCAGGCAAGGGCCAAGAGCCCCTTTTTTTTTTTCATCTTGACAAACTCACTTATGAGCCAGACCCCTTCAGTTTTTACTAAAATGTGGTTGTCACGTTTTTTTTTTTCTGTCAGTCATTTGTTCAATGGCTGAGGTGTGGAACTGACGGGGATCAGAGATCATGTCTTCGTACTGTTGTTCCTTTCAAAGCCAATTCACACACAGTTGGTCTTCAGTCGTCATCAGAGCATCCCATGAAGAGAAATATATGGGCATGTGCTACTGATACAGCCTGCGCAAACCCCCGGAACATTTGTGTGTCACACAGAATGTCATCAGGATTTGTAAGTCCAGTGTTATCATAGATCACCTCTCACACAGCCAATTCTCTCAAGTACGTGATGGCTCTTTCAAGAGTGGGCGTTCTTCAGCACCATTCGATGTCACCCTTATGGGGGTATCCCTCTGTGGGGAATGGATAGCCTGACATCCGACAGCCTTTAATATCGGTCCGTGACACCCTCCCTTACAGCTGAAAGAAGTCGGCTCAACGGGGTGGTAGTTCCTGTCTTACTACCAAGTGCTCTATCAATACCAGCATCTCTGGCCAGGGATCCCAACTGCTTGGCTTCTCTCTCATCCATGTCATAGGTTTCAGCCCCACTGTCATAGCATCAGAGCAACCAAGGAAGAAGTCCCTCACCATCAATGTGGGTAAAGTCCTTTCTCATGAGGCGCAGTTCCTTTAGAGAGAAAGGCTGGACAAGATCATCGTCATCATCTACTTGAGAAGGGCCTGCTTTTCTATCTGCTTGAGAGTGGTCTGATTTCTTATCTGCTTGAGAAGTACCTGCTCCATCATCTGATTTAGGATCGTCTGTTTTCTTAGTTTCACTCTCTAACACAGCTTGAAGAAACTCTGGATTTCTCAGATGGGAGCGGGTAAAAGGGCCTGATTTTTTATCTGCTTGAGAAGGGTCTGCTCCTTCATCTGTTTTAGAAGTGACTGTTCCGTCATCTGCTTGAGAAGAATCTTCTCCATCACTCTCTTCCTGGTCTCCTTTGACTAGGTCTTTTAACACCTTTTTTAAACCCTACTTTTAAGTCCTCTACTGCTGAATGTGTTCCTGTGGTCTCGAATGGCTGTTTCTTTGCTTTGCTCTTGGTCACAGGATTAACTTTAACTTTTGTTCATGTGGATTGAATGGCCTTGGTCTTTGCAGCAGCAACAGTGGTTGCAGCAGCCTTGCCTGTAGAGGAGTGGCAGTGAGTGGAACAACATTTTGCTCTACACATCCACAATACATTATAAACATTCAGCAGAAGGATCCCTACTGAAACAATGCTATTTAGATCAAGAGCTGAGAGATTCAGCCTGAGAGAAAACAGAGAGGTAAAACTGAACCTGCTACTGCCATTACCAACATAGACCTTTCTGTTTGTAGGAGGATTTGTACTATACACACACAGTGTCACCATACAGATCAGTATCAAAACCCCTGTTATCACTAGACAGGTAATTACACAGTTGATTATGGCTATAGTCCTGTCAATAAACCATAAAACAATAACAAGAGCAGCTACACAGAGCAGCATGATCCTGGCTGCATACCATATGTACAATTGCATGTTGGGAAAAAGGTCCAGCAGAAACATTACAGAAAGTGTCTGTTCAGTTTTCAACCCATCAGTATATTCAGCAGAAGCGTTGCCCATTGCTATCTGAGGGATTCCTCCCATCAGAGATGGAATTTTAAACATTCCCAATTAGTGAGAATTTATAGCCTGGGCTTAAAATCGAGCCTCGTGTTGGGTGCCGATAAATTGTTGTCATGGTTTGACTCAGGATCGGCAATTGAACCAGCGACAATAATGCTCTCGATCCCCTCCCCCTCCCACCCACATAGGGAAGGAGAGATAAAATTATGGAGAGAGAGACTTTCTGGATTGAAAACTAGACAGCTTTAATTAAACCCTAATGATAATAGAAAATATGTACAATTATATACAAGTATGTTCAGGAATTGGCAAAACCCTATTGCCTTCCCCCAACTCCAGCAACTCCCCCGTCACTGTCCTTAGCTGTGAGTAGTTCTGAAATGTCCCGGACCACTGCTGGAGATAGCGGCAGAGCAGACAGGAGCTGAGGGGAGTGTTATGAGGGTCAGGAATGCATGAGCCTAGTGATCAATTATGATGGATAGATGGAGTCCTCCCCGGGCGCTGGCCATGGATGGAAGAGAAGGGAAGAAGAAACATAAAGGAAGTTGACTTCCATGATCCCTGGCCTTATACCAACATAAACATTCCAGTGTTATCAGTCCACTAGCTGTAAAATTTGCTGCTAGTTAAAAGAGAGCTTACTGAAGGAAAAAAAAATTAGTAAAAGGAAAATTGGCTTCACCCTGGCTTAAACCAGGACAGTGGTTTTGTAGACTTTTATACTGACTGTACCCATTTATTATTAGGAAAAAAAAGATTTTTTCTGAAAATAATATGACTTAAATTGTTTTTATGTGTTTGCATACTTTATTTTTCCAAATCCAGAACATGATCTTTCATAATTTCCCCATGATACATACAAGAACACTGTAGGTTGGAAGGGATCTCTGGAGACAGGTGTTGACCTGCTGGACACACCTACTTCTAACTGTGCCTTCCCTCCTCACTGGAAGGATCAAGGAGAACACCACTTGGGCCCCATGCCTTCTGCCCTTTGTCCCCAGAGCTCTGTAGACACTCTTGATACATTCAGGGTCATCCCTTGCAGTATCACTGCTGCCCACATGGACAAGCTGGACAAGCCTCAGCAGTTTCTCTGCAGCATCCTGTATTTGATCCCCCATCAAGCAACAAATCTTCTGAGACCGCATATGTGACCAGCAGAATGGAATATTTTGGTCAATTTTGCTGTCCGTCTAGTTCATTCCTCCGTACGGGAGGGCTGCAGATACAAGTCTTCTCCTCCATTAGCAGAAGAAGGCCCAGATAAACAATTGCAAATACAGGAACAAATTGGATCTATAGAGGAAAAAGATCTAACAATGAAAGCTCCCAGTCCTATTAAAGAGGCCCTGGAATACAAGAGTGAAATGGTTAATGCTTGGTTTACAGATGCATCAGCCTGAAGAGAGGGTAAAACCTGGTTGTTTAGATCTGCTGCAGTGAAACCCTCCACAGCAGAACAAATCATGATACAGGCAGTGCACAAGTGGGAGAGCTGGACGCTGTTCTCAATGTTTTTGTGAAAGAAAAGGCCTCCAAGGACACTGTGTACATCTACACAGATTCCTTTTCAGTCTTTAAGGGCTGTGTGGAATGGATAACATTCTGGGAACAGAACAATTGGGAGTCTGGCAGAAAGAGAAATGGCAACAGATATTAGAGATCGCCAAGATAAATCCTAACTTTCATGTAGGGTGGATTCCTTCTCACCAGACCAAGCTGAGGGATGAAGCTAGTAGGTGGAATAACTACATTGATGAACTGGCTAGAATCAACGTAGTGGAAATCAGAACAGCTATTGCAGCAGGGGAATATCAAGAGTGGGAGTGATTGCTTGAATGGCTTCATTGTAAAGGAGGTCATTCAGGAATCTTTGACCTGTATAAGGAGGCACAAACCTGTGGGTGGCCTGTTACCCGTGAGCAGTGCAAAACAATCATTTCTGAATGTGATCTTTGTAAGATCAGGTTAGGGGAACATCCCCTGACGACTGATGCTCTGCATATTCGGGAAGGAAAGTCTTTGTGGTCTTCTTGGCAGGTGGACTACATTGGCCCCTTCCGGAAATCAGGAAATCAGTAAATTAGAAAAACAGTACATCATTGTGATGGTAGAAGTGGTATCAGGTCTAACTTGTGCTGAAGCTGTTTCTAAAGCAAATGGTGAGACCACGGTCTGCTTCTTGGAAAAGGTATTTGGGGTCCTGCCTAAACCCACGAACATCCAATCTGACAATGGAACTCATTTCACCTCACACCAGGTACAGCAATGGGCCAAAAGAGAAGGTATCAAGTGGACATTGCATGTCCCATACTACTCACAAGCGAATGGGGTAGTGGAACGAACTAACGGGTTGATTAAAAGTCTCATACGCCCACAGGATTCCAGATGGGATGAAAGGTTGAGGTATGCAGTCACTACTGTAAATAATAGGTGGGGGATTAATGGGTGCCCTCATCTAAATGCCTTCTTTCCTACGTCGCCTACTCAAGATAAAGAAAAGCACAGAACACCCTACCGCAAAGCCAAGACTTCTCTGCACCCGGGACAGACTGTTCTGGTAAACCTGCCAAACATTGGGAAAGTCAAGCTCACCTTGCAGACACCGGTGAACTCGAATGTTTGGTTTGCATCCAACTTAAATGACAAACAGCATAAGATCAGCACGAACTGGATAATTCATGTTGAGTAAATCAGGTTTCAGTCTTCATTTTTCCTCTTGCCATGTGTTTACATCCTTGCGTACTCATGTCCAGTGATGTTAATAGCCATATTGCTAGTCTGACTACTTGAGCCAAAGACATCCCGGTGACAGTATCAGGCCTGATCAACCTGCTATTGGACTCCGGAGGAGTTACTTTGTGACTGCTGTGAGACTGATCACCTCATAGCCTAAACAAGGTGCTCCATGGTAAAGACTCCGTATAACATGCCCTTGAGTTGTTGTCTGTAATATGCTGTACAGTGGTTAAGGTGCTATTATTGGGTAGTATTACTTGGATATGTAGATTCTTGTTTGTATTTATGTATTATTACATTAATCCTTTGTAGTATGATAGAATGTATGCACAGTATATAGCATTACGACCGGGAATTGATCCCTTAAGTACTGTTAGAAATCGCTATGTTCCTCTATGTTCATTTACGTTGATGTTTTTCTGCTATGCTTGTTTCTATGCCCGATGAGGGAGGAGCTAATGTGAGGTAAGGGTTTGGACCGGAGCCTGGATACATGCATACACCACATATACACGAGAAGGACACCATATGACCGCTGCCTTAAAAGCCACGGGGTGAGATGTGGGGAACGGACTAGTTCTCCCCCCATACAACGGAATGCCTTTCAAGCCAGCGAAGTGCCTCTTGAAACCAAGGACAGACTGAAACAGCCATGGCAGAAATACAGATAGCAGATTCCCCTTGAGAGACTGGGCACCCGGCCACATACTAAAGGAGGACGTTATCTAAAGGGAGGCGGGCTATGCCGGTGAAGCCGCTGGAGCCACCGAGCCACCTGTCGGAGTGCGGCTGCGCGCAGGAGGGCCGGTGCTCGCCCGCGGGGGAATTGTCTCCCCCTCCCCCTGCCGCCCGAAGCAGAGTCGGGGACTCGCTGCCTCCCTGCTCGCCGCTCGAAGCGGAGTCTGGATCGTTGCCTGCTGCTGCTCGCCGGTGCCAGGGAAGACTGCCGTGCCGTGGTGTCTACAGGGCTGCGCCTGCCGGAGAGGTCGGCGCCGGGCACGCCCCGCCGCCGCGGGCTCGTTCCGTCACCGCCGCTGCTGGTTCCCCGGACACTGGTTACATCTTCACTACGGAAGGGGTAACACGGGTACACTTACACACCATACTTGGTACTCAGGCTTCACGTCCTACCCTTCCCTTACATTAATCCTCCTACACCTCTTCCGCGGGGAGTGCATTTACTAACTCCATAGACCCCTGATATATACCTAGATAACCTTCCCCGAGCCTTGGTCCTTCAATAAACCTCCGAGTGTGTGAGCGACATATTGGTCTTTGTGAGCGTGGGGGAGGGGGGCGTTCCACTCCACCCTCTAAGGTACGGTCCCATCCACGAACCTCTCTGCTCCCTGCCGAGAAGGTGGGGGGGGTGGGGGAAGGATAGTCGCGGAAGCATCCTGACATCCGATAACCATTTATATCGGTCCGTGACATCTACAAAAGAATTTTATGATACGCAGTCTGGAGATTGTATTACTGGTGGCAATATTTGATCTGTGATTCTGTAAATATCTTTCAATTAAGTTTAGAAAGCTTGAATTATAAGTTTCCTTTAAAAATTATCTAGCTGCACAGTATCATATTTAGTCACTGTTATGAATATAATACTGCTTTTAAGATGCCTTCCATCTCAGTGTTCTGTTTTGGAATCAAAACCTTCTGTTTTTATATGCTTCATAAATCACTTTTCCTCCCATAAACAGCATATTTTGTTTTCCACACAGACATATGGTCAAGGGATTGAACTGATCTGTCAAAAACAAAAAGAGTTTGTGAAGAGCTCTGTAGAATCCAAATGGAATCTAGCAGAAGCCCAGCAGAAACTTGGTAGTTTAGCACTGCATAATTCGGAATCCATGGATCAGGAATATGCCAAAGCACAAACTGAAGCTTCAGAACTGAGACAGAGAGAGGAAGAGTGGAGAAGAAAAGAAGCAGCACTAATACAGAGGGAAAGACAGAATCTATGGAATATGGATTCTTTTAGTAAGGAGGTATTTAATAAGGTATGACATATAAATGTGTAAAAACAATGATAAGCCTTTTTTATTCCATTTCTCATCTTCAGTGTTTTCTATATCTAGTATAGTGATTATTGTAATGTGCTGAATGTTTTTCTTTCTTACTTTGCCCTATTGAAGGGGCCATTGCATTGATATCACGAATGTGTATGACACTTCTTTAATTGGGAATCAGAACTTATATTTGTCCCTTATAGCAACTGTTGCCAAAACCAAGAATGAGCAATATTTCTTCACATAGAATGGTTTGGGTTAGAAAAGACCTTAATGATCATCTAGTTCCAACCCCCCTGCCATAGGCAGGGACACCTTCCACTAAACCAGGTTGCTCAAAGCCCCATCCAACCTGGCCTTGAACACTTCCAGGGAGGGGGCATCCACAGCTTCTCTGGACAACCTGTTCCAGTGTCTCACCACCCTCATAGTGAATAATTTCTTCCTAATATCTAATGTAAATCTACCCTCTTTCAGTTTGAAACCGTTACCCTCTGTCCTCTCACTATATGCCCTTGTAAAAAGTCCCTCCCCAGCTTTCTTGTAGGCCCCCTTCAGGTACCAGAAGGCTGCTATAAGGTCTCCCCAGAGCCTTCTCTTCTCCAGGCTGAACAGCCCCAACTCTCTCAGCCTCTCTTCATAAGAGAGGTGCTCCAGGCCTCTGACAGTTTTTGTAGCCCTCCTCTGGACTTGCTCCAACAGGTTCATATCTTTCTTATGTTTGGGGCCCCAGAGATGAACAGAGTATTCCAGGTGGGGTCTCACGAGAGCAGAATAGAGGGGGTGAATCACCTCTCTTGACCTGTTGGTCATGCTTCTTTTGATGCAGACCAGGATACAGTTGGCTTTCTGGGCTGCAAGCACACATTGCTGGCTTATGTTGAGCTTCTTATCAACCAACACCCCCAAGTCCTTCTCCTCAGGACTGTTCTCAATCCATTCTCCGCCCAATCTGTATTTGTGCTTGAGATTGCCCCGACCCATGTGCAGGACTTTGCACTTGACCTTGTTAAACTTCACGCAGTTTGCATGAGCCCACCTCTCAAGCCTGTCAAGGTCCCTCTGAATGGCATCCCTGTCCTCCAGGGTGGGATGTGTCAAATGCCTTGCAGAAATCCAGATAGATTACATCAGTTTCTCTGCCATTATCCACAATCTCTGTAGCCTTGTCATAGAAGGCCACCAAATTGGTCAGGCATGATTTGCCCTTAGTGAAGCCATGCTGTCTGTTACAAATGACCTCTTTATTTTCCATGTGCCTTAGCACAGTTTCCAGGAGGTTCTGCTCCATGATGTTGCTGGGCACAGAGGTGAGACTGACTGGCCAGTAGTTCCTTGGGTCTTCCTTTTTTCACTTTTTGAAAATGGGGGTTATGTTTCCCCTTTTCCAATCACAGAATCACCAAGGCTGAAAAAGACCTTTAAGATCATCAAGTCCAGCCTATGACCTAACACCACCACATCAGCTAGTGCCACATCCAGCCTTTCCTTGAACACATCCAGGGACGGTGCCTCCACCACTTCCCTGGGAAGTCCATTCCAATGTCTAATCACCCTCTCCATGAGGAAGTGCTTCCTAATATCCAACCTAAACCTCCCCTGGTGCAGCTTCAGGCTGTGCCCTCTTGTCTTGTTGCTAGTTGCCTGGAAAAAGAGCCCAGCCCCCACCTGACTACAACCTCCCTTCAGGTAGTTGAAGAGAGTGATAAGGTCCCTCCTGAGTCTCCTCCAGGCTAAACAACCCCAGCATCCTCAACCTCTCCCTATAAGACTTTCCCTCTAGTCCTTTCACCAGCCTTGTTGCTCTCCTCTGGACCTGCTCCAGCACCTCAACATCCTTCTTGAAGTGAGGGGCCCAGAACTGTACACAGTACTCAAGGTGAGGCCTCACCAGTGCTGTGTACAGGGGGAGAATGACATCCCTACTCCTGCTGGCCACACTATTCCTGATCCAAGCCAGGATGCCATTGGCCTTCTGGGCCACCTGGACACACTGCTGGCTCATGTTCAACCGGCTGTTCACCAGTACTCCCAGGTCCCTCTCTGCCGTGCCGCTCTCCAGCCACTCTTCCCCCAGCCTGTAGCGCTGCCTGGGGTTATTGTGGCCAAAGTGCAGGACCCTGCACTTGGTCTTGTTGAATTTCATGCCATTGGCCTCAGTCCATCGACTCAGGCTGTCCAGCAGCTCAGTGCCTGCAGCTTCTTCCTACCCTCCGGCAGATCAACACTTCCCCCCCAGCTTGGTGTCATCTGCAAATTTACTGAGGGTGGAATCAATCCCCACATCCAGGTCGTCAATAAAGATATTGAATAGGACTGGGCCCAGTACTGATCCCTGGGGGACACCACTGGTCACTGGACGCCAGCTGGATGCAGCACCATTCAGCACCAATCTCTGGGCCCGGTCATCCAACCAGTTTTTGACCCAGTGAAGGGTGCACCTGTCAAAGCCATGGATTGCTAGCTTCTCCAGGAGGATGCTGTGGGAGACTGTGTCAAAGGCCTTGCTGAAGTCGAGGTAGACCACATCCACAGCCTTCCCCTCATCCACTAGGTGGGTCCACCTAGTCATAGAAGGAGATGAGATTAGTCAGGCAGGACCTTCCTTTCCTAAACCCATGTTGGCTGGACCTGATCCCCTGGTTGTCTTCCACATGCTGCTTGATGGCACTCAGGATGATCTGTTCCATAATCTTGCCAGGCACCGAGGTCAGGCTGACAGGCCTATAGTTCCCCGGATCCTCCTTCCGGCCCTTCTTGTGGATGGGCATCACATTGGCCAACCTCCAGTCATCTAGGACTTCCCCGGTCAGCCAGAACTGGTGATAAATGATTGAGAGCAGCTTAGCCAGTTCTTCCGCCAGCTCCCTCAGCACCCTAGGATGAATCCCATCCAGACCCATGGACTTGTTGGGATCTAAGTGGCACAGCAGGTCCCTAACTACTTCCTCCTGGATTACAGGAGGGGGATTCTGCTCCCCATCCCTGTCTACCAACTCAGGAGTCCATTTGTCCTGAGGGTAGCTAGTCTTTTTGTTAAAGACTGAAGCAAAAAAGGTGTTAAGTACCTCAGCCTTTTCCTTGTCCTCCATTACTAAGTTCCCCCCCTCATCCAATAAGGAATGAAGATTTTCCCTGACCCTCCTTTTATTATTAATGTATTTATAAAAGCATTTTTTATTATCCTTTACAGAGATGGCCAGATTAAGTTCTAGCTGAGCTTTTGCATCTCTAATTCTTTTTCTACATGCCCTTACAATATCCTTAAATACTTCCTGATTCACCTGCTCCTTTTTCCAAAGATGATACATTCTTTTTTTATTCCTGAGTTCTTGTAATAGTTCCCTGCTCAACCAGGCTGGTCTTCTTCCCTGCTGGCTCCTTTTTTGGCACATAGGGACAGCCTGCCCCTGTGCCTTCATAATTTCATTCTTAAAGTAAGCCCAGCCTTCCTGGGCTCCTTTGTTTTTTGAGGGCTGCTTCCCAAGGGACTCTCTGAATTAGCATCCTGAAGAGGCCAAAGTCAGCCCTCTGGATGTCCAAGGTAGAGGTTTTGCTGACGACCCTCCTAACTTTTCCACATATTGAAAATTCTATCATATCATGGTCGCTGTGCCCAAGACGACCTCCAACCACTACATCTTCCACCAGCCCTTCCCTGTTCGTAAACAGTAGGTCTAGCATGGCACTACCCCCGGTCGGCTCACTTACCAGTTGTAGCAGGAAATTATCTTCCACACATTCCAGAAACCTCCCGGATTGCCCCCTTTCTGCTGTTTTGTGCTTCCAGCAGACATCTGGTAAGTTGAAGTCCCCCACGAGAAGAAGGGCTAGTGAACGTGAGACATCTCCAAGTTGTTGAAACAATGTCTTATCAGTGTCAGTGGGAACTTCACCAGACTGCCACGACTGTTCAAATATGATGGAAAGCGGCTTTGCAACTTCATCTGCCGGTTCCCTCAGGACCCGTGTATGCATCTCATCTGGTCCCATGTACTTGTGCACCTTCAGGTTCCTTAGATGCTGTTTTAATTCAGGCATATTAATTTTTCATAAATCCCATATTAATTTTCCACAAATCCCATGCTAATTTTCCATAAATCCCAACACTAAGGATCTTGAACTCCACCATCTCATGGTCACTACAGCCAAGGCTGCCCTTTGAGCTTCACATTGTCCACCAGCCCCTTCTTGTTGGCAAGAACAAGGGCCTTTTCTCTGTCACTTGGAGAAGGAAGTTATCATCAACACATTCCAGGAACCTCCTGGATTGCTTATGCCTTGCTCTGTTGACCCTCCAACAGACATTGGGGTGGTTGAAATCTCCCATGAGGACCAGGGCTTGTGACCGTGAGGCTACTCCTATCTGTCTATAAAGGGCCTCATCTGCTTGTCTTCCTGGTCAGGTGGCCTGTAGCAGACCCCCACTCTGATGTCCCCTGTCTCTGCCTTCCCTTTAACCCTGACCCATAAGGTCTCAAGTCAGCTCCTCATCCATCCCCAGGCAGAGCTCCATGCACTCCTGCTGGTCACTGATGTAGAGGGCAACACCCCTGCACGTCCTTCCTAAAGAGCATGAAGTTTGTGTCTTTGTTGTGCCTAATTCTTACATTTGAAACATGCTGTTTTCCTCTAATAATGTGAATTTCTTAATACAGATTATTTTAGCACAGTCTTCATAGTAAATGCCAGTTTCGTTTTCAGCACTTAACTTGAATATGAACTGTTAATACATCATTTTTAATAATTCCACTGAGTTAGCTTCATCAGGGCTAGATGGTGTAGATGTTTCTCATTGTTTATAGATCACTAAGTTCCTACTACTGCATAGAATTTTGAGGTAGATTATTGCTCAGAAAAATAATATGATATGGCATTTTTCACCCTGTTATTAATTAGATGAGCTGTGTTTTGGTAAATAACCTTCTTGGGTACATTAAGTGTATACATATATGTTTGCTGGGCTATGCTTAAAACTAGAACATTGCCCTTTAAATAGTAATGAATTAAAATAATCCTATAGTTTAAAAGAGGTATATGTGGAGATTCTATGATAATTTTTTCTCCTCTTTAGAGTTTTATTAGTCAATATAAAAGAAAAGAAGTAGAAGATGAAGATGTATCTAAATCATTTATACAGAAACATGAACAAAAGATTAGATACTTTGGTAAGTATGTTGCTTCCAACATTTTGCAGTTTAACCTCCTGTAGAATTTTTGTAGGTCTATTTCTTTTTTCATTATTTTTTATTATTATTATTATTGTTGTTATTATTATTGTACAAAACGGATGCTAACAAATGAAACATCTGGCAAGGAGAATATCTAGATTCTTGTTTCTCAGGACAAGAGATGTGGCATCGTAACAAATAACCATTTCAAAGTAAAGGAAACTGTAAATTGCAGAAGTCCGTTGGTTCCTATTATGAATGAGAACTTCTTGAGTCAACATAGAACTGAAAAAAGTAATGAAAATTAAAATTTTAGCAACTTTTTCTGCTGTTCCATGGGAAATAATAGGGACATGAATGGAGATGCAATTCCTGCATGTAAAAGTGCCTGAGACTGTTTGTACCTGCCAGTTAAGACTATGTAGAGATGGAACTGATCTTTTCTTTTTAAAGATGTATTTATATGAGTGACAGAAGGGTAAAACTTTGTATCTAGTACTGGCAAGTAGTAAAATATCACTATTATGTATATTTGGGCAATTAACTCCTATGAAGGACAATGGGAGGGGTGGGAAGGTGATCTCGCTGCTTGAAGTTTGAGTTCTGACTTTCAAACTGCAACTCTTTCCATGAAGGTAGTTTTGTGCTACTTAATACAATTTAGTCTTCTACTTAACTTTCAACCACTGAGTCGCTCTCCTGTTTTGACCTTAATGCTTGAACTTAGTTATAAAAATAGCTTTGTATTTCCTAAAACCTAGGAAACCATGTCAGAAGCATATTCATTTTAGACTATGATTATGCTTTCATTTCTATTTGTCTTACCCACAAGTACTTAAAGAACTTTTCTGTCAAAGTCACTGAATGTAAATCTCCATCCATCAACTTAATTATACTGTCAAATTCTTAACAAATAGGTATAGATACTACTTTGTCACAGTGTGTGAAAACCATTTATAGTTAACCTGTTTTTAACACTTCCAGAGATACAATAAAAAGAAGATCTTAATGGTAGCAGCTAACTATATTTCAGTATCTTTTCAGTCTGAGCATACCTTATTGGTAATGCTTTTTCAGCATTGGGAGGTGTTTTAAAAACAACAAAAAATTTAGTTCAGTTTTATTTGCATGCTGTTTTTCTGAGGTAACAATGAAGTGTGAAAGAGATTGTAGCAGTATGTACATTTAAACATGTCTTCACTGCATTAAATCACTTCTTTATATTGAACATGTTAATTCATGTTGGGTTTTTTTCATCAGGTATGCTGGGCAGATGGGATGACAGTCAAAGATTTTTGTCTGACCACCCATATCTTGTATGTGAAGAAACAGCTAAATATCTCATCTTATGGTGTTTTCATCTAGAAGCTGAACAGGTACTAGGAAGACCTTTAAACTGTTTAAAAGTATGCAGTTTCCCATGTACAGTATAGAAAAGCCATCCAAATTGATGAGCCACTTAATTACTCTTCTCCCTGTCTTCCTATGCCCATATTATCTTATTGAAGGAACCCTCCAAAACACATTACTACATTAGATCTAGTTTCAGCTAATTAACAGACCCTTTGCTTCTGTCAGCATGAGTTATTTTATCTTTAGGAATCAAATGCAAAGATGTTGCTGAATTTTAGATAGAGTTATACTTTAATTTTTTTTTTCATATAATGATGTAATTTCTCTTTTCAGAAAAGAGCTCTGATGGAACAAATAGCACACCAAGCAGTTGTGATGCAGTTTATTATAGAAATGGCCAGAAGTTGTAATGTGGATCCAAGAGGCTGTTTTCGTCTATTTTTCCAAAAAGCCAAAGTAAGTCAGAATTTGTACAACACTGAGAGAAACTCTTGATACCCTTGCAAGGGATCGGCATTCTGAAGGAGCTTTCTTCCTGATGGAGGTTAAATATGTTACTGACTGAATCAGGCCTATGGGGAAGTGTTGTTTTGTTGGCAGTTCATTCTAGGATGAATGCTTTGTGTAATTCTGATTTTGAGCACAGATGTTGTTAGGCCAGAGGGAAAGCAGAACATAGCATGGAAACTACAGGAACATGGAATAGTGAACTACCACCTAAATTACAGTGGCAAACATTAATGTGTCTGAGGACTGAGTGTCCTATTTCGCTTATCATAATGCCTCTCTATGCAGTTCATGGCAGGGCCCAATTTGGAGTCTGTTTCTCTTCAGTCAGTTATAGTTAGCTCTGGAATGCTGAGAGAGAGAGATGTGAAAAGACTGAAGCTGTGGTTTGATGCAGGTTCTATTTGAAGTTATACAAGACTGAAGAATCAAGCCATGCTGATCTTAATGCTGCCTTAAGGATTTAAGTTGACACCCACTTTGATTCATGCTTTGCTTTTGAATTGAGCACTGCTATGAGTACCTTTTTTCTTAAGGGTATTGGCTTCTGAGATGGAATAAAGGAAGGGTTAAAATATTTGTTTTGTTCTAACATGTTCTCAGATGAATTAATAACTCAGTTCCTGTACTCATTAAATGCTAAAGTCTCTCTTTAAAAGAAAACAAACAAAAAACAGCATACCTGAATCTTATTTTTAAGTTGACTGGTACTAATATTGTTATTGACTTGTCCAAACCATTATCCTTCAATGAGTATAATATACATTACTGCAGGACTTCTTTTTAGCAGTGTGTATGCTTACAACTAGAAGTAAATCTGGCTGAGATGAAAAATATTTCACTCTTCTCTTTACAGGCAGGGGAAGAAGGCTATTTGGAAGCTTTTAAAACTGAGCTTGAAGCATTCAAATCAAGAGTGAGAACCTGTTCACAGTCTCAAGGCTTTCAAGCTATATCAGTACAGAATCCCAGTGTCTATACCGGTATTGTAGAAGGACTAGAGTCTTTGTCACAGGTAGGCTTTTTATTTCCAGAAACAAATGTAACAATTCTATTAGGAATAGATTTTTGCTACATTCTTGAGAAGATGTACTTTTTGAGATCTAGGAATAAGCCTCTTTATACTTGGAGCACTGTCAGTTCTAACATGCACTATTATCAATATTGGAGAGAGTGTTTCTCAAAGCTCTTACAATTTATAGTGTCAAAAGGCATACGTTAGTTCAGTGCCCTTGAATAATTGTGCTAAATGGAAAACTGCACCATTAACCTGTTCGGGTACTAGTATTAAATATACTTTGTATCACACAAGGTGAATCATGGAATTGTCAGAGTTGGAAGGGACCTCTAGAGATCATCTAGTCCAACTCCCCTGCTAAAGCAGGATTGCTTAGAGCACATTAATCAGGACTGCATCCAGGCGGGTCTTGAATATCTCCAGAGAAGGAGACTCCAACCTCCCTGGGCAGCCTGTTCCAGTGCTTTGTCACCTTCATAGTAAAGAAGTTTTTCCTCATATTTAAATGGAACTTCCTATGTTCCAGCTTGTGCCCGTTGCCCCTTGTTCTGTCACTGGGAACTACTGAAAAGAGTCTGGCTCCAATCTCCTTACACTCACCCTTTAGATACTTATAGGCATTCATAAGGTCTCCCCTCAGCCTTCTCTTCTCCAGGCTAAAGAGGCCCAGCTCCCTCAGCCTTTCCTCATAAGGGAGATGTTCCAGTCCCCCAATCATCTTTGTTGCCCTCTGCTGGACTCTCCGTAGTAGTTCCCTGTCTCCTTGAACTGAGGAGCCCAGAACTGGATGCAGTATTACAGATGTGGCCTCACCAGGGCAGAGTAGAGGGGGGGATGACCTCTCTTGACCTACTGGCCACACACTTCCTTATGCACCCCAGGATTCCATTGGCCTTCTTGGCAACAAGGGCACATTGGTGGCTCATGGATAATTTACTATCGACCAGGACTACCAGATCCTTCTCCTCAGAACTGCTTTCCAGCAGGTCCATCCCTAACCTATATTGGTGCATGGGGTTCTTCCTTCCCAGGTGCAGGACCCTACACTTGCCCTTGTTGAACCTCATTAGGTTCAACCTCATTAGGCCCAGCTCTCCAGCCTGTCCAGGTCATGCTGGATGGCAGCACAGCCCCCTGGTGTGTCAGCTACCCCTCCCAGTTTTGTGTCATCAGTTAACTTGATGAGGATACACTCTGTCCCCTCGTCCAGGTTGTTGATGGATATGTTGAACAAGACTGGACCCCTGGGGGACACTGCTGGTAACAGGCCTCCAAGTCAACCTTTCTCCATTGATCACAACCGTCTGAGTTCCGTCACACGGCCAGCTCTCAATCCATCTCACTGTCCACTTATCTAGCCCACACTCCCTCAGTTTCCTAATGAGGATGTTATGGGAGACAGCATCAAAAGCCTTGCTGAAGTCAGGGCAGATATAACATCCACTATTCTCCCCTCATCTAACCAGCCAGTTATGATGTCATAGAAGGCTATCAGATTGGTCAAGCATGATTTCCCCTTGGTGAATCTATGCTGACCTCTCCCAATGAATTTCTTTTCTTCCATGTTTTGAGATGACGTCCAGAGTGATTTGTTCCATCACCTTACTGGGGATGGAGGTGACATTCACTGGTCTGTATTTCCCTGGGTCCTCCTTGTTGCCTTCTTGCCCTTTTTGAAGACTGGAGTGATATTGGCCTTCCTTCAGTCCTCAGGCACCTCTCCTGTTCTCCATGACTTCTCAAAGATGATGGAGAGTGGCCTAGTAATAACATCTGCCAGTTCTCTCAATTCATGGATGCATCCCATCAGGGCCCATGGATTTATGGATGTCCAGTTTGGCTAAGTGGCCTCTAACCTGGTCCTCTGCTGAAGGAAAGTTGTCTTCTTTCCAGACCTTATCTCTTATCTCCAGGGTCCAGGATTCATGAGGGCTGGCTTTAGCAGTGAAGACTGAAGCAAAGGTATTCGGTAACTCCGTCTTCTCTGTATCTTCTACCACTAGGACACCTGTCTCATTCATCAGCAGGCCTACATTTCCCCTAGTCTTCCTCTTTCTATTGATGTACTGAAAAAAACCCTTCTTGTTGTCTTTGATACCCCTTGCCAGATTTAATTCCAGGTGGGCCTTAGCTTTCCTCATTGCATCCCTGCATTCTCTGACAACATTCCTATATTCCTCCCAAGTGGCCAGTCCTGTTTTCCACATTCTGTAAATTTCATTCTTCCATTTAAATTTTTCCAGAAGACCCTTACTCATCCATGCAGGTCTCCTACCTCCTCTGCTTGATTTCTTCCTCATAGGGATGCACTGGTCTTGAGCTTGGAGGAAGTGGCATTTGAAAATTACCCAGCTCTAATGGACATCCATATCTTCCAGGGCCCTGACCCATGGTATTCCACTGAGTAGATCTTTGAAGAGGTTGATCTTTGGTTTCCTGAAGTCCAGGGTTGTAATCCTACTTATTTCTCTACATCTTCCACCATTTTGTGGTCACTACAGCCAAGGTTGCTCCCAACCTTCACATTCCCAACAAGACCTTCTTTCTTTGTTAATACCAGGTCCAGCAGTGCACCTCCTCTCATAGGTTCCTTAACCACCTATGTCAAAAAGTTATCATCAATGCTCTGCAGGAACCTCCTGGACTGTATATGCCTGGCTGCGTGGCCTGTCCCAGCAAATATCAGAGTGGTTGAAATCCCCCATGAAAACCAGGGCCTGTGATCATGAGGCTAATTTCAGCTGCCTGTAGAAGGCCTCATCAACCTCTTCATCCTCATCAGGTGGCCTGTAGTAAACACCCACAACAGTGTTCCCCATGTTAGCCTGCCCCTTAACTCTCACCTATATGCTCTCAACATGTTCTTCCTCCTCTCCTAGGCATAACTCGATACATTCCAGGTGCTCTTTCACATAAAGAGCCACTCCAACACCCCTCCTTGTTGACCTATCCTTCCTAAACAGTATGTAGCCATCCATGACAGTATTCCAATCATGTGAGCTATCCCACCTTGTCTCAGTAATTACAATGAGATCATGGCCCTGTGACCACACTCAGATCTCTAGTTCTTCCTGTTCCCCATACTGCGTGCATTGGTATAAATGCACTTCAGCTGGGTTAATGGTCCTGCCACCTTTTTGCAAGGAGAAGCCCTAATTCCCACCAGACAGTTCTCAGATGCTTCCATCTGAGCCATTTTGAGCCAGCAATGTGCCCTTGTGGCCAAGAAGGCCAATGGCATTCTGGGGTGCATTAGAAAGGGTGTGGTTAGTAGGTCAAGAGAGGTCATCCCCCCCTCTACTCTGCCCTGGTAAGGCCACATCTGGAATACTGTGTCCAGTTCTAGGCTCCCCAGTTCAAGAGAGACAGGGAACTACTACAGAGAGTCCAGCAGAGGGCAACAAAGATGATTGGGGGACTGGAGCATCTCCCTTATGAGGAAAGGCTGAGGGAGCTGAGCCTCTTTAGGTTGGAGAAGAGGAGACTGAGGGGCGACCTCATCAAAGTTTACAAATATGTTAAGGGGGAGTGTCAGGGTGATGGAGCCAGGCTTTTTTCAGTGACGTCCAGTGATAGGACAAGGGGCAATGGGTGCAAACTGGAGCATAGGAGGTTCCATGTAAATATCAGAAAAAACTTTTTTACTGTGAGAGTGACAGAGCACTGGAACAGACTGCCCAGGGAGGTTGTGGAGTCTCCTTCGCTGGAGACATTCAAAACCCGCCTGGATGCATTCCTATGTGATGTACTCTAGGTGACCCTGCCTGGCAGGGGGGTTGGACTAGATGATCTTTTGAGGTCCCTTCCAACCCCTAGGATTCTGTGATTCTGTGATTCCATAGCTACCAGCCTATCATCCCCCATCTCCACTGAGACAGCCAACAGTAGGACCTTACTACTACACTGTCCCACTGGTACTGGCACGCCACTCCCAAGTTCCTCTCTAGTAAGCCCAGTTTTATCCCCACCCCCTTCGAGTCTAGTTTAAAGACCTTTCTATGAGTGCTGCTAGCTCCTGCCCCAGGATCCTTTTCCCCCTTTGAGATAGGTGTACCCCATCTGTTGCCAGCAGGCCTGGTGTCTTGTAAAGCAGCCCGTGGTCATAGAACCCCAAGTCCTGCTGATAACACCAGTCATGTAGCCAGGCATTGATCTGTTGGATCCTATTTATCCCTTCATCGATCCTTGCAACTGGTGGGATAGAGGCAAACACTACTTGTGCTCCCAACCCCCTAACAAGCCATCCCAGGGCTCTGAAGTCTCTCTTCATTGCCCTTGGACTTCTTGTTGCAATTTTGTCACTGCCTACCTGAAAAATCATAACGGGTAGTAGTGTGAGGGTTGAACTAGGGTAGGGAGTTTTTTCTGCACATCCTTGACCCTGGCCCCAGGGAGGCAGCAAACCTCCCTATGTAGTGGGTCTGGTCTGCATATTGGTCCTTCTGCTCCCTTCAGAATCGAGTCTTTCTTCGACATGTCTTTCTTTCTTTACTGCAGATGTTTTGATCAGGGGGTGGTCCAACTAGACCTTGATGACACCTCCAAGCTAGAAGAATTATTGTTCTCACCATTGTCCTGTTCCACTTGCAAAGCACAGTACCTGTTACTCAGTGGCACCTGGAAAGGTGGTGTAGTTGCTGGGCATTTGTAGTGCCTGTTGCTGTTGCCTGAAATGAGCTTTCATCTGAAAATGACTAATCCCGTTAATGGAAACCTACAGGTAGTCAAGTCTAAGGAAAATTTACAGTGTGTTACGATATTCTGCCCTTCTTTTTATCTTTATCTTGGTCTTTGATTTCAGTGTTAGTGATGATCACATCTTGGGCTCAAGAGAAAATTTTAAAGGCTTTTAAAAGCTGGATGTTTGGAAAGGATACACAATTTAAAGTACTTTGAAATAAATTTGGTCAAGGTACCTGTTTCGTAAGATCTGGTAACTGAATCCTAAGTAAATGTACAATAAGGTGATACTATGCTAACTAAATTTAAAAAAACTTCTTGAGATTCACATTATGACAATACTGTCTGGGTTGTTTTTTTTAAAGAAATTATATTTTATTATGAATTTATCTCACCTTAAGACAGACAAAATAAAGACCTTAACTTAGTTCTCTGTAAGTGTATGTATGTGTTGAGATTAAGCTTTCAAATATTTATTTGTTGCAGAATGCAAATGATCTACAAGATAGCACATACAGAAGTGTCTGCAATTTAAACTCAATGTTACAAAAAGATGAAGAACCCAAAATGATGGACACAGTATAGCACTGTTAAGACTGAGGCAAAATACTCTTTTTTATTGCAAAGAAAAGAATGTGGCTATTTTCTTGACACATTTTTATGGGTACTGCACTTTATTTTTGGTGCTTTGAGGAGAGGATGTGGAGGGAGGATAATCCGGAAATACTTGTAATAATGTTTGAAAATGTGCTGCTAGATTTTTGGTTGTCTATGAAGAATGGGGTTCTCATTGCCAAATGTTAAACTGGATGTTTTATGCTACTAAATTTGCCTTTTGTGATTTTGAGAATTAAAGTATGAAAAGGAAAATGCACAAATACAGTGTTTACAATAAGTGATAGATTTCTGGTGGAATCTGCTATTGGTTTTAGATATGACTATGTCTTATTCTATTAATATTGCTGGTATAGCTCTTAAGTTTGGTTTTATTATTAACAGCAATAAATTGGTATGACATCAGTACTGCAGATCTGGATGGTATCAATTAAAACAGTGGCTCTCTACCTCTTCTCAGAGGATTCAAATGTTACATTTTGCTTTCATGAAAAAATCTTGTGTATTGTTCCCCATCTCCCCATAAAACTAATAATTGCTTACATATGAACTTTGGGTTGTACGGTCACTGAGAAACTTTCTTTTTTCTTTTTAAGACTTCTTTAGTTTAAATTAACTAAATTTTTAAAAATAATTTTTTAAAGCTAGATCTGTAATGGGGTAAAAAGTATTAGATTAGAAGAACAAAAGAGGAACTTCAGATACAGTGGATGGGATGAGACAGTGCTTTTGACAAAAAGCTTAATCACAGTCAAGAGCCAAGCAGTTGTAAGCCAAGTTTTGGCAGGTACACTGCTTAACTAAAGCTCTTTTTATTAAGTGAGTGATTTATGAAATTATCAACTTAAATACTAAGAAATAGGAAGATCTTTAAAAGCCTTCTGTTTTAGAATCTTAGGTCCAAATGTTATTGTAGAGTCCTGAAATGAATAATTGTCTCAAAACAGCCACCCTGATAAACTGGACATTGTGCTTGGATGGGGTCCTCATTCGATAAGCCACCTGGACCCTGTTCTCGCAAGAAGAGCCCCTCCTTTGGTAACCACCCTGATAAGCAGGACACTGTCCTTATTTGATAAGGAGCAGTGGCCAGCAAGCAGGGCCCTGCGGAGGCAGAGCGCCTTGTTGTCCTGTGTAAGGCCACTGAACAGGGCGCATGCGCAGAAATAAGTGTCATTGCTTTGTAAACCCGGTTGGGGGGGCCAAGTGACCACCTGGACCCCCACGCCCCACCAGAGTGTACACACTGAGTCTGTGCAAGATATGCCAAGCCCCCCTGAAAAGGTGGGGCCAGGTAGCATAAAAGATGCAGACTCGGGATGCTTGGTCCATGCCCGCCATCCAAAGACCACAACTTCATGCCAAGATCATCACTGGATCCAAGGGTGGTGATATTTTTTCTATCCCCCTTTTCTTCATATCACTCTCTTTCTCTCTCTCTTTCTCTGTTTCTAACCTTATTCTTGGCACATAAGGGTAATATAATTTCTAACTTTGCTAAGTTTTTTTAACCCATTGCTTTGACAATTTTGCTAAGTTTTGCTATTTGTAATCCCTTGCTTTGAGAGTATGGCGTGGTGTGTTTTTGACAAGCTCTATAATCTTACTCAATTTTAAGTAAAGTTGTGTTTTGCATAAGCCTCCTGGGTAATGGTCTTACTCTTAGAGTACTGTGCAGAGAATTCCAGAGGTTAATCTAGCTGACTGGGTTGTTAAAAGAGATTAACTAATAGAGGAGGATTGGATCCAGCCGCACCTAGGCTCCTCTCTGAGATGGAGTTTAGAAAGCAAGGGGGTCCAGTCCAGTCCCTGGGTTGCCCATCTGGTGGGACATGACAGTTATTCACAGAACAAGCCTAGTGTCAGAGCCTCTGCAGTCCAAAATTTCTACCAAAATTTTCAAACTTACTGCTTCTATAGCAGCTCTGTCCATAAATGTCTGTAACTGAGCTATTTCAAAGGAGAGTCTGATCGCACACAGGGTTTGGAATGTGTTTTAGAATAATAGTTTGACTAACCCAAGTAAATTAGTTGGTATAACTAGTTCTCATAGAGCCTACTCGCAGTTGCTAACACAGGCAAGCTAGCTGTTATGCAACACTAGCTATTTTTTCTTGTAGGCTCTAATTATGATATAGTGAAGTCTAAGTCTGTTGTGGTATACAGTAGGATAAGTATTAGGGATAAGTATTAGTTAAAAAATGAGCAATAAATCAGCTGATGGAAGCTCCTTTCTTGGCCCTAGTACTACTGTCTGGAACACTTGTGTTTTATCCTCAGGTTATCTGCTTTTCTGGCTAGCTATTGGGCAGACAAAAAGGATTCAAGGAAACAACATACCACATCCAGGATGTGAGCAAAAGAGGTTGTTTATTGACACAAAACCAGAAGCTATAAGGAACTGATGATAGTAATTGAATTAGATGGTGTCTTACATCCCTTCTGATACCAGGAGCCCCAAGGTGATGGCATCAGATGGATCTCCCTTCTTGTGTACAGTACGCTTTGTAATCCTATCTGTACCAAGACTCAAGCTGACAGGGGCTTCCCCATTTTTATTACAACATGTGCTGGTTTTATGTCCCTTCCTTATACAGAGCAAACTAGCACTAAACATGTTGCTGGACCTTTGTCCAAGGCCACTAGCTCCTTGTGATAACAAATATATGTGTTTTCTTTCCATCTGCAAAGACAGCAGCTGTCTCGGCTGCAAACTGCAGATAACGAAATACATTTATTTCTCTACTACTGAACCCAGTTAAGTATTTCACAGGCATTCCAGACAGGAAGAGAACACAACAGGACTTAACTTTCCTTAATATGGGATCACAGTAAAATTCCAGTTGGAAGGGACCTCAGGAGGTCTCTAGTTCAATCTCCTGCTCAAAGCAGGATCAGCTATGGGGTTAGACCAGGACTTTCTTCACTCTGGTCTAGAAAACCTCCAAGAATGGGGACTGCACAACCTCTCTGGGCACCTTGATCCCTGTCACGGTTTGACTCAGAATCAAAAAATAAACCAGAGACAAAAATGCTCTCGATCCCCTCCCCCTCCCACCCAGGTAGGGAAGGAGAGATAGAATTAGGAGAGAGACTTAGCTGGATTGAAAACTAAATTAGACAGCTTTAATTATATGTACAATTACATACAAGTATGTTCAGGAATGTGCAAAAGCCTCTTACCTCCCCCACCCCCTGCAACTCCCCCGGCACTCTCCTTAGCTGTGACCAGTCCCGAAAAGTCTCAGCCCGCAGGCAGGAGATAAGGCAGAGCAGACAGGGGCTGGGTTATGAGGTCAGAGCCTAGGGGTTGACGGTGATGGATGGATGGCGTCCTCCCCGGATGCCGGCCATGGATGGAAGAGAAGGGAAGAAGGAGGAAGGAAGTTGTCTTCTGTGATCTCTGACCTTCCTCGGAGCTTACATAGCTATATGGAATGGAATACCTTTGGTCAATTCTGCTGTCTGTCTAGTCCAGCTTCCCTATAGGGGGGTCACAGATACAACTCCCCTTCCCCAGTAGCCTCTGTAGCGGCAGAGCTAAGAAGCGACCTTGGAGTCTCAGCAGTAACATAAATATTCCAGTGTTATCAGCCCACTAGCTGGAACACTTGTTGCTAGTTAAAAGAGAGCTTATTGAAGGAAAAAAAATCAGTAAACGGAAAATTAGCTTCATTCTGGCTCAACCCAGGACATTCCACCCCTTATTCCATACCATATATTACATATAGGCTCTATATTTTACCAACTTTCAAATTACGGATTCTCCCCCAGAGTCAGATTACCTTGAGGTACATATTGTACTTCACCATCCTCCATCATCACACACCAGGTATGTCCAGGTCCCTGAGCAAAAGCAACACTCTGGACAAGTTTACCTTTGCCTGAAGCAGGATAAACCCAAACACTTTTACCCAACAGGTTTTTTTCACATACCACAGGGACTTTATCCCCATTTGCAGTGTGTAGAAGGTCTGACTGAGCAGGACCAGCCTGACTGATGGATCCCCTGGTATTAACTAACCAGGTGGCCTTTGCCAAATTTTTGTCCCAGTTTCTGAAAGTCCCACCACCCATTGCCTTCAGGGTAGCTTTTAACAGACCATTGTACCTTTCAGTTTTCCCTGAGGCTTGTGCATAGTATGGGATATGGTAGATCCACTCAATACCATGTTCTTTGGCCCAGTCAGTCACAAGATTGTTCTTGAAATGAGTCCCATTGTCTGACTCAATTCTTTCTGGAGTACTGTGTCTCCACAAGATTTGCTTCTCAAGACCCAGGATAGTATTCCGGGCTGTGGCATGAGGCACAGGATATGTTTCCAACCATCCTGTACTAGTTTCCACCATTGTAAGCACATAGCGCTTACCCCGGAAGGTCTGAGGCAGTGTGATATAGTCAATTTGCCAAGCCTCCCCATACCTGTACTTTGAGCATCTCCCCTCACACCACAAAGGTTTCAACCGTTTTGTCAGCTTAATTGCAGCGCACATTTCACACTCGTGGATAACCTGCGCAATAGCGTCCATGGTTAAGTCCACCCCTCAGTCACGAGCCCATCTGTGTGTTGCATCTCTGCCCTGATGACCTGAAGTGTCATGGGCCCATCGAGCTAAAAAGAGTTCACCCTTATGTTCCCAGTCTAAGTCTATTTGGAAACCTTGAGCAGCCTCATCTGCTCGTTGGTTGTGTCGATGTTCCTCAGTGGCTCGACTCAGAGGTACGTGTGCATCTACATGACGCACTTTTACAACCACTTTCTCTATCCGAGCTGCGATGTCTTTCCACAGCTCAGCAACCCAAATAGGTTTACCTTTTCACTGCCAGTTGTTCTGCTGCCACTGCTTTAGCCAGCTCCACAAGGCATTCCCTGCCATCCAGGAGTCAGTGTAGAAGTAGAGTCTTAGCCACCCCTCGCACTCGGCAATGTCCAAAGCCAGCTTGATGGCTTCCACACAGTCCAGTAAACTCGGTTGTCCCTCTCCTCCTTCTGGCTGGAGGCAGGTCACCTCTAACGTTGAGCATTTGAGGTTGAAGCACCATCTAGGTTGGAGACTGGTGCAACCTTCTTCCTGGAAGAACCTTCTCCTGCCTTTGTTCTATTTAGTAGCTCTTGCACACGAATCTGGAGAACAACAGTGGGTCTATTGTCCCACATTCTCATGTCCTCTTTAAAATAATTACACAAGAGAGACCACAGGTGGCGTCTAAGTGGGTCCTGTTTCTCTTGCTGCTATCTCATAGCAGGACGTCTCCTCTTAATGGCTGTATCACGTGACCAGTTGTCTCTAGGGAGATCCTGGGGTTTACATTCCCATCTGTTTGTCATCTTATTCTTTCTGCCAGTCATTTGTTCAATGGCTGAGGTGTGGAACTGATGGGAATCAGAGATCATGTCTCCATACTGTCGTGCTCTGAAAGCCACTTCACACACAGTTGGTCTTGCGTCGTCATCAATGCATCCCATTAAGGAGGATATATGGGCATGTGCTGCTGGTACAGCCTGCACAAACCTCCGGAATATTTGTGTGTCACACAGAATGACATCAGGATTTGTAAGTCCATTGTTATCATAGATCACCTCTCGCACAGCCAATTCTCTCAAATATGTGATGGCTCTCTCAAGAGTGGGTGTTCTGCTTCGGCGCCATTCAGTGTCACCCTTATGGGGGTATCTCTCCCTCACAGCTGAAAGAAGTTGGCCCCACAGGATGGTAGTTCCCATCATACTGCCAAGTGCTCTATCAATACCAGCATCTCTGGCCAGGGATCCCAAATGTTTGGCTTCTCTCTCGTCCACGTCATAGGTTTCAGACCCACTGTCATAGCATCAGAGCAACCAAGGAAGAAGTCCCTCACCATCAGTGTGGGTAAAGTCCTTTCTCATGAGGCACAGTTCCTTTAGAGAGAAAGACTGGACAAGATCATCATCATCATCATCTGCTTGAGAAAGGCCTGCTTTTCTATCTGCTTGAGAGTGGTCTGATTTTTTATCTGCTTGAGAAGAGCCTGCTCCTTTATCTGCTTCAGAAGTACCTGCTCCATCACCTGATTTAGAATCGTCTGCTTTCTTAATTTCGCTCGCTAACACAGTTGGAAGAAACTCTGGATTTGTCAGACGGGTGCGGGTAAAAGGGCTGGAGCGTTTCACCTTTGCTTTGCTCCTGGTCACAGGATTAACTCTTAGTTTGAATCGAAGGGGATTGGACTTAATCTTTGCAGAAGCAGCTGTTTTGGTAGTAGTACCAGTGGTGGCAGCAGCAGCAGTGGTGGTAGCAGCATCATGGGTGGCAGCAGCCTTGCCTGTGGGGGATTGGCAGTGAGTGGAACAACACCTCACCCTATGCATCCACAATACATTATAAACATTCAGCAGAAGCATCCCTACTGAAACAATGCTATTCAGATCAAAAGCTGGGAGATTTATCTTGAGACAAAATGGAGAGGTAAAACTGGACCTGCTACTGTCATTACCAACATAGACTTTTCATTCACTTGAGGATCTATACCATAACTGTACAAATACAGTGCCCCCATAAAGATCAGTATCAAAAACCCTAGGATCACTAGGCTGGTAATTATACGGTTGATCATGGCTACAGTTCTGTCTATACACCATAAAACAATAACAAGAACAACTACACAGAGCAGTATGATCCCAGCTGCATACCACATGTACGATTGCATTTTGGGAAAAAGGTCCAGCAGAAACATTCCAGAAGGTGTCTGTTCAGTTTTCAATGTGTCATTAAATTCAGCAGAAGTGTTGCTCATGGCCATCTGAGGGATTCCTCCCATCAGAGATGGAATTTTAAACATTCCCAATTAGTGAGAATCTATAGCCTGGGCTTAAAATCGAGCCTCACGTTGGGCGCCAATAAATTGTTCTCACGATTTGACTCAGGATCGGCAATTAAACCAGAGACAACAATGCTCTTGATCCCCTCCCACCCAGGTAGGGAAGGAGAGAGAGAATTAAGGAGAGAGACTTAGCTGGATTGAAAACTAAACTAGACAGCTTTAATTATATGTACAATTATATACAAGTATGTTCAGGAATGTTCAAAAGCCTCTTGCCTCCCCCACCCCCAGCAACTCCCCCGGCACTCTCCTTAGCTGTGACCAGTCCCAAAAAGTCTCAGCCCACAGGCAGGAGATAAGGCAGAGAAGACAGGGGCTGGGTTATGAGGGTTATGAGGTCAGAGCCTAGGGGTTGACACTGATGATTGGATGGCTCAACCCAGGAGAATCCCATGCTTGACCATCCTCATAGTGAAAAAGTTTCTTCTGTCTAGTCAGGGCCTCTCTTTTTTTCACTTATATCTGTTATCTTCCATCCTCCCACCATACACCACTGAGAAGAGCCTGGCTCCGCCTTCTTGATAGACTCCTTGTACTTGTACTGGAAGGCTACTGTTAGGTCCCCCTCCAACCTTCTCTTTTTCAGGCTGAAAAAGACCAGTTCCCTCAGCCTCTTCTCATAGAGCATGTGCTTCAGGCCCCTGATGATCTCAGTGGCCCTCCACTAGACATGCTCCAGTTGATCAATGTCTTTCCTGTATTGTACAGGGCCCAAAACTGGACACAGTATTCCAGATATGGTCTAATGAGTGCTAAGGTGTCCTAGTTTGAGCCATGATGTGGGGAACGGACTAGTTCTCCCCACACACAACTTTCACACAACTGGCCTTTCAAGCCAGCGAAGTGCCTCTTGCAGCCAAGGACAGACTGAAACAGCCTTGGCAGAAATACAGATAGCAGGCCCCCTCTGAAAGACTGGGCACTTAGCCACATACTAAAGGAGAACGTTATCTAAAGGGAGGCGGGCTATGCCAGTGAAGCCACTGGACCCACTGAGCCACCTATCGGTACTGCGGCTGCACGCGGGGGTGCCGGTGCTCGCCCGCAGGGGAATCGTCTCCCCCCCCCCGCCGCTCGGAGCGGAGCCGGGGACTCGCCTCTTCCCTGCTCACCGCTCGAAGCGGGGTCTGGATCGCTGCCTGCTTCTGCTTGCCGGTGCCGGGGAGCCTGCCTGCCATGGTGTCTACTGTGCGGAGACTACCTGTCTGACTGCCGTGACTGCTGTGCTGTGCCTGCCGGAGGGGTCACCGCCCGGCACGCCCTGTCGCTGTGGGGTCCCGCCGCCGCCGCTGCTGGTCGCCCGGACTCTGATTACATCTTCACTACGGAAGGGGGTAACACGGGTACACTCTCACACACTCACATAAATAATATCCGGGCTTACTTCCTACCCTTCCCCTACATTAATCCTTCCTACATCTCTTCCGCGGGGAGTGCACTTACTAATACCATAAACCCCTGATATATACCTAGATTACCTTCCCTTGGTCCCTTAAACCCTTAAGAAACCTTAGTGTGTAAGTGAAACATTGGTCTTTGTGAGCGGGGGGGGACATTCCACTCTACCCTCTAAGGTACGTCCCACAGTGACCGTGTGTGCGGTCCCATTTACAAACCTCTCCGCTCCCCGCTGAGAAGGGGGGGGGGGAGGGGGGGTAGGTCGCGGAAGCATCCTGACATCCGATAGCCTTTAATATCGGTCCGCAACACAGGATGAAGCAAATTTTCTTTTTACTGAGTTTTTTTTCTTCATTGAGCTCTCTTCTAAGTAGCAGCAAGTTTTCCAGCCAGTGAACTGATAACGCTGGAATGTTTGTTACTGTTGAGACGCCAAGGACGCTTTGCTCTACTTGTTGAATTTGCGGCCTCAGATGCTAAAGGAGCAGAAGAGTCATATCTGCAGCCCTCCTGTAGGGAGGAGTGGACTAGACAGACACCAAAATTGACCAAAGTATTCCGTTCCTTATATCTACGTAAGCTCGGTATAAGGTCAGGGATCACGGAAGTCAACTTCCTTCCTGCTGCTTCTCCCTGTGAGAGACAGACTCCATAATGGCCTTTAATCCAGTGACATTCACTGACCAGTCCTGGTAATGTACCCCCCCGGCACTCGTGAGAAGAGGACAGAGGTACCAGGCGCATGCGCACAGGACCACAGACTACAGCTCCCAGGAGGCACGGCGGGGCCGGAACCGGAAGGGGAGCAATGAGGCGCGCTCTGTGAATACTACATGGATATAGCCGCCGCTGTGAGCGTACCGCTGCAGAGGCTGCCGTGAAGTTATACGGCGTCTTTTCCTGTGGTTGTTGGCGTGTGGGCGTACCGAACAGACTGTCTCAAGGGAAAGGACGTGGATCCCGATCAGGGATTGGCTTTGGCCGTACCCCCGTGGTGAGAATTGCGAACTACATTCTGAGGCTTCTTACTAACATTCCTACATAATATTCACACATACCAGACACTCACTTCTCTTTTTCAATATTCGTCTATTTCCCAAAGGCTCTCTCCAGGCTTTCCCTCTTATCCCTGTCCGGGAATGTGAACAGGGGAAAGGGGAAGGGGAGAGGTTATCTCTTGTTTTCTATGTGTGTTGTTATTGGTATACAGATGTAGTGTTGTATAGCTGTTGGTATATGGATATATAGGTGTGGATATAGATATATATAGACAGTCCTTGTGTGTTATTTGATATCGGACTTGCCAAACCCTCAGTGCCTTTAATAAATCTATTGATTCCTAAGCGTTGTTTGTGAGTGTGACGGGGAGCGGTCCTCAGCCCTCGATTCCCCGAGGTGGGGGTGTGGTCGCGGCTTTACCTATCTCGGTCCGCGACACTTCCCTTCTCTTCCATCCATGGCTGGTGTCCAGGGAGGACTCCATCTATCCATCAGCATTGATCCCTAGGCTCATGCATTCCTGACATAAGGAAAGGGGGATAATCACTTTCCTTGATCTAATGGCTATGCTAATGTGAATACAGCCCAGGATGCTGTTGGCTGCCTTTGCTACCAGGGCACGCTGCTGGTTCATGTTCAGCTTGCTGTCTATCAAGAGCTCCCATGTCCTTTTCAGCAGAGCTGCTTCCCAGCCAGGTAGTCCTCAGCCTGTATCTTTGCAAGGGCTTCTTCCTACCCAGGTGCAAGATTAGGTGCTTGTTCTTGTTGAATTATATGAGATTCCCATGGGCCCATTCTTCCAGCTTGTCTAGGTCTCTCTGAATGGCAGCCCTGTCCTTAAGAGCATCATCTGCAAATTTGACGAGAGTGCACTCTGTAGTTACCTCCAGGTCATTGACAAAGATGTTCAACAGGACAGGTTCCAGGATAGACCCCTGCAGTACTCCACTTGTCACTGGCCTCCAGGTAGAATATGACCAATCAGCCACTATCCTTTGAGATTGATTATCCAAGTAGTTTTTCACCAATCTAATTGCCCCCCCTTCCCCTCCATCCAAACCATAACATACTAATTTGGATACAAGAATAGGCTGGATGTAGCAGGACACTCTACCTCAAGTGTGCCTGCCTCAGTTTCCCTTTGCAATTCAATTTCTCTCTATCTCTCAGTTTCACCCCAACCCAAACGACCGCTCTCATTCTATCACTAGTCAGGTTACCTATTCCTAAAGGAATAGATATGAAGGATAGGGGAGAGCTATCTATTATACCTATTCGTTCACTCTATGAACTATCTACTGCTATTACAAAAGCAGCCTGTTTACAGGCAATGTATGATTGTGTAAGCAGAGATACCCTGGTTACTGCTGAGGTAAACCCTGATATGATAAAACTTCTTCTAAAGGGTGCCCCAGGAGACCTAAAAGGCTATTTGGTGGGACGCCAAGATGAAATTAGCAGAGATCAGCTTCACAATCAGGGCATACAAGACAGTCAGCCAAGATGACCAATTCCTACGTAGGCAAAAATTGTACATGATATAGTGAGTCATGCAAGAGATGTAGGCTGGTCAGATTTTAATGAACAAACTCAACCACCTGACAAAGCTTTTAAATGTGAAGGGAAAAAGTCCTTCGGATGCCAGGTGCAAACTTGTAAATCTGCCTTCCCTGTGATAAGAGACAAAAAGAAATATGAGCCTCTCTATAGATGAAAGCAACAGAATGAGCTTTGGAGAAAGGCACTATCTCTTGCACAGCATTAAAGGGTCAACCAACAACTCACATAGCAGAGATAGTGAATGGAGTAGAACAAGCAGTGAAAAAGGAAAATGAAAACTCCCCACAGGAGGGAAGCAATCTGTGTCCCTATGAAGAGAAAGGAAAAAAACTAGTAAGCACCAGATGAACTTTGGGCCTCCTCACTCGGCATATTATGACCTATCTGTGTTCTGATAAAGGAGGGGGCTCACATTTATTTCTGGATTATTAGTTGCTTAAAAGCAGGCATGCTGATGCTAAAACTACTATTGCAGGACTTTGCCTTTGTTTTCTACTCTTCCTACCCCAGACTATATACAAAGTGACAATGGGTCACACTTTACTAGTGTCCTGATTTGAGCCAGGATAGAACTAATTTCCTTTTCGTGATTTTACTTTTCAGTTAAGTCCCTTCTAAGTAGCTGCAGTTGCTGAAATTAACAGTATGTTTTCTGGTCAGTGTCTGACTCTAGGACTGATAACACTTGATGTTTGTAGTTACGGCTAGAGAATGGTATGTAGAACCAAGGCCACTGCTCGGTTCTGAAAAAACATCTTATGCTCCGGAACCAGAAGGGAGTAAAGGGGTCATGCCTGAGATCCTCCTTTGGGGAGGAGCGGACCAGACAGGTGAACAAAATTAACCAAAGTATTTTATCCCAAACACATCATACTCAGTATAAATTTGAGGGTTCACAAGGGTCAAGCCCTCTTCGTTCATGGCTGGCATCCTGGGAGGATTCCGTCCGTTCATCTGCCTTTGATCCCAATTCCTGTGTTCCTGAATCCCTGTCTTCCTGCATCCCAGCTCCCATCTGCTGCTGACTCCAGGAGTTGAGTCTGGGACTTTTCCAGGGTCTGCCCTGCAGCCTCGGTGGTGACATTAGTGTTATTGGGGGGGGGGAGCACGATAGTGTTTTTGTGTATGTTTGTATATATTTCATTATTTTCCTTTTCATCATTACTGTTTCATTAAAGCTGTGTAGTTTAGTTTCCAACCTGTAAGTCTCTCTAACCCTTATTCCCTCTCCCTTCCCAAGAAGGTCACCGCTCCCTTCTTGGTCACTCAAGAGAGTGGAATTGTCTATGCAAGTAGACATTTCCACCATCAAACCAGAATGTTCACCTTTTTTAGATACATCCTATACCAGATGGTCCTCTTGGAAACACCAGAGGACAATATCCTATTTAAAAAGAGATACAACAGGCATTTTGGGAACTGGACTAGGTGTATTAAACACCACTGATGCTAACAAACTAAACGTAATAGTGAATAATTTGAAATCCATGGATCAACCTTTGAGTTGGCTTTAGGAGCTAACTAATGGTTAGCCTCAATCCTCTTTTTCTGATTTAGACAAAGTGCATGACAGTTGGCTAATGCCTTAAGAATTGCTCAAAACAACATTTCATTAGCATTGAGCTGTATCCAAGCTCAGTTATGGGTACAATCCACAGTTGCTGCAATAATCAGAGAGCGAGAAAATGGGTTTTGACCGATTCAAATCAGAAAGGTGATCTGGGATCATGCTACACCTTTTGAAAAGACATTTCAGTCATGGGGGCAACTTGTTAACTTTACTTATGATCCAAATAGCAATAACATCTTTGCTTCTGTACTAGTCATCTGTGAGGCAATGATATACACCATCTATCCTATTGTGGCATTAGGAATTTACAGTAGCAACACTGTATCGTACCCTATAGAGCATCGAGTCCGGACTTTTAAAAACAACCACCCAACTGATTGGAAAACAACTGATATTGATGCTTGCATGGTAAAAGAACAACACGGATTTATCTGTGAAAGCAACACTTTAAAGGGCCCAAGATGTCTGTTTAGATACTAAACAGTGTTTTTCACTTTGAAATGCACTCTGATGATAATCATGAATCTGTCTTGGTGTATATTGGGAAAGGATGTGTATGATTAAGAACTCTCTGTAGTGACTTAACAACAGATAATGAGACTGTACTACTTGACAGTAATTCAAATCTGTGTGTTTGTAATTTCACCTATGTATTAGGATGTGACTTCAGCTATTCTGTAATACAACCATGTATCGGAATTTACAAGAGGTACCTGCATTATCACTTCATGAGGCAGAGTGATTGACTGCAGTCATGGGGTGGAATGTAGCAGGATGCTCTACCTCAGTGGGCCTACATCAGTTTCCCTTTATGATTCAATTGCTCTCTGGTTCAGTTTCACTGCCCCTGGCCTGGAGTTGAAAGGTTCCCATGGGAAAGAAAAGGGCATAGCAAACTCTGAACCGGTAACAATCTCCACAGTACCAATAGAAGGCCGAGTTGATATCTGTGGTGCCAGCTGCTCTCCTGTGTTGAACAACACAGAGCCCAGCTTGGCTCCAGCTAGGCCAAACAGAAACCAAACAAGAACAGAGAGATAAACAAAAGAACTTGCTTAATGAGGGAAAAGGCTTTCTTGGGTTTTCCTTTGTTTCCCCTTTTGTTCTCCAATAGAGGCTTTTGGAGGTATGGCTAAGCAGTTAAATGGCAGCAGTAAATCCCTTTATTCTATAAAAGCCTAGTCCCATCTTTGGTCGGGGAGACTCTTGTACACTTTTCTTAGAAGGCGTACTGGATCTTCTCCCCTCCAGTGGGGACACCTGCTCGAGCGGTTACGCCTCAAGAGGTTGAGAGAAAGGGACACCCAGCCGTAGCCAAATAAAGGGTAAGGAGTATCAAATCCTTATCTATGAATTCTTAATCATATCTTCATTTGCTAATTTTAAACGTTTAAGACAGTTTTGACTTTTAAGCTTTGGAACTTTAAGACATTAGGATCCTTTTAGACATAAGAGAAAAGACTGCAGTCAGTGTATTATCACATTGCCTATAGGTATTACTTTAATCATCGTTCTAGATCTAATATAAGACCTATTCATAAGGAATTGCTAGCACTCAATTAGCCTTTGTGTAATAGTTATTGACTATTTGGATATTTGTGTATTTTATTGTTAAGGTACCTTCTTGTCTTGTTATCCTAATACCCTGTTTTGCTACCCTAATATCCCAACACTCATGTAATCCGATTTATGCCTTTATAGTCTCATCTTTGGGATCCTTTGCTATTTACAATGAATCTTGGTTTTGTACATACACATCTAGTCTGCTATCTTGCCCCGTACGGGACACTGGGGGATATTGTCAAAAACCTCAATAAAGCCAAGGTAAATGTCCACAACCATAACTGTTTTAATCAAAGTAGGCAATCAGGTCTGTCAGGCATGATTTATCTTTGGTAAATCCATGATGACTGTTTCCAGTAGCGTTCTTCATGTGTGTTGTGTGAAGGCAAAAAGCCGGGGGGGTGGGGGGGTGTGTGTGTCTATGTGTGAAACGGATATGTAGCTGAACAGATCGGTGTGACGGATGTGTGGTTGATGGGAACCCTCCTGTTGAAGCCACAGGATTTCAGACTACAGCCCCTTGCTATCCAACAAGCCTCTTTATACTGGGGCACTGGGGGTGGCTGGACTGCAGTCTTATGTCCCAGGTGTTAATCAACGGTTTATGACTAAAGGATTGTGTGTTTTTATGTGTGTGACCACTTAACAATGTTGACTTTGGGACATTCTTTTATGAACCTTTATAACTCTTATAAGTTCTTTTATGACTTTAGGCCACTATCCATCATTTTTGAGAAGTCCTGGAGAACAGGAGAGGTGCCTGAGGACTGGAGGAAAGCCAGCCAACGTCACCTCAATCTTCAAAAAAGGCAAGAAGGAGGACCCGGGTAACTATAGGCCTGTAGAGTCCCGAAATGAATAATTGTCTCAAAACAGCCCCCCTGACAAACTGGACATTGTGCTCGGGTGGGGGCCTCATTTGATAAGCCACCTGGACCCTGTTCTCACAAGAAGAGCCCCTCGTTCACTAACCACCCTGATAAAGTGGACACTGTCCTTGAAAGGGGAGCCCCTCCTTTGGCAGCCACCCTGATAAATAGGACACTGTCCTTACTTGATAAGGAACAGTGGCCAGCAAGAGAAGCCCCATGGAGGCACAGTGCCACCTTGAGAAAGACCACTTTCCTGTTTAAGGACAGAGCGCATGTGTGAAAATAAAGGTCATTGCTCGGTCAACCCGGATGGGGGGGCCAAGTGATCACCTGGGCCCCCGTGCCCCACCAACTCATTTCCAGAACATTCCTGATTCCAACACTGAGCCTGCGCAAAGTAGGCTGAGCCTCACCAGGAGAGGTGGGGCCAGGTGCTATAAAAGAGGCAGACTCGAAATGCTCGGGGTGCACATGTGCCATCCAAGGACCAAAACGTCATACCGAGATCGTTGCTGGATCCAAGGGTGGTGATATCTTTCCTGTCCCCTCTTTCTTCATCTCTCTCTCTCTCTGTCTCTCTTCATCTCTCTCTCTCCGTTGCTCTCTCTCCGTTTCTAACCTTACTCTCGGCACATAGGAGTAACATTTCTAATTTTGCTAAGTTCTGCTAGTTGTAACCTGTTGCTTTGAGAGTGATCTTGTTGTGTGTTTCCTTTTGACAAGCTTTATAATCTTACTCAATTTTAAGTAAAGTAATGTTTTGTATAAGCCTCCTGGGTAATGGTCTTACTCTTAGAGTACCGCACAGAGAATTCCAGAGGTTAATCTTGTTGACTGGATTGGTAAAAGAGATTAATTAAGAGAGGAGGATTGGATCTGAATCTCCCTGGGTCGACCCCCACCTCTGGAGAACTCTACCCATGTCCACTTTGTGGGACATAACGCCGTACCCACTTTGTGGGATGTGACAGTGCTGTACCCAACTTGTGGGACGTGACAAGGCTAGTCAGCCTTACCTCCATCCCTGGAAAGGTAATGGAACAATTTATTCTT
Organism: Hemiprocne comata; assembly: GCA_020745705.1. NCBI lineage: Eukaryota > Metazoa > Chordata > Aves > Apodiformes > Apodidae > Hemiprocne > Hemiprocne comata. The sequence goes on along the minus strand of CM036615.1, from coordinate 989,656 downwards.
AGTGCCATCTCAAAACACATTGAGGGTTATCAGGAGTAGTCAGCATGGATTCACCAAGGGGAAGTCATGCTTGACCAATCTGATAGCCTTTTATGATGGCATAACTGGATGGATAGATGAGGGGAGGGCAGTTGACGTGGTCTATCTCGATCTCAGCAAGGCTTTAGATACTGTCTACCATAGTATCCTCACAACCAAAATTGAGATGTGTGGATTAAACAATTGGGTAGTGAGATAGATTGGGAACTAGCTGAAGGACAGAGCTCAGAGAGTTGTGGTCAGTGGGGCAGAGTCTAGTTGGAGACCTGTGTCTAGTGGGGTCCCCCAGAAGTCAGTACTGGGTCCAGCCCTGTTCAATTTATTCATCAATAACCTGGACAAAGGGATAGAGTGTATCATTAGCAAGTTCATTGATGATACAAAACTGCGAGGGCTGGCTGACACACTAGAAGGCTGTGCTGCCACCCAGTGTGACCTGGACAGGCTGGAGAGCTGGACGGGGAGAAACCTAATGAAGTTCAATAAGGGCAAATGTAGAGTACTCCATCTGGGGGAGAACAATCCCGTGCACCAGTACAGGTTAGGGACTGACCTGCTGGAAAGCAGCTCTGGGGAAAAAGACGTGGGGGTCATGGTGGACAACAGGCTGACCACGAGCCAACAATGTGCCCTCACAGCCAAGAGGGCAAATGCCATCCTGGGGTGCATTAACAAGAGTGTGGCCAGCAGGTGGAGGGAGGTTATCCTCCCCCTCTACTCTGCCCTGGTGAGGCCACATCTGGAATACTGCATCCAGTTCTGGGCTCCCCAGTTTAAGGACAAGGAACTTCTGGAGAGTCCAGCACAGGGCCAGTAAGATGATTAAGGGACTGGAGTATCTGCGTGTCACGATCCGATAGTCAGATACGTGGAGATTCTTTGCGATCCCACTAGAGCAAAACAAAGATAATATAATATCGGGTGCACAAATAGGCTTTTATTTAGGTGCAGATCAGCTGGTAAGAGTTATAACTATATATTTGTATAAGATGATAATAGATGCAATAACTAACCCTAAACTACAAAAGAGAAAGATCAGGAAAGGAAATAAAGAGTTAAAGGAAAGTCACCACCCAGAGCTCCAGCAGCATCCCGTTGGTCTCATAGTAGAAGGGGGGTGGTGGTCTGGTCCTAGGAGGCATCTTGAGACTGACACTCCTTTTATACAGTTAAATCCTGGGATATGGCACGGTGGTCACCCAATCACTGTTCCATGTATGTAGCAAAATTATTTATCACCTTGTGCATTCCTTTGGTCCAGTTATCCATATCTTTTTCTGACAAGTTGGTGATTTCCACGAAACACTCTTTGAGTCTCTTAATTCAAGGCCCGGTTATCGCTGGATGTCCTTGCTCAGTGCTGGCTGTGGCACCAATTGTGTGCTTCTTTGTCTCCAATCTCAGCACATCCCACACCAAACTCCCCAGTTTGCAGTTGCCTACAGCATTTGCCACATTGTTGACACATCGCGGAGGCTTCATGAGTAAAATGGTTTGGTGGGTTGCTGAGACATCTCTTTAGTGCAGCAGTAAATCCCGCTTAACTCTTAGATGTCTCAAGACAAACACCAGACACCCTGGGTGTCTGAATACACTGTTTATCTCTTGGATTGTTTGAGACAAGCACCATATATCCCGAATGCCACACTGCCCTATGAGGAAAGGCTAAGAGAGCTTGGTCTGTTTAGCTTAGCGAAAAGGAGGCTGAAGGGGGATCTCATCAATGCTTTTAAATATCTAAAGGGAAGGTGTCAGGAGGATGGGGCCAGACTCTTCTCAGTCGTGTCCAGTGACAGAACAAGGGGTAATGGTCACAAATTGGTACACAGGAGATTTAACCTGAATATGAGAAAACACTACTTTACTCTGACAGTAACAGAGCACTGGAACAAACTGCCCAGGGAGGTTGTGGAGTCTCCATCCCTGGAGCCATTCAAAACCCACCTGGACATGTTCCTGTGTAATCTGCTCTAGGGGATCCTGCTCTAGCAGGGGAGTTGGACTAGATGATCTCCAGAGGTCCCTTCCAACCCCTACCATTCTGTGATTTTGTGATCCCATCAATCCCTGTATAGTCCACTTTTCAGCGATGTTGTGGTTTGGGCCTAACCGACAACAAAGAACCAGCCACGTGGCCACTCACTCAACTTCCCCTCCCGCAACACACACACTGTGGGATGGGGAGGACAAAGGCCAACTAGAAGCTCATGGGTCAAGACAAAGGGCAAGGAGGGTTCATCACCGATTAAGGTCATGGGCAAAACAGACTCAACTTGGGGAAAAAATAATAATTTAATTTAACATTAATCAGATGCAAACAGGACACAGACAACAAAAAGAGCAGTGCTTACATACATTAACCCCACCCCTCCCTTCTTCCAGGGACCAAATTACTTTGTTCCTGATTTTTCTACCTCCTTACCCCCAGCAGCATAGGGGGATAGGGTCAGTTCACAGTCTGGTGGTTCCTACCGCTCCTTCCTCCTCAGGAAGAAGGATTCCTTACAGTCCTCCCCTGCTTTCCCCATGGGGTCCCTCCCATGGGAGAGAGTCCTCCACGAAGCTCTCCTTCGTGAGTCCTTCCCACAAGGTCAGGAGCAAGCGGTTCCAGCGCGGGCTGCCCACAGAGACATGGCATGCTTTGGGAACAGTGTCACAGCTTGACTCAGGATTGGCAATTAAACCAGAGACAACAATGCTCTCGATCCCCTCCCACCCAGGTAGGGAAGGAGAGAGAGAATTAAGGAGAGATACTTAGCTGGATTGAAAACTAGACAGCTGTGAGAGACGGACTCTATAATGGCCTTTAATCCAGCGACATTCACTGACCAGTCCTGGTGAGGTGCCCCCCTGGCACTCGTGAGAAGAGGACAGAGGTACCAGGCGCATGCGCACAGGACCACAGACTACAGCTCCCAGGAGGCACAGCGGGGCCGGAACCGGAAGGGGAGCAATGAGGCGCGCTCTGTGAATACTACATGGATACAGCTGCCGCTGTGAGCGTACCGCTGCGAAGGCTGCCGTGAAGTTATACGGCGTCTTTTCCTGTGGTTGTTGGCGTGTGGGCGTACCGAACGGACTGTCTCAAGGGAAAGAACGTGGATCCCGATCAGGGATTGGCTTTGGCCGTACCCCCGTGGTGAGAATTGCGAACTACATTCTGAGGCTTCTTACTAACATTCCTACATAATATTCACACATACCAGACACTCACTTGTCTTTTTCAATATTCGTCTATTTCCCAAAGGCTCTCTCCAGGCTTTCCCTCTTATCCCTGTCCGGGAACGGGAACAGAAGGGGAAGGGGAGAGGTTGTCTCTTGTTTTCTGTGTATGTTGTTATTGGTATATAGATATAGTGTTGTATAGCTGTTGGTATATGGATATATAGGTGTAGCTAAGATATGTAGATAGTCCTTGTGTGTTAATTGATATCGGACTTGCCAAACCCTCAGTGCCTTTAATAAACCTATTGATTCCTAAGCGTTGTTTGTGAGTGTGACGGGGAGTGGTCCTCAGCCCTCGATTCCCCCAAGGTGGGGGTGTGGATCGCGGCTTTACCTATCTCGGTCCGCGACATTATTGGCGTAGTCGGCAGGATCCGAGGGTCTGTTGCAGCCCCCGCACACAGATGCAGTGATAGTGAGAATGGAGGACAAAACAAGCGAAGCGATAATTGATATCGATGCTCCTGCGGAGGAGGCGTCTGGCGTTCAGTCAGGCAGCCCTGCGGGGGGGGCGATGGGTCCAACGGGCGCTAGTGTTCCTAGCAGTCCGATATATACCGAGCCACCGGCAGACCTTTCTCGCCCCTTGTATGCTGAGGTATTGGCACAGCCACCCGGAATGTACCCCCTTCCTTTATACACCCGTGACTTTGAACGGCAGGTGTTGGATGAGATAATACCCCTAAGACAGGAGCTAAAGACCCTGAGGCAGGAGGTTGAGACACTACAGCAGGAAGCGCAATTGAGGACGAAAGACACAGGGGCGAGGCATAAGAAGGAGCAGAGCGAGGGAGACGAGAAGTTGTTACAGGAGATTACATGGCTACAGGGAGAACAACAGGAGCGTGAAAGAAAATACAGGGAGCTAAAAAAAGATCATACCGACATGCAAGCAGAATACGAAAGGAAGCTGCTTGACATGCAGAGGGAACTTACAAAGACATTAAAGGCATTGGAGGGCATGGAGAGGGATGTCAGGGCAAAAAACCGAGACATTTCGAAATTGCAGCAAGAGAATGTAACATTGCAGAGGGATAATGAACGGCTCAAACAGGGGCCTCTTCCTCTTCCTCCACCCCCTGCTCCCTCTCAGGAAAAGAAGGTTGTCGATGACCTCTTGAAGCAGGAAATCGACTGGCTCCTGCAAGAAAGGCTAGCACTGATTGGTGCTTTTCACGAGCCCCAGCAGGAGCGGGTCTCCGTATCACCGGAGCCGCCCTGCAAAGTTGGGGAGGAAAGGGAAAGCCAGAGAGGGAGAAATGTACGGGGGTTTCTGGACACTATTACGTATGAATCAGGGATCCGGTATGGAGAGGGGGAGGAGGAAGAGCAGGAAGAAAAGAAGGTGCTCCGGCCTGTTAGGCTAACTACCTATACCCAGAGAGCGGGGGCTGCACAAAGAGATACAGAGATAAAGGAAAAGCCCTATTCACCTATTGATCTGGGTAAACTCAGAGAAAAATATAGCAGACTGGCTTCAGAAACAGAAGCTGATTATGTCATGAGAGTATCACTCACAGGAGGGGATGACATCATGTTGACTGAATGGGAGGCAGGTGATTTTTGGGGACCTGGAATGGTGTTACTAACCGGAAATACAAATCACCCATGGTCCCTAACGCAGCGTGTAGCCTGGAACGTAGGTAAAACTGAGGCGGTGGAGCGAGGAGAACCGACTGCCCTAAAAGGGAGCCCCAGTGACATCATGGAAAACATTCATAGGGCTGCTGCACTCCAAATGATCTATGATCGTGAGTTGGTAGTAGAGCATGCAAGTCCTATGTCCCTTCGGGTAAAAGAGAGGAGAATGATTGTGTTGATTAAGGGGCTTTCTGGGGGGCTCCAGGTAAAAGCCATGCAACGTCGAGAGGAGATTGCAGCCGGACGATTACAGGTCACGTGGGGTGACTTGGCCCAGGACCTGATTGATTGCGCTAAGGTATGTGAACATAAGGACCCTAAGCCCTCCTCTTCTACACCCAAAAGGGCTGCTCGACTGTCTTATGCTGAAGTTGCTGCTAAGCCACCCCGAGACCCCCCCTCTCCCAGACAGGGGAGGTCACGGGGTGACTGGAATGTGGTAAACAGGGATAGACAGAAGAAAACACAGCAGAGGTCACCCAGGAGACAGGCCTTTGATACACAGCATTCCTCAACACAAGATAACAAGGGGCCTTATGCTAGGCTTAAGGAGGAAGGCAGGCAATTGGGAGTGCCAGCTTCACTCCTAGCCAAGACCTGTCCTTATGAGGACCTAAAGGAACTGGTTGATGCTTTCCGAATGAGGGAACAAACCCGAGGCAGATCACGATCACAAACTGGGGCCCGAGGCCGGTCACAATCTAGAGCCTGGGATAAAGCACAGGGAAGGTCCAGTAGTTCGGGAAACTAGAATTCCCTCCTCCTGCTACAGCTGGTAAGTCAAAAAGGCGACGGAGGAGGGGTAAAACACAGAATCCTGATACAGAATGTCTACATGTCTTCCACACAGCTCAGCAAGCTCCCATAATCCAGGAATATCCTAGTCCCCCAAATGACTGGCAAAACATATTAAGACTCGTGTATAATAAGGATGGAGATCTGGTACTCACTTGTGCTGTTGGTCCAAAACGTTATCCTGTTACTTTTGTCGTAGACACAGGAGCCCAGATGTCCACACTGAAAGCTGAGGAGGCAAGGTACTGTGGCATTACCACATCTGCAAAATCGGTTTGTGTAAGTGGAGCATTTGGTAATTCTACTCTTCAGAAAACAGCCATGGTCACCATGCACCTTCCAGGAGATGACAAACCGAGCCAAACCAAAATGATCGTAGGTGATGTTCCTAACTTGTTAGGTTTGGATGTTTTGGCGGGTCGTGCCTGGAGAGACGAGCGAGGTTGCTACTGGACATTTGGCACGCCAACACTGGAAGTAAAGTTGTTACAACGTGCCCCACGTCTGCCACAGAGCAAAACAACGAGAGTAAAACAATATTCTATTCCAGTTGCTGCCAAGGATGGTATCAGGGAGGTAATAGCTGATTTAAAGCAAAAAGGTATAATAGTGCCATGCCATTCACCATACAATGCCCCAGTCTGGCCTGTGAGGAAACCAGATGGGAGATGGAGACTAACTTTAGACTACAGGAAATTGAATGCCAATACAGAAGGCCTCACTGCAGCCGTACCAAACATAGCTGAACTGGTGCTAGAAATCCAGGAAGCAGCACATCCTGTGCTGGCAGCACTGGATATCAAGGACATGTTTTTCCAGGTCCCTATTGATACCGAGGACCAAAAGTATTTTGCCTTCACTTGGGATGGAGTCCAATACACTTTCACGAGGTTGCCACAGGGATATAAACACTCACCCACAATGGCCCATCACGCACTTGCGTGTGAACTGGAAAACATTCCAGAAATCAAAAACAATTCCAAAGTGAAAGTTTATCAATACATAGATGATATACTGATAGGGGGCCAGAGTGAGGGAGAAGTGAAAGTCGTGTATGATACTATAATTATATAGGGTACCAGCTAATAAAAAAGTCTTGCAACAATTGCTGGGAACCCTTCAGTATTGGAGAAAATATATCCCTGATTTCTCTGTTATAGCACGGCCTCTTTATGGTCTCTTGAAAAAGAATCATCACTGGGAATGGAACAAATTTCATGATGAGGCCCTTGAACTGCTAATACTGGAAGCACAGACCATTTGGAAGGAAATGGGGTAGTAGAACGTACTAACGGGCTAATCAAAAGCCTTATCCGCCCACAGGACTCCAAATGGGATGAAAGGTTGCGATATGCAGTCATCACTATAAATAACAGATGAGGGGTGAACGGGTGTCCTCGTCTAACTGCTTTCTTTCCAACATCACCCACTCAGGAAAAGGAGAAACAAAGAAAGCCTTGCAACAAGAAAAAAATCTCCCTACACCCAGGACAAACTGTACTGGTTCACCTGCCAAATATTGGGAAAGTCAAAATGACCCTGCAAACGCCTGTGAATTCAAACACCTGGGTTGCATCTGACATGAATAACAAACAACTCAAAATCAGTACAAATTGGATACTTCATGTTGAATGAAGCAAGACAGATTGTAGAGATAGGTTGTAACTGTGTATCTGTATACTTGTGTATATAGCAATGTGTATATGCTAAACCAACAACCCAAAGAACCAGAGACATCCCAAGCCAGAATAGGGTCTGATCAGCCCGACACTGGTTTTGAGGGGGGAGGTACCTTGTGCATACTATGGACTTGATCACCCCATGGTTTACACACAACGCCTCCTACTATACAGCATCATGTCTCCTATACCTATTTCCCCTTTGGGTTTTGGTCTGTAAATAAGATACTAATGGTGCACCAATATATTCATTATGGGTTTTCTATTTATATTTCTCTTATGTATTATATATATGAGTATGTATATATATATATGTATGAGTTTATAAGTATATATGTTGTATAGGGAATTGTTCCCTCAGAAACATGCATAAAATGTTATATACGTTGTTTTAGATGTGTAGATTTGAAATATGTGAGATTGTATATATGTTTGTCTCAAACAGGGAAAGAGGTAAGAGTTTGGACAAGAGCCTACTAGGGTACAGATGTACATACATATACAGACACAAACATACACCACACAGGAACCAAGTCGCTGTCATAAAAGCCACGGGGTGAGATGTGAGAGACGGACTCTATAATGGCCTTTAATCCAGCGACATTCACTGACCAGTCCTGGCGATGCGCCCCCCCCCGGCACTCGTGGGGAGAGGACAGAGGTACCAGGCGCATGCGCACAGGACTACAGACTACAGCTCCCAGGAGGCACGGCGGGGCCGGAACTGGGAAAAAAAGGGAGGAGCAAGAAGACGCGCGCTCTGCGAATACACACGGATTCAGCCGCCGCGGTGAGCGTACCGCTGCGGAGGCTGCCGTGCCGTTACGGCGCTGCTCCCTGTGGTTGTTGGCGTGTGGACGTACCGAACGGACCGTTTGCCTGGAGTCTCAAGGGAAAGGACGTGGATCCCGACCAGGGATTGGCTTCGGCCGTACCCCGGTGGTGAGAATTGCGGACATCTTACTAACATTCCTACAAAATATTCACACATACCAGACACTCACTTCTCTTTTCCCATATTCTTCTATTTCCCAGAGGCTCTCTCCAGGCTTTCCCTCTTATCCCTGTCCGGGAACGGGAACAGGGGGGAAGGGGAGAGGTTCTCTCTTGTTTTCTGTGTGTGTTGTTATCAGACTTGCCAAACCCTCAGTGCCTTTAATAAATCTATTGATTCCTAAGCGTTGTTTGTGAGTGTGACGGGGAGTGGTCCTCAGCTCTCGATCCCCTGAGGTGGGGGTGTGAGTCGCGGCTTTACCTATCTCGGTCCGCGACAGCCTCCTCCCTCGGCTGCCATTTCAGTTTTAATTAATGGTCGTATAGGTACGGGTTCTGGGCCACAGTCAGAGTCAGAGTTTTCTACTGATTCATCATTGTCCTCATCACACCAAACGTCCCTGTCGTGGGCCGATATCAAAAGCTACCGGCTGTCAGGATGTTTCCGCAACTTCCCCCCCCCCCTCCCACAACGGAGAGGTTTGTAAATGAGACCGCATGCGCGGCCACTGCAAGACCATATCTTAGAGTGTAGATTGGAATGCCCCCTCACCATGCTCACAAATTGTTACCGAAACCAATGTTACAGATTAATCGGTTTATTAAGGGTTAACACAAATTGAGGGACCAAGGTTCAGGGAAGGTAATCTAGGCATATATCAGAAAGGAAATCGGGGTTCTATGGTATTAGTAAGTGCACTCCCCGTGAGAGGGGTGTAGGATTAATGGAGGAGAAGGGTAGGAATTGAACCCAGTAGATATATGTGTGTGTGGATGTGTGTGGATATATATATATTTATATGTGTGTGTATGCGTGTTACCCTTCTTCCGTAGCGAGGATGTGGCCAGCGTCCGGGTGGCGGGGCAACCAGCGGCGGCGGGGCGAGCCCGGCGGCGGGGCAACCCCTCCAGCAGGCACAGCGGGCAAGGCACAGGCAGGCAGGCAGCACGGCACAGACAGGCTCCACTCCGGTCCGTGTGGCGACTCCCCAGGCTCCGATGAGCAAGCAAGGCAGCAATCCCCCGTGAGCGAGCACAGGCCCACCCACATGGAGCGGCTGCAGTACTTGCAGGTAGCTCAGTCGATCACCAAGTCCAGCAGACGAAGGAAAGTTCTCTGGTTCACCGGCACAGCCCGCCTCCTTTTACTTGTGGCTAATTGCTCAGTCTTTCAGAGGCAGCCTGCTATCTGTATTTCTGCCAAGTCTGTGTCAGTTTGTCCTTGGCTAAATCAGCAAAAAGCACTTCGCTGGCTTGAAAGGCATTCCATCTTGTGTGGGGGGAGAAGGAAAAATAGTCCGTTCCCCACAGTCCCTGTGCCAGGAGTTAGGATCTGCACAGTCTACTAGTTTACGGATTTGATTAGCCGAGATAGTGGATGGCAATTGGCTTAATAAGAGTTCTAATCTGTTATGTATTTACTTTTCTCGCCTTTTGACCATGGCTAATAGCCCGCTGAGCCTCTGTTTTCAGTTTTTAGATCTCGATTTTCAATTGTAAGGGTGTCTACTTTAGCAGAGAGGACCTCTTCTCTTAAAGCAGTATAACCTGCATCTGCAGTCTTCTAGGGGGGTAGGGACTCTTTGATCTCCTTTTGCATGCAAGATAAACAAGCCCCTAGGATAGCACAGACAATTCCTTTACCCTTCCCCCTTCTTCACTTTTACTCACTCCAATACTGTTCTATTTGCTCTACCCCTTTTTCCTCACTTTTCCAGTATTTTTGGGCCCATTCTATTCCTGCTTGAGATGGTGCGCATTTATATTGCTGTAGCAGTTTATCCATAGTTATTCTGTCTGTGATGCCAATTTACTGTCACATGAAGGCAAAAAGCTGGGGGGTGGTGTGTGTCTATGTCGAGGCGGCGTATGGACTTCACACAACTCTATAAGAGTTATAACTGAAGACCTTTATTATTGAAAATGGCGGCAATTTATACACCTCTGACTCCAGATGTTCCACCCCAGTACAAACCCCATTGGTTACATACATTCCCAGTTCATATATGATTGGCTACGTGTCTTGTCACTTGCTGTCCATGTCACGATGACCCAGGGCTTTCGCTTCCCAGCTGGTGCCTCTCAATTCTTGCTACAATATTCTTTTCTCACTACTTCATGAGATAACAACCGTGGGATACCTACTTGTGGGACACCTGCTGTTTACTGGTCCCGTGGGGCAACGGCCTGTGGGGTACCAGCCTGTGAGACACCAGCTTGTTTATTGATACCACAGTTTGCTTCAGGGCACCTGACAATTTGGTCAGCAGCACCTGCAACACTGCTGTTTTAATTCAGGCATATTAATTTTCTATAAATCCCATATTAATTTTCCATAAATCCCATGCTAATTTTCCATAAATCCCAACAATTCCTCCTTTTTTGTTTTAGTAATAAGATGGGCATAATCCAGGCTTTGGGGTATCAATTTGTGTCAATGACAGGCCTTGTGGCCTGCCCTCCCCTCCTGGATGGCGCTCTTATAATAGAGGAGGCCATCCCTCACATCAAGGTATGGTATATGTCTCCACCACTCAACGCCTACTGGGTTGCAGCCAGCAGCAGAGCTCGAGGTTCTTCTTGGTGGCAGACACAGAGACCAACCCAGTCTTGCCCTTGATGATGGTAGGAGATGCTTGGCCAGCCCTAGTCCTTCCACCTTCTTTATCCAGTAACAAACTGCTACTATGGCAAAACACACACAGGTTATATCAATACAACAGGTTATTCAACATAAAAAAAAATACAAAATAAAAGGTGCATAATATAAAGTGCAATAAACTCTTGTTATTACAAACTATGGTGTTGGAGAGAAACTCGGTTCACAGACATTTTACAAGGAGGACGAGGTTCCGACACATGGGGCCAACATGTGTCGCAAGTCATCCTGCCCAGGGTGCATATTTGCAGTGGGACAAGGTTGTGACACATGGGGCCAACATGTGCCACAAGCCATCTCACTCTGTTCATTAGTGTCCATTCACCTTCATTATTTCTATTTCATAGCCAAATACTCGTGACAGTGTTCCTCCAAAAAGGACCTTTATTTTTCTTTTTTTTTTTTTGTGAACTACCCATATCCCCTTCATAGCTTTCTCTATCGTGTGGTTAAGCATTTTCAGAATACATGGTACACTGACAGCAGAACCAATATTACTACTAGTACGATAAGTCCATATACCATAAGATCTTTCAACCATCCAGTAATACCCCAGCTTGCCAGCCATCCATCAAGGCCTACACTCAAGTGAGTTAATTGCTTTGTGAGATGTTAAAGATCTCGGATCTTCTTCTGTATCGACTCAGAATGGTCAGACAGGTTCATGCAACACATACCCTCAAAATCCTCACATCCATGTCCTTGTGCTAATAGTAAAAAGTAAAAAAATCAATAGCTGCTCTATTTTGTAGCATGGCATATTACTAGGAAAGGAACCTAACAGATCTATCTCCTATGGTTCAAAGTCAGTTACATTTAAAGCTGCAGTCATAGGAACTATTTGTGAAACACTCGTTACCTTATCTAAAAGCTTTTTATTGTTAACATACCTAGTAAATGAATCAAAAGTACTCAAAGGGAGCCCCAGTAAACAGGTTCTGAAAGGGTCTCCCACCTTCACCACTGATAAACAAAAGGAGCCCTGCTTGGTGATGTTAGCAAAGGTGGCCCAAATATTCTGCCTTGGAGGTATCAGCCAGGGTCCATCAATCTCCATTTGCACAGTCATCACCACACAGATCAGGATGTGGATTCCAATTCTATCCAGGGCTTTACCTATTTTGCTGGGACCCATCTCGTCCCACTATCTGTAACGACACAAGCATAGCCCCTTCCCCAAGTTAACAGTCGTACTGGTCCTTCCCACTGTCCTGTCTGTGGGTTTTTCACCTGTACCCTGGCTTCTACATCCTGTTCCAATGCTCCAATATCTGTCCTGAGTCCCCGTAGATGTTTTATTATCGGTGGCACCTCCTCGCCCCCTGGCAAATTCAAAAAGTTCAACACATAAACTGCTTTCTGTAATTTCTCATGTGGTGTCAGGCCTACCTCCCCCCCTTTTTTGTTTTAGCAGTTGCCTTTTAAGCGGCTGATTCATACGTTCCACAATAGCTTGACCAGTTGGCGAATGTGGAAGACCGGTGATGTGCTGGATACCCCACTGTTGAAAAAACCCTTCAATTGCTCTACTACTATACCCAGGTCCATTATCAGTTTTGATTTCTCGCGGCACACCCAAAGCCATGAACGCTGAACGAAGGTGTTTCATGACATGTCTGCTTGTTTCCCCCGTTTGTGCAGTTGCTCAAACCACGTGGGAAAAGCAGTCCACAGAGACATGAACATACTTCAGCGTACCAAATTCAGGGACATGCGTGACATCCATCTGCCACAACTGTAACACATGAATACCTCTGGGATTGACTGCTCCAAGCATCACAAGACCCATCTGATGACAGTCTGGGCAGAGTTGCACAATGCCTTTTGCATCTGCCAATGTGATTTGAAACTGTTTAGACAGGACTTTGGCTGATTGGTGGAAAAACTGATGAGACTGTGATGCTTGGCCCATGTGATCTGGCAGTGGACCAGCCCATACAGGTGCAACCAATTTATCAGCTACCATATTCCCCTCAGTGAGCTCCCCTGGAAGATTTGTGTGGCTTTGTATGTGAGTGATATAGTAACCCTCTGAACGTTGTCCCAACAAATACCATAACGTTCTGAATTGCAAATATAAATCTTCCTGACTAACGTGTTTCAATACAGCCCTCTCTAATCGCTGGACTACTCCTACTACATACAGTGAATCTGATACCACATTCAATGGTTCTGCTGGCCATAATTTAAAAGCTTCAATTACTGCTTGTAATTCGATTTTTTGAATGGATCCATCTTTCTTCACTATCTGGTGCTTCCAGACTCCTCCTTCTCGCCACACCACAACCCCTGTCCCTGACCAACCTCCACCATCTGTAAATACTGTACGACCTTTCACTGGCACATCACTTCTTTTGGGCTTGTCTTCCAAACCCCATTCCTGCAAAAAGGTAAACATCCTGTGGGGGGGGTAGTGGACCTTGATCTGGCCTGAATAGCCCTGTAAGGCCATTTGTATTGGCAATGAAGGACAAATTTCCCAATCTAAATAGTCTACCTGTAAAGGTATAAGGACAGCACTTGGTTCTTGTCCACTGATATCCACTACCCGAGTTCTACCTTTGAGTACCACATTGCCAATGCTCTCCAATCTAGTGCTAATTGTTTTTCGAGGTTGTGATGGTAAGAAGACCCATTCCAGTATCCTAAGGGGATCACTGTCCTCCTCAATCCACTGCATGATAAGCCCATAAGGTTGGTGTTGTTGATTTATTACTGCCAAAACAAGCGGCCTTGCCTCAACCCTTTGATCCCCATGAGAGACTGCAATTTTGTTCATAATAATTTCCAAGGCTCTCATAGCCTCCTCTGTCAATTCTCTAGGGGAATGAATACTGCCTGGCCCTCTCAGTAAAGCTACTAGTGGGCCCATTTCTTCATTTGTAATACCACATACATTCCTGATCCAATTTAGGTCCCCTACCAGCTTTTGCACATCATTCAAAGTTTTTATCTCGGTTCTGATTTGCAATTTCTGTGGAATAATGTGCGATTTTGTGATTCCCCACCCCAAATACTTCCATGGTGCTATGGTCTGGACTTTCTCGGGTGCAATTTGTAGTCCCCTTTTTTCCAGTACTATTGTTAGCTCCTGCAGGATTGCTGGTCCATCCATCCCCTTTCCAGCTAAGACTATGTCATCCATATAGTGATAGATGAGTAGCTGTGGCCACCGCTCTCTTATGGGTTGTAATGCCCAGGCCACATAGGTTTGACACATGGTAGGTGAATTTTTCATGCCTTGAGGCAGCACCGTCCAATGATAGCGTTTGATGGGTTCAGCCTTGTTGATGCTAGGGACCGAAAAAGCAAATCGCTCTGCATCTTCTGGATCTAGAGGGATGGTGAAAAAGCAATCCTTTAAATCAATTACCATCATATCCCAATTTTTTGGGATCATACTAGGGGAAGGTAACCCAGGCTGTAGAGCTCCCATGTCCTCAGTGACCTAATTTACTTTCCTGAGGTCGTGCAACAGCCTCCACTTTCCACTCTTTTTTGGGATAACAAACACTGGTGTGTTCCACAGGCTCGTGGTGGGTTTTATATGTCCCTTCTGCAACTGTTCCTGAACTAATTCCTGCAATTTCGCGACCTTCTCTTGAGTAAGCGGCCACTGATCTACCCAAACTGGATCCTCTGTTTTCCACCTCAATTTGAGTATGGGTCGCTCCTCAATGGCCGCCACTAAAAATCCTTACCCTGTTTCCCAGTACTTATTGTTAAACACAATTGACTCAGCACATCCCTACCCAAAAGACTAATTGGGATTGAAGCTACATATGGGCGTATGGCACAACGATTTCCCTCTGTATCTGCACAAAAAATCATATTCACACTTTGCTTCACTGCTGAAAGTCCCTCAACCCCCATCAAACTTTGCATTGGTTGGCAAAGTGGCCATGGTCTCGGCCATGCAGCTTCTGACACAACAGTTACATCTGCCCCAGTATCAAGCAACATTTCCAAAGTATACACTTGCTTGGGTTCTTTGGGGTTCCAAAATTTCATTGTCACCATTGGCTTTTTCTTCCCTATGTCCAAAGCTAAGTAAATCTCAGGCTGTCCTGTCGATCCAAAGCCACCATCCCCCCTCACTGCCTCAGCTGCATTTGGTATTTGTGCTCTGAACGGTACCAACTGTGCGATTCTACTGTTAGCCGGTATGTTCACTGGTGGTGAGAGTGTCCAAACCATGATCTTTATCTGACCCTCAGTCACTGTCAATTATCCCTGTCAAAACAAAAATCCCTTTCTGAGTTGTTGATGATCTCCCTACTAACAAGGCACTTAATCCAAATCCAAATGGTCCAAATACCGTTGAATCTATACACTTAACTGATGTATCCCATAATGTGCATTCTAATGCTGTTACCACGTCCTCTCCAGCACTCCCTGCGGTGCTGGCGTGGAGGTGAGCCAGGCAGCCTGATTCTCCCGTCCCATTTGTGTCCTCGCGCGGGACGCTTGCGCGCTCTGCTGACCGTTTCCCAACACTGCACATTCCTTTGTTAATCTCGACCGGCAGTCCGCCATCCGATGACCAGGCTTCCCGCATTTAAAACAGATTACAGCATTTTTTCCCACAGCGTTCCGCCCCGCATTCTGCCCCACTCCCGGGGAGTCTCCCCCTTTCTGTTGTTTACACTGGGACCGCAAATGTCCCGGCTTGCCACAATGAAAGCATCGTCTGTCTGGGCTTTGATTTACCAGCAGCTTAATTGCAGCAGCGAAGGCTTGTGCTTGCAGCTCGGCTGTATGTTCTGCGGTACCAACACGATTACATGCTTCAACCATCTGTATCAAGGTTGCATCACGCGGTAGAGCCAACAGAATTCTCTTGCAAAGACCGTTAGCGTTCTCAACTGCCAAATTCATTAGGAGTGCTGTCTTTGCATCAGCATTAGTAAGCACCTTATCTAATGCATCCCTCAAGCGATCAATAAATGTCATATATGGCTCATTCGCGCCCTGTCTGATCTGCGTGTAAGACGGTTGCACCTTCCCTTCCTCCGGGATCGTTTTCAAAGCTGCGAGCGCAAGGCTTGCTGTCAGCTGCAGTGCCTCAACTGGCAGCCGAGCTTGTAACTGAACATTAGCAGACAGGCCCCTGCCCCATTAACTGCTGAAAGGTGATTAAGTGCAAAGGATCTCCCTCAGATCTCTCTAAGTTCTTCAAGCTCTCCATTTCACAACTTCTGTGCCATCTGTCCTGCCACAACAATTTCTGAGTGGGGGTTAGTATCATTTCTGCCAGCTGTCTGCAGTCTCCCGGGGTTAGAATCTGTCCTGTATAAATGTTATCTAACAGAGCTTGTGTAAACGGTGCTTGCAACCCATATGTTAAGGCAGACTTTCTCACCTCTTTTATCATATCCCAATGAAAAGGTGACCATTGGTTGGGACCCTTGTTTACCAAGGTGACTGGAAATGCGGACATCAACCCCGGCCCAAGTAGTTCCCCCTCCCGCAGAGCGTCAGCATATACCCCCCCCACACCTCTTTCTCAGATCGTATGCATATTTCCCTTGTCCCGCCCCCCGCCCGCTAGACTCACTCCCTGACTTCCCCCAGTCACTAGCATCGTCGGACAAGGGCGGATACACGTCTTCAAGTTCTCTTCCTTCCGGTGAGGTCGCGTTGCCGATCTTCTTCCACGGTTCCGGGCGGTGCAGTTCCGGACCACACGGGCAGTGATTGGTGCAGCTCTGGTAAATGGGCGGACACTCCTTCAATATCACTCATTGGATCTTTTCTAGCAGCGCGTCGTCTGTGTCTTGCGGCTCCGATTTTCACATCGGCTCCTCGGTGCCGGCAGTGCACGGACCCTTCAGGGCTGTGTCAGGAGGAGGAGGAGGAGGTGGCAGCGGCTGCGACTCCGTCCGGGCTCCATCAGGAGGCAGGGGCGGTGCGGATGGTTTTACCACGGTGCTTTCTTCCGGGCGTTTGGGATTCTCCGCCGAATCAGCAATCGGGACAAAAATGGTTGGGACTTTTGAAAAAGGTTTAGAATCTCCAGGCCATATAACGTGAGGGGATGTCAGCGTCAAGTCCATGCCGGCGGCTTGTCTTTCTGCTCTCATGGCTTGCAAAGTTTGTATGACTAGCTGCCAGGCAGCAGCGAGTTCACTAGCTGTCCGGTCGCCTTTACTAATTGCTTCCCACAGTTTGTCCCCTACTGCGTCCCAAGTCTCTAGTTTAAATGCTAATACAGGGTCAGAAGCAAAACCCTGGGTCCGGCACCACTTCGAAAACTTCTTCAAGGTGCCCTCGTCATACTTTATCCCTCTCTTAGAGAGTATATGTAGCAGGATCCTAACTACTGCCCCTTCTTCTTGACTAAGACTCTGACCCATGTTACTCCCCGGCTGCTCACCTCTCCAGGCGAGATACCGTTGCAACGATTCCACTTCACTTAGGCCATTGTCCAACCCCCCGAACCGGTCCAGCCGGCCAGCTTCCAGCCGGTCCCTCACGTTGCCTCCGCAGCACTCCTTCGTAAATCACGTCGGGGTCACCCCTTGTCGAGACGGCACATGGACTTCACACAACTCTATAAGAGTTATAACTGAAGACCTTTATTATTGAAAATGGCGGCAATTTATACACCTCTGACTCCAGATGTTCCACCCCAGTACAAACCCCATTGGTTACATACATTCCCAGTTCATATATGATTTGCTACGTGTCTTGTCACTTGCTGTCCATGTCACGATGACCCAGGGTTTTCGCTTCCCAACCGGTGCCTCTCAATTCTTGCTACAACATTCTTTTCTCACTACTTCATGAGATAACAACCGTGGGATACCTACTTGTGGGACACCTGCTGTTTACTGGTCCCGTGGGGCAACGGCCTGTGGGGTACCAGCCTGTGAGACACCAGCTTGTTTATTGATACCACAGTTTGCTTCAGGGCACCTGACAATTTGGTCAGCAGCACCTGCAACACTGCTGTTTTAATTCAGGCATATTAATTTTCTATAAATCCCATATTAATTTTCCATAAATCCCCACATGTCTATGTGTGAAACGGATACGTAGCTGAACAGATCGGTGTAACATAGATGTGTGGTGGAAGGGAACCCTCCTGTTAAACCACAGGATTTCAGTCTACAGCTGCCTTACTACCCAACAACCCTCTTATACAGGGGTGCTGGGGGTGGCTGGACTGCAGTCTTATGTCCCAGGTGTTAATCAACGGTTTATGACTAAAGGATTGTGTGTTTTTATGATTACAACCATATAATGTTTGTCTGTCCCACTGTCCTCAAGCAAGGCCTGCTGTAAGACAGATTTGCAAAATGGCAAATTGTCCTAGGTTGAGCCAGGTTTAAGCTAATTTTCCTTTTACTGATTTCTTTTCCTTCAGTAAGCTCTCTTTTAACTAGCAATAAGTGTTCCAGCTAGTGGGCTGATAACACTGGAATGTTTATGTTTCTGCTGAGACTCCAAGGTCGCTTCTTAGCTCTGCTGCTACAGAGGTGTCATGGACCGAGATGGGTAAAGCCGCGACTCACACCCCCTCCAAAGGGGATTGAGGGCTGAGGACCACTCGCTGTCACACTCACAAACAATGCTCAAGAATCAATAGGTTTATTTAAGGCACTGAGGTTTTGGCAAGTCCGTTGCTACAAAACGATATCAAATGTCAGAATAAATATACACAAAACAGTACACAAAAGACAATAGATAAATCCCCCTTTCCCCCGTTCTTATTCCCGGACAGGGATAAGAGGGAAGAAGCTTGGAGAGAGCCTTTAGGAAATATGAAATTGAGTGTATATAGGAAATTGAGAAAGTGAGTGTATGGTGTGTATGAATGTTTATAAGCGTTAATAGGAAGTGTCAGGACGTAGTTAAGTTCGCAAGTCTCACCACCGGGGTGCGGCCAAAGCCAATCCCTGATCGGGATCCACGTCCTTCTCCAACGACTCCAGGCAAGCAGTCCGTTTGGTACGCTCACACGCCAACATCCACAGGAAAAGGCCCTTCACGGCCCCACGGTTCCACGGCAGCCTCCACAGCGACACACATACGGCGGTGACTATATCTGAAGTGGCTAGTGGGGGTTCACAACGCCCGCCTTTCGGCTCCCCTTCCGGTTCTGACCCCGCTGTGCCTCCTGGGAGCTGTAGTCTGTGGTCCTGTGCGCATGCGCCTGGTACCTCTCTCCTCACGGGTGCGGGGCGTGCATCACCAGGAATGGTCAGTAGATGTCGCTGGATTAAAGGCCATTATAGAGTCCGTCTCTCACAAGAGGCTACCGGGGCAGGAGAATTGTATCCGTGACCAGCCCGAAGGGGAGCTGGACTAGACAGACAGCAAAATTGACCAAAGGTATTCCATTCCATATATCTACGTAAGCTCCGAGTAAGGTCAGAGATCACAGAAGAGAACTTCCTTCCTGCTTCTTCTTCCCTTTCTCTTCCGTCCATGGCCGGCGTCCTAGGAGGACTCCATCCATCACCGTCGACCCCTAGGCT
Organism: Hemiprocne comata; assembly: GCA_020745705.1. NCBI lineage: Eukaryota > Metazoa > Chordata > Aves > Apodiformes > Apodidae > Hemiprocne > Hemiprocne comata. The sequence continues at coordinate 970,142 of CM036615.1, read as the reverse complement.
CTGACCTCATAACCCTCATAACTCTCCTCACAACCCTGTCTTCTCTGCCGTTATCAAAAACAGCGGTCCGAGACTTTTCAGGACTGTTCACAGCTAAGGAGGGTGCCTGGGGAGTTGCTGGGGGTGGGGGGAGGCAAGAGGCTTTTGCACATTCCTGAACATATTTGTATATAATTGTACATATAATTAAAGCTGTCTAGTTTAGTTTTCAATCCAGAAAAGTCTCTCTCCTTGTTATCGCTCTCCTTTCCCTACCTGGAGGAGGGGATGAAGAGCATTGTTGTCCCTGGTTTAATTGCCGATCCTGAGTCACACCATGACAACAATTCATTGGCCCCCAATGTGGGGTTTGATTTTAAGCCCAGGCTATAAATTCTCACTAATTGGGAATGTTTAAAATTCCATCTCTGATGGGAGGAATCCCTCAGATGGCAATGAGAAACACTTCTGCTGAATCTAATGGCAGATTGAAAACTGAACAGACACCTTCTGGAATGTTTCTGCTGGACTTTTTCCCAAAATGCAATCATACATGTGATATGCAGCCAGGATCATGCTGCTCCGTGTAGCTGCTCTTGTTATTGTTTTATGGTGTATAGACAGAAGTGTAGCCATGATCAACCGTATAATTACCAGCCTAGTGATCCTAGGGTTTTTGATACTGATCTTTATGGGGGCACTCTATGTGTACAGTTATGGTACAGATCCTCAAGTGAACAAAAAGGTCTATGATGGTAACGACAGTAGCAGGTCCAGTTTTACTTCTCCGTTTTCTCTCAAGCTGAATCGCCCAGCTCTTGATCTGAATAGCATTGTTTCAGTAGGGATGCTTCTGCTGAATGTTTATAATGTATTGTGGATGCATAGGGTGAGGTGTTGTTCTACTCACTGCCAATCTCCCACAGGCAACACTGCTGCCACCTGTGATGCTGCTACCACCACTCCTGCTGCTGCCATCACTGGTATACTACTACCAAAACAGCTGCTTCTGCAAAGATTAAGTCCAATCCCCTTCGATTCAAACTAAGAGTTAATCCTGTGACCAGGAGCAAAGCAAAGGCGAAAAGCTCCAGCCTTTTTACCCACTCCCATCTGAGACATCCAGAGTTTCTTCAAACTGTGTTAGAGACTGAAACTGGGAAAGTAGATGATTCTAAATCAGATTATGGAGCAGGTATTTCTCAAGCAGCTAAGAAATCAGACCACTCTCAAGCAGATAGAAAAGCAGGCCCTTCTCAAGCAGATGATAATGATGATCTTGGCCAGCCTTTCTCCCTAAAGGAACTGTGCCTCATGAGAAAGGACTTAACCCGCACTGACGGTGAGGGACTTCTTCCTTGGTTGCTTCGATGCTATGATAGTGGGGCTGAAACCTATGATGTGGACGAGAGAGAAGCCAAGCAGTTGGGATCCCTGGCCAGAGATGCTGGTATTGATAGAGCATTTGGTAGTAAGATGGGAGCTACCACCCTGTGGGGCCGACTTGTTTCAGCTGTGAGGGAGAGATACCCCCATAAGGGTGACATTGAATGGTGCCGAAGCAGAACACCCACTCTTGAGAGAGCCATCACGTACTTGAGAGAATTGGCTGTGCGAGAGGTGATCTACGATAACAATGGACTTACAAATCCTGATGATGTTCTGTGCGACACACAAATATTCCGGAGGTGTGCACAGGCTGTACAATCAGCATATACCCATATATTCTCCTTCATGGGATGCACTGATGATGACACAAGACCAACTGTGCGTGAAGTGGCTTTCAGAGCATGACAGTATGGAGACATGATCTCTGATTCCCATCAGTTCCACACCTCAGCCATTGAACAAATGACTGATAGGAAGAATAAGATGACAAACAGATGGGAAGGTAAACCCCAGTATCTCCCTAGAGAAAAATGGTCACGTGTTGCAGCCATTAAGTGGAGATGTCCTGCTACGAGACAGCAGAAAGAGAAATGGGACCTACTTCGACGCCACCTGTGGTGTCTCTTGCGTAATTATTGTATAGAGGACATGAGAACCTGGGACAATAAACCCACTGATATTCTCCAGATAACCATACAAGAGCTACAAAATAGAACAAGGGCAGGAGATGGTTCTTTCAGAAAGAAGGCTGCACCAATCTCCACCCAGGATGGTGCTTCAACCTCAAATGCTCCACATTAGAGGTGACCTGCCTCTGGCCAGGAGGAGGAGAGGGACAACCGAGTTTAGTGGACTGTGTGGATTTGGTGGCCTGGCACATTGGAACCACAAAGGTATAGAGCCTTGGTGGACGCTGGTGCACAGTGCACCCTAATACCACCGAATCATAAGGGGACAGAATCTGTCACTATTTCTTAAGTGACAGGAGGATCTCAAGAACTGACTGTTGTGGAGGCTGATGTGAGCCTCACTGGTAAAGAGTTGCAAATGCACCCTATAGTGAATGGCCCAGGTGCTCCGTACATCAATAGCATAGACTATCTCAAAAAAGGATATTTCCGTGACCCAAAAGGGTACTGGTGGGCCTTTGGTATAGCAGCTATAGAGAATGAGGACACTGAACAGCTGCATATTTTGCCTGGCCTTTCAGATGACCCTTCTCTAGTGGGGTTGCTGAAGGTTGAAGACCAACAGGTGCCAATTGCCACTTCAACGGTGCATAGACGACAATATCATACCAACAGAGACTCTGTGATCCCCATTCATAAGCTGATCCAGCAATTGGAGAGCCATGGAGTGATCAGCAGGACTCACTCACCCTTCAACAGTCCTATTTGGCCAGTGCAAAAGCCTGATGGCAAGTGGAGGCTGACAGTGGACTATCGTGGCCTGAATGAGGTTACACCACTGCTCAGTGCTGCTGTGCCAGACATGCTAGAACTTCAGTATGAGCTGGAGTCGAAAGCAGCCAGGTGGTATGCACCTTTGACATTGCTCAGGCCTTTTTCTCTATTCCTTTAGCACCAGAGTGCAGGCCACAGTTTGCTTTCACTTGGAGGGGAGTCTAGTACACCTGGAATTGACTGCCCCAGGGGTGGAAACACAGCTCAACCATTTGCCATGGACTGATCCACGCTGCACTGGAGAAGGGTGGAGCTCCAGAACACCTGCAGTACACCGATGACATCATTGTGTGGGGTGACACACCAGAAGAAGTCTTCGAGAAAGGTAAAAAGATCATCCAAATTCTTCTGGATGCTGGTTTTGCTGTAAAAAGAAGCAAGGTCAAGGGACCTTCACGACAGATCCAGTTTCTGGGAATCAGATGGCAAGATGGATGTTGCAAGATCCCAATGGACGTCATTAACAAGATAACAGCTATGGCCCCACAAACTACTGAAAGGGACACTCAAGCCTTTTTAAGGACTGTTGGTTTCTGGAGAATGCATATTCCAGGTTATAGTGAAATTGTGAAACCTCTCTATGAGGTGACCCGAAAGAAGAGTGACTTTAAATGGGGTCCTGACCAAAAGAGAGCTTTTGAGCAGATTAAAAAGGGGATTGTGCAGGCAATGGCCCTTGGACCAGTTCGAACAGGGCCAGACATCAAAAATGTGCTCTACACCGCAGCCGGGTACAATGGTCTTACCTGAAGCCTCTGGCAGAAAGCACCAGGGGAGACTCGAGGTTGACCCTTGGGATTCTGGAGCCAGACCTACAGAGGTTCCAAGGCCAACTACACATCAACTGAGAAGGAGATACTTGCAGCATATGAAGGAGTTAGAGCTGCTTCGGAAGTGATCGCCACTGAAGCGCAGCTCCTCCTGGCGCCCAGATTATTAGTACTGAGCTTCATGTTCCAGAGTAACCTTTCTCCTATCCATCATGCCACCGATGCCACTTGGAGTAAATGGACTGCTTTGATTACCCAGCGAGCTCGAATAGGAAGGCCTAATCGTCCACGTATCTTAGAAGCAATTACAAACTGGCCAGAAGGCACACACTTTGAAATGCCACCACAAGAAGTGGTGAGACGGGCTCAAGAAGCTCCACCATATGTTCATCTACCAGACACTGAGAAACAATATGCTCTTTTCACTGATGGCTCCTGTTGTCTTGTAGGGAACCGCCGGAAGTGGAAAGCTGCCGTGTGGAGTCCTACACGACTAGTTGCACGAGCAGCTGAAGGAGAAGGTGAATTGAGTCAATTTGCAGAGGTAAAAGCCATCCAGCTGGCTTTGGACATTGCCAAGCGAGAGGGGTGGCCAAGACTCTATCTCTACACTGACTCTTGGATGGCAGCAAATGCCTTGTGGGGTTGGCTAAAACAGTGGCAGCAGAACAACTGGCAGCGAAAGGGTAAACTTATTTGGGTTGCTGAACTGTGGAAAGACATCGCAGCTCGGATAGAGAAACTGGTTGTAAAAGTGCGTCATGTAGATGCACACGTACCTCTGAGTCGAGCCACTGGGGAACTAGTTCCAAGAGGGCCAGACATCAAAAATGTGCTCTACACCACAGCTGGGTACAACAGTCCTACCTGGAGCTACCATCGACACAACCAACAAGCAGATGAGGCTGCTAAAGTGTTCCAAATAGACTTAGACTGGGAACATAAGGGTGAACTCTTTTTAGCTCGATGGGCCCATGACACTTCAGGTCATCAGAGCAGAGATGCAACACACAGATGGGCTCATGACTGAGGGGTGGACTTAACCGTGGATGCTATTGTGCAGGTTATCCACGAGTGTGAAATGTGCACTGCAATTAAGCAGGCGAAAAGGTTGAAACCTTTGTGGTATGAGGGGAGATGGTCAAAGTACAGGTATGGGGAGGCTTGGCAAATTGACTATATCACACTGCCTTAGACCCACCAGGGTAAGCACTATGTGCTTGCAATGGTGGAAACTAGTACAGGATGGTTGGAAACATATCCTGTGCCTCATGCCACAGCCCGGAATACTATGCTGGGTCTTGAGAAGCAAATCTTGTGGAGACATGGTACTCCAGAAAGAATTGAGTCAGACAATGGGACTAATTTCAAGAACAATCTTGTGACTGAGTGGGCCAAAGAACATGGTATCGAGTGGATATATCATATCCCATACTATGCACAAGCCTCAGGAAAAATTGAAAGGTACAATGGTCTGTTAAAAGCTACCCTGAAGGCAATGGGTAGTGGAACTTTCAAAAATTGAGACAAAAATTTGGCAAAGGCCACCTGGTTAGTTAATACCAGGGGATCCATCAGTCAGGCTGGTCCTGCTCAGTCAGACCTTCTACACACTGCAAATGGGGATAAAGTCCCTGTGGTATGTGAAAGAAACCTGTTGGGTAAAAGTGTTTGGGTTTATCATGCTTCAGGCAAAGGTAAACCTCTCCGGGGTGTTGCTTTTGCTCAGGGACCTGGACATACCTGGTGTGTGATGATGGAGGATAGTGAAGTACAATATGTACCTTAAGGTAATCTTACTCTGGAGGAGAATGCTTAATTTGAGAGTTGGTAAAATTATAGAGCCTATATGTAATATATGGTATGGAATAAGGGGTGGAATGTCCTAGGTTGAGCCAGGTTTAAGCTAATTTTCCGTTTACTGATTTTTTTTCCTTCAGTAAGCTCTCTTTTAACTAGCAACAAGTGTTCCAGCTAGTGGACTGATAACACTGGAATGTTTATGTTACTGCTGAGACTCCAAGGTCGCTTCTTAGCTCTGCTCCTACAGAGGCTACTGGGGCAGGAGAGTCATATCTATGACCCCCCCATAGGGGAGCTGGACTAGACAGACAGCAGAACTGACCAAAGGGATTCCATTCCATATATCTATGTAAGCTCCGAGGAAGGTCAGAGATCCCAGGAGACAACTTCCTTCCTGCTTTTTCTTCCCTTCTCTTCCATCATTGGCTGGCATCCGGGGAGGACTCCATCCATCCATCACCGTCAACCCCTAGGCTCTGACCTCATAACCCTCATACCCCAGCCCCTGTCTGCTCTGCCTTATCTCCTGCCTGCGGGCTGAGACATTTTGGGACTCCTCACAGCTAAGGAGAGTGCTGGGAGAGTTGCTGGGGGTGGGGGGGAGGCAAGAAGCTTTTGCACATTCCTGAACATACTTGTATATAATTACACATATAATTAAAGTTGTCTAATTTAGTTTTCAATCCAGCTAAGTCTCTCTCCTTAATTCTCTCTCTCCTTCCCTACCTGGGTGGGAGGGGGAGGGGATTGAGAGCACTGTTGTCTCTGGTTTAATTGCCCATCCTGAGTCAAACCATGATAATCACAGAGTGGTCAGGGTTGGAAGGGAAGGTGTTTTAATATTTGGTTTTGTTTCTCATTACCCTACTTTGATTTGATTGGCAATAAATTAAATTAACTTCCCCAAGTGGAGTCTATTTTGCCTATGACAGTAATTAGTGAGTGATCTCTCCCCGTCTGTATCTCAACCCAGGAGCCTTTCATTATATTTTCTCTCCCCTGTCCAGCTGAGGAAGGGGAGTGAGAGAGTGGCTTGGTAGGTACCTGGCATCCAGCCAAGGTTAACCCACCACATTCATAGGTTTCCTTGAGTTGTTTAAAGACACTTTCTCATTCTGATCAGGTGGTCTGTAACAATTTCCCAGCACAATGTCATCCTTATTGGCATCTCCTCTGATTTTGACCCACAAGCTCTCAACTAGATTTTCATCCATCCCATAGAAGAGCTCCATACATCCAAGCTAATCCTTTGTAGATGGCAAATCCTCCTTTCACATTTGCCCTGCCAGCCTTTCCTGAAGAGCTTGTACCCATCCATGACAGCACTCCAATTGTGTAAGCTGTTTCACCATGTCTCAGTTATTCCAACAATGTAACAGCTTTGTGACCACATGCGGTGCTCTAGCTCTAAGGCAGGTAAGCCCCTACTTAGTCACTTGCTCATTCCCCGCCCCAGCAGAATGGGGGAGAGAGTCAGAAGGGCAAAAGTGAAAGAAAAACTCCCACACCTGTGGATCGAGATAAAGACAGATTAATAAGTGAAGGGAAAAAAAAAAATAAAAAGAAACAAGCAATACAAAAAAGCAATAAGCAATCAGTCACCACCCAATGCCTATGCAGTCTCCGAGCAACAGCTACCTTGGAAAAATTCCCCCCCCTCCATTGTATCGCTGACCATGACATACGGTATAGAATATCTCTCTGGTCCATTCATGTCAGCTGTCCCAGCTGTGTCCCCTCCCAACCTCTTGCTCAACCCTACCTTCCTGGGGTGGGCAGAGTGGGAAACAGAGAAGACCTTGATGCTATGCAAGCACTGTTAAGCAATAGATAAAACATTAGTCTGTTATCAACACTATTAAACTCAAATAATAATCTCTTTTGCAGTCTGAGAAACAGTGTTAGTTTTTTACTCTTAATGCTGCTACATAAATATTAACTGCCTTATCTAAAAGACAGAAGTTGAAATAATTTTTCTTTCTAAATCAATAGTATTGCAATTTAAAATATTTAACTATATAAACCCCAAAACAATTCAAATGTCAAATGTTTGCAACAGGAAAACAAATTTATTTATTTCAGAAGACAATACACAATTTTGTTTTGAAAAACACAAGAAAACTAGCCTGAGTTCATGTCTGAAATATTCATAAAAAAACTACTGTCTTCAGTATGTTCCAGTCATTATTTTTAAACAACACACTAAAAGTTAATATATATTTTATAATTATAAAAGTTTCCTAGTTATAGTACAGTCCACAATACAAATTGCCCACAAACTATTATTTAGCTCCTTCCAATTTTGACAGGACATGAGATACTGAAAGATTTAGCATTTCTCACAAAAAAAAAAAAGATCACATCAGGAAATGCATATTTACAAAATCAAATACATTATTAAAAAAACCTGTCAAATTATTATATAAAGATGTTTTCCTTAAATAATTGTGTTCAATTAATTAAAAAACTGCAAAACATTACATTATGTCACATGTATAGTCTACGGAAAAGTTGCTTTCTTAATTTATATAATGTATGCAGTAAATAGGAAAACAAAAGTTAAATTTCTTCTAGTGTTATTACATTTCTGTGCCTGTGGGACTGAATAATGTAATCTGCCACTTACTAAGTGAAATTTAAATGATGGCACTTAAAAAAATACAGTATAAAGTAAATTGAACCAAGTAAGTTTCCTAGAAGGTAAGAAAGCCCTGAGTGATGACAGAATTATTGATTGGCAAGCTCTAGAATTAACCTAATTACAGTTTACCACCTGAGGCAAAATTTCCCAAGTGTTTGAAAGGCACTCAAAGTTTATTCAATAGCCTCACTGGTTATTTCCTGTAAATCCAAATTTCCACTGAAGATGAGAAACTTGCTTTGGTAAAAAATTATATTCTTCTGACACTTTAAATTGTTTTATTGGGTTACTTTAAGATGATGTTTGATGTTTAATGTTTAAATACAAAGCAATCACTTTAACAATGTATTTGGGAACCCTTTAGTATTTGTGTAAAAAAAAAAAAGAAAAAAAGCCTCTTGTTGATATCAGCAAATCTAAAGATACTGGATTAGGTCCCTGGTAAACACCAATCAAGGTGAGGTTGTCCCTCTACAGTCTTAACTATTTTAAAATATTTATTAGAGTAATGTTTACCCAGTGCTGAAAGTTCTTGCAAGACATTTGCATCACAGTCAAGGAAGCACTTAAGAACATAGCATTTCCCTGATTCGGACTTCAATGAGGGTCATTTTGATGCTCATACTCTTGTTATGGACTTTCTGCTCTACAATGAATTTCAGCCTTAATGATTAATGGCTGCTCATGGCTTGGTTGGCTGCTCATGGCTTTTTGGTTGCTGATTGCTTGGATGGGTGTATGCTTCACTGGATATAAAAATGGCTTGATGGCCAGGCCCAAAGTATTGTGGTGAATGGAGTTAAATCCAGTTGGCGGCCAGTCACAAATGGTTTTCCTCAGGGCTCAGTATTGGGGCCAGTTCTCTTTAATATCTTTATCAATGGTCTGGATGAGGGCAATGAGTGCACCCTCAGTAAATTTGCAGACAAGTGTTGATCTGTTTGAGAGTAGGAAGGCTCTACAGAGGGATCTGGACAGGCTGGATCAATAAGCCAAGGCCAATTGTTTGAGATTCAACAAGGCTAAGTGTCAAGTCCTGCATTTGGGCCACAACGACTCCATGCAACACTACAGGCTTAGTGATGAGTGGCTGGAAAGCTGCCTAGATGAAAAGGAAGTGGGGGTGTTGGTCAATAGGCAGCTGAATATGAGCCAGCAGTGTGCCCAGGTGGCCAAGAAGGCCAATAGTATCCTGGCTTGTATCAGAAATAGTGTGGCCAGCAGGACTAGGGAAGTGATTGTCCCCCTGTACTCGGTACTGGTGAGGCTGCACCTTGAATATTGTGTTCAGTTTTGGGCCCCCCCACTACAAGAAAGACATCAAAGTGCTGGACCAAGTCCAGAGAATGGCAACAGAGCTGGAGAAGGGCCCAGAGCACAAGTCTTATGAGGAGAGGCTGAGGGAACTGGGGTCATTTAGTCTGGAGAAAAGGAGGCTGAGAGGAGACCTCATTGCTCTCTGGTTGCAGCGAGGTGAGTGTCGGTCTCTTCTCCCAAATAGCAAGTGATAGGATGAGAGGAAATGGCCTCAAGTTGTGCCAGGGGAGGTTTAGATTGGATATTCGGAAATTTAATAAGTGAAAGGGTTGTCAAGCACTGGAAAAGGCTGCCCAGGGCAGTGATGGAGTCACCATCCCTGGAGATATTTAAAAGACATGTAGTGCTTAGGGACATGGTTTAGTGGTGGACTTGGCAGTGCTAAGTTAACGGTTGAACTTGATGTTAGAGGTCTTTCCAACCAAAACAATTCTATGATTCTATTATTTACAAGACCATTTTTAACCAAATGTTTAATTACTCAGGGCTTCCAATCCAAACATTTTATTAGCTGGGTTGTTGGGTTTTTTTTAATGAAAAAAAATCAAAATAAACCAAAAGAGTTTAAATGATCAAACTAAGGCATATTTTCCTCAAAAAAAAAATTAGGCAGTCACTTTGTAAGTGGCTTACAGTAAAATGGGTAAATTAAACTCAGGTCTGCTGGCATATAAAATCACTAGCAGCAGTGTTCAAGGCATGCGAACTGGGAAGCATTTACAATAAATTACAAATAAAATATTGTTAAATTAAACCCCTTTGAGTATTGCATTTTAATTATGCATGAATTTGTATTAACTGACTAAAACTCTTTACAACTTACTTGCACTATACTATTGATGTCATTCCACTAAACAATATAATGAGACTTTTTTTTTATTCTGCTAGATTTGAATACCTACATCTGCACCTAGTGTTGCTGTTGCTACTGCAAGGAACCTGTAGAAAAGCTCAGTAAGGTGGTATTCCTATCTATAATTTTCAACAACTCTACTCACTTCTGAACTTTTTCCCTTGTTCTGGTGAGTACTACTTGTAAGAACAAAGGACTTTTTCAACACAGCAGAAGGCAGGTGCAATTTCAAGGTGTTTATTTTTCTTTCTAAATTCTGACATTCAATAATCCAAACTGCATCCCTGTAGAGGAAGCTGAATCTAGTACCTCTGTCTTTCCATTAGTTCACATCACAGTGACTGAATGTTAAAAGTAATATGAATACAAGTGTCCTTTTTGTCTATTTATCAGATTTTTTTTTTTCTAAACTTCCATCTTGTAAAGGCATCTTTAATAAACAACTTATGTCTGTAGACTAAAATATTTGATTTCTCCAGATATTTATGCAATTATGAAAACAAAATAGCAGAAGTAGTGTTTTGCACTAGACAGCATGTTGATGGCAGTGAATAATTTAGCCTAAATCTATTGAGCCTTCTGTGACAAAACCATTTCTGTCTAGTATGCAAGTATTTAATTTAGAAATAAAAAAAAAATCTACAAGACAATCAGCTACCTATTTGTATAGAATAATTTCAGTGGTCTAATTAAAGTACCTAAAAAGTGTATGCTTACAATGCTCAAAGGGTTAATGCAAGACATTACATTAAATTAATTTTCTAAGGCTAAAAACTAAGCACTTTGCATTTATGCTTCTATTCCTGTTTTTTTTTTCCTTTTTATCACCAAAGTAGCAAAGATACTAGAATACCTTTCATTGACCTGTTTTTAAACCACAGACATGATAATTTTCCTGTTCTATAGAGACAAGGATGCAATTTTCAGAAATGTATACTGATCTCTCAAATTAATGTTTTAAACTCTGAAATCACTGTCCTGTGACGTACCAAAAATACTTACATTATTAAAAAAGTTAATTTTTCACCAGTTTTTTTCATTACTACAAAAAGATATTTTACTTTGTAAAACCACTCTATAAATTAAGTTAGATTGCAATGTAGCTCTAACTAATATAAATGTTCCTCTGAACAATGCTGATATAATTTGTTGAGAAACACAAATATATCAGGTCAGGTCTCCTCCCATGGAAAATATTTTTAACAGAAGCAGTGTTTCAGACATTTAAAAATGCTTCAGTTTAAATTAAAATGTTTTATAGACCTATACATTCCTCAGTGACAATACACCAGCACATTATTTTATACATTTGTGAACTAAAGGCAGAAATGCTGTACATCATCATTTTGTATGTAAACAATTTAAAGAATATTCTCCAAATTTTTTAATGGAACTGTCACAGTTTGACTCTCAAACCAGGACAGGAACATTAAAAAAAAAAGTGCAGTACAGTAATAAAACACAGAAATAGATAACTGAAAAGAGAGATTTGTTAAAAATGATTTACAATGAGAAATATAAAACTTGTGAAAATTTGGCCCCATGTTTTGAAAAAGTAATTCAACAATACCATTCCACCACATTGTTCACCAAGTTCTTTGTGCGAATAGGGGAAGTATCTCTAAAATAATTATTTTGAATTTCACATAAAGGTCGGGTAAAATCCACAAATCATACAAGCGCTTATCTTATAATGTCTAGCCAGTGGATGTTTACTACAGCTCTTTAGAGCTCTAAAAGATTTAAGCAGGCTTCAGAGTGGCAATTCAGCCACATGCAACACACTACATCATTTGGACTGAGGTATCCATATCTTTGTTCTTAAATCACTAACAACACCCATATATTGACAAATATTAAAAGTGTGTAAATTGTTTAATATGTGTACATTTGATCAAAATTGCAGTAAATTTAAAAGCAAAGCACAAAAATCTCAAACATAACTATACACAGCAGCTTACAGCAACTTAATTCTTTTAAATATTTGTTAAAGTGGGGAAAATATTACTTAAAAGTTTGAGAGAATAATCAGTTGATAAGCATAGAATTACAAACTCCATTCAGTTGTCTGAATCAGGGATAGTTCCAATTTGTCTTGATAACTGCTATTAGAATCTATTATATACATTCTATCTTTGTATGCGTATATTTTATTTTATTTTTGCACTACATGAACAGTGATTGACTGTTCCTAATATCAGTCAAAGGATATTCAGGTCCCACCTCTCAGCAACAACAAATCCAATATTCCACTAATAAAGAACAATGATAAGAAAACATTTAAAGTTTGTCAACACAAAATTTGAAACCAGCCAATACAGACCATCAGTACAGCATAGAACACTATGTTAAAAATGGAAAATGTTGAATGTTTAATTTTATTTTACTTTTAAAAATCTTATAATGCAAAAATAAAATGGTGTAAATATTTATCATAGGTTAGTTTTTAGGATTTTTGGTAAAGGGTGCTGATTTCTAAGGAAAAAAAACAGGATTCAGTGATATTTGGGAGAACACAATCTATGAGGATTCAGTGCACAGGTGAATTAGAATGGAGCAGGATGAGTTGCCCTCCAAATTCTGCTAAGCAATTTACAAATAATTTTTTACACCAAAAAATGTTAGGACATCTTAGTTGATCTGTAACCGTTCTTGGAGCAAATGAACACTCTAGCAACAAATTTCTTTGCTAAAAATACACTGTTTATATCACATGCTGTTCACCCATTTGGTATATATGACTTAAAAAAAATAATCCACAGTCACACTAGATAAAACAAGAGACTCCCTAATTTTTTATACAGTCCTTTCTATAAACCTGATTTTGTTATTTTCTCCTTAACTTTTTTTTTTGCTTTTATTTATTTATTTTCATTATTTTAGCTTAGTAAATCCATGTGTCTGCTTTAAAAATAATGAAAATGCATAAAATAATCAGACAAAATCAGAGATGTTTGATGTCAATTAATATGGACTGTATAAACGATCACTATAAGATGTAATCATTAAAACATAGCATCAGGCTGACACCCTACCACATATACAAATTGAAAATATGTGCTGCATTATGTACCTGCTCATTTATTTAGTCTGACTTTTTAAAATTAAAATCTGACAAGAGTTTAAAAATATATAACCATGCTTATGACTAGGGTCCATTTACTTTATTAACAACATTTGAAGTTGGTATTAAAGCTAGTTTTGCTTTTCAAGCTCCCAAGCAAATTTTATTTGTAATAAAGTGAAATTCAGCTAGAAACAAGAAAAAATATTTTTATTATCAATTTTAAGAGGGATATTAAAATCACGTAATAATAAAACCCCTTTTTATTTCTTTGAAGACTATTTAACCTGCCTTTAATACTTAGGAAATTTGAAAGTGACAGGCACACTTTGTTGAATACATTTTAAGAGTTATTAAGAATAACAAAAAAACCTGAATCTTAGCTTCAGTTCTGTTTAAGGCACCATGTAATAGCCGAGGTACAATGATCCCTGATGTACATTCTTAAATGGCAATGGTCCATCAAGCCACCTATTCAAATTCAATGCAATTGGGAATAAGTACAAGTGAAGTGTGCCAGTTACACTACCTTATTATGTTTTTTGTAAAAATTTAAATTCACTTTAATAATCAGGAAATATATTTTGAAAAGAAAATTATGCAGGTTGCTACATTCCTTACATTCTATAAATTATCATTTATGAAAGCAGCAGATTGAAGTAGTAGTAGGAAAAGACCTGGAATAGAAGAAAGTCATCCAAAAGGAATGTTTTTCTGTATGTCCAGTTCAGCGTAAATAACTTCTTTTCTGGTTCAGTTTCTATCAACTACAGTACCACTCAACAACCAAAAGCATCTGTGCAGTGATCTCAAATATAGAATCAGTAGTTTCCAAAACCAGAGGAACTGGCATGCAAATAAAATATAGAGTTGTTGATTTTAAAGGAAGCTTGTATTGTTTACATGGTGATCAGATAATTAGGTATGCCTACAGTGTACACATTACCACATTGTTACAATTCTATCATTCTGCATTTGTAAATGCAGCTAAACCACTTCTTCCTTACAGAAAGAAAACAGTAGCTCTTCCCAGCCCTCCAACATTATGATAAAAATACCCTCTGAATGCTTACAATTTCATCAAAATAGTGTCTTCTAGTTCTGTTCAATTAAAAGCACCTTTTATAACAAATTTGATGCATCTGCCGTCAAATGAGTATGCCTCCAGTATAAGCCAAAGAAAGTATGTATTTTAATATTTCACAGAAGTACATCTAATTAAAAACCTATGTATATGAAATCATTATGACAAATAATTAACATTAAAATATTTTTAAACTATGAAAAAGATAAATTTTCTTTTAAGAGGACAAAAACATTAACATTAAAAGCTTGGCAAAAATCTTCCTTGACACTTTAAACTAGGAAAACTATTGAGTAACCAATGTAAAATTATTTTGCTTACAATTTTCTTTAAACATCTGGCAAAATGCATACACCCATTTCATTTCACAACTCCAATGAAAGGTAAAGTTCAGAACAGCTAAAATTTGATAAGTCAGCTTTCAGACCTATTCTCCCCCCTGCCACGTTAAGTCCAGCATCAACAGGGCTAATGTAGTTGGGGGGGGGGGCACTTCAATATTAGACTGCAGTATATGTATTTCCAGTAGCACTGCATTGTCTGACAGTCTGAGTATTTGTAACAATGTGCTCATTATGAAGTGGGTTCAGGAGGCTCTGCTCTACTCCACTCTCAAGCGCTGGCTGCTGCATGCAGCCCACCTGAAGTGCCTGGTTTAGTTCTGTTTTCTCCCTCTTGGCTTGTGGCTCTCCATTTTCATCCAGCTCTTCTATTTCACTCTCAACTTCGCTGCCCTCATCTGCACAAAAAAAAAACCAAAACAACCAAGAAAAAATAGCACAAAGGGAGAAAATCTAAATACAAGGGCCTTTATTTTGCAAATAACATGAAATATGGAAACAGGGAAGTGTAGCAACCTAATAAAGTAGAAACTGAAAGCTCAACATTTTATTGGGAAAAGTCAATAAATACTACAGATAAATAGGGTAATGAACTCTAATGTTATCTCATTTTACTGATAAGGAAACTGAACTGAAGAGAGGTTGACTTGCTCCAAATCATACAACCAGTGTAGGAATGGAGAACAAATTTAGCCTTCAATCTACAGAGAGGACATAAACTCATTGCTTATTATTTCTTTCAGTAACAATTAGCAAATTATTTGGCAAGTGCTTCGACCCAATTTCACTATCTTCACTTATCAAACCCATAATTCAATACAAATGTAGATGTATTGCATGCTCATCATATCTTCCTTTTTCCAACTGTCCATCCCCTTCAATTCTCACCAGGATATACAACTAAATTCTGGGTTAAATGTTGAAAATTTCTTGTGCAAATAATAAAATTTCAAAAAAAAAATTCCTATTAAGAACCTAGAGTATTCTAGTTATTATTGTATACTATATATCATGTATAGCATATTGTACCCATAAAATAGTAATATACACATAATTTAAATTATGATACAGCTTTAGATTCTGCTTTACTATATTTAAAAAAAAATAAGGACTTGTTTTGCTCCAAGAGACACATTAGTTCTATATAAAATTATACATTTGAGAGATTTGACTGCTTACCTTTATCCATATTTCCAGGGGATATAGCATTTAAATCACCAAACTGCAAAATAAACAATAAAAAGTGTGGACACAGTCCTACACAAACATGACTTTAGATTATCTATGATGAAGCCAGTACTGTGCTCCAACGGCTTGTGGCTAGTATGAAAGCGCATGCATGTAACTACAGTCACATCCACAGTATACCAGTTCATTTTCCACTCCATCATTTTCATGTTCATATTAAGGAAATTAATATTAAAATTAAAAATCCTCAGCAATTAAAACAATGGAATATAAACTTAAGCATATTGTTTTGCTTTTTTCAGGGTGACTTATGTCAAGGCCTTTGTTACTTTGAGTGAAATATTTCTGACGTAGAATGCCGAAAAATATGACTGGTGTCCATTTTTAAACGGCAATATTTTAAACTGCAATATTTTAAACTGCAATATTTTAACCAAAAGCTCTTTTAAAAGTTCCCCTGAAAAGGTGTGTCACTAAAGGCAGTTATAGTGTAGCAAACTTATATGTAAGGTAAATAAATGGCACTACTGAGAACAGGGTTTATGGTTATTACACCATATTCTGCTAACTAGTTTACTTATACAAAAAACAAAGTGAACAGTTGCTCACAAGTAAAAAAAATGCAACCTTCCTTCCTCCCTTTCCTTGTCTGGGTTTTCTACCCTTCTCTTAAATGAGAAGCAGTAGAGCATAATTTGATGAGTGAGTCTCAAATGAAAGTACAATATTAGATAAATATATTTCTAACAATACCTGATTCAATCCTTTTCAGAAATACAGAAAGATAAAGCTTCAGTGAACACTAAACCAGCATAAGAAGCAACAGCAGCCCTGCCCTTCCAGTTTCCTGCACACATACTCCTTCCTCACCTCCCCATATCCATCCTTTCATACCTTAAGTGTTCACCTGGACATGAAAGAACCACATGACAGAAGTGACCCAAGAAAAAACCTCATCTTTTGATGGGGTTATTTTGCACAAATTAATTCTCTGATCCAGCTAACCACAGGACTGCCTGAGTACTTGTGCCAGCATTGACGTCCAAAGCTAAGGGGATGGGAGAGGAGGAGACAGTGCTTTGTGCAAAGCCAGTTTATACTGGCTTCAAGTGTTTGTCAAACTAGTCTTTGTCTTTCCCATTTTATTTCAACCAGTCAGTAAATGCAGAAAAACACAAGTTGTCATGCATTCAATTAATATTTACAATATCTTCCCTGTTCCCTTCTTACATCTAAAAGCTTTAGATGGCATATCTAAGATCATATCCATCTTAAGTTTACCAAAACATTATAGGAAGTCCCACAGTACACCAAAAACATTACATTTAACATATACCATGTCTGTCAAGAAAACAAGAACGTAGCAATACTACACTTTTGCAATACTTTGCTATAAATATAGCAAATATCTAATCAGAAACAGTCAATTATTTTTTCTAAAACGTCATATCAATCAAACTACAAATTAAGCCAAGACTCTCCATCTCTATGAAAAACTATATATATTTATAATATTTAATTATACTATTTAATATAACCTGAGGGAAGAATGATATATCAAGTCATGCAAGGTGACTAACAACTTATCGGTAAGATACAAAATGCTATAATGATTGTCAAGTATAAAAAAATTAATCATAGAAACATAGAATCACAAAATCATAGAATCATAGAACCGTTTGGGTTGGAAGGGACCTTTAAAGGTCATCTAGTCCAACCCCTTCATCTAGACATCTTCAACTAGATCAGGTTGCTGAGAGCCCCATCCAATCTGACCTTGAATGTTTCCAGGGATGGGGCTTCTATCACCTCTCTGGGCAACATGTGCCAGTATTTTACCACCCTCACTGTAAAAAAAATCTTCCTTCTATCCAGTCTAAATCTAGGCTCTTTTAGTTTAAAACCATTACCCCTTGTCCTATCGCTACAGACCCTACTAAAAATTTTGTTCCCATCTTTCTTATAGGCCCTCTTTAAAGTATTGAAAGGCTGCTATAAGGTTTCCCCAGAGTCATCTCTTCTCCAGGGTGAACAAACCCAACTCTCTCAGCCTTTCTTCATAGGCGAGGAGTTCCAGCCTTCTGATCATTTTCATGACTCTCCTGAACCCACTCAAACAGGTCCACGTCTTTCTTGTGCTGAGGACTCCAGGGCTGGATGCAGTACTCCAGGTGGGGTCTCACGAGAGTGGAGTAGAGAGGCAGAATCACCTCCCCTGACCTGTTGTCCACACTTCTTTTGATGTAGCCCAGGATACAGTTGGCTTTCTGGGCTGCAAATGCACATTGCTGACTCATGTCCAGCTTTTTATCCACCAGTACCCCCAAGTCCTTCTCCACAGGGCTGCTCTCAATCCCTTCATCCCTCAGTCTGTATTGATAATGGGAGTTGCCCTGACCCATGTGCAGGACCTTGCACTTGGCCTTGTTGAACCTCATGTGGTTCACATGGGCCCACTTCTCAAGCTTGTCCAGGTCCCTCTCAGTGGCATCCTGTCCCTCAGGCATGTCAACCACACCACTCAGCTTTGTATCATCTGCAGACTTGAGGGTGCACTCGACCTCACTATCTATGTCATTGATGATGATATTAAACAATACTGGTCCTAATACAAACCGCTGAGGGACACTACTTGTCACCGATCTCCATCTGAACATTAAGCTGTTGACCACTACCCTCTGGATGCAACCATCCAACCGATTCCTCATCCACTGAACAGTCCACCCATCAAATCCATCACGCTCCAATTTAGAGAGAAGGATGTTGTGGGGAACTGTGTCAAAGGCCTTACAGAAGTCCAGGTAGATTACATCTGTAGCTCTTCCCTTGTCCACTGATGCAGTCACTCCATCATAGAAGGCCACTAGGTTGGTGAGGCAGGACTTGCCCTTGGTGAAGCCATGCTGGCTGTCTTGAATCAGCTTCCTATTCTCCATCCATGTGCCTTAGCATAGGTTCTAGGAGGATCTGTTCCAGGCACAGAGGTGAGGCTGACAGGTCAGTAGTTCCCAGGGTCCTCCTTTCTACCCTTTTAAAAATGGATGCAATCTTTCCCTTTTTCCAGTCAAAAATCATGGAGAGTGGCTTGGCAACTACATCAACCAATTCCCTCAGGACTCTGGGATGCATCTCATCAGGTCCAATAGACTTACATATATTTAGGTTCCTCAGGTGGTCACAAACCTGATCTTCTCTTACAGCGGAAGGTACTTTGCTCCTCCAGTCCCTACCTTGTGGTCCATCCACTAGAGAGGTGTGGGAAAAGAGGTTGCCAGTGAAGACTGAGGCAAAAAAGTGGTTGAGCATCTCAGCCTTTTCCTTGTCCATTGTTACCAGTTTGCCAGTCTGGTGAACCATCTATCATATGTCCATATTTATCAATTTTCTAGCACTTTAAAAGTACAATTCCTTGATTATAACTCCTAAGATAATGTGAATTCTTAAACAACTCACACAAAATTATTGGTTAGGTGAGCTACCGAAAAAAAAAGAAGTCTGAGGTAAACTTCAGTTTGCAAATACTGTGGACACATATAAGACACAGTGGTTCTGAATTGAGACTTCGGCTCTGTTTATTTTAAACAAAATACATTGAAATAGTTGCATGAAAATACGTTATTTACCTATCCTGCAAGTACTTCTGTGCTACTTTCATTTCATGCATATTGTTGTCGGTTGGCCCTTGTTAACAGCCAAGCACTCATCCAGCTGTTCACTTACTTCCCCACTCCCCCATCCAGAGGGATGAGGGAGAAAATAAGGAGAAGTGGAGTGAGAAAGCTCATGGATGAAGATAAAGACAGGGAGATCACTTACAGATTACTGTCATGGGCAAAATAGACTCGACTTTGGGAATTTAACTTAGTTTATTGCCAATTAAAATAAATATTTAATTACTGATTTGAATAGTGGGAAGCAAAAGCAAAAAAGAACAAAACATTTAAACACTTAAGAAAAACATCTTTGTTCCCCCTTTCTCAGGCTCAACTTCACTCCAAGCTCCTCTCTTCTCCCTGTGTTATTGTCACAAGTTACACTCAGTCTCTTCAGTGAGGCAATGGGTGGTGCAGGGGGGCTTGTGGTCAGTAAAGTGTTTTTCTCTGCCACTCCTTCCTTCTCACACTTTTCCTCTGGTCCAGCGTGGGTTCTCCACAGGCTGCAGTTCCTTTGGGAATATTCCTCTGCTCTGGAGGTTCTCTACAGGCTGCAGGGAATATCTGCTCCACCTTGGAGCATGTTCTACTGGTCTGACCTTGGTGTTCCCTCTGCTGTTTCTCACTCTCTTTTATTCCCTCCTCCTGTGACTGTCTGGTGTTTTCTGCCCTTTCTTAACTATGTTTTCACAGAGGCACCCAAAACTTTGCTGTTTGGCTCAGCTCTGGCCTGTGATGGGTCCATTGCCGAGCCAGCTTGCACTGGCTGTGTCTGGCACAGAGCAGTCCCTTACCTTTTCCCACAGAGGCCATCCCTGCAGTCCTTCCTCTCCCCCCCAAACCTTGCCACGTACAACCAATATACGTGAACACTACCAGTGAAGCAAAATTAACTTCTGCACAAGAGCCACTCTTCTGAAGTCAATGGGACTACTCATTTCTGTAAATATTTATATTGGAATTTTAAGTATGTGTAAATATGTGTAAACGGATGCCTGAAAGCAATTTTTTTATTATTCTGTTTCATTATTATTTTAATATAAACTATTTAGTTTTCCAGAACTCAAAAAAGTAGGTTTCTACCTAGTAGATTTATCTGCTTTTTTTTTTTTGAGCAAGCTCATTTGCAGAGATTCAGTGTTAGAAGTCATTGTGTTTTTAGAACTCTGAAAAACAATCAGCCAAGGAAACATGGATTAAGGTATATTACCCAAATTTGAAGATGCCAATGAATTTGCAACTCAATCTGCAATAGTTATATTACAAAATATCCTATAGCTCCATGTAAACATAAAAAAAATTGTAGATGCATATCTAAATGGATCACTAAATACACCAATCCATTGTCTTGCATATTATCTTACCTCTCCCATAACGGCGATAGGCGTCTCTCCTGTTGCCTGAGCAACACGATGTTCTACTAAGTAAAACATGTACTCATCATAAAGCAAGCGGATCAGATGAAAAGAGCCAAAGCTAGCAGCACTGCGTAAGGTTAAATCTCGAATCACCATTGAGCTATTTAAACATGGGGGGAAAAAATTAAAAAAAGCATCACAATACTTTAATAATTTATTAATATGGAATATGCACTTCAAGATTAATATTTTAAAAAGTAATACTATCCACAAACAGCTGATTTATGGCGTCTTCAGAAAGAAATGTCTGGGAAAGACAATTATTTGTCTCTTCCCTTTTTCTGAAAACATGGTTGGAGACCATGTTACACAAACAGAAGCAAAATTTTCAAAAAGACAGGAAGGTTTTTATGTTAGTATATGCACAATTAGTAATATGTGAGCACGTGTAAATAATAGAAACAGAGAATGTCTTGGGTTGGAAGGGACCTATAAAGGTCATCTAGTCCAACCCCCCTATAATAAGCAGGGACATCTCACACTAGAACAGATTGCTCAGAGCCCCATCAAGCTGGACCTTGAATGTCTCCAGGGATGGGGCCCCCACCACCTCTCTAGGCAACCTGTTCCAGTGATCCACCACCCTCATATTAAAGAACTTTTTCCTAATTTCCATCCTAAATCTACCCTTCTCTAGCTTGAAACCACTACCCCTTGTCCTATCGTTACATGCCCTAGTGAACAGGTCTTCCCCTGACTTCTTACAGGCCCCTTTCAGGTATTGGAAGGTAGTTATAAGGTCCCTCCAGAGTCTTCTTCAGGCTGAACAACCCCAACTCCCTCAACCTGTCTTCATAAGAGAGCTGCTCCAGGCCTCTGATAATTTGTGTTGCCCTCCACTGGACACACTCCTTCTTGTGTTGGGGGCTCCAGAGCTGGATGCAGTACTCCAGGTGAGGTCTCACCAGTGCAGAGTAGAGGGGCAGAATCACCTCTCTTGATCTGCTGGCCACACTTCTTTTGATGCAGCCCAGGATCATAGAATCATAGAATCATAGAATCATAGGGGTTGGAAGGGACTTCTGAAGATCATCGAGTCCAACCCCCCTGCTGCAGCAGGAACACCTAGGGAAGATCACACAGGAACACATCCAGACAGGTCTTGAAAGTCTCCAGAGAAGGAGACTCCACAACCTCTCTGGGCAGCCTGTTCCAGTACTCCATCACCCTCACAGTAAATAAGTTTTCCCTCGTGTTGAGGTGTGTTGTAGCTTGGTGCCGTTTCCCCTCATCCTAACACAAGGGCACCACTGAAAAGAGATTGGCTCATTCTTGACATCCACCCTTCAGATATTTATAGACATTAAAAAGGTCCCATCTCAGTCTTCTTTTCTCAAGACTTAACAGCCTCTTAGCCTCTTAACAGTCTATTAGCCTTTCCTTGTATGACAGATGTTCCAGTTCCTTAATCATCCTTGTAGCCCTCCGTTGGATTCTTTCCAGCATATCCCTGTCCCTCTTGAACTGGGGAGCCCAGAACTGGACACAATACTCCAGATGTGGTCTTACTAGGGCAGAGTAGAGGGGGAGGAGAACCTCCCTTGACCTGCTGGCCACACTGTTCTTAATACATCCCAATACATGGCTCTCTTGGCCACAAGAGCACATTGCTGTCCCATGGATAACTTGTTGTCCACCAGGACCCCAAGGTCCTTCTCCATGGGGCTGCTTTCTAGCAGGTCAACCCCTAATCTGTATCAGTGCCTGGTGTTTTTTCTCCCCAGGTGCAGGACTCTACACTTACTCTTGTTGAACCTCATTAGGTTCATCATTGCCCAGCTCTCCAGTCTGTCTAGATCTTGCTGAATGGCCATCCAGGTCATTGATGAAGATGTTGAATAAGACTGGGCCCAGTATTGACCCCTGGAGAACACCACTAGTCACAGGTCTCCAACTGGACTCTGCACCGTTGATCACAACCCTCTGGGCTCTACTGTTTAGCCAGTTCTCGATCCATCTCACTGTCCGCTCTTCTAACTCACACTTCCTGAGCTTATCCACAAGGATGTTATGGGAGACAGTGTCAAAAGCCTTGCTAAAGTCGAGGAAGACAACATCCACTGTTCTCCCTGCATCTATCCATTCTGTCACATCATCATAGAAGGCTATCAGATTAGTCAGACATGATTTCCCCTTGGTGATTCCATGCTGGCTACTCCTGATAACCTTCTTTACTTTCATGTGCTTAGAGATGATCTCCAGAATAAGCTGCTCCCTCATCTTTCCAGGGATGGAGGTGAGGCTGACCCGGGTCCTCTTTCTTGCCCTTCTTGAAGACTGGAGTGACATTAGCTTTCCTCCAGTCCTCAGGCACCTCTCCCGTTTTCCAGAACTTTTTAAAGACGATGGAGAGCGGTCTAGCGATGACTTCTGCCAGCTCCCTCAGCACACATGGGTGCATCCCATCAGGGCCCATGGATTTGTAGATGTCCAGTTTCCTTAACTGATCTTTAACACAATCTTCTTCAATCAAGGCAAAGTCTTCCTCACTCCTGACTTCTTCTGTGGTCTGGAAGGTTTGGGAATCCTGAGGGTCAGCCATAGCAGTAAAGACCGAGGCAAAGAAGACATTAAATAACTCCGCCTTCTCCGTATCCTCTGTCACCAGGGCACCCACTTCATTGAGCAGTGGCCCCACATTTCCTCTGGTCTTCCTTTTACCTCCAGTGTACTTGAAGAAGCCTTTCTTGTTTTCCTTGACTTCCCTTGCCAGTTTTAACTCTAAGGAGGTCTTAGCTTTCCTTGTTGCATCCCTACACACTCAGACCACATTCTTGTATTCTTCCCAAATGGTCAACCCCTTCTTCCACGATCTATAAACTTCTTTCTTCCACTTAAGTTTGTTCAGTAGTTCCCTGCTCAACCATGCAGGTCTCCTGGCTCTTCTACTTGATTTCTTACTCTTTGGGACACTCCGATCTTGAGCTTGGAAGAGATGGTGCTTGAATATTAACCAACTCTCTTGGGCCCCCTGTCCTTCCAGTACCCTATCCCATTGGTTTTCTCCAAGCAGTTCCTTGAAAAGGCCAAAGTTAGCTCTTCGGAAATCCACGGTTTTGACCCTGCTAGATGCTCAGTAAATGCTGCACATGATTCTGAACTCTACCATCTCACGGTCACTACAACCAAGGCTGCCCTCAACCTTAATGTCTTCTACCAGTCCCTCTTTGTCAATACTAGGTCTAGCAGTACACCTCTCCTTACTGGTTCCTCCACCACCTGAGTCAATGCACTGGAGGAACCTCCTGGACTGTACCTGCCTGGCTGTGTGGTCTTCCCAGCAGTTGGCCTTCTGGGCTGCAATTGCACATTGGTGGCTCACGTCCAGCTTTGGATCCACTAGTACCCCCAGGTATTTTTCCACAGGGCTGCTATCTAGCACATCTTCCCCCAGCCTGCATTCATATCTCTGGTTGCCCCAGCCCAGGTGCAGGACCCTGCACTTGGCCTTCTTGAACCTCATGAGGTTCACCTGGGCCCACTTCTCCAGCTTGTCCAGGTCCCTCTGGATGGCATCCCGTCCTTCTGGCATATCGACCACACCGCCCAGCTTGGTGCCATTGGCAAA
The DNA here is from genome assembly GCA_020745705.1 of Hemiprocne comata. Classification (NCBI taxonomy): domain Eukaryota; kingdom Metazoa; phylum Chordata; class Aves; order Apodiformes; family Apodidae; genus Hemiprocne; species Hemiprocne comata. The sequence continues at coordinate 945,611 of CM036615.1, read as the reverse complement.
CTTGCTGAGGGTGCTCTCAATGCCACTGTCAATATTGTTAATGAAGATATTAAACAACACTGGTCCCAGTACGGACCCCTGAGGGGCACCACTTGTCACCATTTTCCATCTGGACATCGAGCCATTGACCGCTACCCTCTGGATGCAACCATCCAGCCAATTCCTTATCCACTGAACAGTCCACCCATCAAACCCATATGTCTCAAACTTAGAGAAAAGGATGCTGTGGGGGACCATTTCAAAGGCCTTGCAGAAATCCAGATAGATGACATCCACTGCTTTTCCCTTGTCCACTGATGCAGTCACTCCATCATAGAAGGCCACTAGGTTGGTCAGGCAGGATTTGCCCCTAGTAAAGCCATGCTAGCTGTCCTGAATCACCTCCCTGTCCCCATGTGCCTTGTCAGAGCTTCTAGGAGGATCTGTTCCATGATCTTCTCAGGCACAGAGGTGAGGCTGACAGGACGAGAGTTCCCAGGGTCCTCCTTTCTACCCTTTTTAAAAATGGGCATAATGTTTCCTTTCTTCCAGTCACTAGGGACTTCACCTGACTGCCATGACTTTTCAAATATCATGGAGAGTGGCTTGGCAACTACATCAGCCAATTCCTTCAGGACTCTGGGATGCATCTCATCAGGTCCCATGGACTTGTTTATGTTCAGGTTCCTCAGATGGTCATGAACCTTGTCTTTGCTTATGGTGGGAGGGACTTTGTCTCCCTGGTTTCCGTCAATTGGGACATCAACTTGAGAGCTGTGAGGAGAGGGGTTGTCAGTGAAGACTGAGGCAAAAAAGTTGTTGAGAATCTCAGCCTTCTCCTTGTCTATTGTTACTAGTTGCTCATCGGGGGAGGTACTCTTTCTTTAACTTTCCTTTTCTGGTTTACATACCTGTAGAAGCCCTTATTGTTTTTCTTTACATCCCTTGCCAAGTTCAGCTCCAGGTGTGCCTTGGCCTTCCTGACCTCATCCCTACACAACCAGGTAATGTCCCTATACTCTTCCCATGATACCTGTCCCCACTTCCACTGCCTGTGTAGTTCCATATTGCCTTTTAGTTTGACCAGCAGGTCTCAAGTCAGCCATGCTGGCCTCAAGTCAGCCATGCTGGTCTCTTGCCTTCTTTGCCTGATTTCCTACACGTGGGGATTGAGATCTCTTCTGCTCTATGGAAAGCATCCTTAAAGATCTGCCAGCTCTCTTCTACTCCCTTGTCCCTGAGGGCCGTTTCCCACAGGGTCCTACTTACTAACTCCTTGAAGAGCTGGAATTTTGTTTTCCTAAAATTCAGAGTCCTGACTATGCTTTTCATCTGTCTCATACCCCTTAGGACAGTGAACTGCACTAGTGCATGATCACTGCAGCCCAGGATGCCTTCAGCTTTGATATCCCTGATGAGTTCACTTGCATTTGTGACCATCAGGTCTAATAATGCATCCCCTTGGGTAGGGCTGTCAATTTCTTGTCTTAAGAAGTTGTCATCGAGGCACTCCAGTAGTCTCCTGGATTGCCTACAGCTTGCTGTGCTACTTTTCCAGCAGATGTTGGGGTGGTTGAAATCCCCCAGCAGGATGAGAGCCTGTGATCGCGATGCCTCCTCGAGCTGGAATAAGAAGGCTTCATCGATAGGCTCCACTTGATTGTGCGGCCTGTAGTAGACTCCAACCACAAGACTCCCTTTGTTGTCCCAATCCCTAATTCCTACCCATAAGCTTTGGACCTGCTCATGGCTTATCTTTAGGGACCACTCTTCACACTCTATACTGACCTTAGTGGAAGGAAGTTCTTTGTTAAAATTTTATTAAAATTATTTAATTTTAAACAAAGTAGTCCTTCAAAATATTGTGTCTGTTGTGCTCACATTTCTAGTTCAAAGATTTTAATTGGTATGATTTTTAAACTTGTAAAATTTAAACAAGTTTGTGTATACCTTATAATATAAAAACAGATTGTGGATGAAAACATCCATATGATACACTGAGAAAGTAGATGCTACAATGTACCATTTAGAAAAAAATCCTAGCTTTACTATGATAACTGATACAGTAGCAGATGATATAGAATATTTGTCTTGATATTCTTTTTACAAATTAAAATATATTTTGTTTTCCCTACATAATAAAAATAGAAGCCATGGTATTTTAATAAATAGTATTAAGAACATTTGCTTTAAAATTGTATTGCTATTCAATCCAAAATGTTTTATAGCATGTTTCCAAATCAGGATAAAATTCTAACCTCATTACACTTGCGCAAGGCCTTTAAAATAATATACAAAGATCATTTCAGCCACTGCTTAGTCGCACATACCCCTGTGTTTAATGTTAACAACACTAACCTTTTTTTGGGGGGTGTGTCACATAATTTCTTGGGAAATATTATCTGATATTAATTACTACAGCATACAGATCAGCAAATAATAAAAAAGCTAAAATAATGTAGAAGACGATGAAGAACTACCTGTAGAAAGACCACTTTAAAAGAAATTGCCGTGCTGCTTTAGGAAAGCTGGGTCTTCCTTCATATGGTTTCAATGCTTGCATCATTACATTATCAAGCCAGGCAGCCCACTGCTCCAGAGTACTCTGCTGCTGAAGAGTCATCTTGAAATCTGTTTCTAGTCTTTGAACCATATTGTCATCACACTGACACACCCAGGAAGCCTGTTCCTGTTACAACACATGGCAAATATGAAAGCAAAACACAAAATGTAAATTATTCTTAATATTGAACAATTAAATGAAAAGGATGAAATACACTTATTAGGCAGACTAATGAGTATTTTTATTTCCATGTCTCTTTCAATTTATTTGGAAGAAAATGAGAGCAAGGAACCCAAAGTATAAAAATAGGCGTCAAATGAAGCACACACAGGGTCTAGGACGACTCTCCGCGGGACATCTCTATGCCGGGACATCGGCGCAGCCCTGTGTCATCTGCCGATCCTTGGAGAGCTGTCCCGGCACAGAGATCTCCCGGTGGAGAGATGTCCCAGCAGAGAGTTGGCGGCGGAGAGTTGTCCCTTCCCGCATGCACACACACAAAAATACAATGGAAAAAACACACATACATTGCAATGTTCCATATTAATTTTCTTGAAAAGAATTTTCAACTTCTCTCATTCATAATTTTTCTAGTAGAAATTTCAGGAATTTTCAGGCTTGGGACTACAGGAACAAGAAGTGGAAAGGGCAGTAAAATGGAAGTTGAGAGAGTAAGAAATGAAGAGGAACCAAGAAACCAAAGTACCACTGTTGCAGAATGGCCTGCAGAACAGGGCCACGAATCCATGGAGGCATTGTACAAGCAATCTCCTTGCTAGCTTAGCATAAGTAGGCCTGACTCCATTTTGTAGAAACTGCAAAATCATGCTGACAAGGGAGAAAAGCAAGGGCACAGTGTCCTTGCCAGTTTTGTTTAGAGTGGGAGTAGGGAGTATAACGGTAAGAATGAGGAAGAACCTTGGGCTAGAGTCTGCAAAACAGGAGGAGGGTGTAGACGTAACCACTTGTGTGTAACCAATGCAATTACAATACGTATGCATAATTAGTAGAAAGAGTATATAAGCACTGCTGTATCCTAATAAAGCTGAAGCTTGCTTTATCAATCATATTGATTCGACTGCTTGTCTTCCCTCGCCGTCGTCATACCACGGTTCCTATTGCTTTGAAGGAGTTAAGACAATTTCGCTTACATTTTTAATCACCTCACTTAAAATAAAAGCTTTGTTTTATAGGCAAAACAGAGTTGTTGTGTTTATCCATAGTCTGCAATATATTGCTTAATGAGTAATGTAAATAGCACACAATTGGACAAACACAGTCCATGTACAATAATGAGCAATTCACAGTACTATTATCATGGAATGTGATTATATTACATTTTTACGTTTCAATAAGACCAATAGGACACTTCTGTTAAATGGAACTTAGAGAAAACGAATATTGGTTTAATATAGGCCATATTCTTAAACTCTAGCTATCACAGGCCAAGTTAACATCTCAACATCCATAGACCCTATATCTTACCACAGAACAATATTTAATATACCATATATTTGGTCACATACTAAATCTTAGGTAGTTTACACACCATTATGCAATATAACTATATCTGTGTCAAATTTTATTTATTCAAAGGTCTTTGCAAGAAGCAAAAAGAATTTAACTGTTGCTAGTGAACTTCTGAACTTCTGTTAAGATAAAACGTGTTAAAAGGTTTGTCTGGGCCACGTCAGTTAGTTGAGCAACAGGAGAAAAAAAAAATGTTGTTTCTTCTAAGGAGAAGAAAGAGGTAAAAGGGGGAAACCTTTTTCTAAACCTAATGAAAAATAATAAATTGCTGTTTTACAGATAACTGGAAACTACTTCTAACCAGTTACTTAGGAAAAGTTGGAAATGTAAATACAAACAATTAAAGAAAGTATACTGATGATATTGTCTTTGAAATAAAAATAAATGTAATGAAACAATCTGTACTAGGAATAGTGCTGTATGATCCATATTTTTTAATGGAAGATCAGAAGCTATGCTACTATCCAAAATTTCATCTTCAGGCATTGTTCATGCTGTTCATTATAAGAACACACGTACCCTATACTGTCATCTGCATTAAATAAAAATTGGCAGAATGCGTGGTCTGAAAGATAAGAAGCCTTCAGAGAAAATGGAAACAGATAACGGTTCTGAGATTTTATTTTCCTTACGGCCAAAGTGTAAGCTGGAAAGTTTCAACTGAATCACTGCATGTTTAAAAATCATGTTCCCACTTTGCTTTCTTGATGGAACAGTAAGAACTAACAATAAAAATTTGGGAGGGAAATAACATTTTTTTTAAAGTCTGTTTTTTAAAGCCACAGTTTACCTGTACATTGGCAAAATCAACACGGTTGAGATCACTGAGCATCTGGTTGATCTGAGAAGTGTTCTGAAGCACAGCCCGAGCTGCCTGAGCCAGATGATTAAGAGATGTATATCTTCTCAAAGTCTGGGCAAAGGCACTTACAGCAGCAACCTATGAAGAAATTCATTTATCTTAATACATTGTAGTTATGAACAGGTCTTCTGTTTTCCCAGTTTTAATTTTAAAATAGCTGTATTAATTTATTAATATTGCAATTCACATATAATGGAACAAATACAGTTTTTCCTATTAATTCTTTTTGACAAAACAAAGTTATTTCCAATCCCCTGTTTTATGTTTGAAGTTCAACCTAAATATGACATTTAGCATAAAAGTTAAGATGCTGCTACTTTTAGATCTTAAATGACATCTAGCGTACAGTTGCATAAAGTGAAGAAAACCGCAGTAAAATTTGTTTACCTTGGTTTGTATCATTCTCTGTGGAATATTGTTCATGGCACTGGAAAGCCAACCTTCAAGGCTTTTTGCAAAATTGCGAATAGCTTGGGTCAAGGCACCTAAACATTAAAGAATAAAAATAAAATGAAAAAGATAGCAAGGTGCCTCTCTTGAAACCTTTCGCGTCCTCAGTATTTAAATATGCCACATTGAGATCTACTGCATTTACATGACCTGGATGATGTGACAGAGTGCACCCTCAGCAAGTTTGCAGATGATACAGAATTGGGAGGAGTGGTTGATAGACCAGATGGCTGTTGTGCCATTCAGAAGGATCTCAACAGTCTGGAGAAATGGGCAGACAGGAGGAAGCTCACGCAGTCCAACAAAGGGAAATGCCAAGTCCTTCCCCTGGGGAGGAATAACACGATGCACCAGTACAGACTAGGGGCTGACTGGTGGGAAAGCAGCTTTGCAGAGAAGGACACGGGGGTCCTGGTGGACAACAAGCTGAATGTGAGCCAGTAATGTGCCCTTGCAGCAAAGGAGGCTAATGGTATCCTGGGCTGCATTAGGAATAGTGTTGACAGGAGGCTGAGGGAGGTGATCCTTTCTCTCTACTCAGCACTGATGAGGCCACACCTGGAGTGCTATGTTCAGTTCTGGGCTCCCCGGTACAAGAAAGGCATGGACATAATGTAGCAAGTTCAGTGAAGAGCCACTGCAGTGATGAAGGGATCAAAGCATCTTCCATAGGAGGAGATGCTGAGAGAGCTGGGATTGTTTAGCCTGGAGAATGGAAGGCTCAGGGGGGATCTTATCAATGTATATAAATACCCGGTAGAGTGAGGGTGTATTGAAGATGGAACCAAACTCTTCTCAGTGGTGCCCAGCGACAGGACAAGAGGGAATGGGCACAAACTGAAACATAGGAAATGCCATTTAGACTTAAAAATAATGTTTTTTTCTTATATTTTCTTTTAAAATCGTTTCTTAACTACCACTCTGCTGAATCTCACTCTCTGTCCCCTGTGTATGTGCGGTGCAAGGAACAGGTGCCAGTGAGATCTGTGTGTGTGTGTGTGAGTGAAATTAGATGCCCAGCTACTTGAGTCAGACTAGGGGGTGTAGGTACCCCGGGGCCTGTGGTTTCAGCTACGGGAGCGAGTGAGGGTCCTAGCATCAGTAGTTGGAAGGGGCATAGCTCTCTGGATCTTCATCATATGGTTTGGGTTGGAAGGGGCCTTTAAAGGTCCAACCCTCCTGCCATGGGCAAGGACGCCTTTCACTAGATCAGGTTGCTCCTAATGCACCCCTCTTGGCTGCCAGGGCACACTGATGACTCTTATTGAGCCTGCTGCTGACCAGCACCCCCAGATTCCTTTCTGCAGGGCTGCTCTCCAGCCACTCCTCTCCCAATTTATACTTGTGCCTGGCATTATTCTGTCACAGGTGCAGAATCCAGCATTTGGACTTGTTTAATTTCATGCCATTGATGATTGCCCAATGCTCCAATCTATCTAGATCCCTCTTCAAGGCCTCTTGTCACTCAAGAGAGTCAACAGCACCTCCCAATTTGGTATCGTCAGCAAACTTGCTAATGGTGCATTCAACTCCTGAATCTAGATCATTGATAAAAATATTGAACAGAACTGGCTCTACAACTGAGCCCTGAGGAACACCGCTGGCGACCGGTCACCAGCCAGATATAGCCCCATTCATTACAGCCCTTTGAGCCATTGCAGCCCTTTGAGCCATGCCCTTCAGCCAGTTCTTCACCCAGCACACCGTGAACCTGCTCATCTCACAGTTGGAGAACATATCCCCGAGGATGCTGTTGAGGGACAGTATCAAAAGTCTTACTAAAATCCAGAAAGACTACATCCACTGCTTTCCCTTCATCCAATAGGTGGGTGACCTTATCACAGAAGGATATCAAATTAGTTAGACAAGACTTTCCCTTTGTGAACCCATGTTGACTGTGCCTCATGATTGCATTGTCCTTAAAATGCCTTTCAATAGTACCCAGTATGATTTCTCCATAATTTTTCCAGGAACTGAGGTTAGACTAACAGGTCTGTAGTTTCCTGGGTCTTCCCTCACGCCCTTCTTGTAAAGTGGAATAACGTTGGCTAGCTTCCAGTCAGCAGGGACCTCCGCAGACTCCCAAGACCTTTGGGAGATGATCCTGCCATAACATCCTCTGGCTCCTTCAGTACTCTGGGATGAATCCCATCAGGCCCCATGGAGTTGTGAACATTCAGCTGATAGAGCTGGCCACTTACATTTTCTGTGTCCACAAATGGAAAGTTACTGTTCCCACACTCATGGTCCTCTGACTCAGGGGACCGGGCAGCCCAAGGGCTATCAGTATTATTAAAGACTGAGGCAAAAAAAAAGCATTGAATGCCTCTGCTTTCTCTTCATCCCTATTGGTCAGGTGCCCATCTTCGACAAGTATCAGTCCAATGTTTCCCTTAAACCTCCTCTTGCTGTTGTCTGACACAACACTGGCCAGTTTCAACTCTGAACTTAGGCCTTTTGTGTCTTCTCCCTACATATACAAACCACAGCTCTGCAATACTTCCTGCAAAGCCTGACCTCACTTACAGAGATCATACAATTTCTTTTTCCGCCTGAGTTCCTTGAGGAGTTCCCTGTTCAGCCAAGATGGCCTTCTGCCCTGCTTGCTTGACTTTTGACACAATGGAATTGCCTGATCCTGTGCTCCTAAAAGGTGCTTCTTAAAAACTGACCACCACTCGTGGACTCCTAAGGCCCCGAAGCAGATTCCCAGGGTACTCTGCTACGTAGCTCCCTGAATAGGTTAAAGTTTGCTCTCCTGAAGTCCAGGGTAGCAACCCATTACACTAAAAGTATTAAACTCAACCATTTCATGATCCCTGTGGCCAAGACAGCCACCTACCATCACACCTCCCACGAGTCCTTCTCTATTCACAAACAACAAGCCTAGGACAGCATCTTTCCTAGTTGGCTCACAGAGTATTTGTGACCAGAAGTTATCTCCCACAAACTTCAAGAATTTCCCAGACCTGCTTGTCACAGCAGTATGATATTCCCAGTTGATGCCTGGGAAGTTGGAATCTCCCACAAGGACAAGGGCTACTGACCCAGAGAGTTCTCCTAATTGCCTGTAGAATAACTCATCAGTGCTTACATCCTGGCTGGGCAATCGGTAGTAGACACCCACTACAACATCTGCTTTGTTTTCCATCCCCTTAATCCTCATCCAGAGGCTCTCCACCACATCACCACTAACTGTAAGGGCTGTATAATCAAACCTCTCCTTTACATATAGTACAACACAACCACCTCGCCTGCTCTACCTATCCCTCCTGAACAGCCTGTAGCCCTCCATCCCAGCACTCTAATCATGGGAGTCATTCCACCAAGTCTCACTAATACCAATGATATCATAGTTGTGGGAACTAAACAAAGCTTCTAGTTCACCCTGTTTGTTTCTTATACTGCGTGCGTTGGTGTACAAGCATTTCAGATATGCTCCCGAGCTCTAAATCTACCCTCTTTCAGTTTAAAACCACGCCCCTTGTCCTGTCACTACAGGCCCTGGTAAAAAGTCTTTCTCTGCTCCCTTTATATATTGAAAGACTGCAATAAGGTCTCCCCGCAGCCTTCTCTTCTCCAGGCTGGACACTCACAGCCTTTCCTCATAGGAGAGGTGTCCCAACCCCCTGATAATTTTCATGGTTCTGCTCTGGACTTGCTCTAAGAGAGCTGGATGCAGTACTCCAGGTGGGGTCTCACGACAGCAGAGAAGAGGGGGAGAATCGCCTGCTGGCCATGCTTCCTTTTCTGCAGCCCAGTATGTGATTGGCTTTCTGGGCTGCAAGTGCACATTGTTGGCTTATGTACAGATTTTTGTCCACCAGCATCCCCCTAGTCCTCCTCTGCAGGGCTGCTCTCAATCCATTCATCCATAGTCCGTACTGATACTGGGGATTGCCCTGACCCATATGCAGGACCTTGCGCTTGGCCTTGCTGAACTTCATGAGGTTCGCACAGTCCCACTCCTCAAGCCTGTCAAGGTCCCTCTGGATGCCATCCCTTCCCTCTAGGGAATCAAATGCATCACTCAGCTTGGTGTCATCTGAAAACTTGCTGAGGGTGCACTCAATCCCACCGTCTGTGTCATTGATGAAGATATTAAACAGCCCTAGTCCTAGTACAGACTCCTGAGGGACACCACCCATCACTGGTGTCCACTTGGACACTGAGTCATTGACTGTAACTCTTTGGATGTGGCCACCCAGCCAGTTCCTCATCCATCTAACAGTCCATCCATCAAACCCATCTCTCTCCAATTTAGCAGCCAGAATGTTGTCGGGGACCGTGTCAAAGGCCTTACAGAAGTCCAGGTAGAGGGCATCAGTTGCTCTTCCCTTGTCCACTGATGCGGTCGCTCCATCATAGAAGGCCACGAGATTAGTTAGGCATGATTTGCCCTTGGTGAAGCCATGTTGGCCATCTCTAATCACCTCCCTGTCATCTGTATGCCTCAACATATCTTCCAGGAGGATCTGCTCCATGATCTCACAGGGCACAGAGGTGAAACTGAGTAGTTGGTAGTTTCCAAGGTCCTCCTTTTTACCCTTTTAAAAAATGGATGTGATGTTTCCCTTTTTCCAGTCACCGGGGATGTAGTTGGACTGCGAGGACTTCTCAAATATCATGGAGAATGGCTTAGCAACTACATCAGCCCTCAGGACCTACAATTCCTTCAGGACCCTGGCATGAATCTTGTCGGGTCCCATGGTCTTGTGTATGCTCAGGCTCCTCAGATGGTTTCTAACCTGATCTTCTCCTATGATGAGAGGAACTTCTTTCCCCCAGTCCCTGCCTTGAGGTTCAGGGGCTTGAGAGATGTGGGAAGAGAGATTGCCAGTGTCAGGGTGACTGAAGTCCCCCAGGAGGATCGAAGCCTGCAAGCGTGATGCTTCCTCTAGTTGGAGTAAGAATGCTTCATTGACATCCTCCCCTTGATCAGGTGGCCTGTAGTATACACCAGCCATGAGGTTTCCTTTGTTGGCTTTTCCCTTATTTTTACCCATAAGCTCTCAACATGTTCATAGCTGTTTTTCAAAGACAGCTCTGTGCACTCAATCCATTTTTTTACATAGAGGGCAACCCTCTTGCCCTCTTGCCTCTCCTTCCTTGCCTGTGTTTTCTGAACAGTTTATAGCCATCGATTGCAGTGCTCCAGTCGTGCAATTCGTCCAAGTATCAGTGATAGCGATTAAATCATAGCTTTCCAGGTGCACAGTGGCTTCCATCTTTTACTGTTTGTTACCCATGCTGCATGCATTGCTATAGAGGCACTTTAGTAAGCCTATCAACCTTGTCACCTTTTTATAGAAACACAGCCTAACTTCCTTTGAGGCATTTCACAGGTGTTTCCCTGTTGGTTCCTTATATTCATTTTATAATTTTTAAATATTATATATTTTTATATATGTAATTAATATATCTTTTTACTATTTAAAACAACATGCAAAACGTGTAATAAATGTTTTAGGAAGGAATTTAACCTTCCTGGAAACCAGTTTAAAATCAATGGTGGATACTATAAAATCAACTTTGAAAAGAAAGCTCTATTCCTGATAATGGTTAGTTGGCCATAATACTAGAATCAACCAATGAGTCCTTCATACTGGAAATAGAACAGAAAGCATAGTAGACTTGAATAATAAACAAGACTTAAAATGTTTGGCAATATTTAGTTGGTTTAATAGGCTTCAAAACTGATAAGATTTTTAGCAGCCACTGATAATACATAAATGATAATTATCCAAAAATGAAATGACAAAGCATATACATTTTTCTTTTTTAACAACTAGAACTTTTACATATAAAACTTAAACTAAAGCCTACTGAAGTCAGCAGAAGGACTGTCCGACATTAATGGACTCAGGCTCATGGCCATAGTGCATTCACAGCCATCAGGTAGACTAGAGCCAGTATGTAAAGCAACTCATTTTTAGCTTAAAATTAATAAGAACTTAGAATTTGCAGTGGCAAAAGCATATATTCTTAAAACTTCTAGAGACTTTCCTAAATGCAGTGAAATACCCACTCTCCTTTTCTTTAAATACAGTTCTTACATCAACTCCAGTACACCTTCCTACTCAACAGAATTAAGGAAAGATGACGCACACTATGTTTACATCCTTCCAAATAATTCCCACAAGTTTCACGTGAGGCACAAAAAAATCACCACATAAAACAAAACAAAACAAAACACAACACAACAAAAAGCAGTCTTACAAGATGCTATCTGTGTTTAACTTACTAGGAATAGGTCTAAGGACATCAGGAATGAGAATCTCCACCAAAGCCTGGTACATCACATGGTCACAATTACCCATCCATTTCAGAATAGACTCATTTTTGCACAGAGTAATCAGTTTTCCTTTTGGAAGTCGACTTTCTATTTCACTCAGATTGCTGGTGTGAATAAATGTAACAAATGAAAATGCATTTACATACAGATAAGAAAAGTACAATGGACTTTGATATTGATTATTTAATAAAAACTTTATAAATGTCCCTGATACATCCAACTGCAACTCTTTAACTCCTTCATATGAAACTGGGGGAAAATGGCCTCCAAAGTTCTGCTCCAGCCCATAAATTATGCAAAGGTATGATAAAAATGGTCCTTGCAATTTAAACAAACCGGACAGTATATTGTGAAAAGATACTTGAACTTTAGTAATCCAAACAAAGGAAAAAATAGAAGATGTATCCAATCATTTCAAGGTTGCAGTTTGACATATACCAACAGCCTATATGTCAAATAGCAGTCAACACAAATTTAACCTGAAAAACTACTGATATCAGAAAAGGTTCTTAGCCTGTATGTAAAACTAAGACTTTCTTTGATTTGACTCCTGCTGTTATATTATGATGGTGAACAGTAAACAAAAAGAGACATTTACTGACCTCAGTTCAATAATAGCTGTGTCGTCAGCTGGAGCAGAGGGAGAATAGCGCCAGAAAGTTTGCCACAATTTTTCTATCAGGCTAAATTGAAGATTCACAACAACATCCACTATTGCCTAAAAAAATACAAAACAAGTGCAGATAGTCTTGTAACATCACCACCACCCCCCCTCCTCAACTCCTCCCAGGGGTATAGCTCCCCGTGGTCATTAAAAAAAAAAAAAGTAAAATATATGTTTATAAATAAATATATAATATCCTTTTAAATAACTTTTTAGCAACAAATTTTCTAACTGTCCATACTAGCATGGACAGAGACTCAGATCAGGCCAAGTGCAAGGAAGCCTCCAGAAAATAGCCTAAGCACATATATCAGGTGAATTCACCTAAAGAGAACTTTTAATGTTATTACAAACACAAAGGAAACCTGCTATTTAATGAATTTGTCTCCTTATAAGTTTTAAAGCACCTTCAACAATAATTTCAAAACACATTATTCAATATGAAATGTGGTCTTAAGTTCTTAAACATCCTGCTTCTTTAGAACTTGAAGAAAAAAGTGAGTTTTTTAACATAAACATTGGAAATAACAATTTAATCCCATTTTAGCTCCTATAAAGAAAAGCAAAACTCTGTCTATATATTATCTAAAGCATAATTTATCAAAAATTCTCAAAACCAACACATGATTACATTCCAGTATGAATATTCTATTATATGTTATTTTCTTTCCCTTTAAAGAGAGAAATTCCAGAGAAGTCTTTTTGCAAACGTCCTTTCCAATGGAATAAGCAAAATATTTGAGGAGCACATCAGATACAAGTAAGCTGGCTGTAATGTGTTTTGTGATGTGTTTTACTGATTCTCACTAGAAGACATGAATTTTTCAAGGAATGAGGATTTATGTGAAATGCTTCTTTTTTCTTACCTCACAGTGCTCTCGATAAAGACTTTGCAGTGATTTTATGTCCTCAAGTGTAGTACCATCTGGCAGAGAAGGTATTTCAATTTCTCCAAACTCTGGAAGTACTCGAGATGCATCTGTTTCCATGACAACATAACAGAAGCAAGCTATTGTGAATGGTGCCAACTACAGTTCGAATAAAAAAACATTTAAAGATGATGTACGGAAATAAAGTCTAGAAGGTCATAGTGCCCAAAGAGGACTGTTTTTCATACTTAATATATTTTAAAGTTGCAATAAAATTGTGAACAAACCAGCTAGCTATTTTTTAAGTAAAAGATGTTAGATTATTCTTGATAGATAACAGATAAAAATGGTTTAACATATATATTGCACCTGTATATAAAAAAACCTAAGACACATTTTCTAATTATGACAGGATGAAGCAGAATATTCATGTCAGTATATAAGAGATTAATATAATTTAATAGGGTTTGTTTTGATCAACTGAATAGTTTTTGCATCTTGCATGTTACAGTTTAGTAGACTCAGCAGGATATATTTATTTGAAATTTACAAGACTTTCAACTGTAGCCAACATGTGCTTTGCTTTTACTATTTCTCATAGATTTTTCCAAGAGATACACGGGTATGATGGGAAAAATTCACTGTCAACTGGAGGGGCAGTGGAAGGGAAAATTCAAAAACATGTGAACTATAGCTGAAGGTTCCCAATTATTTCAGTAACAGCAAGGTTAGGCCAAAGGATGTGGTGCTTCAAAATTTCAATATATGAACTCAAAACTAAGTGTACAATTATTGCAATAACACATTTAATAAGCTTCTTTACATTAGCAAATTACTAAATTACCATTTGCTTCCACAACTGAGAAATCAATATGCTTAGGAACATCAATGAATGCACAAAGTGCATATTTTTAAACAAGAACCTTGGGTTTCTGGTTTCAACTATTTGGCTCTTTCCATTTATAACATTGCAGCACAAACTCAATATACCTTCTTGTCAATGATCAACATAACTGCAGTGCAAAAATATAATCCCAGTTTATGTGCATATTAAAAAAATTGGGAAGCCAGTGGAAATTAATAAGTTTTTAGGGCAAGATATTCAGTATGCATTTTTGTATAATATGCTTCATCACAATTGCATTGCAATATATTTTAAATCTATAATACAAGCAGATTTTGCACATTTTTTCTTTTATATCTGCATGATGCATAGTAAATATTGCATAAGTCTTACAATATAGAACACATAGCTTCTATGACTATCTTTTTGTTCTGTTATCAGTAAGAGTTTTAAACAGGGCAACATAACCGAAATAATTATTATATTTGTATGACTTGATGTTCATGGCTATAATGGGGTTTCTTTTATTTATACAGCAGTGTAATACATTTTCATACCTAAAAACTGTTGATGATGTTGACTTTGGGTAATTATAGTTTGCTCAGCGGATGTGCCTGTCTGTTGACCACTTCCTGTGAAACCATCTGCAACTCCATCCACTTTCTGCACAGGCCTGTACCTACAAAATTATCAAATACAAAAATATTCTTTATGTTCGTGTTCTGGTTTCACAGGAACAGAATCATAGGCCAGCTATGGAGGACAAGCCATTAGTAGGCCTGAGTCAGCTGTGGGTTTAAGTCAGGGCAGCTGACCCAAGCTGACTAACAGGTGTATCTCATACCACTTACATCTGCTCATTATAAAAGGAGGAAGTTTGGTTAAAGATAGGGTGTTTCTTCTGTTATTTCCTTTCATCTTCTTTGCTTTTCTGTTGTGTATGAATGCTAGACTGAGTATAAGCTTGTATGTGTCATGTTGGTGTTTGTATTAGTTTTGTTACATTGTTAAATCAATTTTTGCTTTAATCTGTGGGGTTTCTAGCTTTCTCTGGATTCACCTTCTCAGCTACAGGGGGCATCACGTAATAGAGCAACTGCTACAGTTTTTCCCTATCTATGGGCTAAATGTAGTTCACTTTTTTGTAAGTGTGGTATCATATGTTGTTCCTTATTTCCCAGTCTCAATATGTGGTTTTGCTAGCTCACACACGAAGAAAAAGTACCAACAGATTAATTGTAGTAGGGAAAGGTGGAATATAAAACTCAAAGCTGATACTTCAGTGCAATTAACAATATCCTGTAGAATTTAGTTTAAGAACTATGCCATTAAGATCTAAAGCTCATTTATACTACACAGGAATGTAGTCCTTCCTGTTCCAAAGGACTTCCCCTTCCAGGAAACAAGTAGTAAAAAAAAAAAAGTTTAGACACCTTCAGAAGGGTCATGTAGCTGTTGGTGTTACTGATCTGAGTAGATTTTGATTATTTGGGGGGGTGGTGTTGGGGTGTGATTTGGCCTAGCTGGGCCTAATCAAGGTAAGGCCTTAGGAGAAACTGTTCTGTTCTCATAGGAATCACATGGGGTGTGTGATTGTTTCACTTCAACTGTCACAGAAACCACATGCAGTAGGCAAGTAGTACAAGTAGCTAAGGTCTAGTGTTACATAAAGAGTAAGATATGCTTAAGCAGCTACCATGGAAGGAATGCAGCTACCATGGAAGGAATAATACAATAATAAATCTTGAAGCTATCACATGGTGGCCAAGGTCACAGTAATCAGTTATGCTGCTTGAATATCCCCTTTCCCCATCCCAACTTGATTTGAATATCAGGGACTACAATCAATAGGTTGACGATTTTTGTTAGAAATGAATATGTATGAAGTTATGTAACTCAAAGGGGCCAATCAGTGCGAATGTTAAATGAATAATGAGTAATTAAAAGTGAGCACTATATGCATTTATATGCTAAATAATTTAAACAATAGAAATTTAATATTATAAAAACCTGTTGATTGTAATGCAAGCCAGGATACGCTAGGTGGAGTTATCCCCTGTATCCTTAACACTTTAATAAAGAAGTGTCTGCTTATCTGCATCACATTGGTGTTGATAAGTTCTATTTGGTGACAGTTTCTGGCAACCCAGATGGGACCTCGCTGAGAGAGACTGGAGGAGTTGGGGACCTGATCAGTTCCAGCTGGCACTGAGGAAATTCTCAGGGGTCCCCATTGATCCCTGATCTGCAAGGCTCTTTGCGATGTCCCCTGGAATCGGTAAGACACTTCTTATTTGGTTTGGAAGGGGGTTAGAGTCCCCTGGTCTGCATGTCAGATGTGGCCAAAGCTGAACAGGGTTGGACTAAAAGGGTACCTGTTTGTATTGGGAGCTGGCACATCTGCCCATAAGACATAAGCGAAAGCTATTGCAAGGTTGGACGCGTTTTGGTAGTAGAAACCTAAATGCCTATAAGTCTTTGGTGTTTATATATATCGTGTGGTATCTGTAACTGTTTTTATACATTTTGTTGGTATTTGTGTGTGTGACTGAGAGGTACAAACAAGTACAAAGCGAGCGCAGAGTTTGGATCTGTGGTTCTGTTATCCTGTGAGGGGTGCAGTCGGAGAAGAATGAAGCAAAAGACTGAGTGATTTTGTGTGGACTTTAACACAGTTCAAAATGACAGCCAAATTAACACATTTGTTTAAGAGTAAAAGTGTTGGTAATTTGGCTTCTGATGAAAAGATACCAAAAACCTCACCACTAGGGTGTTTATTAGCCCATTGGAGAGAATTATAGGATGATTTGCGAAAAGGTTAAATGATAGAATATTTTAACCATTGGTGGCCCCTGTATGTTTTAGAAGACCAAGAAAAATGGCCCACAAATGGAACTTTGAGCTATAACACTATATTACAGTTATTCTTTTGTAAAAGAGAAGGAAGATGGAATGCTAGTGAGAGGCCAAGGATGTGGGGGAAGAAGGGGGGCCATAGGGAGAGGCGGATTTGTAAACCTTGGAAACCAGTACTTTAATGCTCTGTATGTAGACTTGTTCTTTTATGTGAGGCAAAGAACTGATTAGCAGAAAGAATGTAAATTGATTAGCCGAGACAATCTAGTAATGGCTTTAACTTCTGAAAACAAACCCAAAGAGATGTTGCTCCACGTGTGATATTGGAAAGACGTGTATCAAATGTATGGTGCCAAAAGATGAAACAGGACTAGAATTAGAGGTAGCTCCTCTGCAAAGTGGACAGGAACACCATAGGCAGGGACAGTGGCATGAAAGGGGTAGTGAATCGGTGGAAATAGTGGAGCCAGAGAGTAATGGAATGAGAGATGAGAAAGATGGACCTTTGGAAATTGATGGCTTGGAAGCAGGCTGCAGGACCTTATAGGGAAAATCCTGAGAAGATGGGCAAAATAGTGGACACAATTATTAGGACACAGGATCCAGATTGGAATGATTTGCAGGTGATATTGGATAATTTGTTGGATGAGACAGAAGCAAATGGCATTGAGAGTTGCTAAGTCGCAGGCAGAAGCGGTGGTGATGAATGGGATGGTGAACGGGACTTTAGAGCAAAGTTTTCCATCTGGAGGTCCTGAATGGGATCTAAAACGTGTGGAGCATAGACAGAGACTGAATTGGTATCAGAAGTGGGTTTTGTATGGGGTGAGAAATGAGATACCTAAAGCTGTAAATTGGTCAAAGCTATATGAAGTGAGACAGGATAAGAATGAATCTCCTTTTGTGTTTCTGGAAAGATTAAAGGAAACTGCCAGAAAATACACTGATTTAAAAGTGGAAACAGAAACAGCACAAGTGCAACCGGCCTTGATTTTTATAGGACAGTCTGCACCAGATATAAGGCAAAAGCTCCAGAAAATGGAAGGAGAGGATTCAAAGAATCTGAGTAAGATGTTAGAGGTGGCATGGAAAGTATATAATAATCAAGAAAAAGAAGAAAGGAGAACTAGGGAGAACAGGCTGTTGGCAGTGGTAACAGGAGTGCTAGTGAGAGGCCAAGGATGTGGGGGAAGAAGGGGGGCCATAGGGAGAGGCGGATTTGTAAACCTTGGAAACCAGTACTTTAATGCTCCTTTGGGAATAAATCAATGTGCTTACTATAGAGGAGAAGGGCATTGGAGGCGAGAGTGTCCAAAGGTGACAAAATTGATGATTTTAGGTGAATGAAGGGGAGGGGAACCCAGCTGGACCTCTGGTTGTAATTAAGCTGGGAGAAAAGGAGGTTAAGTTTTTAGTGGATACTGGAGCAACATTCTCAGTTCTGAATACTTGTAAAGGGAAATTGGGCACCAAAACAGCAAATATAATTTGGGCCACAGGGAAGGAGGACAATAGGCCATTCATTCAACCCCTGAATTTGAAATTTGGAAACAAAATAATCACACATGAATTCTTGTATGTACCAGAATGCCTTGATACCCTTATTAAGGAGAGATTGTTGTAGGTGATTCCCTTTAGAGGGGAACAGAAGGCCTCATATGCCAACCAGACCCATCCCACAGGGAGGTCTGCTGCCTCCCTGGGACCCAGGTCAGAGATATTGCCAAGAAACTCCCCAGTCTGGTATGGCCCTCTGATTACTATCCATTATTGGTCATACAGGCTGGAAGTGATGAGGTTGAGGACAGAAATACCAAAACCATTAAAAAGGACTTCAAGGCACTGGGGTGACTGGTTGAAGGATCAGGAGCACAGGTAGTGTTTTCCTCAATCCCTTCAGTGGCAGGGAAAACTACACTGATCACTGAGAGGAATAGGAAAACACAGTTGCTTAACATGTGGCTCAGGGGCTGGTGCCACAAGCGGAACTTTGGCTTCTTCAATCATGGGAACATTCACATTGCAGGCCTACCAGGGACAGACAGTTCAGCTGTCTCAAAAGGAGAGAAGGATTCTGGCAAGGGGGTTGGCAGGGCTCATTAATAGGGCTTTAAACTAGGTTGGAAGGGGGAGTGGGGGGAGGGTGATAAAACCAGGCTCACTAGAGATGAGCCCTGTCAGGGATGAAATCGATAACCCAGCTCAAGTGCATTTACACCAATGCATGCAGCATGGGTAACAAATAGGAGGAGCTGGAAGCCCTTATACGGCAATATAACTATGACCTAGTTGCCATCACAGAAACATGGTGGGATTGGACTCAGGACTGGAATGCTTCAATAGATGGCTACAAGCTCTTTAGAAGGGATAGGCAAGGAGAGGGGGTGGGGTAGCTCTATACATTAGGGAGTGTTTTGATTGTGTAGAGCTTAGTGACAGAGATAACAATGTGGAGTGTTTATGGGTGAAGATGAGGGGGAAGGCAGATATCCTGTTGGGAGTCTGCTACAGGCCACCCAACCAGGAAGAGGAAGAAGATGAAACATTTTTCAGGTGGTTGGTAGAAGTCTCAAAATTGCCAGCCCTAGTTCTGGTGGGGGACTTCAACCTACCGGACATCTGCTGGAACAACATCTCTGCTGCAAGCAGGCTAGGAGGTTCCTTGAGTGTATGGAAGATAACTTCCTAACACAGCTGGTAAGTGAGCCTACCAGGGGAGGTGCCTTGCTGGACCTGCTGTTCACTAACAGGGAAGGAGTGGTGGGAGATGTGGAGGTCAGAGGCCGTCTTGGGCTTAGCAACCATGAAATGATTAAATTCTTGATTCTTAGGGAAATGAGAGGGGTCACCAAAACCTCCACTGTGGACTCTTCTGGAGGGCAGACTTTGGCCTGTTTAGAACACTGGTGAAGGGAGTCCCTTGGGTGTCAGTTCTGAGGGGCAAAGGGGTCCAGGAAGGCTGGATGCTCTTCAAGAAGGAAGTCTTAAAAGCACAGGAGCAGGCTGTCCCCGTGTGTTGTAAAACCAAATGTAAGGGAAGGTGACCGGCATGGCTAAACAGGGAGCTTTTGCTGGGACTCGGGTAAAAGAGAGTTTTGCTGGGACTCGGGGAGAAGAGAGTCTACCACCTTTGGAAGGAAGGGCGGGCAACTGAAGATGAGTACAGAGAGCTTGTGAAGACACAGGGAGAAAATTAGAAGGGCAAAAGCCCAGCTGGACCTCAATCTGGCCACTGCTATAAAGGACAATAAAAAAAGGTTTTATCAATACATTAACAGCAAAAAGAGAAACAGGGAGAATCTCCATACCCTATTGGATGAGGGGGGGGGAACATGGCAACCAAGGATGAAGAAAAGGCTGAGATACTTAATGCCTTCTTTGCCTCCATCTTTAATAGTCAGACTGGCTGCCCTCAGGATACTTGGTCTCCTGAGCCAAAATATAAGGATGCAGAGCAGAACCCCCCCATGATCCAGGAGGATGCAGTCAGAGACCTGCTGCAGCACCTAGACACTCAAAAGTCTGAGGCCTGATGGGATTCACCTGAGGGTACTGAGGGAGCTGGCAGAGGAGATCACCAAGCCTCTTTCCATCATCTACCAACGGTCCTGGATAACAGGGGAGGTCCCAGATGACTGGAGGCTTGCCAACGTGACACCTATCTACAAGAAGGGCCCAAAGGAGGATCCTGGGAACTACAGGCCTGTCAGCCTGACCTCAGTACCAAGGAAAATCATGGAGAGGTTCGTCTTGAGTGTGCTCATGTGGCAAGTGCAGGACAGCCAAGGGATCAGGCCCAGCCAGCATGGGTTCAGGAAAGGCAGGTCCTGCTTGACTAACCTGATCTCCTATGATCAGGTGACCTGCCTGGTGGATAAGGGATAGAGCTGTTAATATTGACTTTGGTAAAGCCTTTGACACCGTCTCCCACAGCATTCTCCTGGAGAAGCTGGCGGCACATGGAGTAGACAGGTGCACTCTCCACTGGGTAAAAAACTGGCTGGCTGGCCGGCTGAGCCCAGAGAGTTGTAGTGAACAGGGTTGGATCCAGTTGGCAGACGGTCACCAGTGGTGTCCCCTAGGGCTCAGTTTTGGGTCCAGTCCTGTTCAATATCTTTATCAATGATCTAGATGAGGGAATTGAGTCCTTCCTAAGTTTGCAGATGACACTAAACTGGGTGGAAGTGTTGATTTGCTTGAGGGTAGGAAGGCTCTGCAGAGAGACCTGGACAGGCTGGATCGATGGGCCGAGGCCAATTGTATGAGGTTTAACAAGGCCAAGTGCCGGGTCCTGCACTTTGGTCACAACAACCCCATGCAAAGCTACAGGCTTGGGGATGAGTGGCTGGAAAACTGCACAGTGGAGAAGGACCTGGGGGTGCTGGTTGACAGCCGACTTAACATGAGCCAGCAGTGTGCCCAGGTGGCCAAGAAGGCCAACAGCATCCTGGCCTGCATCAGGAATAGCGTGGCCAGCAGGAGTAGAGAAGTGATTGTGCCCCTGTACTCGGCATTGGTGAAGCCACATCTCGGGTACTGCGTTCAGTTCTGGGCCCCTCACTACAAGAAGGATGTCGAGTTGCTGGAGTGTGCCCAGATAAGAGCTACCAGGCTGGTGAAGGGCCTGGAGGACAAGTCCTATGAGGAGAGGCTGAGGGAACTGGGGTTGTTTAGTTTGAAGAAGAGGGAGGCTGAGGGGTGACCACATTGCTCTCTAAAGCTACCTGAAAGGAGGTTGTAGGGAGGTGGGAGTTGGTCTCTTCTCTCCAGTGAATAATGACAGGAGGAGAGGGAATGGCCTAAAGTTGCACCAGGGGAGGTTTAGGCTAGATATTAGAAAGAATTTCTTTACTGAAAGAGTGGTTGGACAGTGGAACAGGCTGCCCAGGGAGGTGGTGGAGTCGTCATCCCTGGAAGTGTTTAAAAGAAACGTAGATGTGGTGCTTAGGGACATGATTTAAGCACATAATGGGTAGATAAAGGTTATGGTGGGTGGATCTAGGTTATGGTTGGACTTGATGATCTTCGAGGTCTTTTCCAACCAGGTTGATTCTGTGTAAATTAAATGCACAAATTGTTTTTGAAAATGGAGAGCTCCTTCTAAAGATACTCAAGTCAGACACGAGAAATTTTGATGATACAAGAAAAAATAAAAGAACAAGAAATTCCATGAGAAGTGCATTTGGCAGTAATCCCTACAGTATGGGAAACAGATAAGCCTGGCAAATTGGAATTAGCACAACCTGTGAAAATAGAATTGAAAGAGGGTGCAAAGCCAGTGAGGATTAAACAATATCCAGTCAAACCAGAAGCCAGGAAAGGAATTAAGAAGTTGATAAGTTCATAGAATATAAAGTTCTCAAAGAATGTGAATCTGAGTACAATACCCCAATCTTACTGGTGAGAAAACCTTCAGGTGAGTGTAGGTTGGTACAGGATCTAAGAGCTATAAATTAGATAATTAAGGATATACACCCTGTAGTGGCAAATTCATACACTGTTAACAGTTTTAAGGGAGGAACATAAGTGGTTTACAGTGCTTGATTTAAAAGATGCTTTCTTTTGCATACCCCTGAATGAGGAAAGCAGGAAACTGCTTTTGAATGGGAGAATCCACAAACAGGGAGAAAGATGCAGCTAACATGGACAAGGCTACCACAAGGATTTAAGAACAGCCCAATGATTTTTGGAAAGCAACTGGCAAAAAAAATCGATATATGGAAGCAAGATGATTCAAGAACGAAACTGGGACATCTACTTCTACAGTATGTGGATGACATATCGATTGCTACAGAAGAGAGATCTGCCTGCATAAAAGGTAACAATAGAACTTTTAAATTTTCTTGCACTAAATGGGTACAAGGTATCCAGAAATAAATCCCAAATAGCAAGACAGACTGTAATATATCTGGGCTTTAAGATTTCGAAAGGACAACGGCAATTTGGATCAGACTGTAAGAAAGCCATATGTGGCCTTCCGGAGCCCAAAAATGTTAATGAACTGAGGGCGTTCCTGGGAATGGCCGGGTGGTGTCGCCTCTGGATAATGAATCACTGTCTAATAGCCAAGCCGTTGTATGAAGCTCAAAAGAACTCTCCCTTTGTATGGGGTCCAAATCAGCAACAGGCCTTTAGAGACCTGAAATGAGCATTAATCTCTGCACCTGCCTTAGGACTTCCAGATCTAACCAAAGATTTGCAGTTGTTTGTTCATGCAAAACAGCATCTAGCATTGGGAGTGTTGACCCAGAGAATGGGAAGCTGGAAGAGACCAGTCATATACTTCTCCAAACAACTGGATACTGTAAGTAAGGGATGGCCTACTTGTCTTCAAGCAGTTGCTGCTACAGTGATGCTTATCCAAGAAGCCCGTAAACTGACTTTGGGAAGAACAATAACAGCGTATGTCCCGCATATGGTAATAACTCTCCTAGAACAAAAAGGGGGATGTTGGTTGTCCCCTAGCAGAATGATGAAATACCAGGTGGTGTTGAGTGAACAGGATGATGTGATTTTGAAAACGACTAACCTGCAGTCTTCTTAGGTTCTACACAGGAAGGACAGCTGGAACATGACTGCCTCACTACCATTGAACATGTGTTTTCCAGTCGAGAGGACCTGAAGGACACACCATTGGAAGATCCCAACTGGAAGCTATACACAGATGGCAGCAGTTTTGTGGAACATGGAGTTGGATACACTGGATATGCGGTAACAACTGCAAACTCAGTCATAGAGGCAAAAGCACTGCCTGGTACCACGTCAGCCCAAAAGGCAGAGCTTATTGCTTTAACCAGGGTCCTTGAATTAAGTGAAGGAAAGAAGGTAAATATTTGGACTGATTCAAAATATGCCTTTGGGGTAGTACATGTCCATAGGATCCTGTGGAAAGAAAGAAGACTATTATCCTCCCAAGGATCAAATATTAAACATTAAGATGAAATTTTGCAATTGCTGCAAGCTGTTCAAAAGCCTACCCAGGTGGCAATCATGCACTGTAAAGCACATCAAGTGGGAAACACAAGAGATTGGAGGGAATAACTCAGCAGATAGATCTGCCAGAAAGGCAGCAAGAGAAAAGTCTTTGCAAATGGCTTTAATTCCAACAAAAACAATAACTCTCCCGAAGAAGAAGCCTAAATATTTAGAAGATGACAAAAAGTTAGGAAAACTATTGGATGCAAATAAAAATCTGGCTGGATGGTGGGTCACACCTAATGGACAGGTAGTAGTACCACCTGTCCTAATGAGAGAAATAATTCAGACAGAACACCAAGAATATCATTGGAGTGTGGAAGCCTTAGTAACTCTTGTAAAAAAGAAAGTGATATCAGTTAAAATGTTAGGGATAGCCAAAATGATAACTGCAAAATGTGATGTGTTTAAAGAATAATCCAGTGATAAGGAAAAAAGTTCAGATGGGTAAGCTCAAATCTGGAACAGAACCAGGTGATTGCTGGCAAATAGACTTTTCAGAGTTACCCAGACAAAATGGGTATCAGTACGTTCTGGTGGGGGTTGACACTCTTACAGGATGGCCAGAAGCCCTTCCTTGTCGTATTACACAGGGAAAAGAGGTTGTAAAATGGCTATTACAAGAAATAATTCCGAGGTTTGGAGTCCCTATTGGGATCTCTTCAGATAGAGGTCCACATTTTGTTGCTGAAGTTGTGCAAAGTGTATGTAAAGCCCTGGGAATTACTTGGGATTTACATATGCCAATGGAGACCACAATCTAGTGGAAAAGTAGAAAGGATGAATCAGACACTAAAAAGGTAAATTAGCAAAATATGCCAAGAAACTAATTTGAAGTGGCCCCAGGCACTCCCATTAGTATTGTTGAAGATCAGGGTACAGCCTAAAAGTGGTACCTCAGTCAGTCCATATGAACTACTATATGGGAAACCATATGAGTCCCCAGAACTAAATCCAAACATGCATGTAGAAGGAAAACAAGATGTGCATAACTATCTGCTTTCTCTAGGAAAAACCTTAACTGCAATCTGGGATGCAGTGGTGTGGAACAGACCTCTGTCCTTAGAAAATCAGTGCATGTTTTTCAATCTGGAGACTACATCTATGTGAAAACATGGACCTCTGAACCCTTGCAGGAATGCTGGAAAGGACCCTTTCAGGTGCTGTTAACTACTTGTACAGCCACCAAGATCACAAAATCAGAGGCATAGATACACTACACCAGAGTGAAGAAGGTGCCCACTTCATGGAAGATTGTCAATAGAGATCCAGAGATGTTAAAATTAACTCTAAACATGTCTAATTTTACATATCAGTTTGGGACTGTTGTTATAGGTCTGATTTTGATTTGGAGACTAATGGTAGTGGGAGCCTGGTAAGAGACAAAATGGGACTGAGATTTATGAGAGAAATTTAGATCTGAAGGTAAGAAATAAAAGAGAGGTGGAAATGGATCAGCTGATACACCTCCCAAGGAAAGCACCAGAAGAAAATGTAATGGTTGGCTTAATTAAAGAATTTGCCAACTTGCAGAACATAACACAGATTACTGCTTGTTTACCAATGCCAAGAGCAGTAGGTGAATCTGTTCCATGGGGAATTCTAACAATGAATTTAACCAATATAGAGCACAAAAATGAGTGATGGAACCTGGACAATGCATCTGCCTCTGGATGGAAAAGTAAAAGATCACCTTGGGTATGCCAACTTTGTACCCAATTGGGGAAAAAAACTCCCTTTAATGGATCCCTAGAAAATTTGGAAATAAAGCAAATGAAGAGGTCAGAGGCAGATGAAACATGGAATGAACCATCGACAGGAGTAAAATTGGCTGGGCTTTAGAATCCCTCTTAAATCCTATAGCATCATATAGAAACAGGGAATGGCTCTATTGACTGACTGGACAGGTGGACAAGTTGTTGAATGTCACCAAGAAGGGATTTAGATAATTACATTTGCAGTTACAGGCAACCTCAAGAATGACTTTACAGAACAGAATGGCATTAGATTTACTCTTACTGAAAGAGCATGGGGTTTGTGGATACCTAAGAGGCAGAGTGGACCATTGTTGTATACACAAATGTAACTCAGGATGTGGAATACTTGAGCATTGTTGTCTCTGGTTTAATTGCTGATCCTGAGTCAAACCATGACAATTCATTGGTGCCCAACGTGGGGCTTGATTGTAAGCCCAGGCTATAAATTCTCACTAATTAGCGGAATGTTTAAAATTCCATCTCTGATGGGAGGAATCCCTCAGATGGCAATGGACAACACTTCTGCTAAATCTAATGACAAAATCTAATGATGGATTGAAAACTGAACAGACACCTTCTGGGATGTTTCTGCTGGACCTTTTTCCTGTTTTATGGTATATTGACAGAACTGTAGCCATGATCAACCGTATAAGTACCAGCCTAGTGATCCTAGGGTTTTTGATACTGATCTTTATGGGGGCACTGTATGTGTACAGTTATGGTACAGATCCTCAAGTGAACAAAAAGGTCTATGTTGGTAATGGCAGTAGCAGGTCCTGTTTTACCTCTCCATTTTCTCTCAAGCTGAATATCCCAGCTCTTGACTTGAATAGCATTTTCTGCTGAATGTTTAGAATGGGTGAGGTGTTGTTCCACTCACTGCCAATCCCCCACAGGCACTGCTGCTACCACCACTGCTGCTGCTGCCACCACTGATACTGCTACAAAAACAGCTGCTTCTGCAAAGATTAAGTCCAATCCCCTTAGATTCAAACTAAGAGTTAATCCTGTGACCAGGAGCAAAGCAAAGGTGAAAGGCTTCAGCCTTTTTACCTGCTCCTGTCTGAGAAATCCAGAGTTTCTTCAGGCTATGTTGGAGAGCAAAATTGAGAAAGCAGATGATTCTAAATCAGATGATGGAGCAGGTACTTCTCAAGCAGATAAGAAATCAGGCCAACAAGCAGACAGAAAAGCAGGCCCTTCTCAAGTAGATGATGACAATCTTGTCCAGCCTTTCTCCCTAAAGGAACTGCGCCTCATGAGAAAGGCCTTTACCCACATTGATGGTGAGGGACTTCTTCCTTGGTTGCTCTGAGGTTATGATAGTGGGGCTGAAACCTATGACATGGACGAGAGAGAAGCCAAGCAGTTGGGATCCCTGGCCAGAGATGCTGGTATTGATAGAGCATTTGGTAGTAAGATGGGAGCTAGCACCCTGTGGGGCTGACTTCTTTCAGCTGTGAGGGAGAGATACCCCCATAAGGGTGACATCAAATGGTGCCAAAACAGAACACCCACTCTTGAGAGAGCCATCACATATCTGAGAGAATTGGCTGTGTGAGAGGTGATCTATGATAACAATGGACTTACAAATCCTGATGACGTTCTGTGCTACACACAAGTGTTTCGGAGTCTTGCCCAGGCTGTACCAGCAGCACATGCCCATATATTCTCCTTCATGGGATGCATTGATGATGACACAAGACCAACTGTGTGTGAAGTGGCTTTCAGAGCACGACAGTATGGAGACATGATCTCTGTTCCCCATCAGTTCCACACCTCAGCCATTGAACAAATGACTGACAGGAAGAATAAGATGCTAAACAGATGGGAAGGTAAACCCCAGGATCTTCCTAGACACATTGTTATGTGTTGTGGCCATTAAGAGGAGATGTCCTGCTATGAAACAGCAGCAAGAGAGACAGGACCCACTTCACCACCTGTGGTCTCTTGCATAATGGTTTTAAAGAGGACATGACAACCTGGAACAATAAACCCACTGCCAATTTTCTTTTTACTGATTATTTTTTTTTTTCCTTCAGTAAGTTCTCTTTTAACTAGCAGCAAGTGTTCCAGCTAGTGGACTGTTAACACTGGAATGTTTGTTTCTGCTGAGACTCCAAGGTTGCTTCTTAGCTCTGCCACCACAGAGGCTACTGGGGCAGGGGAGTTGTATCTATGACCTGTCCTGTGGGGGGCTGGACTAGAGGGACAGCAAAATTGGCCAGAGATCTGCATCTCCATATATCTACGGAAGGTCAGAGATCACGGAAGGTCAGAGATCACAGAAGACAACTTCCTTCCTGCTTCTTCTTTCCTTCTCTTCTGTCCATGACTGGTGTCTGGGGAGGACTCCATCTATCTGTCACTGTTGACCCCAGGGTTGTGTAGTGCTGACCCTCATAACTCTACCCTTATCTTAGGCAGTGCTCTGGGACATTTTATAACTGTGCACAGCTCAGGAGAGTGCTGTGGGAGTTGTTGGGGGTGGGGGGGGAGGCAATAGGGTTTTGCACATTCCTGAACATACTTGTACATAATTGTACATATTTTCTTTTGTCATTAGTGTTTAATTGAAGTTATCTAGTTTAGTTTGTAATCCAGAAAAGTGTCTCCATAATTTCATCTCTCCTTCCCTACCTGGGGGAGGGGGGGATCGAGGGCATTGTTGTCTCTGGTTCAATTGCTGATCCTGAGCCAAACCGTGACAGCTAGGTGGAGTTATCCCTTGTATCCTCAGCTTACCAATTACTGATGTGGGCAAAACAGACTCAACTTGGGTAAAATTAATTTATTGGCAATTAAAAAAAATGTAATTACTAATTTGGGTAGCAGAAAACAAAAATATATTAAAATGTCCTCCCTCATTTCCCAGGCTCAGCTTCATGCCTTCATTCCAGATGCCTCTTCTCCCTCCCTTGTTATTGTCACAGGTTACATGCAATCCCTTCAGTGAGGCAATGAGTAACTCAAGGAGGTGGGCAGGAGAATGTTATGGTAAGTACTATAAGAGTATCTCTCTGCCACTCCTTCCTTCTCACACTTCTCTGCTTTGGCATGGGTTCTTCATGGGCTGCAGTTGCTTCACAAAATATCCAACTGCTCCAGCATGGTCTGTTCCACAAGCTGCTATGTGAATACAGATTCTGGTGCCATGGAGCACCTCCTTCCCCTCCTTTTTCTCTAACCTTGGTGTTCATGCTGCTGTTTCTCACTCTTTTTTTTTCCCCCCCTCCTCCTCTGGTGTTTTGTGCCCTGTCTTAAGTATGTTTTCACAGAGGCACCACCAATTTTGTTGATTGGCTCAGCTTTGGCCTGCATTGGGTCTGTTGCCAAGCCAGCTAGCACCAACTATGTCCAACACAGTGCAGCCTCTTACCCACTGCCAAAACCTTGCTACATATACCCGATACATTGTGACACAAGTAGGAAAGTTGCATGACCTTTCAAATTAATAAAGAATGAAGAAAATGGATCTGTAGTACAAATTCAGCCTACACTGTTTGTCAAGAACTAGAAGTGTCTATTCAATTAGATGTGATTGGAGGGGAGGTAAATTTGGTACAACTGAACAGAAAAAGCTACCACAGTTGACAGCGGATTCTAAAGGACAAAAGATAAAGAACATTTCTCAATGTGAGTAAACAGAAGATAGAAGGAAACATTTGTGATTCTTAGATTCACTTTGCTCTAAATATCTTATAAGAGAATTATTGCACACCACTTCCCTGGGAGGCCTGTTCCAATGCTTGACAACCCTTTCAGTGAAGAAATTTTTCCTAACATCCAATCTGAACCTCCCCTGGTACAAATTTAGGCCATTTCCTCTTGACTTATCACTTGCTACTTGGGAGAAGAGTTCAACCTCCACCTTGCTGCAACCTCCTTTCAGGTAGTTGTAGAGTGATAAGGTCTCCCCTCTGCCTCCTTTTCTCCAAGCTAAAAGACCCCAGTTCCCTCAGCCATTCCTCATAAGGCCTGTGCTCTAGAACCTTCACCAGCTTTGTTGCCCTTCTCTGGACTTGCTCCAGCACCTTTATGTTCTTCTTTTAGTGGTGGCCCAAAACTGAACACAATTCGAGGTGATGCCTCACCAGTGCCGAGTACAGGGGGACAATAACTTCCCTAGTCCTGCTGGCCACAGTATTTCTGATACAAGCTGGGATGCTGTTGGCCTTCTTGGCCACCTGGGCACACTGCTGGCTCATATTCAGCTGATTATCAACCAAAGCCCCCAGGTCCTTTTCCACCAGGCAGCTTTCCAAGCCTGTAGTGTTGCATGGGGTTGTTGTGACCCAAGTGCAGGACCCAACACTTAGGCTTGTTGAATCTCATACAATTGGTCTCAGCTTATTGATCCAGCCTGTCCAGATCCCTCTGTAGAGCCTTCCTACCCTCAAGTAGATCAACAGTCCTGCCCAATTTGGTGTCATCTGCAAACTTACTGCAGGTACACTTGATCCCCACATACAGATCATTGATAAAGATGTTAAAGAGAACTGGCCCAAATACTGAGCCCTTGGGAACACCACTTGTAACCAGCCACCAGCTGGATTGAACTCCATTCACCACAACTCTTTGGGCCCGGCCATCCAGCCACAGTTTTTTACCCAGCAAGGCATACACTAGTCCAAGCCATGAGAAGCAAGTTTGTCCAGGAGCATGCTGTGGGGAACTGTGTCAAAGTCTTTACTAAAGTTTAGGTAGACAATATCCACAGCCTTTCCCTCATCCACTAAGCAGGTCACCTTGTCATAGATGGAGATCAGGTTCATCAAGCAGGACTTGCCTTTCCTAAACCTGTGCTGACTGGGCCTGATTGCCTTGTTTTCATTTATGTGTTGTATGATGGCACTCAAGATGATCTTTTCCATAACCTTCCCTGGCACTGAGGTCAGGCTGACAGGCCTGTAGTTTCTAGGATCCTCCTTCTGGCCCTTCTTGTAGATGGGCATCACATTTGTCAATCTCCAAATAACTGGGACCTCCCCGGTTAGCCAGGACTGCTGATAGATGATGGCAAGTGGCTTGGTGAGCACTTCTGCCAATACCCTTGGGTGTATCCCATCTGGCCCCATAGACTTGTGTATGTCTAAGTGGTGTAGCAGGTCACTAACCCTTTCTCCTTGGATTATGGGGGCTCTGTTCTGCTCCCCATCCCTTTCTTCCAGCTCAGGGGACTGGGTACCCGCACAACTGGTTTTGCTATTAAAGACTGAGGCAAAAAAGACATTAAGTACCTCAGCCTTCTCCTCATCCTTTGTCACTATGTTTCCCCCTGCATCCTATAAATAATGGAGATTCTCCTTAGTTCTCCTTTTGTCGCTAATGTATTTGTAGAAACAAATTGTCTTTTACGGCAGTAGCCAGATTAGGTTCTAGTTGGGCTTTGGCCCTTCTAATTTTCTCCCTGCAGAGCCTCACAACATCTTTGTAGTCATTCTGAGTGGCCTGCCCCTTGTTCCAAAGGCCATAAACTCTCCTTTTTTTCCCTGAGTTGCAGACAGATCTCTTCATCCAGGCCGCTCTTCTTCCTCACTTTTTGCACAAGGGGACAGCCTGCTCCTGTGCCTTTAAGACTTCCTTCTTGAAGAATGTCCAGCCTTCCTGGACTCCTTTGCCCTTCAGGATTGCCTCCCAAGGGATTTTGTCAACCAGGCCCCTAACCAGGCCCAAGTCTGCCCTCCGGAAGTCCAAGGTAGCAGTTCTGCTGACCCCCCCTCCTTACTTCTCCAAGAATCGAAAACTCCATCATTTTTGCTTTGCTCAAGATGGCCTCCAACCATCGCATCACCCACAAGTCCTTCTCTGCAAACAGCAGGTCCAGCGTGGTGCCTTCCCTAGTTGGCTCACTCACCAGCTGTGTCAGGAAGTTATCTTCCACACGCTTCAGGAATCTCCTAGACTGTTTTCTCTCTGCTGTGTTATGTTTCCAGCAGATATCTGGGAAGTTGAAGTCCCCCACGAGAACAAGGGCTAGCGATCATGAGACTTCTCCCAGCTGCTTATAGAATATTTTGCCTGTCCCTTCATCCTGGTTAATTGGTCTATAATAGACTCCCACGATGATGTCTGCCTTGTTGGCCTTCCCCCTGATTCTTACCCATAAACATTCAACCCTATCGTCACCTTCATTAAGCTCTAGGCAATCAAAACACTCCCTAACATACAGGGCCACCCACTGCCTCTCCTTACTTGCCTATCTCTTCTGAAGAGTTTGTAGCCACCCATTGCAGCACTCCAGTTGTGCGAGTCATCCCACTATGTTTCCATGATGGCAACTATATCACCGAGGCGAGCAGCTCTGGTGCCAGCACAACCTGCAGTGGAGCACTCTAGTGCAGTGCTAGAGTTCTGAATACTGTAAGATAAATTTTATACAAATATGCAGATGACTACTAAACTTCTCAAATATTTACTAAGCATGCCTCAGAACTGTGGCAGAAGTCTTTAGATTTGAAATACACAGGTTTTTTTAAAAAATGTAATGCAGCTTAATGCATGCTTTTATTTGTTTGTTTGGTTTGTTTTTCTTACATGTGGCTCTTTTATTCTTCCCCCCGCCCCCAAAACCCTAACTTCTGAGGTCTAGTACATGCATGAGAATCTTGATATGCTTTCCAAATATATGGATATTTTCAAGCTTCCACCCTGTATACATTTCAGGGGAAAATTTGACTAAATTGTATCCTAAAAAATGAAAAATAAGGTTATCAACAGAAATAAAATGTAAAATAAGAGTTCTGCATTCTAGAGAACATCAAAATTGTATTAAACATGCTAGAATAAGAAATACTGGTGTTTCATGCATATAATTTTTTAAAATTGCTATTACGATAAGCATATTGCAATATGATGAAAATATCATGAAAACATCTACTCTTGCTTTTAAAATATCTAGTTTTCCATAAAAAAATTTTAAGTAAAAAACTTCAAAGTTGGCAGTTTTTACACAAAGCATTGCATAGATAAGTTAGTTCATGAGTTCCCAATTTTTTTCAATGAAAATTTCAATTTTTTATGTTAGATAAACATCGCTTTTCTGAAAAGTATATTTTGCAAAGAATAAGAAATTTTTCACCTTGTAAATACCACACAGTCAATCTAACTCCCTGCTCTCTGCATTTCATTTAGAATGCTTGCAATTTGGAAATGTATTTTACTGAAATCTTTCCACACCTGAACTGATTTAGGGGATGAACAAAGATCTTCAGAACTACTTTATATCGATACTGTTGGGATGGAATAAATAAAGCAGATCCACACTATTTTCATCAGTATCCAGTGAAAGGACAAAAGTCGATGGGCACAAATTGAAATACAGGAAATTCCACTTAAACATAAAACAATAATAGAATCATAGAATGCCAGGTTGGTAGGGACCTCAAGGATCATCTGGTCCAACCTTTCTAGGTAGGAACACAGTTTAGATGAGATGGCCCAGCACCCTGTCAAGCTAAGTCTTAAAAGCATCCAGTGTTGGGGAATCCACCACTTCCCTGGAGAGATTATTCCAATGCCGACTGCTTTCATAGTGAAAAATTTTCTTCTGGTGACTAATCAGAATCTCTCCAGGAGTAACCCTCGTCTTTTCCATGTGACTCCTTATAAAAAGGGAGTCTCCATCTTCTTGGTAGCCACCCTTTAAGTACTGAAATATGGCAATAAAGTCTCCCCTAAACCTTCTTTTCTTCAGGCTGAACAAACCCAGTTCCCTGAGCCTTTCCTCATACAGCAGGCTTCCCAGTCTTTTGATCATCTTTGTGGCCCTTCTCTGGACCCTCTCCAGCCTGTCTGCATCTTTTTTGTATACCAGGGACCAGAACTGAACTCAGTATTCCAAGTTCAACTTTGCTACATAAATAAGGAAAAGTAAGTCTCCAAGAACTAGAAATATGAAAAGGTAGTTTCATTCAACACTGTACCTCTGTTTCTGCTGCATGGGTTGCTGTCTCATAGCCATATATTGCATGTCCTCTTGTAGCCGATTAAGGGGAGAATCTGGTTTGACACGAATCCCATAATAATGGTATTTGGAGTTCCCTCTTTATGAAAGAACAAAAATAACATTAGTTTTATGCATATACATCATATTCACTTCACAATTTGTCTTGACTGGAAAGCAGTACGTAAAAGGCTCGACTTTCCTCTCTCTAGTATAGAACTGGTATAACTCCACCAACTTCTGGAAATCAGTTCACTTACACTATATTTTCTAGCACTTTACCATTGAACTTCATTTAAATAGAATAAGGAAAGTAAAAACTAAAGAAATTACTTATGCAGTCATGGTGAATAAAACGATTCCATAAATGAGGTATGCTTGTGAGTGAGGGTTTGTGTGTTTTTCACTAGTCAACTTTAGTCCTGATCAGCTGGAGAGGAAGAACAGAATTGGGCTATCTGCATTTGTGTTTATGTGAGTGCTATTGGTGTCTACATGGGTGCTGGTATAGGCATTGCTCTGTGTTAGCATGTGTGGTTAGCTGTTTTAGTGTTGTGTGTGTGTTTATCTGCATCTTTGGAACACATGTTCAGTCTCACCACTAGCTGGACCTGCAAATAGGAACAGCAGTAGCTGCATCCATTGGACTGAGATGGAAGCTATCTGTGTCTTAAGAGTACACAGAATCTGGCTATAGCAGACTGGGTCCTGAGTCTCCTGGATCCTGAATACCACTGGATTTGGCAACTCCCTTAACAGTAAGGTTTTAAATTTTTTTTTTGCTTGCTTGTTTTTAGCATACAAGCTTCATGTTTGCAATTATTATTGATATTTTCTATTATACTTTAACACAAACCTGGTTCCCAGTCTTCTGGTCCGTAATCCCATGAAGATTGACCGTATGAGTTTTCCAAAGGAGGCAGCATTGACTGGATCTAGCTTGTGTTCCTGACAATGACGTAAGTAGTGGTTGTAAAGGGTACTTCTGGGGAGACTCACTCCTTCTGCAGTTTCATAGTTGTCTAAAAGCCATTGGAGCTATATCAAATATTAAAGAATGAACATAGGTAAATTCAGTATTACTCTACTAAAAAAAATCTTAATTGTACAACACAGACCTCTGATTTTTTTGAGACCACTCTTAAGGCCTGTTTAATACAGTCACATTGTTCTTTATGTAAATATCTTTAAATCTCTTTCAATGCTAGATATGCCATGATGTCTTAGTATCTTTTAGAATTACAAGGAAATAACAAAACTTATTGCACTTGTGACCTCAGATAGCTCCACTTGTAAAAATATTTCAGATTTGGTACCATACATTAACATTTTATGAAGTGATTTGTGCTTAGGAGACAAATTGTTTGAACTCCAAGGAAATAAAATAATTGATGTAACATTAATTTCAGGAAAAAATAAAAGGAGTAAGTTAATACATTTTTAATTCTGGAATCTTATCTTATTTATCTTCATCTAAAATTAAAAAAATACAAATGAAAAAAACCCAGTATTTCATTGAACTGAATAGGATTCATTTTCTTCCAGATACAAAGAAGAATCTAGGAAATATAAGGTAACAAGCAATCTAGATTACATGAAAAATAACTGGCACATCTATAAAATATTATGGGCCCAAACCCTTTTTGTTGTAGCTTGTTTGCCTTTCACTTCAAAGAGGAACAGAATTAGTTTGGGGTTTTTTCTTCTGTGTAATTTAACATAGAATTTTGGTGAGCAATTTTGGAAGCATGTAGGCAAACAGTTTCTAATATGTTATTGTACCTTTGTATAGAACAAATAGTAAGTCACATACACACAAAACATAAGTAAAACTGTCACTTTAATGACATTTAAGAGTATAGGAGAACAACAGAATAAAATGGAAATATTTTTTTAGTGGTCATATGTAAATTCTGTGGTTCCAGATTTTTGGGAATGCTAACGTTTTACCTAGCTTACACCCCCCTCCCCCTTGGTTTCATATTCTTGGTATTTCCCTTTAATTTCAGCTTAAATGATGATAACATTTTGTTTTCTGCTGGCATTTACTACTGAATTGCTTAAGAAAGTAATTATACCAAAACGAATCAGCATGAACATCCAAAATTTCCCAGGTTCACAAATCTTACCAAAACTCTGGTCTTAGTTTAAGCATCCATTAAATCCCCAAGCCATGGAATTGGTTTTGGAACAAAATTTTATTCCAACATGCTGGAGCCTCACACAGTTGCATTATCCATTTCAATTTTGTCCATCAAAGCAATTAATATGACCAAAATGTGTGTTTAAATATATTAATAGATATACAAAGTTTGTGATATTTAATACGCTAATCTGCAGTTATTTACTAATAGATCACTGAACAAATTCTGTTCTACTAATGTTTAATAGAACTTGTCATTTAAAAAACATGAATATCAATATTTTAATGGCCATTATTCATTAAATAGGTTTCCACTCTGATCCTTCTTTATTGCAGAACTACTAGTAAAATTTAGATTAATTAATATATTGGACATACAGATCTGTTTAAGTCAATTATGAGCAATTTACTAAGCACAATACATGAAAAATGCAAAAAAAAAATTAGGAAAACATTTCATCCAGACCTTTCAAAGACCATCTTCATGTTTACTTTCTTACAGAAATCATCACCAGAACTATCATGCTTAGGTTTCTAATAAAAAGCTCTATGTAAAGATGCAAGAGAAGCAAGACCTAACTGGTTCCAAGATGGATACAGATAATGTTGTACTTCAAATAAACATAACAAAAAAGTGTTGTTCATAATTATTATATAAACTTGTAGATATAAACACATTATTAAATTAAAGCCTTAACATTCACATATGTGTTTTATCTTGAGCATTTACAATTCTGAAATAAAGCCTGGGAAAATTATTATTGTAAACTTCAGCTTTACTTGAGTGTGTTAACAAAACCATTTCTCTAATCACCTAAGAATATCTTAATTATATCTTTCAACCTTTCAATTTAATCTATACTTATTAGATTATGGAATATGAGCTATTTCTGGCTCAACCTAGGACAATGTCACAAAGAAAAAATTATTGACAAACAAAATTATTTCCTAATTAACTTCTAAATATAACATTAAACTTCTTTCAAGGTGAATTAGAATTTATTAGGATTCATTTAGGTGCATTTTGCTAATGATCTGTATTTGAAACCACAGCTTGGCATTAGCCAAAAATGGGAAAGCAAAACCCAAGATAAGTACAAAATAAGGATTTTTGCTCTAGGGTAAAGATATTTCAATAACAAAAACTTGAAGTGATTACTTGGTAAGTTACAGCCTGGAAACAAGATTGCCAATACTGCATACCATGAAAAAAGGTAAATTATCTCCAGACGTGATAAAGTTATTGCAAACAACCTTAAGCATTTGTCCCGGTCCAAGCGGTGACTCGGATGGGCTCGAGCGGTTAGCCGCTCTATATTTAGGATTCACCCCTGATTTTGGGGATGGCGATGACGCCAATGTATGATGTACCAGAAGCCCTAAATAGGAGAGCACACATCCACACACAATGAAGACTAGACACCGAGTTATATTTTATATGCTTTAACTGCTTGAGTGGAGTCACAAATATGTAGGAGGTAAATTTAGAAGGTAGGATGCAAGGGGTATGTGTGTATGCGTGTAGTAGTTTAGATTGAAAAGAGAAGAAAACTTATGATAGAGGGAGGGGCTGGTATAGCGCGGCACGGTTTCCCTCTCAATAGGGGCGACGTTGTGCGTGGAAGTGAGGGCCCTTTGTGGGTTTAGCCCGGGGAAAGATTGCGGTTAATGACAGAAAAGAAAGAAATATTATTATTAAATCTTACAGTCCCAGCAAGCTGCATGTGGCGGTCTGCAGCTTTAAGATGGCGGCTTGCACGTGGCGGTCTGCAGCTTTAAGATGGCGGCTTGCACGTGGCGGTCTGCAGCTTTAAGATGGCGGCTTGCACGTGGCGGTCTGCAGCTTTAAGATGGCGGCTTGCACGTGGCGGTCTGCAGCTTTAAGATGGCGGCTTGCACGTGGCGGCAGCGGTGGCGGCTTGCAGGCTTTACAGCAAAGGCAGCAGCAGCAGCTCTGGGTGCGGTGGCGGTTTGCAGGCTTCACGGCAGCTGTAGTGGCAGCTTTAAGACTGCGGGCTGCGCTATAGCAAAGCGGCTCACGGCAAACGGTAGGCTGCGGGCGTCTTCTCCGATGGGAGGAGGGAGAGAGAGAGCGCGCCTTTGGGGAGATTTACTGCTCTTTCAGGTTCTCTCGAGGCAGTGGGGCTAGCAGATACTGAGCTTACAACTCCTGCTTTAAGCCTGGCTCTCGAGTAGTAATTTTATGGTTCTTTTAGGCTTCCCCTTTTTGGATTCTCAGGTGGAGACCTAGCCTCCATAGCCGAGATCCGTGGCTCTTGTACCTCTCCTTTCTTCTCCTCAGCACAGACAGGTGCAGGTAGGTGGGTAAGGCAGTGAGGACCCTGGCGAGCCCTTTATAGCCCCTAGGAGCCTTCTGATTGGTGCATCTTTTTAACCATTTATTTGCATATAGTTCCAGCCAATCAGATAGCTATCTAGGTAGCTGCAGAGTTCCATCCAGGGCTTAGCAGCAGTCTTGGTCTAAGACTTGTCCAGACTTGTCCAGGCTTGTCCTGGACTTGTCCTTGACTGTGTAGTAGTTCCTGGTACAGTCCTGTTGTCTCCTTTACCAGGTGAATAGTTCTTTATGGGAGACAATTTTCCCTTGGTGAGGGGTAAAACCCTCACAGCATTGTCCTGATTTGAGCCAGGGTGAAGCAAATTTTCTCTTTGCTGATTTTTTTTTTCTTTCAGTGAACTTTTTAGCAGCGCCAGTGGACTGATAATAACCAAGGTCACTTCTGACTGTCTGCAGCCTCCCTTCCCCTATGGGGGAGCAGATTAGACTGAAGGCAGGATTAGCAAAATCAGAATATTCCCTTCTCATAATATTTTCTCTATTTGGCTTTTGGTATAGGTTAAGACATCATGGAAGTCAAGCCTTTTGTCTTCCTTTTTCTCTCTTTTTTTCTGCTTACTGTCACTTCTATCGCCCTCTCTTTGGTTTTCTCTCTTTTTTTTTTCCCCATTTTTTCTTCATAGCCGACATCCGAGGACCCCATCTGTGTGCCCGGACACTCCCCCCTTCAGCTGGGAGTCACCAGGAGGAGTTGCTGTGAGAGTCGCTGGGGGAGGAGGGAGGGGATCGGTTGTTGCACATCCCTTTATAAATATACATATTCCCTTATCACTAATAATTAAAATTAATCTGTTTCACTTTTCAACCCAGAAAGCCTCTCTTTCTCATTTTTTTCTCCCTCTTTCCCTATCTTGGGGGAGGGGGATCGAGAGCATTATTGTTATTGGTTTTGACTGCCAACCCGGAGGCAAACCGTGACAAGCATATTTTTGTATTTACAGAAAACTAATTCTAAAATTGAAAAGTCTGGACTTTGATTTCTGACTTGTTGATTTATAATATTAACAACATTGGAAAAGTATAAAATGGTTTACACAGAACGAGCAAATTGACATAAACTTCAATGAAACATCAATATTTAGAAAACATTAGATTATAAATTAGTTAAGTCAATTACATGCAGAAAGAAGTCAGGAAAATAAAATAGAGGAAAAAGAAAAAAATAATTAAAATTAACAGGTATTAACTTAGGCAACAAAACACCAGCTTATGAAAGAAGATAGGACTAAAACCATATTTATTGTTCTTATTTGAGTCATAATTCAATAAACGTTTTAAAAAATAGGGAAAACATCAAGTTTGACCAGGGTTGCATTAATTTATTCCAGAATGACTGAGACTAGGAATGAACAATTATTACAGCAAGATACATTAAGGTTTCTTTTTTTTTGCACAGACTCAACAGTTGATGTCTCTATTTGTCTTTCAGTAGTTTTGAAAATACCTCAAAGCATGGAATCAGAATTGTTTCGGTTGGAAAAGACCTTTAAGATCAAGTCCAACTGTTAACCTAACACTGCCAACTGCACCACTAAACCATGTCCCTAAGCACCATGTCTACATGTCTTTTAAATACCTCCAGGGATGGTGACTCCACCACTTCCCTGGGAGGCTTGTTCTAGTGCCTGACAACCCTTTCAGTGAAGAAATTTTTCCTAATATCCAATCTAAACCTCCCCTGGCACAAATTTAGGCCATTTCCTCTTGACCTATCACTTGCTACTTGGGAGAAGAGACCGACACCTTGATGCAACCTCCTTCCAGGTAGTTGTAGAGAGGGATAAGGTCTCCTCTCAGCCTCCTTTTCTCCAAGCTAAACGACCCCAGTTCCCTCAGCCCCTCCTCATAAGACTTGTTCTCCAGACTCTTCTCCAGCTCTGTTGCCATTCTCTGGACTTGCTTCAGCACCTCAATGTGGTTCTTGTAGTGGAGGGCCCAGAACTGAACACAGTGTTTGAGGTGCAACCTCACCACTGCTGAGTACAAAGGGATGATCACTTCCCTAGTCCTGCTGGCAGCACGATTTTTGATACAAGCCAGGATGCTGTTGGCCTTCTTGGCCACCTGGGAACGTTGCTGGCTCATATTCAGCTGGCTATCGACCAATACCCCCACATCCTTTTCCACTTGCTGGCCACACTATTTCTGATACAAGCCAGGGTGCTTATCAGTTAAGAAACATCAGGATAAAATTACTATAACAGATGCAAATCTCATTATTAGGAAGACATTTCCATAGAATCACAGAATGGTTTGGGTTGGAAGGGACCTTAAAGATCATCTAGTTCCAACTCCTGACCATGGGCAAGGATACCTTTCAGGTCATTCAAAGCCCCATCCAACCTGGCCTTGAACGCTTCCAAGAATGAGTCATCCACAACTTCTCTGGGAAACCTGTTCCATTGTTTCCCCATCCTCATCATAAAGAACTTTCTTCCTTATGTCCATTTTATATCTACCCTCTTCCAGTTTTAAACCATTGCCCCTTGTTCTGTCATTACAGGCCCTGGTAAAAAGTCTCTCTCCATCTTATAAGCTGCCTTTAAGTATTGAAAGGCCACAATATGATGTCCCTGGAGCTTTCTCTTCTGCAGGCTGAACATTCCCAACTCTCAGCCTTTATTTATAGGAGAGGTTGTGTCGGTTTGGCACCGAGTTGGCAGTCTCTCGATTCACCCCTCCCCCCCCTCCTCCCCCAAGGTAGGGAAAGAGGGAGAAAAATGATAGAGGCTCTCTGGGTTGAAAAGTGAAACAGATTTATTGTAATTATTGGTGACAAGGGAATATATATTTACAAAGGGATGTGCAACACCCGACCCCCTCCCTCCTCCCCTGACCACTCTCATGGTCTCCCAGCTGAAGGGGGGAGTGTCTGGGTGCACGGACGGGGTCCTCGGGTGTCGGCTGTAAAGAAAAAATGGAAAAAAACAAAGAGAGAGATCCGAAGAGAGGGCAATAGAAGCGACAGTAAGCAGAAAAGTGAGGAAAAAGGAAAACGAGAGGCTTGACTTCCGTGATATATTACCCTATACTGAAAACCAAATAGAGAAAATACTATGAGAAGGGAATAGTCTGGTTTGCTGATCCTGCCTTCAGTCTAATCTGCTCCCCCGTAGCGGGGGGAAGGTTGCAGACACTCAGAAGTCCACTGGCACTGCTAAAAAGTTCACTGAAAGGAAGAAAAAAAAATCAGCAAAGAGCTTGCTCAAACCAAAACAGAGGTGTTCCAGCCCTCTGATCTTTTTCATGGCCGTCCTTGGACCCACTCTATCCCACTATCTATGTCATTGATGAAGATTTTAAATAGTATTGGTCCTAGTATGGACCTCTGAAGGACACCACTCAATACTGATCTCCATTTGGACACTGAGCCATTGACTGCAACACTTTGGATGTGGACATCCAGCCAGTTCCTTATCCATCAAGCCTGTTTCTCCAATTTTGCAGCAAGAATGTTGGGGGAACCGTATCAAAGGCCTTACAGAAGTCCAGGTAGATGACACCCATAGCTCTTCCCTTGTCCACTGATGCAGTCACTCCATCGCAGAAGGCCACTAGAGTAGTCGGGCACGATTTACCCTTGCTGAAGCCATGTTGGCTGTATCTAATGACCTTCTCTTCCCTATGTTTCAACATGTCTTCCAGGAGGATGCATTCCATGATCTTTTAACTAGTGCATGACACAGGAAATAGGGGAATACAGTCTTCTGATGTAGGAAAGCTTGTCTTTTAATTGTTATTGTTTTCAATGTGAAGATTCTGGACTTCCTTGTCAGATTCAAGGCAGACATAAATTCTTTGTATATCTAAGTTTTAAGACAGATTTATGGTATCTTGCAAAAAAATTATCCTCTATTTAATTATATGGAAAAAAAGTTCAGCATATTTCTAGGTTGTCTTAACATCAAAACAATGATTTTAAAAACATCCAAAATTATCTAAAAGTCCTTCTTTACATTTTACATTTTTATTTTTCCCTCACTTAATGTTATCATTTTCTAAGAAAAGTAAATTCTCTCATAAGAAATTGTATTGTCTCCTGCTGTCTTTTTCTACCATGATGATAAACTTTGAGAAAACAATTTTGGTTTTCACCTCCATATTACCACATTCTTAGAGGGGGAGGGGATGTCAACAAATCAAAATAAGTGTATAGCCTCTACCTAATATACTCATACATTGATATCACAACCAATATTTACATTTTCTGGTAAAGGAATACAAGAATCTGAAAAAAATACGTTTATGTTGGTTAGTAAGGCTGAGAAACAAAAAGGATGCAGTATGTATAGAAAGTTAGTAGCATTAAAAAA
Organism: Hemiprocne comata; assembly: GCA_020745705.1. Classification (NCBI taxonomy): domain Eukaryota; kingdom Metazoa; phylum Chordata; class Aves; order Apodiformes; family Apodidae; genus Hemiprocne; species Hemiprocne comata. The sequence continues at coordinate 903,207 of CM036615.1, read as the reverse complement.
TACAAAACTATACCAACTGACAAAAAACACATTTACACTACATTTCAATAAAGACTAGCACTGTTTAAAAAAAATAATAATATTAAACTGTGTTGGGTTGCTGTGGTGAGGTTTTGGTAGCAGGGGAGGGGCCACAGGGAAGCTGGAAGCTGCCCTGGCTCCAAAATCCAGACCTGACTCTTGCCAAGGCTGAGCCCCTCACCAACGGTAGATGCACTTCTTCAATTAACATATTCTAGAAGGGAAAAAAAAACTGCAAAAAAGACCTGCAGGGCAGAGGAGAGGGGGAGGTGAGAGCAATACCTGAGCAGAGATACCAAGGTCAGTGAGGAAGAAGGGGAGAAGGTGCCTGAGCAGAGGGTCCCCCACAGCCCATGGTGAGACGGCAAGCTGTCCCTCTGCAGCCCATGGATGATTGAGCAGCCCGTGAAGGACCGTGGTGGAGCAGATGTGGACCTGCAGCCGTGGAGGACCCTGCTCCTGGGGAGATGACTGCCTGAAGCAGGCCTCGACTCTGTGGGAAGCCTGTGCTGGAGCAGTCTGTTCCTGAAGGACTAGAGATGTCAAAAGGAAACTCCTTAATCTTGTGGGTTCCTCTGATTACTATCCACTGCTGATTTTTCAGGTTGGCAGTGATGAAATTATCACAAGAAATGTAAGGGCAATGAAGAGTGACTTCAGGGCCCTAGGACGGCTAGTTAGGGGGTCTGGAGCGCAAGTAGTGTTTGCCTCCATCCCTCCTGCAAGAATGGGTGGGGAGGTATATAGGAAGAGTCTACAGATCAATGAATGGCTAAGAGATTGGTGTCAAAGACAGGGTTTTGGGTTTTTTGATCATGGGATGCTATATGAGACACCTGGCCTGGTGGTGGCAGGTGGGATGCACCTGTCCCAGAGGGGGAAGAGGCTTTTGGGGCAGGACTTAGCAGGGCTCATTGAGAGAGCTTTAAACTAGATGTGAAGGAGGAAGGGGAGAAAACTGGGTCTGTTAGGGACAAGCACAAGAGGAACGTACCAGGGCCTGAAAGCAGGTGGTCTAAGGAGGATTTAGTCCCACTAGTGGGCTCTGTTTGTTTCCTGAAATGCCTGTATGCTAATGCATGCAGCATGGGGAATAAGCAGGAAGAGTTAGAGGTCAGTGTGCGGGCTAAGGGTTATGATCTGGTAGCAATAACAGAGACGTGGTGGGACAGGTCACATGACTGGAATGTGGCCATGGATGGTTATGTGCTTTTTAGGAAAGATAGGGCGGGGAAGCGAGGTGGTGGAGTTGCTCTTTATGTGAGAGAGCAACTAGAATGTATTGAGTTTTGTGCAGGGGCTGATGAGGGGCAAGTTGAAAGTCTGTGGGTAAGAATTAAGGGGCAGGCTGGTGTGGGTGATACAGTCGTGGGGGTCTACTACAGACCTCCTGATCAAGGCGAGGAAGTTGATGAGGCTTTCTACAGGCAGCTGAAAGTAGCCTCACAACTGCAGTCCCTAGTCCTCATGGGAGATTTTAACTACCCCGTTATCTGCTGGAAGACTCACACAGCCAGCCTTTCACAGTCTAGGAGGTTCCTCCAGTGCATTGATGATAACTTCTTAATGCAAATGGTGGACAAGCCGACTAGAAGAGGAGTGCTGCTGGATCTTGTACTAACCAACAAGGAGGGCCTTGTTGAAGCAGTGGTGGTCAGTGGCAGCCTTGGCTGCAGTGATCACGAGATGGTGGAGTTCAGGATCCTGTGTGGAAGGAACAGAATACCCAGTAGGACCAGAACCCTGGACTTCCACAGGGCAAACTTTGGCCTCCTCAACCAACTGTTAAGGGAAATCCCATGGGACAGGGTGCTAGATGATAAAGGGGCTCAAGATAGCTGGTCAACATTCAAGGACCACTTCTTGCAAGCACAGGATCAGAGCATCCCAATGGTTAGGAAATCTAGTAAGGGAGCTAGGAGACCAGCATGGTTAAAAAAGGAACTGCTGGGCAAACTTAAGTGGAAAAGGAAAATCTACAGATCATGGAAGGAGGGCCTGGTCACTTGGGAGGAATATAGGGCTGTTGTCAGAGAATGTAGGGAGGCAATTAGGAAAGCTAAGGCCTCCTTGGAACTTAACCTTGCAAGTCAGGTTAAGGATAATAGAAAGGGCTTTTTCAAATACATAGCTAACAAAACTAACACTAGAGGCAATATTGGCCCACTGTTGAATGAGGTGGGAGCCCTGGTGACAGAGGATATAAAGAAGGCAGAGGTGCTGAATGCCTTCTTTGCCTCTGTCTTTACTCCTGCAGGATTTCCCCATGAGCTCCAGACTCATATAGCCCCAAAAGTAGTCAAGATAGATGAGGAGTTTGACATAGTAGATGAGGATTGGGTTAGGGATCAGTTGAGTAATCTGGACATCCATAAATCGATGGGTCCAGATGGAATGCATCCAAGGGTGCTGAGGGAGCTGGCGGAGGTCATTGCTAGGCCACTCTCCATCATCTTTGGTAAGTCATGGGTAACGGGAGAGGTGCCTGAGGACTGGAGGACAGCAAATGTCACACCAGTCTACAAGAAGGGCAAGAAGGAGGACCCGGGTAACTATAGACCGGTCAGCCTCACCTCCATCCCTGGAAAGGTGATGGAACAACTTGTTCTTGTCTCTATCTCTAGGCATATCAAGGACATGGGGGTCATCAAGAGCAGTCAGCATGGTTTTATCAAGGGTAAATCATGTTTGACTAACCTCATAGCCTTCTATGAGGAAATTACTAGGTGGATAGATGATGGTAGAGCGGTAGATGTGGTTTATCTGGATTTCAGTAAGGCATTTGACACCGTCTCCCACAGCATCCTTGTGGATAAGTTGATCAGGTATGGGTTTGGTGATCAGGTAGTGAGGTGGATCAGGAACTGGTTGATGGGAAGGAGTCAGAGAGTTGTAGTCAATGGGGAAGAATCTGGTTGGAAGTGTGTGACTAGTGGAGTCCCTCAGGGGTCGGTACTGGGACCGATGTTGTTCAACATCTTCATCAACGACCTGGATGAGGGTATAGAATGTACCCTCAGCAAGTTTGCTGATGATACTAAGCTGGGAGGAGTGGCTGACACACCAGAAGGCTGTGCTGCCATTCAGAGAGACTTAGACAGGCTGGAGAGTTGGGCGGGGAGAAACATGATGAAATTCAACAAGGGGAAGTGTAGAGTTTTGCATTTGGGGAAGAACAACACGATGTCCCAGTATAGGTTGGGGGCTGACCTGCTGGAGAGTAGTGTAGGTGAAAGAGACCTGGGGGTCCTGGTAGACAGGAGGATGACCATGAGCCAGCAATGTGCCCTTGTGGCCAAGAAGGCCAATGACATCCTGGGGTGCATTAGAAAGGGTGTGGTTAGTAGGTCAAGAGAGGTTCTCCTCCCCCTCTATTCTGCATTGGTGAGGCCGCATCTGGAGTATTGTGTCCAGTTCTGGGCCCCTCAGTTCAAGAAGGACAGGGAACTGCTTGAAAGAGTCCAGCGCAGAGCCACAAAGATGATTAAGGGAGTGGAACATCTCCCTTATGAGGAAAGGCTGAGGGAGCTGGGTCTCTTTAGCTTGGAAAAAAGGAGGCTGAGGGGTGACCTCATCAATGTTTACAAATATGTAAGGGGTGAGTGTCAGGGAGATGGAGTTAAGCTTTTCTCGGTGATGACCAGTGATAGGACAAGGGGTAATGGGTGCAAATTGGAGCATAGGAGGTTCAAGGTGAATATCCGAAAAAATTTTTTTACTGTGAGAGTGACAGAGCACTGGAACAGGCTGCCCAGAGAGGTTGTGGAGTCTCCTTCACTGGAGACATTCAAAACCCGCCTGGATGCGTTCCTATGTGATGTGCTCTAGGTGACCCTGCTCTGGCAGGGGGGGTTGGACTAGATGATCTTTCGAGGTCCCTTCCAACCCCTAGGATTCTATGATTCTATGATTCTATGATTCTATGATTCTATGACTGCACCTCGTGGGAGGAACACATGTTGGAGGAGTTTGTGAAGGACTCTCTCCCATGGGAGGGACTCCACATTGGAGCAGGGAAAGACTGTGAGGAATCCTTCTCCCTGAGGAGGAAGGAGGGGCAGAAAACAACGTGACAAACTGACCATAAACCCCATTCCCTGTCCCCTTCCACTGCTGGTAGGGAGGAGGTAGAGAAATTGGGAGCAAAGTAATTTGGGCCCAGGAAGAAGGGAGGGGATGGGGGAAGGTTTGGGGTTTTTTTTAAAAGATCCGGGTTTGTTTCTCTTTGTCCTGTTCTGATTTGATTGGTGACAAATTAAATTGAAAAAGTCTGTTTTGCCCATAACAATAACTGGTGAGTGAACCCTCCCTGTCCTTGTCTCAACCCATGAGCTTTTAGTTGGATTTTCTCCTCCCCATCCCACAGTTGATGGAGGAGTGAGCAAGTGGATGCATGGTTCTTTGTTGCTTTCTGGGCCTAAACCACAACATAAACTTTGAGCCTTTCTGCTTTACTTAGAAGTTATACTTAATGGCTTTACTACTATGTTTGCAACCATATTTTTATGCAAACATCTTCAGCTTTCTCTTATGAAAAATTCCTAACTACAGTATTTGCAAAAACTGAACAAAGCAAGAGGCAGAAAAATAAAACATATTATAGACTAACAGATTGTTTTATTTTTTTAATCTTATCAAATGGATCTTCAGAACTCTTATATTTTTATAAACTTATTCAGAATAATAGAAATATTTAAAAAGAAATCTGAAGAATATTTTTAATTCAAATTGTGTGCTGCTTCTTTCCCCCTTCACCTGTTTCTTAATTATTATAAGCAGATACAGAAACTGTAGAAAATTATTTTTAAATGTCAAACCCAGACTATTTAAGAATTATTTTTTTATTTTTTTCATTGACATTAGGACCTGCAGAAAAGGCAAATATGTTAAGCTGTGTTAACACAATACAGAACCTAGAAAAGAAATGCACTCTACAATATGCCATGACACTTAACCTGACAGAATATAGTGACGGAAAATGTACATTACAAGCAACTAAAATGAAAAGCTTAAAAGCAGCAATAAATTAAAACAAACATTTAGAGGCAGGCTAAGCATGCAGAACAAACAAGAGATTAGCTTTCATGAAGAAGAGACAACTTACATGGCTGTTGAGAAGAGAGCTTCTGTGAGTAGAAAGACCATCAGACTTTTGCAGTGTCTCAATTGCCATTTCAATCTGATAATAGATGTCATTAAAACATGACTCAAGACAAGACAGTAAAAAAAGCTTATCAGAAAAATTCTGATAGATTGCATTAAGTTCAACAGAAATATCTAGTTCAATCATGGATAAGGGATATTTTCTACTTAAAGGTGTCATCCTGAAATCCCCATGAAGACAATCCTCCCCAGTGAAGTCAGGGAGGCATTTCACTTGCATATATATTGCAGGATTTTACTTTCAAAGTCCAATTTACCTGCTCATGAAATAAGAGACAATCAATAAAAGAAAAAAAAAAAATCCCTGAATAAAATCCTAAGAAAGGCCTCAACGTTTCTTCCTCCAAGTATTTGAGAAAGACCTGTTCACACTTTTAATGTGAATTAGAAACAAAATTTCTGCTCTTTGCAACCATGGAGTAAAATCTCAGTCATTCAGTAGGCTTTTTGCCATTAGTTTCATTGGACAGGATATCACCCCTACAGTCTGTCAGAGCATTCTTTGAATATCCAAAGCTCTCAAAGTAAACAAAAACTGGAGATTTACACAGCCAGCAAGATCCATCCTTAAAAAAATCAGATAGGTTCAGAATAATATTTTTAAAAGAAAAGGTATTCTATACCACTAATTATAGTATTACTCCTAATACAAATGTGTAAAGACAACCATATTAATTCCCATTCTTCCCCCCATATTAATGCATCTCTTTATTAACTCTATAATGTCAGCTTTAGGAATAAAATTACAATCTAACTGTAGTTTAGCTGCAGAGCTAGAATAGCAAAAACACTGAACATTGAAAGTGATGGCAACAATGGCATGTACAGTAAAATAAGGCACATAATTAGCCACATTAAATGGAAAAACCCACCAAATCAATGGAAAACCATCTGTACATTTAAAACGACTTACTCTCCTTGTAGACAGTTTTTAAATAAGTCTTCCCTATCCTTCTTTAGTTATTACGGTATTATCCAAGAAGTTTATGCTGGTAAATTACAGCCAATGAGTGTAATGGTAATAAATGAGTTTACTGAATATACAGCACAAAACTGGAAAATATTTCAGATTATATTTCAGTTAGTGCATAAATACAATTTGCTTTTCCCTTTTTAAAAACTAATAAAATAGTATTTTTACTGTGGGAATTCTCAATGAAAAAGGAAGTCTTTCTTGCAACTAATATTAGAAATATAAGCCTTTTTATAAAAGCATACTAGTATCTGATTAGTATGTAAGAAAATATACTTCAATATTACAAAAATAATGTTTGAATTCAGTTTTTATTTTTCTTGCTTCAGTAGAAAATACTATTAGGTCAAACTATTCAATTAGACAGAAAAGTTCAAATTTAAAAGGATATGGTATGCTAAAATTTAAAAGCTTAAGATTTCTTCATGCTAAGATCAACTTACTATATCCTGCAACCATAGACTCTCCCATCTTAACATATTATAACATGATACATAATTTGAATTATAATTCTTACTCCTCTGTTTGACAGTACCTTGTCTACAGCAGTACTACAGGACTGAAGTCCTGCCTCCTGCTGCTTGTTCCAGCTACTATGCTACCCTCTCACTTCACTGAGACAAGTTTTTGTGGCTTGTTCAAAGAATCAGTCCTTTAAAATTATAAGTTAACAAGTGTTATATATATGTATATATGTAAACACTTCCTTGCTTTGGCTACATCATAGCACTACAAACAGTTGAGGGAACAAGGCACTGAGGAATATATGTGAATATATGTCACCAACATTGCCACTGAAGACAATATACCTGTGGCCACATATCCTAAGATTTTAAAAACAGAGATCTTAATGATTATTATGATAAACTTGTCTTATTTTTTGAATAATGTAGGTTAAGAAGTGTTCATTACCCCTAAAATTCACCATTAATTATTTCATCAATCTCATGAAGTATTACTGAACTAGAGCAGGTCTTTCAGAAAGACATCTTATCTATATTTGAAGTGATAGGTATTCAACATATTCTAGTGTAAACTTTTCATTATTAAACATTTTGTACATTATCCCTTGTCTAAATTTTGATGAGTTGCATTTACCTGCTCTTTGCTATCAGAAAACTTTTACCCATGCAGTCACCTAACCATAGACAAAGTGTATCTTAAACTTCTCTAGCATGTAAATAAAATAGCCTTAACTTGAAGACAGATTTTCCACTGAATCATTTGTCTTGCTCATTTTGAAAACTTCCAGCTACTTCTGGGTTCTCTCTCATTCCAATATTTTGGTGTTGTTTTTTTTTTAAATCTCAAGCTTCTGGTAGGCTTGAGTCTTCAGGCTTTCAAAATGTTCTATGTGAAACAGGCCCCTGCATCTTTGGGAAATGCCAGATACTTTAATGGGAAGTTATTCACGTGCAGAATCTGTTCCTTCAAGCTTTTAAGTTCAAAGTTAAAGCCAGGCACTTAGAATTTGTTTCTGGAAAAAAAATTAGCATGAACTTAAGTTCACCTTTATTCAGAGTAGCTAGTGGACTGATAATGCTGGAATGTTTATGTTACTGCCGAGATTCCAGGGTTGCCTTGCTTTGCTGCCTCAGATGCTGACAGGAGCAGCCCATAGGGAGGAGTGGACAAGACGGACAGCAAAATTGACCAAAGTATTCCATTCCATATATCTACGTAAGCTCAGTGTAAAGTCAGAGATCACCAAAGACAACTTCCTTCCTTCTTCTTCTTCCCTTCTCTTCCGTCCATGGCTGGCGTCCAGGAAGGACTCCGTCTATCCATCATAACTGATCGCTAGGCTCGTGCACTCCTGACCCTCATAACTCTCCCCTCAGCTCCTGTCTGCTCTGCCGCTCTCTCCGGCAGCGGTCCGGGACATTTCAGAACTGCTCACAGCTCAGGAGAGTGCCATGGGACTTGCTGGTGATGGGGGGAGGTGATAGGGGTTTGCACATTCCTGAACATACTTGTATATAATTGTACATATTATCTTTTATCAGTAGTGTTTAATTAAAGCTGTCTAGTTTAGTTTTCAATCCAGAAAGTCTCTCTCCTCAATTCTCTCTCTCCTCCCCTACCTGGGTGGGAGGGGGAGGGGATCGAGAGCATTGTTGTTGTTGGTTCAATTGCCGATCCTGAGTCAAACTATGACAATAATTTAGTGTTTGTTTCTGGAGCATAAGAAGTTTAGCAGAACCAATCAGTGACCTTGATTCTGCATACCATTCTCCAGCAAAGACTATTAACATCAAGTGTTATCGGTCCTAGAAGCAGACACTTACTGAAGAACATGCTGTTAATTTCAGCAACTGCAGCTACTTAGAAGGGACTGGAAAAAAAAAACAACACTAAAATAAAATTGCTTCTATCCTGGCTCAAACTAGGAAACATTACTACTGGTCTTTTTTATTAGAGGCTGTTATTCTTTTTCTCCTACTCCATTATCGGACAGTTTATTTAAGGAAGATACCATGCCTTCTTTTATATCAGGAGAATGCTTAGCACACTGTACTCAGTACCAGAAGTATTTTTAGTTGATTAATAAGTAATATGTATTATTAATTAATATTTACTCTTATTTATTTATTTATTTCCATATGCCTTTTGATCTGCACAAGCATGACTGAATTAGGATAAATTTCTGAGTCAAGAGTTCCTATGGTTAGTTGTCCTGCTTTGAGCCAGGATAAAGCCAATTTTCTTTTTACTGATTTTTTTCTTCAGTCAACTCTCTTTTAAGCAGCACACTTGCTGAAATTTACAGCAAGTTTTCAGCTAGTGGACTGATAATGCCCAAATGTTTATAGTTACTGCTGAGACACCATGACCACTTTGCTCTGCTTGTTAGATCATGGAATCACGGAATTGTCAGAGTCGGAAGGGACCTCTAGAGATCTAGTCCAACTCCCCTGCTAAAGCAGGATTGCCTAGAGCACATTACTCAGGACTGCATCCAGGCGGGTCTTGAATATCTCCAGAGAAGGGGACTCCACAACCTCCCTGGGCAGCCTGTTCCAGTGCTTTGTCACCTTCATAGTAAAGAAGTTTTTCCTCATATTTAAATGGAACTTCCTATGTTCCAACTTATGCCCATTGCCCCTTGTCCTGTCACTGGGAACTACTCAAAAGATTCTGGCTCCATCTTCCTTGCACCCACCCTTTATATACTTATAGGCATTAATAAGGTCTCCCCTCAGCCTTCTCTTCTCCAGGCTAAAGAATCCCAGCTCTCTCAGCCTTTCCTCATAAGGGAGATGCTCCAACCCCCCTATCATCTTTGTTGCCCTCTGCTGGAGGGCAGTAGTTCCCTGTCTCTCTTGAACTGGGGAGCCCAGAACTGGATGCAGTATTCCAGATGTGGCCTCACCAGGGCAGAGTAGAGGGGGAGAATGACCTCTCTCGACCTCCTGGCCATGGCCACACACTTCCTTATGCACGCCAGGATTCCATTGGCCTGCTTGGCAGCAAGGGCACATTGGTGGCTCATGGATAATTTACTATCTACTAGGACTACCAGATCCTTCTCCTTGGAACTGCTTTCCAGCAGGTCCATCCCTAACCTATATTGGTGTATGGTGTTCTTCCTCCCCAGGTGCAGGACCCTACACTTGCCCTTGTTGAACCTCATTGGGTTCAACCTCATTAGGCCCAGCTCTCCAGCCTGTCCAGGTCATGCTGGATGGCCGCACAGCCCTCTGGAGTGTCGGCCACCCCTCCCAGTTTGGTATCATCAGCAAACTTGCTGACGATACACTCTGTCCCCTCGTCCAGGTCATTGATGAATATGTTGAACAAGACTGGACCAAGTATTGACCCCTGGGGGAAACCACTGGTTACAGGTCTCCAATTCAATCCTGCTCCATTAATCACAACCCCCTGAGTTCTGTCACACAGCCAGCTCTCAGTCCACTTCACTATCCACTCATCTAGCCCACACTTCCTCAGTTTCCTAATGAGGATGTTATGGGAGACAGTGTCAAAAGCCTTGCTGAAGTCAAGGTAGATGACATCTGCTGCTCTCCCCTCATCCAGCCAACCAGTTATGACATCATAGAAGGCTAGCAGATTGGTCAAGCATGATTTCCCCTTGGTGAATCCATGTTGACCACTCCCAATAACTTCCTGTTCTTCAACATGTTTAGAGATGACATCCAGAACGAGTCACTCCATCACCTTCTAGGGACAGAGGTGAGACTAACCAGCCTTTAGTTCCCTGGGTCCTCCTTCTTGCCCTTTTTGAAGACTGGAGTGATATTGGCCTTCCTTCAGTCATCAGGCACCTCTTCTGTTCTCCATGATCTTTCAAAGATTATGGAGAGTGGCCTAGTAATAACATCTGCCAGTTCTCTCAGCACTTGCAGGTGCATCCCATCGGGGCCCATGGACTTATGAATGTCCAGTTTGGCCAAGTGGTCTCTAACCCGGTCCTCCTCTACTGAGGGGAAGTCTTCCTCTCTCCAGACCTTTCCCCTTGTCTCCAGGGTCTGGGATTCATGAGGGTTGGCTTTAGCAGTGAAGACTGAAGCAAAGAACAGATTCAGTAACTCTGCCTTCTCTGTCTTCCACCACTAGGGCACCCACCTCATTCATCAGTGGGCCTACATTTTCCCTAGTCTTCCTTTTTCTATTGATATACTGGAAAAAACTCTTCTTGTTATCTTTATCCACAGTGGCCAAGTGGAGTTCTGCTCCCCCTGCATAGCTTCACTACATATTGGTATTCCTCATAGGTTGCTAACCTTTTCCAAAGGCCATAAACTTTCCTTTTGTTCCTGAGGTCCAGCCAAAGCTCTGTATTTAGCGAGGCTGGTCTTCTTCCCCGTCAGCTTGTCTTTTGGGACCTGGGGATGGCCTTTTCCTGTGCCTTTAAGAGTTCCTCTTTGAAGTATGACCAGCCTTCCTGGGCTCATTTGCCCTTCAGGACTGTCTCCCAAGGGACACACACTCTCAACCATGCTCTGAAACAGGCCAAAATCTCCCCTTCGGAAGTCCAAGGTGGCAGTTCTGCTGGCTCCCTGTGGGGAATGGACTATTTTTCCTTCTTCCCCCACACAAGATGGAATGCCTTTCAAGCCAGCAAAGTGCCTTTGCTGATTTAGCCAAGGACAAACTGAAACAAACTTGGTAGAAATACAGATAGCAGACTGCCTCTGAAAGATTGAGCAATTAGCCACAAGTAAAAGGAGGCGGGCTGTGCCGGTGAACCAGAGAACTTTCCTTCGTCTGCAGGACTCGGTAATCTACTGAGCCCGCCTGCAAGCACTGCAGCCGCTCCGCGCGGGGGGGGGCCTGTGCTCTCCCGCGGGGGATCACCGCCTCCCTGTTTTGCCACTCAAAGCGGGGCTTGGGGATCACTGCCTGCTGCTGCTCGCCGGTGCCTGGGGAGCCTGCCGGGTGCCTGCTGTGCTGAGCCTGTCTGCCTGTGCCTGCTGGAAGGGTCGCCACGCCGCCGCGGGCTCGCCCCACCGCCGCTGCTGGTCGCCCAGACACTGGTCATATCCTCTCTATGGAAGGAGGGTAACACTCGTGTATACACACACACACACACGCATCCACATATACATATACGGGTTCAACTCCTGCCCTTTCTCCCCATTAATCCTTCCCACGTTTCTTCCGCGGGGAGTGCACTTACTAATACCATAGTACCTGATTTCCTTCCTGATATATGCTTAGACTACCTTCCCTGAACCTCGGTCCCTCAGTTGGTGTTAACCCTTAATAAACCTGTCAGTTAAACATTGGTCTTGGTAACAATTCATGAGCTTGGTTGGGGGCATTCCAATCTCTAAGATATGGTCCCACAGCGGCCATGGGTGCGGTCTCATTTACAAACCCCTCCGTGGAGGGGGGGAAGGTCGCGAAAGCATCCTGACAGCCGATATCCTTTAATATCGGCCTGCGACACTCCCCCTCTTGCTTCTCCAAAAACTGAGAACTCTATCATTTCATGATCACTCTGCCCAAGACCACCTCCAATCTTTACATCCCCCACAAGACCTTCTCTGTTAACAAGCAGCAGGTCCAGCAGGGCACTTTCCCTAGTTGGCTCCCTCACCAGCTGTGTCAGGAAGTTGTCTTCCACACACTCCAGGAACCTCCAGGACTGTTCCCTCTCTGCTGTGTTATATTTCCAGTAGATATCTGGGAAGTTGAAGTCCCCCACAAGAACAAAGGCTAGCTATCATGAGACCTCTGCCAGCTGCTTATAGAATATTTCATCAGCCTCTACATCCTGATTGGGGGGTCTATAACAAACTCCCACCATGATGTCTGCCTTCTTGGCCTTCCCCTTGATTCTTACCCATAAACACTCAACACCGTCATTCACAATGTTAAGTTCTAGGCATTCAAATCTATCCCTAACATAGAGGGCCATCCCACCACCTCTCCTTCCTTGCCTGTCCCTTCTGAAAAGTTGGTAGCCATCAATCACAGCACTCCAGTTGTGCGAGTCTTCCCACCATATTTCTGTAATGGCAACTATATCCTAGTTTTCTTGCTGTACAATGGCCTCCAGCTCCTCCTGTTTGTTGCCCATGCTGCATGCATTGGTGTAGATGCACTTCAGCTGGGCTAATTGTCCTGCCACCTTTTAGGGGGGACAAGCCCTGATTCCCACCTGACCATGCTCAGACACTTCCCTAGTTACCAACCTATCATTAACCCCTCATGTCTTCACTACCACATGGATCACCATCCCCTACCTCCACTGAGACAACAGACTACAAGACCTTGCTAGCACTTTTACCCACAAGCACTTTCATACAGCTCCCAGGCTCCTCTCTAGTAAGCCTGGTTTCATCTCCATCCCCTTTCAAACATAGTTTAAAGCTCTTTCAATGAGTCCTGCTAACTCTTGTCCCCAGGATCCTTCTTCCCCTTCGGGTTAGGCTTTCTCCACTTGTCAGCATGCCTGGTGTCCTGTAGATCAACCCATGATTAAAGAAACCAAAGCCCTTCCAGTTACAGCAGTCTCAGAGCCAGGAGTTAATCTGCTGGCTCTTCCTGTTTATCCCCTCATCAATCCCTGCAACTGGTGGGATAGAGGAGAACACTACTTGTGCTCCTGATCCTTTAACCAGCTGTCCCAGGGCCCTGAAGTCTCTCTTCATTGCTCTTGGACTTCTGGTAGCTACCTCATCACTGCCTACCTGAAATATCAGTAACAGGTAGTAATCAGAGGGCCAAATTAGGGTAGAGAGTTTTCTCTGTATATCCTTAATACTGACCCCAGGGAGGGAGCTGACTTCCCTAAGAAGTGGGTCTTGCCTGCATATAGGGCCTTCCACTCCCTTTAGAAGCAAGTCACCTATGACAAGGACCCGTCCTTTTTTCTTAACTGAGGTGGTTTTGATGCAAGGTGTGGCCTGACTCTGCCTTGGTGGCGCCTCCAAGTTTGGTGAACCATCATACTCATCACTATTTAGTTCCCCTTGCAGTGCATCATATCTATTTTGCAAGGTCGCCTGGAGAGGTGAAACAGTTACTCGAGGGACACACCTACCACTCTACACAGTGCAGGAACTTGTCACCATTGCTCCCTATCCTGTAATCCATCACGCTCGGCCAGGTGGAGAGAGGACAGGGAGTGTGGTATGGATGACAGGCTTAGGCACTTCCTGCAGCCAGAGACCTGGACAGCTGTATGTCTGCATGAGACATTCATCTGGGTCACCACAGTCCTCCTGGCAACGGCTTTTGCCTAAGTGGAAACCATAGTTAACACTCCTCTGGGAGGGCAACGACCACTAGTTAAGTTACCTCTGGAGCCAAGAGGAGCTCATGTGAACTGCTGCGCAAACTGCTGCACCACACCCTTTCGACGTGCCATGCCCTGTTTGCCTGTCCTGTTCATCCTGCTCCTGGGTCGCTCGTGCTCCCTAAGGACTGTACTTATATGTGACAGGGGCTGGGCCACCATCACCCTGCTCTCCACCCACGCTGAGGCAGAGCTGTCACCTATTGGTCAGGAGCTGCCACTTCCAGCTCAGGGCAAGGAGGCAGGCTCCCTCTCTCTCGCTGCGCTGGTTGCAGTTGCCGCGGTTTCTCTGCCTAGGCAAAGAGTCTCACAACGTGATCAGCTGAGGTTCCTCCGCCTTGGTGACTGTGTTGAAATATCTGCTTCGGACACTAAAGGAGCAGAAGAGTCATATCTAAAACCCTCCCATAGGAAGGAGCGGACTAGACAGATGGCAAAATTGGCCAAATGGATTATTCCATCCCATACATGTCCCTCTCAGTATAAATTCAGGGATCATGGAAGTTAAGTCCCTTCTTCTTCCTTTTTCTTCCATCCATGGCTGTTGTCCAGGGAGGACTCCGTCTATCCAACTTCTTTGATTCCAAGGCCCGTGCATTCTGGACCCCTGTATCTCTACCCTCAGCTCCTGTCTGCTCTACTGCTCTCTCCGGAAGTGGTCTGGGACCTTCTTGGGACTCTCTGCAACTCAGAGGATGTGCCGTAGGAATTGCTGGGGGCAGAAGGGCAATAGGGGTTTTGCACATTCCTGCACATATTTGTACATATTTGTACGTATTTTCTTTTATCACTACTATTTCATTAAAGCTGTCTAGTTTAGTTTTAAATCTGGAAGCCGCTCTCCTTGTTCTAGCTCTTCTTTCCCTATCTGGGTGGGAGGGGGAGGGGATAGAGAGCATTATTGTCACTTGTTTAATTGCCGATTCTGAGTCAAACCATGACATTAATTTTAGTCTCTTGATATATAGGGTTCAACTCCTACAAGCAAGAGTCAATTGAAACCTAAACAGTTCAGCTTAAACTGTGACCTCAAGCACATACTCAGTTTTAAATTTACTATAATGTATAAAAAAATCAGGTAAACTAGAGCAACACAGCAGTTCAATTTTTCTTTACTTTGCACCTGATATAGAGTTCATTTCAGTTTTAATCCTTATCATACCTACACCATCCTAATAAATTTCATACATGTATAGATAATTTATGACATCAAAATAATATGTAGCCAGGCCTGTTCCTAATGTAATACTCAGCAAACTAAGTCACATCTTTTGAAATAAGTTTGGATAATGTTCACATGGAAACAAATTAACCAGGTATGGGCTTATTACAACCTCTTGCCCCATTAAGTTTTAGTTCTGTTTCACAAGTTTGTTTCATTCATCCTTACTAATCAAATAATTAAATTAGCAAATTAGCCGTAACACTGATAAGATTTTAGGTCTTCCTGATAATTCTACTTATATGTTGTAGGAGGAGCAATTTGCCCTAACTGGTTGCCCTAAAAAGAAAGACTGAGAGAGTTGAGGTTGTTCAGCCTGGAGAAGAGAATGCTTCAAGGAGACCTTATTGTGGCCTTTCAGTATCTAAAGGGGGCTTATAAGACAGAGAGAGACTTTTTACCAAGGCCTGTAGTGACGGGACAAGGGACAATGATTTTAAATGGAAATAAGGTATATTTAGGTTAGACGTTAGGAATAAATTCTTTACTGTGAGGGTGGTGAGACACTGGAACAGGTTGCCCAGAGAAGTTGTGGATGCCCCCTCCCTGGAAGTGTTCACGGCCAGGTTGGTAACCCTTCACTGCTAGAAGTGCACAGCTTGTGACTACTATCTGGAACTGAGTATAACTTTGTATCTTATATTAGCATTGGAGTTAATATTAATTCACTATTATTATTCTATTCAATCTGTTTTCATTTCAACCCATGGGTCTCCTTTCCTTTTCCCCATTCTCCCTCCCAGGTGGGGTCGGGTGATAGAACAACAGTCCAAACCATGACAGTTATTTGGCGCCCAGTGTGGATTTGCACAGTTATTCGGAGCCCAATGTGGTTTTGGCACTTAGATCAAAGAGCTTATCTGGGAGGACTCTGTATCCTTACTCTGGGAATCTTGAAGGGTTGAAGTTTTAAACAGATTTGAGCAGCTTTGTTACAAGCAGTCATTATGTTGGAGTGGATGGAATCATGTAATCATGTTTCATGAAACATTTTTCAAATGATTGAAAACATTTTTTACCTGATTATACAAAGTCAAGAAATAAGATGAAGTGTTGATTTTGCTACTTGATATTTTTGTAATTAGTTTTTTACTCATTACACTGGTTTCCAAAACTAAAATTCTTTAATTTTAGTAGCCTTTTTGAAAAAAAAAAACTATTAAAAAATAAATGATGTTTGATCATCCTATACTTCGCTATAAATGCCATCCTGACAATTTTCAACCCTTGCTACTGCAAGTGTCACAAATACTCTTGCACATTTATTTCCAAATCTCTACAACTAGGTCAGAATGTCATCAAAGGTGTTCATTAAGGCTGTCCAGCAAAGCTAGAATAAGCATAAACCCATTTACATCCCTGCAATTTCTTAACGGAAAGTAATATGTTTGTCTTCATGGTTAGGTTTTTATAGTATGAACTATCATGGTTGTAACAGAAGGCCATTTTTCCATCCCTTAAGACATTTCCACAATGAGCTGATCTCAAAATGGAATTGAGAAGTACCATAAATAAGTAATGACAATGAACAAAGATAATATATTCTTAACGTATTATATAAAATAACAAAGATCTTGAAAAAAGCTACAAAATGAAAAATAATATGTAGTCAAAACATAAAGTCAAACATCTCTATGATGAGCTATTTTATTTAAAGTTTATATTAGATTTAAATTGTCTTAGTAATATTTTTTTCTTTTTCAGAAAGAAAGATGAAGTGTCTAAAGAAGCTATTTCAGGCCCAAACCCTACACATTTTCAGTCTCATTCACATTCTTATGCATGTGAGCATCCCCAGTGCAATGTGATGGTTTTGACTGGGACAGAATTAATTTTATTCATAGCAGATAGTATGGGACTATGTTTATGCTGAAAACAGTGTTGATAACGTAGAGATGTTTTCGTTATTGGTGAGCAGTGCTTACACAGTCAAGGCTTTTTCTGCTTCTTGCATCACCCTGCCAGCGAGTAGACTGGGGGTGCACAAAATGTTTGGAGGGGACACAGTTGGGAGAGCTGACCCGAACTGGCTAAAGGGATATTCCATACCATATGACATGCTCAGCAATAAAATTAGAGGGGAGGTTGTTGGGGGCCGGCTGCTTGGGGACTGTCTGGGCATTGGTTGTTTGGTGGTGAGCAATTGTTTTCATTTGCATCACTTGTCTTTCTTGTGTTTTTTTTTTCTCTCTAGTTGTTTTGTTTTTGTTTTTTTTCTTTTCCTTACAATTTTATAATTATTATTATTATGATTTCTTTTTCTTAATTATTAAATGGTTTTTATCTCAACCCATGAGTTTTCTCACTTTTACTCTACCGATTCTCTTCCCTATCCCGCCAGGGGAGGAGCGAGCAAATGGCTGTGTGGTGCTTAGTTGCTGGCTGGGGTTAGATCATGACAGCACTCAATTCTATTCAAATGCACAAAGTTAAACTAAATGTAAATATTTGCAAGACGTATCCATGTATTACTGATTCTGCCAACATAATATGCTTTTTGCTACAGAAACATGTCAGCATGCAGGAACATCATAGTGACTAAGAAACTGTCCCCAAAGATTTGACATAGTTCTGCAGTACTTACTGTAGCTGGGGAGGCCCGTGTTGTATGAGTCACTGAATGACCAGAATTTTCCATTGAATTGCCAATCACATAGGTCCCTCCTGAGCTGCTAATGAGCTGTCCTTCTGCAACACCCATCTGAATCCCTCCGGTGCCCACCATACTATGAGAGGAGACCACTGTCGTTGCCTGTGCAGAGCTTCCTTGAGTATCGAAGTAATTTCCCCCAGTGTTTTGGCTATACATCTGGGTCTCTGTGTAAGGATAAGTTGTTCGACTTCAGGAAAAGAAAACAAAAGAAGTAGTAGTTATTTATTTGAATTGTTTAAGTGAGGGAAACATCATTGTAGAAAAGAGTGTACAGTACAGTTGCTACTAATTAATTAAATAGGATTGGAAAACAACCCCAGTCTCCACACAAAATAACATTTCATTATGTCAAAGTACTGAGTAATTAACTTGGACTCACTGTTAAAATAAGTATTCATTAAACTTCATAGAAAATGTTTTCAGTCCCATCTGAAAAGGGGTGGAAAAAAGTATGACAAGAATTGAAGAGATGAAAGGAAGATCTCATTCAAGCATTAGTACATTATATAGTAATTTATACAACTGTTGAAACTTTTTAAATCCTACAGTCAAAGCTGGATTTTTGTTAAGATGCCATTTATTTTGTATACTGTGTATGTTACAAAACTGTAAACATGACCAAAAAAATGTCAGCCAAGATGGTCCTATTTACAAGAGCCCTATAAATGTTTTGTATTGATTTTAAATTCACTGAAACTCTCTGGTTGAAGCTTGAAATTTTGAGCTAATTTGTATTTTAAGACATGCAGTTAGTTCAGCAGACTGAAATTTTAAATTGGACAACAATATGTACAGCGTTATGATGAAAAAGTAATAAAACTGATATAGAATTACAATTTGTGAGGGAATTTGTGAAGGCATTAAAAAAGTCAAACGAACAGCAGTAATTTAACTCAATTCTTTCCAACCATTAAATATTTGGGCCTCATTAACCAGTTAATCTTAAACTTTTCAATTAACTCATGAACCTTATGTCATTCTTTACTTCATGTTCATAATTACTTAGATCATTAACCTTTAACAGGTTATAATCTTTTATAAGCTATTGAATATAGTGGATATTTGGTCCTGTGTACTAAATAGGACTTTCAAATTGGTATAGCTCAAAATACACAAGTAGATAACATTCATTAGCTTTTACAAAATTAAGAATCTGGATTTTGCAGTAATAAAAATATTTTAGCCAACATTTCAAGACCAACAAGCTTTATACTATGGCATGTGTTACAATAAAATAGTCAAATTATAAAAATTAGTTTATTTACCCAGATGATAATTTTTACATTTAATCATAAAATCCTAGAATGCTTCCTAAAATCAACTGGCACCAACATTTTGAACCCATAACACAACCAAGTTGGAACTTCTATGGTGTTAACTACGGCCACCATGGATTCTTCCTTGTTCTTCAGAAATAGAAAAAACCTCTAAAACTTAATGTTAATATCCTAAAAGCTTTTCAAGTTATGTACTATATTACTTGTTTTCACAGTTACTTAAGCTAATTTTATTTTTTTTGTTTTATTCTTGGTATTTCAAAAGCTTTAAGAGCAGCTGTGAGAAATTCACAGTTCATCTACAGTGCAGTATAAAAGCAGGGGGGGGAAGAGAGGAGAAAGGCTCCAGAACCTGTATGGTCATCTAGTAGTGTTTTGGTTTGAGCAAGCTCTTTGCTGATTTTTTTTCTTCCTTTCAGCGAACTTTTTAGCAGCGCCAGTGGACTGATAATAACCAAGGTCACTTCTGACTGTCTGCAGCCTCCCCCCGCTACGGGGGAGCAGATTAGACTGAAGGCAGGATCAGCAAACCAGACTATTCCCTTCTCATAATATTTTCTCTATTTGACTTTCAGTATAGGCTAATATACCACGGAAGTCAAGCCTCTCGTTTTCCTTTTTCCTCACTTTTCTGCTTACTGTCGCTTCTATTGCCCTCTCTTCGGATCTCTCTTTTTGTTTTTTTCCATTTTTCCTTTCAGCCGACACCCAAGGACCCCATCCGTGCGCCCACTCCCCCCTTCAGCTGGGAGACCGTGAGAGTGGTCAGGGGAGGAGGGAGAGGGTCGGGTCCCTTTGCAAATATATTTTCCCTTGTCACCAATAATTACAATAAATCTGTTTCACTTTTCAACCCAGAGAGCCTCTCTTTATCATTGTTCTCCCTCTCTCCCTACCTTGCGGGAGGAGGGGGGGGAGGGGTGAATCGAGAGACTGCCAACTCGGTGCCAAACCAACACAAGTAGCACCTGCTTTTCAAAGACAGAATTAAGTAATCTTTTACACTGCAATAATGTGTGCAAGCAAGATTATTTGGAGAAATCTCCTTGGGTATACTTGATTGATTTTATTAAGCTGAATCACTGAATGCCTCCAATGGATGTCTCCAATGGATGGTAAGTCAAGCATCTGCTACCAGACTAGATGTTTTATTTGTGTCTCCAGATCTCATAATTTATTCTTCAAAACATATTTGCATTTCCTAAAATAGATTAGATGCCAAAGTATCCATTGTCTGAGGTATAAAATGGCAAAAAAAACATTTTCTTAAGGTACTTGAAAATTTTGTGCTATGGCACGCAAGTATTCTATAAGGCTTTTATTGCCATAGTCAGACACAATCTTTGAAAGACAGTCATCAGCTTTCCAGTATTTCTTCAATTTGACAGGAGGACTGTGTCCTCAAGCGAGCTGTTCATAAAAGGCATCTCTGCCCTGTGTTTTGATGTTTTTGTAATCATCCAGGTAGGAGAGGACATAGTAGATGACCTCCTCTGTTTCCACCACCCATGTGGAATCTGAAAGAACACGGGGCTCTGAGGATTGAACAAACAACTGTTCAGAAGCTGCTCATTGTCGCCTCTGTGCTGAATTGGGAATGTACCACCTGACCATCTGGACGATGGTCTCCGAAAGGTGCAGAAGGGCATTCATGTACCATCACCATTAAATAAAATGTTTTTTACTGCTTAACATCAGTTTCACAGCTGAATTTTGTTTCCTAACTGCCTTAAAACAGTATTAAAAAACATAGTATTTTTAGAAAGTTATATTTTTATTGTATGCGTATTGTTATATTTAATTATGCTATATTTTATTCTGTTATATTTTTATGTTATATGTTGCATAATTGCATTCATGTAGCATCACTTTTAAAACAGTTTTGTTTTTTAAGTGCCTTAAAACAGTATTAGAAAACATGAACAGTATTAAAAATGACCAGGGAGGAACGGCACAGCCCTGTGTCATCTGCCAATCCATGGAGAGTTGTCCCTGCGGAGGGCTGTCCCAACATAGAGATGTCCCAGCGGTGAGTTGGCTTCGGCTGCAAGTTGTCCTGCAAAGAGTTGGAAGGGGAGAGTTTCTCCTTTCTGGTCCCTGGGTAGGTTGTTCCAGTGATTGATTGTTCTCACTGTAAAACATTTCTTTCTTATGTTGAGATAAAACTTCTCCCAGTGCAACTTTTACCCATTCCGCCTTGTCTTCTCCATGGGGCTACTTGTGAAGAGATAGCTTTTGTCCTCTTTGTAGCTGCTCTTTAAGTACTGGAATACTGTGATAAGGTTCCCCCTCAGCCTTCTTTTCTCCAGGGAGAAAAAAAACTAACTCCTTCAGTCTTTCCTCATAGGGCAGGTTTTCCAGCTCTTTGATCATCTTTGTGGCCCTCCTTCAGACCCTCTCCATCCTGTGTGCACCTTTCTTGAATTGTGGAGACCAGAACTGACACAGTACTACAGGTGCAGCCTGACAAGGGCTGAGTAGAGTGAGATGATCAAGTCTCTATCTCTGTTAGTAATTCCCCTGCGGATGCAGCCCACAATCTGATATGCCTTTGTTGCTGCAGCAGTGCACAGCTGACTTGTGTTCAGCTTGTTGTCCACCACCACCCCCAGGTCCCTTTCAGCAAAGCTGCTCCCCAGCCACACAGATCCTAGGCTGTACTAGACACTTTGGTCATGTTGTCCCAGGTGCAGGTATTTGTACATCTTTTAAACTTCAAACTGGCGATCTCTCTTCCCACAACTCTTGAGTTGATGGACTGCAAGGCAGGGACTGGGGGAGCAAAGTCCTTCCCACTGTAAGAGAAGATCAGATTGGGGACCACATGAGGAACCTGAGCATACACAAGTCCATGGGACCTGACAAGATGCATGCCAGAGTCCTGAAGGAATTGGTTGATGTAGTTGCCCAGCCATTCTCCATGATATTTGAAAAGTCATGGCAGTCAGAAGTTTTCCTCGGTGACTGGAAAAAGGGAATCGTTGCATTTGTTTTTAAAAAGGGGTAAAAAGGAGGACCCTGGGAACTACAGACCAGTCAGCCTCACTTCTGTGCCTGGGAAGATCGTGGAACAGATCCACCTGGAAGATATGTCGAGGCATATGGATGACAGGGAGGTGATTAGAGATGGCCAACATGGCTTTGCCAAGGGCAAATCATGCCTAACTAATCTAGTGGCCTTTTATGATGGAGTGACTACATCAACAAACAAGGGAAGAGCTATGGATGTAATTTACCTGGACATCTGTAAGGCCTTTGATGTGATCCACCAAAACATTCTGGCTGCTAAATTGGAGAGATATGGGTTTGATGGATGAACTATTAAGTAAATAAGGAATTGGCTGGATGGTCACATCCAGAGAGTAGTGGTCAATGGCTCAATGTCCAGATGGAGATCAGTGATGAGTGGTATCCCTCAGGGGTCCATATTCAGATCAGTACTGTTTAATATCATCAGTGCCATAGACAGTGGGATCAAGTGCACCCTCAGCAAGTCTGCAGATGACACAAAGCTGAGTGATGCAGTTAATTTGCTAGAGGGAAGAGATGGCATCCAGAGGGACCTTGACAGGCTTGAGGAGTGGGCCCATGTGAACCTCATGAGGTTCAACAAGGCCAAGTGCAAGGTCTTGCACTTGGGTCGGGGCAACTCCAATACAGGCTGGGGCATGAAGGGATTGAAAGCAGCCCTGTAGAGGATTGGGGGTACTGGTGGACGAGAAGCTGGACGTGAGTCAGCAATGTGTGCTTGCAGTCCAGAAAGCCAACTGTATCCTAGGCTGCATCAAAATAAGTGTGGCCAGCAGGTTGAGGAAGGTGATTCTCCTCCCCTACTTCACTCTCATAAGACCCTGCCTGGAGTACTGCATCCAACTCTGGAGTCCTCAGCACAAGACAGACATGGCCAAAAATGATCAGATGGATGGAACACCTCTCCTATGAAGAAAGGCGGAGAGAGTTGGGGTTGTTCATCCTGGAGAAGGTTTTGGCGAGACCCTATTGCAGCCTTTCAGTACTTAAAGGAGGCTTATAAGAATGATGGGGACAGACTTTTTAATAGGGGCTGTAGTGGTAGGACAAGGGGTAATGGTTTTAAAATGAAAGTGGGTAGATTCAGACTAGTTATTGGGAATACATTTTTTAATATAAGAGTGGTGAAACACTGGAACACAGGTTGCCCGGAGAGGTGGTAGATGCCCCATCCCTGGAAACATTCAAGGTGAGGTTGGACAGGGCTCTGAGCAATGTGATCTAGTTGAAGATGTCCCTGCTCACTGCAGCAGACTTGGACTAGATGACCTTTAAAGGTCCCTTCCAACCCAAACCATTCTATGTTTCTATGATTCTATGATACTGTTCTCGCTAGCTCACTCTTCCAGCCTGTCCAGGTCTCTCTGTAAGATGGCTCTCCCTTCTGGAGTTTCCACCTCTTCACCCAGTTTGAGGTCATCAGCAAACTTGGTGAAGGTGCTTTCAATCATATTGTCCAGATCATTTATGAAAATGTTGAACAGTGCATGGCCCAGTATTGATCCCTGGGAGACCCCACATGTGACAGGCTGCCAGTCTGAGTAAAAACCATTGATCATCACCCTCTGAGTGTGACCTGTTAGCAAATTTCCCACCCATATCATAGACCACCCATCCAAACTGTATATTGCCAGTTTGTCCAGGAGAAGTCTGTGGGAAATATTGTCAAATGTTTTGCTGAAGTCCAGATAAACAACATCCACTGCTCTACTCACTTCAACAGAAAGTGTTACTTTGTTGAAGGAGGTGATCAGTTTAGTCTAGCATGTTTTGCCTTTGGTGAATCTGTGCTGGCTTTTCCCAATCACCTGTTTAATGTGGTTTGTGATAGTTTCTAGAAGAACTCGTTCCATTACTTTCCCAGGAATTGAAGTAAAACTAATAGACCTGTAGTTTCCTGGGTTCTCTTTTGGGCCCTCTTCCATTAATCAGAGATATCCCCTGATCACCACGACTTTTCAAAGATTATAGACAGTGGCCTCGCAACAATGTCAGACATTTAACACCCTGGGGTGGATTCCATCCTGGCCCATATATTTATGTGGGTTGAGCCCTTACAAAAGGCTACAGACGAGCCCTTCCTACTCTACTGCAAGAATGTTAGAAACAGAATCATAGAATGGTTAAGGTTGGAAGGGACCTTAAAGATCATCAGGTTCCAACCTCCCTGCTGTGAGCAGGGACACCTCACACTAGACCAGGCTGCACAAAGCCTCATCCAACCTGGCCTTAAACACCTCCAGGGAGGGGGCTTCCACAACCTCCCTAGGCAACCTATTCCAGTACCTTACTACCCTCATGGTGAAGACTTTCTTCTTGATGTCTAACATAAATCTACCCTCTTCCAGTTTGAAACCATTACTGCTTGTCCTATCACTACCCTCTCTGGTGAAAAGTCCCTCCCCAGCTTTCCTGTAGGCTCCCTTCAGGTACTGGAAGGCCGCTATAAGGTCTCCCCAGAGCCTTCACTTCTCCAGGCTGAATAGCCCCAACTCCCTCAGCCTGTCTTCATAGCAGAGGTGCTCCAGCCCTTTGATCATCTTCGTGGCCCTTCTCTGGACCCTCTCCAACAGCTCCATATCTTTCCTGTGCTGAGGGCTCCAAAACAGTACGCAGTATTCTAGGTGCGGTCTCACCAGAGCAGAGTAGAGGGGGAGAATCACCTCCCTCGTCCTGCTGGCCACACTTCTTTTGATGCATCCCAGGATGTGGTTGGCCCTCTGGGCTGCGAGCACACACTGGTGGCTCATGTCGAGCTTCTCATCTACTACCACTCCCAAGTCCTTTTCTTCAGGACTGCTCTCTAGCCATTCTCCCCCCAGCCTGTATTTGTGCCTGGGATTGCCCCAACCCAGGTGCAGGACCTTGCACTTGGCCTTGTTGAACTTCATGAGGTTGGCATTGGCCCACCTCTCAAGCCTGTCAAGGTCCCTCTGGATGGCATCCCTTCCCTCTAGGGTGTCAACTACTCCACACAGCTTGGTATCATCAGCAAACTTGCTGAGGATACACTCAATCCCACTGTCCATGTCTCCAACAAAGATGTTAACCAGCACTGGTCCCAATACTGACCCCTGAGGAACACCACTCATCACTTGCCTCCACTTGGTCACTGAACCATTGACCACAACTCTCTGGGTGCAGCCATCCAGCCAATTCCTGATCCACCAAGTGGGCCATCTGTCAAAACCATGTCTTGTCAGTTTGGAAACCAGGATGTCATGTGGGACAGTGTCATATGCCTTGCAGAAATCCAGGTAGATGACGTCAGTTGCTCTGCCATTATCCACAATCTCTGTAGCCTTGTCATAGAAGGCCACCAAATTGGTCAGGTATGATTTGCCCTTAGTGAAGCCACGTTAGCTGTCACCAATCACCTCCTTATTTTCCATGTGCCTTAGCAGGTTTTCCAGGAGGATCTGTTCCATGATCTTGCCGGGCACAGAGGTGAGACTGACCGGTCTTCTCGGTTTGTGGGCAATAAATCTAACAATGCGCTGTTCCTTGTCAGCATGTACAGCATCTGTAGCAGGAAGCAGTCGTCAATGCATTCCAGGAACCTGATGGACAACTTGTGCACTGCTGTGTTGTTTTCCCATCAAACGTCCGGGTAATTGAAGTCACCCATGAAGACCAGGTTCTGTTGACCTGAGACTTCCTTGAGCAGCCGAAGTAAGGTTTTGTCAGCCTTGTCATCCTCATTGGGAGTTTGGTAACAGATACCTAACATAAGATCTCCCTTGGTGATGAGGTCTTGATTCAAAGGCATTCGATGATAGAACTTTTGTGTTCTCCATAGCTCACCTTCATATACTCAAATTTCTCTTTTACATAAACTGCAAATCCACCTCTTCTTCTTTCCTTCCTATCTTTCCAAAAGAGTTTGTAGCCATCCATTGTGGTCTTCCATTCATGTGAGTTTTCCTATCAAGTTTCTATGATTCCCATGACATCATAACTCTCAGACTGGGCATGGAGCTCCAGTTCCTCCTGTTTGTTGCCCAGACTACATGTATAGTATGTTGGTATACATGCACTTGAGGTGGTTGGACAGCATTCCTCATTACTCTGGTAGGTGTGCTCATCTACCCTGTTGCTTATGGATATACAGGTGTCACAGCTGTGGACCCACCCCCCAGGTTTGTTAGTTTAAAGCACAATTCACTGAGTCAGCCAATCTACCAGTGAAGATTCCCCTGTCTCTTCTAGATCACGGGATTCCATCTTTCCAATAGGCTGTATTCACTGAAGAACATGCTGTGACCATAGAAACCTGGCAATGACACCAGCCACCAAGCCAGGTGTTGATCTGCATGATGCGTCGACTTCTGCTTGCACCCCTACCCCTGACTTGCAAGATAGAGATCACTTGGGCACCTTTCCCTTTCTCTTGGGCACCCAGGGCTCTCAAGTCCTGCTTGATCTTGCCTAGGCTATGTTTTACCATGTCATTGGTGCCCATATGGGGATAGTAGTTTGTACTTGTTACCAGTTGTGGCAGTCTCTCTGTGACATCCTGGATCTTGGCAAGCAGCAAACTTCCCTTTACTGGTCAGCAGATGGGTGCCTCTCACCCACCCACTTCTAGCACTCATTGCTTCCTTTTGCAGCTTTTAGTATGTACTGCTGGTGTGGTTTCTCCTTGTGAATCTTGCTCATTGGTTTTGTCTGCTGCCAAGACTTCATATCTGTTGCTGGTTGTTACATACATGGAAGGGGAGTGAAGCAATATCCTGTTCCCATGAGTCACCAGAGCTGATTGTGCCTCCTTCTCCAAGCTGCTGTCTGTTCACTGCTGACACTCTTTGTCTGGTAGTCCTTGGAGGTCAGTGCCATGAAGCCCTAGTATTTCTTCTTGCAAAGTCTCAAATAATACTCTATTTCTTGTTCCCCCTCCCTAACACATAGCCTGCTGACTTCCTCCTGCAGCTCCTCCACCCACTGCTTCAAGTGACTCCACCAGAGCACACCTTGCACAGGTGGAGCTTGCACCCTCCTCTACCCAGGAGTGTGGGGTACAGACTTTGCAGGCCTCCACTTAGATAGCAGCTTCCCTGACAGGAAGCTCTGTCTGGGTGGCTGCCTCCATTGGTCCCAGGCTAGCCTGGTGAAATAGCTGATTCCTGTCTGCTGCAGAGTGCAGCCCTCCCCCAGTCTCTACCACTATGCTTCTAACAATCCCAAAACACTATCTAATAAGTCTGGAGACCTCAAGCTGCTGGGTAGGCTTGCACAGCTAACAGTTATCTGGGGTGACCATTGAGGCTGCACCATAAGACTGAGGGTGAGCAGAGCAGGCAGCAGCCCAACAACAGGTAGGATGCACTGCCCTTCTTGTGCACCCTTCTGCTCAAATTGCTGCACAAACTGTTGTGCCATTCCTCTCAGGCACTGTTCTTTACAGCACCACACCCTGGTCACTGGCACTCCCTAGGGGCCGGTTATATGCGGCTTCCTGTGGTTTGAACTGGCTGCGGTGACATCTGGGACCACCCAACTCTTGCCCACCCCTCTTGCAAGACCTGTCGCCTGCTGGCCAGTCTCTCCACACACACAGCCCAAGGGTGTTTGGGGTTCAGAAACCCCCTCAAACATCCTCCAGGACCTCACAAGCCTTGCCCTCTTCTCAGTACGCGCCAAATACTACTGCTGCTGCTGCTGGCTTTGGCTTCCTGTGGTTTGAACTGGCTGGGGAACAGCCAGCACCACACAAGCAAATGAAGCTCCTGACTGAAATCAGACACAAAAAGGAAGCACACTGAAGGTGGAAGCAAGGACAGACTACTTGGAAAAACACAAAGATATTGCACATAAATATAGGAAAAGAGCTCTGGAGATTGTCTAGTCCACTCCCCCACACTGCCCCCAAGCTCAAATCAGGTAGAAGAATATCTGTGTCGGATTTATACTTTTTGAGGCAATAGTGGATGTTCTTGTGAATCTTCAAGATTCCTTACTGAGAGGCACAGAAGCATCCATTTGCCATCCAGACAAATGAGCCAGGGGGTGCTGATGTACTGAGTATCTGGGTACCCAGCTCCCTGAGCTGGAAGAAAGGGATGTGGAGCAGAATGGAGTCCCCATAATCCAAGGAGAAAAGCTTAGCCATCTGCTACATCACTTAGATACACACAAGTCTATGGGGACAGATGGGATACACCCAGGGGCACTGAAGGAGCTGGCAGAAGTGCTCACCAAGCCACTTGCCATCATCTATCAGCAGTCTTGACTAACTGGGGAGGTCCCAGTTATCTGGAGATTGACAAATGTGATGCCCATCTACAAGAAGGGCCAGAAAGAGGATCCTAGAAACTACAGGCCTGTCAGTCTGACCTCGGTGCCAGGGAAGGTTATGGAACAGATCATCTTGAGTGCCATCACACAACACATAAATGAAAACAAGGCAATCAGGCCCAGTCAGCACAGGTTTAGGAAAGGCAAGTCCTGCTTGACGAACCTGATCTCCATCTATGACAAGGTGACCTGCTTAGTGGATGAGGGAAAGGCTGTGGATATTGTCTACCTAGATTTTAGTAAAGACTGACACAGTTCCCCACAGCATGCTCCTAGAGAAACTTGCTTCTCATGGCTTGGACTAGTGTATGCCTTGCTGGGTAAAATCTGTGGCTGGATGGCCGGGCCCAAAGAGTTGTGGTGAATAGAGTTCAATCCAGCTGGTGGCTGGTTACAAGTGGTGTTCCCAAGGGCTCAGTATTTGGGCCAGTTCTCTTTAATATTTTTATCTATGATCTGGATGAGGGGATCAAGTGTACCTGCAGTAAGTTTGCAGATGACACCAAATGGGGCGGGACTGTTGATCTACTTGAGGGTAGGAAGGCTCTACAGAGGGACCTGGACAGGCTGAATCAATGAGCCGAGGCCTATTGTATGAGATTCAACAAGCCTAAGTGCTAGGTCCTGCACTTGGGTCACAACCCCATGCAACGCTACAGGCTTGGGGAAGGTGGCTGGAAAGCTGCCCAGTGGAAAAACAGCAGGAAAAAAAAAAAAAAAAACAGCAGGAAGAAGAGGCTTCCTGCAAAATCTGAGTTGCCCCTGCAAAACCGCTTCACGGTTCTGCTGACTGGAGAGGATAAAAAACAGGCTGCATGAGGTAAGTTGCTGGAGCCGAACAAGGCAGCCTAACCAACTCACTGTATATCGACAAGTGCAAACAAGAGAAAGCAACAGGTGATAGTGGTGGGAGACTCTCATCTGAGAGGCACGGAGGCACCCATTTGCCGACCAGACCCACTCTCTAGAGAGGTCTGTTGCTTACCAGGGGCTCGCATAAGGGACGTCACTGAAAGACTACCCAAACTTGTACGTGCCACTGACTATTATCCACTCCTGCTGTTTCAGGTGGGTTCCAGTGACATAGCAAGGAGCAATCTGAAGACCATGCACACAGCATGGAAAATAAGCAGGAGGAGTTACAAATGTGTGCATGCCTGCAGGGCTATGATGGCATCACTGAGACCTGGTGGGATGACTCTTATGACTGGAGCATGGGAATGGATGGGTATAAGCTCTTTAGGAAGGACAGGAAGGGGAAAAGAGGAGGGGGTGTTGTTCTCTACATCAACAACCAGCTGGAGTCCATGGTGCTCCACCTGGGCATGGATGAGGAGCTGACAGAGAGCTTATGGGTCAGGGTTAAAGGGAAGACAGGGGCTGGTGACATCACAGTGGGAGTCTGCTATAGGCCACCTGACCAGGATTACCAAGAGGTTGAGGCCCTCTAAAGGCTGATAGGAGCAGCTTCCCGTTCACAGGCCATGATCCTCATGGGGGATTTTAATCACCCCAGCATCTGCTGGAGGGACAACACAGCAAGGCACCAGCAATCCAGGAAGTTCCTGGAATGCATTGATGGCAACTTCCTTTTCCAAGTGGTAGAGGAGCAAACTAGAAAAGGTGCTATGCTGGACCTTTTTTTCACCAGCAAGGATGGGCTGGTGGACAATGTGAAGCTTAAGGGCAGCCTTGGCTGCAGCGACCACAAAATGGTGGAATTCAGGATCTGTAGGGCAACAAGGAAGGTATGCAGCAAGCTTGCTACCCTGGACTTCAGGAGAGCAGATTTCAACCTCTCCAGGGATCTGCTTGGTAGGGTATCGTGGCATAAAATCCTGGACAGGAGAGGAGCCCAAGAAAGCTGGTCAATATTCAAAGATTACCTCCTCCAAGCCCAGGAGCAATGCATCCCAAGAAAGAGGACGGCAGGCAAGAATGCCAGGAGACCTGCATGGATGACCAAAGAGCTCCTGGACACTCTTAGACATAAAAAGAAAGTCTTCGGAGGAGGGAAGCAGGGACAGGTAGCCTGGGAGCAATACAAAGAAGTTGTCCGAGAAGCCAGGGATCAGGTTAGGAAAGCTAACGCCCAGATAGAGCTAAACCTGGCCAGGGACATAAAGGGTAATGAGAAGGGTTTCTACAGGTACTTCAGTGATAAGCGGCAGAACAGAAGGAAACAGGAGACCTCATCATGCAGGATATGGAGAAGGCTGAGGTACTCAACAACTTTTTTGCCTCAGTTTTCAGCAGTAAGGGCTCTGGCCACACCGTCCAAGTCACAGAATGCAAAGGCAGAGACTGGGAAAAGGAAGAGCCACCTACTGTAAGAGAAGAGCAGGTTCAAGACCACCTAAAGAACCTGAAAGTGCGCAAGTCCATGGGACCTGACAAGATTAATCCGCAGCTCCTAAGTGAGCTGGCCGATAAAGTTGCAACGCTTCTTTCCATCATATTTGAAAAGTCATGGCAGTCGGGTGAAGTTCCCACTGACTGGAAAAGGGGAAACATAACCCCCATTTTCAAAAGGGAAGGAAAGAAGACCCAGGGAACTACAGGCCTGTCAGTCTCACCTCTGTTCTCGGCAAGATCATGGAGCAGATCCTCCTGAAGGCTCTGCTAAGGCACATGGAAAACGTGGAGGTGGTTGGTGGCAACCAACACGGCTTCACCGAGGGCAAATCATACCTGACAGATTTAGTGGCCTTCTACAATAGGGTCACAGCATCAATGGACAAGGGACAAGCAACTGATGTCATCTACCTGGACTTGTGCAAAGTGTTCGACACTGTCCTGGCATGACATCCTAGTCTCAAAATTGAAAGGATATGGATTTGATAGATGGACCACTCAGTGGATAAAGAACTGGCTGGATGGTCGCACTCAGGGAGTAGTGATCCACAGCTTGATGTCCAAATGGAGACCAGTGATGAGTGGCGTTCCTTAGGGGTCGGTACTGGAACTGGTGCTGTTTAGTATCTTTATCAGCAACATGGACAGTGGAATTGAATGCACCCTCAGCAAGTTTGCTGATGATGCCAAGCTGTGTAGTGTGGTTGATATGCTGGAGGGAAGGGATGCCATCCAGAGGGGCCTTGACAGGCTTGAGAGGTGGGCCCATGGCAACCTCATGAAGTTCAACAAGGCTAAGTGCAAGGTCCTGCACCTGGGTTGGGGCAATCCCAAGCACAAATACAGATTGGGCAGAGAATGGATTGAGAATATCCTTGAGGAGAAGGCGTTGGTCAATGAAAAGCTCAACATGAGCAGGCAATGTGCACTTATAGGCCAGAAAGCAAATCATGTCCTGGACTGCAACAAAAGAAGCATTGCCAGCAGTTCGAACAAGGTGATTCTGCCCCTGTATTCCACACTCATGAGACCCCACCTGGAGTACCACATCCAGTTCTGGAGCCCTCAACACAGGAAGGACATGGAGCTCTTGGAGCTAGTCCAGAGGAAGGCCATGAAGATGATCAGAGAGCTGGAGTACCTCACCTAAGAAGACTGGCTGAGTGAGTTGGTGCTGTTCAGCCTCGAGAAGTGAAGGCTCCGAGGAGACCTTATAGTGGCCTTCCAGTATCTGAAGGGGGCCTACAGTAAATTTGGGGAGGGACTTTTTACCAGGGCGGAAGAGGGTAGATTTAGGTTAGACATTAGGAAGAAATTCTTTAGTGTAAGGGTGGTGAGACACTGGAACAGTTTGCTCAGGGAGGCTGTGGATGCCCCCTCCTCGGAAGTGTTCAAGGGCAGGTTGGATGGGGCTTTCAGCAAACTGGTCTAGTGGAAGGGGTCCCTGCCCATACAGGGGGGGTTGGAACTAGATGATCTTTAAGGTCCCTTCCAACCCTAGCCATTCTATGATTCTATGATTCTATGAAAAGACCTGAGGGCATTGGTCAATAGCCAGCTGAATATGAGCCAGCAGTGTGCCCAGGTGGCCAAGAAGGCCAAGAGCATCCTGGCTTGTATCAGAAATAGTGTAGCCAGCAGGACTAGGGAAGTGATCGTCCCTTTGTACTGAGCACTGGTGAGGCTGTACCTTGAATACTGTGTTCAGTTTTGGGCCCTCCACTAAAAGAATGACATTGAGGTGCTGGTGCGTGTCCTAAAAAGTCAACAAAGCTGGTGAAGGGTCTGGAGAACAAGTCTTATGAGGAAGGGCTGAGGGAAATGGGGCTGTTTAGTCTGGAGAAAAGGAGACTGAGGGGAGACCTTATCGGTCTCTAAAACGACCTAAAAGGAGGTTGCAGCGAGGTGGGAGTTGGTCTCTTCTCCCAAGTAACAAGCGATAGGATGAGAGGAAATGGCCTCAAGTTGTGCCAGGGGAGATTTAGATTGGATATTAGGAAAAAAATCATTAGTGAAAGGGTTGTCAGGCACTGGAACAGGTTGTCCAGGGAGGTGGTTGAATCACCATCCCTGGAGGTATTAAAAAGATGTGTAGATGTGGCACTTAGGTACATGGCTTAGTGGTAGACTTGGCAGTGTCCTAGGTTAATGGTTGTACTTGATTATCTTAAAGTTCTTTTCCAATCAAAACAATTCTTTGTATTAGGAACTACCAGGGAAACACCTAAAGGAATTTGGTCATGTTCCTCTAAAAAGGTGACAAGTTCGATAAGCTTAAGTGCCTAAATTGTGGCAAACTTTCTGGCGCTATTCTCCCTCTGCTCCAGCTGACGACACAGCTATTATTGAACTGAGGTCAGTAAATGTCTCTTTTTGTTTACTGTTCACCATCATAATATAACAGCAGGAGTCAAATCAAAGAAAGTCTTAGTTTTACATACAGGCTAAGAACCTTTTCTGATATCAGTAGTTTTTCAGGTTAAATTTGTGTTGACTGCTATTTGACATATAGGCTGTTGGTATATGTCAAACTGCAACCTTGAAATGATTGGATACATCTTCTATTTTTTCCTTTGTTTGGATTACTAAAGTTCAAGTATCTTTTCACAATATACTGTCCGGTTTGTTTAAATTGCAAGGACCATTTTTATCATACCTTTGCATAATTTATGGGCTGGAGCAGAACTTTGGAGGCCATTTTCCCCCAGTTTCATATGAAGGAGTTAAAGAGTTGCAGTTGGATGTATCAGGGACATTTATAAAGTTTTTATTAAATAATCAATATCAAAGTCCATTGTACTTTTCTTATCTGTATGTAAATGCATTTTCATTTGTTACATTTATTCACACCAGCAATCTGAGTGAAATAGAAAGTCGACTTCCAAAAGGAAAACTGATTACTCTGTGCAAAAATGAGTCTATTCTGAAATGGATGGGTAATTGTGACCATGTGATGTACCAGGCTTTGGTGGAGATTCTCATTCCTGATGTCCTTAGACCTATTCCTAGTAAGTTAAACACAGATAGCATCTTGTAAGACTGCTTTTTGTTGTGTTGTGTTTTGTTTTGTTTTGTTTTGTTTTATGTGGTGATTTTTTTGTGCCTCACGTGAAACTTGTGGGAATTATTTGGAAGGATGTAAACATAGTGTGCGTCATCTTTCCTTAATTCTGTTGAGTAGGAAGGTGTACTGGAGTTGATGTAAGAACTGTATTTAAAGAAAAGGAGAGTGGGTATTTCACTGCATTTAGGAAAGTCTCTAGAAGTTTTAAGAATATATGCTTTTGCCACTGCAAATTCTAAGTTCTTATTAATTTTAAGCTAAAAATGAGTTGCTTTACATACTGGCTCTAGTCTACCTGATGGCTGTGAATGCACTATGGCCATGAGCCTGAGTCCATTAATGTCGGACAGTCCTTCTGCTGACTTCAGTAGGCTTTAGTTTAAGTTTTATATGTAAAAGTTCTAGTTGTTAAAAAAGAAAAATGTATATGCTTTGTCATTTCATTTTTGGATAATTATCATTTATGTATTATCAGTGGCTGCTAAAAATCTTATCAGTTTTGAAGCCTATTAAACCAACTAAATATTGCCAAACATTTTAAGTCTTGTTTATTATTCAAGTCTACTATGCTTTCTGTTCTATTTCCAGTATGAAGGACTCATTGGTTGATTCTAGTATTATGGCCAACTAACCATTATCAGGAATAGAGCTTTCTTTTCAAAGTTGATTTTATAGTATCCACCATTGATTTTAAACTGGTTTCCAGGAAGGTTAAATTCCTTCCTAAAACATTTATTACACGTTTTGCATGTTGTTTTAAATAGTAAAAAGATATATTAATTACATATATAAAAATATATAATATTTAAAAATTATAAAATGAATATAAGGAACCAACAGGGAAACACCTGTGAAATGCCTCAAAGGAAGTTAGGCTGTGTTTCTATAAAAAGGTGACAAGGTTGATAGGCTTACTAAAGTGCCTCTATAGCAATGCATGCAGCATGGGTAACAAACAGTAAAAGATGGAAGCCACTGTGCACCTGGAAAGCTATGATTTAATCGCTATCACTGATACTTGGACGAATTGCACGACTGGAGCACTGCAATCGATGGCTATAAACTGTTCAGAAAACACAGGCAAGGAAGGAGAGGCAAGAGGGCAAGAGGGTTGCCCTCTATGTAAAAAAATGGATTGAGTGCACAGAGCTGTCTTTGAAAAACAGCTATGAACATGTTGAGAGCTTATGGGTAAAAATAAGGGAAAAGCCAACAAAGGAAACCTCATGGCTGGTGTATACTACAGGCCACCTGATCAAGGGGAGGATGTCAATGAAGCATTCTTACTCCAACTAGAGGAAGCATCACGCTTGCAGGCTTCGATCCTCCTGGGGGACTTCAGTCACCCTGACACTGGCAATCTCTCTTCCCACATCTCTCAAGCCCCTGAACCTCAAGGCAGGGACTGGGGGAAAGAAGTTCCTCTCATCATAGGAGAAGATCAGGTTAGAAACCATCTGAGGAGCCTGAGCATACACAAGACCATGGGACCCGACAAGATTCATGCCAGGGTCCTGAAGGAATTGTAGGTCCTGAGGGCTGATGTAGTTGCTAAGCCATTCTCCATGATATTTGAGAAGTCCTCGCAGTCCAACTACATCCCCGGTGACTGGAAAAAGGGAAACATCACATCCATTTTTTAAAAGGGTAAAAAGGAGGACCTTGGAAACTACCAACTACTCAGTTTCACCTCTGTGCCCTGTGAGATCATGGAGCAGATCCTCCTGGAAGATATGTTGAGGCATACAGATGACAGGGAGGTGATTAGAGATGGCCAACATGGCTTCACCAAGGGCAAATCATGCCTAACTAATCTCGTGGCCTTCTATGATGGAGCGACCGCATCAGTGGACAAGGGAAGAGCAACTGATGCCCTCTACCTGGACTTCTGTAAGGCCTTTGACACGGTCCCCGACAACATTCTGGCTGCTAAATTGGAGAGAGATGGGTTTGATGGATGGACTGTTAGATGGATGAGGAACTGGCTGGGTGGCCACATCCAAAGAGTTACAGTCAATGACTCAGTGTCCAAGTGGACACCAGTGATGGGTGGTGTCCCTCAGGAGTCTGTACTAGGACTAGGGCTGTTTAATATCTTCATCAATGACACAGACGGTGGGATTGAGTGCACCCTCAGCAAGTTTTCAGATGACACCAAGCTGAGTGATGCATTTGATTCCCTAGAGGGAAGGGATGGCATCCAGAGGGACCTTGACAGGCTTGAGGAGTGGGACTGTGCGAACCTCATGAAGTTCAGCAAGGCCAAGCGCAAGGTCCTGCATATGGGTCAGGGCAATCCCCAGTATCAGTACGGACTATGGATGAATGGATTGAGAGCAGCCCTGCAGAGGAGGACTAGGGGGATGCTGGTGGACGAAAATCTGTACATAAGCCAACAATGTGCACTTGCAGCCCAGAAAGCCAATCACATACTGGGCTGCAGAAAAGGAAGCATGGCCAGCAGGCGATTCTCCCCCTCTTCTCTGCTGTCGTGAGACCCCACCTGGAGTACTGCATCCAGCTCTCTTAGAGCAAGTCCAGAGCAGAACCATGAAAATTATCAGGGGGGTTGGGACACCTCTCCTATGAGGAAAGGCTGTGAGTGTCCAGCCTGGAGAAGAGAAGGCTGCGGGGAGACCTTATTGCAGTCTTTCAATATATAAAGGGAGCAGAGAAAGACTTTTTACCAGGGCCTGTAGTGACAGGACAAGGGGCGTGGTTTTAAACTGAAAGAGGGTAGATTTAGAGCTCGGGAGCATATCTGAAATGCTTGTACACCAACGCACGCAGTATAAGAAACAAACAGGGTGAACTAGAAGCTTTGTTTAGTTCCCACAACTATGATATCATTGGTATTAGTGAGACTTGGTGGAATGACTCCCATGATTAGAGTGCTGGGATGGAGGGCTACAGGCTGTTCAGGAGGGATAAGTAGAGCAGGCGAGGTGGTTGTGTTGTACTATATGTAAAGGAGAGGTTTGATTATACAGCCCTTACAGTTAGTGGTGATGTGGTGGAGAGCCTCTGGATGAGGATTAAGGGGATGGAAAACAAAGCAGATGTTGTAGTGGGTGTCTACTACCGATTGCCCAGCCAGGATGTAAGCACTGATGAGTTATTCTACAGGCAATTAGGAGAACTCTCTGGGTCAGTAGCCCTTGTCCTTGTGGGAGATTCCAACTTCCCAGGCATCAACTGGGAATATCATACTGCTGTGACAAGCAGGTCTGGGAAATTCTTGAAGTTTGTGGGAGATAACTTCTGGTCACAAATACTCTGTGAGCCAACTAGGAAAGATGCTGTCCTAGGCTTGTTGTTTGTGAATAGAGAAGGACTCGTGGGAGGTGTGATGGTAGGTGGCTGTCTTGGCCACAGGGATCATGAAATGGTTGAGTTTAATACTTTTAGTGTAATGGGTTGCTACCCTGGACTTCAGGAGAGCAAACTTTAACCTATTCAGGGAGCTACGTAGCAGAGTACCCTGGGAATCTGCTTCAGGGCCTTAGGAGTCCACGAGTGGTGGTCAGTTTTTAAGAAGCACCTTTTAGGAGCACAGGATCAGGCAATTCCATTGTGTCAAAAGTCAAGCAAGCAGGGCAGAAGGCCATCTTGGCTGAACAGGGAACTCCTCAAGGAACTCAGGCGGAAAAAGAAATTGTATGATCTCTGTAAGTGAGGTCAGGCTTTGCAGGAAGTATTGCAGAGCTGTGGTTTGTATATGTAGGGAGAAGACACAAAAGGCCTAAGTTCAGAGTTGAAACTGGCCAGTGTTGTGTCAGACAACAGCAAGAGGAGGTTTAAGGGAAACATTGGACTGATACTTGTCGAAGATGGGCACCTGACCAATAGGGATGAAGAGAAAGCAGAGGCATTCAATGCTTTTTTTTTGCCTCAGTCTTTAATAATACTGATAGCCCTTGGGCTGCCCGGTCCCCTGAGTCAGAGGACCATGAGTGTGGGAACAGTAACTTTCCATTTGTGGACACAGAAAATGTAAGTGGCCAGCTCTATCAGCTGAATGTTCACAACTCCATGGGGCCTGATGGGATTCATCCCAGAGTACTGAAGGAGCCAGAGGATGTTATGGCAGGATCATCTCCCAAAGGTCTTGGGAGTCTGCGGAGGTCCCTGCTGACTGGAAGCTAGCCAACGTTATTCCACTTTACAAGAAGGGCGTGAGGGAAGACCCAGGAAACTACAGACCTGTTAGTCTAACCTCAGTTCCTGGAAAAATTATGGAGAAATCATACTGGGTACTATTGAAAGGCATTTTAAGGACAATGCAATCATGAGGCACAGTCAACATGGGTTCACAAAGGGAAAGTCTTGTCTAACTAATTTGATATCCTTCTGTGATAAGGTCACCCACCTATTGGATGAAGGGAAAGCAGTGGATGTAGTCTTTCTGGATTTTAGTAAGACTTTTGATACTGTCCCTCAACAGCATCCTCGGGGATATGTTCTCCAACTGTGAGATGAGCAGGTTCACGGTGTGCTGGGTGAAGAACTGGCTGAAGGGCATGGCTCAAAGGGCTGCAATGGCTCAAAGGGCTGTAATGAATGGGGCTATATCTGGCTGGTGACCGGTCGCCAGCGGTGTTCCTCAGGGCTCAGTTGTAGAGCCAGTTCTGTTCAATATTTTTATCAATGATCTAGATTCAGGAGTTGAATGCACCATTAGCAAGTTTGCTGACGATACCAAATTGGGAGGTGCTGTTGACTCTCTTGAGTGACAAGAGGCCTTGAAGAGGGATCTAGATAGATTGGAGCATTGGGCAATCATCAATGGCATGAAATTAAACAAGTCCAAATGCTGGATTCTGCACCTGTGACAGAATAATGCCAGGCACAAGTATAAATTGGGAGAGGAGTGGCTGGAGAGCAGCCCTGCAGAAAGGAATCTGGGGGTGCTGGTCAGCAGCAGGCTCAATAAGAGTCATCAGTGTGCCCTGGCAGCCAAGAGGGGTGCATTAGGAGCAACCTGATCTAGTGAAAGGCGTCCTTGCCCATGGCAGGAGGGTTGGACCTTTAAAGGCCCCTTCCAACCCAAACCATATGATGAAGATCCAGAGAGCTATGCCCCTTCCAACTACTGATGCTAGGACCCTCACTCGCTCCCGTAGCTGAAACCACAGGCCCCGGGGTACCTACACCCCCTAGTCTGACTCAAGTAGCTGGGCATCTAATTTCACTCACACACACACACACAGATCTCACTGGCACCTGTTCCTTGCACCGCACATACACAGGGGACAGAGAGTGAGATTCAGCAGAGTGGTAGTTAAGAAACGATTTTAAAAGAAAATATAAGAAAAAAACATTATTTTTAAGTCTAAATGGCATTTCCTATGTTTCAGTTTGTGCCCATTCCCTCTTGTCCTGTCGCTGGGCACCACTGAGAAGAGTTTGGTTCCATCTTCAATACACCCTCACTCTACCGGGTATTTATATACATTGATAAGATCCCCCCTGAGCCTTCCATTCTCCAGGCTAAACAATCCCAGCTCTCTCAGCATCTCCTCCTATGGAAGATGCTTTGATCCCTTCATCACTGCAGTGGCTCTTCACTGAACTTGCTACATTATGTCCATGCCTTTCTTGTACCGGGGAGCCCAGAACTGAACATAGCACTCCAGGTGTGGCCTCATCAGTGCTGAGTAGAGAGAAAGGATCACCTCCCTCAGCCTCCTGTCAACACTATTCCTAATGCAGCCCAGGATACCATTAGCCTCCTTTGCTGCAAGGGCACATTACTGGCTCACATTCAGCTTGTTGTCCACCAGGACCCCCGTGTCCTTCTCTGCAAAGCTGCTTTCCCACCAGTCAGCCCCTAGTCTGTACTGGTGCATCGTGTTATTCCTCCCCAGGGGAAGGACTTGGCATTTCCCTTTGTTGGACTGCGTGAGCTTCCTCCTGTCTGCCCATTTCTCCAGACTGTTGAGATCCTTCTGAATGGCACAACAGCCATCTGGTCTATCAACCACTCCTCCCAATTCTGTATCATCTGCAAACTTGCTGAGGGTGCACTCTGTCACATCATCCAGGTCATGTAAATGCAGTAGATCTCAATGTGGCATATTTAAATACTGAGGACGCGAAAGGTTTCAAGAGAGGCACCTTGCTATCTTTTTCATTTTATTTTTATTCTTTAATGTTTAGGTGCCTTGACCCAAGCTATTCGCAATTTTGCAAAAAGCCTTGAAGGTTGGCTTTCCAGTGCCATGAACAATATTCCACAGAGAATGATACAAACCAAGGTAAACAAATTTTACTGCGGTTTTCTTCACTTTATGCAACTGTACGCTAGATGTCATTTAAGATCTAAAAGTAGCAGCATCTTAACTTTTATGCTAAATGTCATATTTAGGTTGAACTTCAAACATAAAACAGGGGATTGGAAATAACTTTGTTTTGTCAAAAATAATTAATAGGAAAAACTGTATTTGTTCCATTATATGTGAATTGCAATATTAATAAATTAATACAGCTATTTTAAAATTAAAACTGGGAAAACAGAAGACCTGTTCATAACTACAATGTATTAAGATAAATGAATTTCTTCATAGGTTGCTGCTGTAAGTGCCTTTGCCCAGACTTTGAGAAGATATACATCTCTTAATCATCTGGCTCAGGCAGCTCGGGCTGTGCTTCAGAACACTTCTCAGATCAACCAGATGCTCAGTGATCTCAACCGTGTTGATTTTGCCAATGTACAGGTAAACTGTGGCTTTAAAAAACAGACTTTAAAAAAAATGTTATTTCCCTCCCAAATTTTTATTGTTAGTTCTTACTGTTCCATCAAGAAAGCAAAGTGGGAACATGATTTTTAAACATGCAGTGATTCAGTTGAAACTTTCCAGCTTACACTTTGGCCGTAAGGAAAATAAAATCTCAGAACCGTTATCTGTTTCCATTTTCTCTGAAGGCTTCTTATCTTTCAGACCACGCATTCTGCCAATTTTTATTTAATGCAGATGACAGTATAGGGTACGTGTGTTCTTATAATGAACAGCATGAACAATGCCTGAAGATGAAATTTTGGATAGTAGCATAGCTTCTGATCTTCCATTAAAAAATATGGATCATACAGCACTATTCCTAGTACAGATTGTTTCATTACATTTATTTTTATTTCAAAGACAATATCATCAGTATACTTTCTTTAATTGTTTGTATTTACATTTCCAACTTTTCCTAAGTAACTGGTTAGAAGTAGTTTCCAGTTATCTGTAAAACAGCAATTTATTATTTTTCATTAGGTTTAGAAAAAGGTTTCCCCCTTTTACCTCTTTCTTCTCCTTAGAAGAAACAACATTTTTTTTTTCTCCTGTTGCTCAACTAACTGACGTGGCCCAGACAAACCTTTTAACACGTTTTATCTTAACAGAAGTTCAGAAGTTCACTAGCAACAGTTAAATTCTTTTTGCTTCTTGCAAAGACCTTTGAATAAATAAAATTTGACACAGATATAGTTATATTGCATAATGGTGTGTAAACTACCTAAGATTTAGTATGTGACCAAATATATGGTATATTAAATATTGTTCTGTGGTAAGATATAGGGTCTATGGATGTTGAGATGTTAACTTGGCCTGTGATAGCTAGAGTTTAAGAATATGGCCTATATTAAACCAATATTAGTTTTCTCTAAGTTCCATTTAACAGAAGTGTCCTATTGGTCTTATTGAAACGTAAAAATGTAATATAATCACATTCCATGATAATAGTACTGTGAATTGCTCATTATTGTACATGGACTGTGTTTGTCCAATTGTGTGCTATTTACATTACTCATTAAGCAATATATTGCAGACTATGGATAAACACAACAACTCTGTTTTGCCTATAAAACAAAGCTTTTATTTTAAGTGAGGTGATTAAAAATGTAAGCGAAATTGTCTTAACTCCTTCAAAGCAATAGGAACCGTGGTACTTTGGTTTCTTGGTTCCTCTTCATTTCTTACTCTCTCAACTTCCATTTTACTGCCCTTTCCACTTCTTGTTCCTGTAGTCCCAAGCCTGAAAATTCCTGAAATTTCTACTAGAAAAATTATGAATGAGAGAAGTTGAAAATTCTTTTCAAGAAAATTAATATGGAACATTGCAATGTATGTGTGTTTTTTCCATTGTATTTTTGTGTGTGTGCATGCGGGAAGGGACAACTCTCCGCCGCCAACTCTCTGCTGGGACATCTCTCCACCGGGAGATCTCTGTGCCGGGACAGCTCTCCAAGGATCGGCAGATGACACAGGGCTGCGCCGATGTCCCGGCATAGAGATGTCCCGCGGAGAGTCGTCCTAGACCCTGTGTGTGCTTCATTTGACGCCTATTTTTATACTTTGGGTTCCTTGCTCTCATTTTCTTCCAAATAAATTGAAAGAGACATGGAAATAAAAATACTCATTAGTCTGCCTAATAAGTGTATTTCATCCTTTTCATTTAATTGTTCAATACTAAGAATAATTTACATTTTGTGCTTTGCTTTCATATTTGACATGTGTTGTAACAGTAGGTCCAGGTAGGTGATCCTTCCGGTTTTACTTTCCAGGTAGGTGTCCCTTGGCAATATCATTTGTGCCCACATGGAAGAGCAGCAAAGATTAATAGCCTAAGGGCCAGAGAAGCCTTAGTAGGTTTTCAGTGGTGTCCCACATGGGAGTCTCCATCCCCCTCAGCAATGAGTTATTCACTACTGCATTACTCAGGTTCCACCAGCATGAATGCTTTGTTTGACAGACCTCCTTATCTGCTATGGGGGCACTGATTCTATTTTGCAATGGCAAATCTTCAGATGGATAAGAAGCCTTCCTCTTGTTGCCAGAAGTCACAAACTTCCACCCTCCACCATCATGGGAGTCTCCACTTTCCAACCCAATAAGCACAAACTCCTCCTGCTCCTCCTTCAGTACAGTTGGAGGTTCAGGCTCTTGAAGCTACAAGATTTCAGAAGAGAACCAGTTGATCTCTTTCTTATTGTCTCTGATGCTGTGCAGTCTGCTGACCTCCTCCCATTGCTCATTTACTTGCAACACAGATCCTCAACAAGTGCACA
Source organism: Hemiprocne comata (assembly GCA_020745705.1). NCBI lineage: Eukaryota > Metazoa > Chordata > Aves > Apodiformes > Apodidae > Hemiprocne > Hemiprocne comata. The sequence continues at coordinate 860,335 of CM036615.1, read as the reverse complement.
CCATCTGCAGACTTTAGGACTCTCTTCTGCTGCCCCAACATCGGCAAAACCCCAGGCACACCTTACAGCCTGAGACCTACAGAATTATATCCTCCTTCTGGAGCTCTATCTAGGCCAAGGCCTCTCACATTCCAGGGACAGTTGCTCTAACAGCTAGCTGCTGGGGACCATGTCCTGTAACAGGTCCCCACCATTGTTGAGGATTCAGACACTGTCCTGAGTAGTTACTAGACCCCACTCACTACAAACTGGTGACTATTCATTGTGCTCTAGGCTGGCACTTACATAGGACACTCCCTAGTATTTGCTGAAAGGTTATTTGACTGTTCCTAATCAGGAGTCAGCTGGAACAAAAGCTCAACGGCCTCTTTAATCAAGAACACCTCACAGAGCCTGTTAAAACTGCTAGAGCTTGCTAGAAATCACAGTCTCCTGTAGCTAGGAAGATGCAGTTAAGGGGCACTTAAGCCGTTTAGATGTACACAAGCCCATGGGACCAGGTGGGATGCATCCAAGGGTGCTGAAGGAGCTGAGTGATGTCATTGCAAGGCAACTCTCTATCACCCTCAAAAGATCACAGCAACTGGGGGAAGTTCATGATGACTGGAAAAAGTCATATCACACCCATCTTCAAGGACAAAAAGGAGGATACCAGGAACTACAGGCCAGTCAGCCTCACCTCAGTCCCTAGAAAGGTTATGGAACAAATTCTCCTGGAAGCTATTTGTAAATACATGAAGGACAAGAAGGTGACTGGGAGCAGCCAACATGAATTTACCAAGGGCAAATCATGTCTGACCAAACTAATTGCTTTCTATGACAAGTTGACTGGCACTATGGACAAGGGGAGGCAGTGGATGTTGTATATTTGTCACAGTCTCCCATAATTTTCTTATATCCTGGGTTGAGCCAGGATGAAGCCAATTTTCCTTTTACTGATTTTTTTTTTTTCCTTCAGTAAGCTCTCTTTTAACTAGCAGCAAGTGTTCCAGCTAGTGGACTGATAACACTGGAATGTTTATGTTACTGCTGAGACTCCAAGGTCGCTTCTTAGCTCTGCTCCTACAGAGGCTACTGGGGCAGGAGAGTTATATCTGTGACCCCCCCCCTGTGGGGAGCGGGACTAGACAGACAGCAGAATTGACCAAAGGTATTCCATTCCATAGATTTACGTAAGCTCAGAGGAAGGTCAGAGATCACAGAAGACAACTTCCTTCCTGCTTCTTCTTCCCTTCTCTTTCGTCCATGGCTGGCATCTGGGGAGGACACCATCCATCCATCACCATCAACTCCTAGGCTCAGGCATCTCTGACCTCATAACCCTCATAACCCAGCCCCTCTCTGCTCTGCCTTATCTCCTGCCTGCGGGCTGAGACTTTTTGGGACTGCTCACAGCTAAGGAGAGTGCCGGGGGAGTTGCTGGGGGTGAGGGGAGGCAAGAGGCTTTTGCACATTCCTGAACATACTTGTATATATAATTGAAGCTGTCTGGTTTAGTTTTCAATCCAGAAAGTCTCTCTCCTTAATTCTCTCTCTCCTTCCCTACCTGGGTGGGAGGGGGAGGGGATCGAGAGCATTGTTGTCTCTGGTTTAATTGCCCATCCTGAGTCAAATCGTGACAATCACAGAGTGGTCAGGGTTGGAAGGGAAGGTGTTTTAATATTTGGTTTTGTTTCTCATTACCCTACTCTGATTTGATTGGCAATAAATTAAATTAACTTCCCCAAGTCGAGTCTGTTTTGCCTATGACAGTAATTAGTGAGTGATCAAACCGTGACACCTTATCACCAAATTGTTGAGATATGGGCTGAATAAGTGAATAAGGAGGGTGGAAAAATCACCTAGACTGCTGGGCTCAAAGAGTTGTGATCTGTGGTGCAAAGTCCAGAGAAATGGACTGATAGGATCCTCATGAAGTTTAACATGGATAAATTCCAAGTCTTGTATCTGGGATGGAATAATCCCATGCAACAATATACACTTGGGGGCTGACTGTCTACAAAGCAACTTGTCAGAGAAGAACCTGGGGGTTCTGATGGAAAGCAAGTTGAATATGAGCCAGCAGTATTTTGGCTCTTTGTTAGATTTGTGTGTCTAGCACCATACTTTGTGCTTTCCATCCACTGGTCCTTGCAGCAAAGAAGGACAAATGCATCCTGGGCTCTATTATCAAGAGTGTAGCCAGAAGGTTGAGGAAAGTGATCCTTACCTGCTGTTTAGCACAAGTGAGACTGTATCTGGAGTCCTGTTCTGGTTTAAGCCAGGATGAAGCCAATTTTCCTTTTACTGATTTTTTTTTTCCTTTAGAGAACTCTCTTTTAACTAGCAGCAAGTTTTCCAGCTAGTGGACTGGTAACACTGGAATGTTTATGTTACTGCCAGGACTTCAAGGTTACTTTGCTCTATTTAGTGAATCTGCAGCCTCAGATGCTACAGGAGCAGAAGAGTCGTATCTGCAGCCCTCCCATAGGGAGGAGTGGACTAGACAGACAGCAAAATTGACCAAAGTATTCCATTCCTTATATCTACGTAAGCTCGGTGTAAGGTCAGAGATCACGGAAGTCAACTTCCTTCCTGCTTCTTCTTCCCTTCTCTTCCGTCCATGGCTGGCATCTGGGGATGACTCTGTCTATCCATCACTGTTGATCCCTAGGCTTGTGTGTTCCTGACCTTCATAACTCTACTGTCAGCCCGTGTCTGCTCTGCTGCTATCTCAGGCAGTGGTCCAGGACATTTCAGAACTGCTCACAGCTCAGGAGAGTGCCATGGAAGTTGCTGGGGATGGGGGGAGGTGATAGGGTTTTGCACATTCCTGAACACATTTGTACATGTTTTCTTTTATCATTAGTATTTAATTAAAGCTGTCTAGTTTAGTTTTCAATCCAGAAAGTCTCTCTCCTAATTCTCTCTCTCCTTTCCCTTCCTGGGTGGGAGGGGGAGGGTATCAAGAGCATTATTGTTGTTGGTTTAATTGCCGATCCTGAGTCAACCCGTGACAAGTCCTGTGTCCAGTTTTGATCTCCCTGATACAAGAGAGACATTGACATACTGGAGCAAGTCCAGCAGAGTCCCACCAAGATGGTCAGGGGGCTGGAGAACATGACATATGAGGAGAGGCTGAGAGAACTAGGCCTATTCAGCTTGGAGAAGGTTCAGGGGATATCTTTTTGCTCTCTACAACTACCTGATGAGATGATACAGAGAAGATAGAGCTACATACTTCTCAGAGGTGCACAGCAAGAGGACAGGAGGCAATGAACACAAGTTGTAATATGGGAAGTTCTGATTAGATATTAGGAAAATACTTTTTTCCATGAGGGTGGTCAAATACAGGAACAGGTTGCCCAGAAAGGATGTGGAACCTCTATCCTTGGAGGTGTACACAACTCCATGGGACAAGTCCCTGAGTAACCTGATCTAATTAGAGCAGAGGGTTGGACTAGATCACCTCTGGAGGTCACTTACAACCTACATTTTTCTATGGTAAAATATCATACTAAAATACAGTTTGCTATCACAAGTTATGTTGTGTCAGCCAGCTCTTCCTTCCATCTCCTTTTAAGGTACAATCAAGAAATGAAATCATTAGCAGTTATATCAGGAAAATCATATAGGCATCATCACCTGTATGGAGACCTTTCTAGGCTGTTTATCCGGTCAGTGTTTTTATTTTTGTTTTATTTTGTTTTTAAAGTTCTTATTCCCAGACAACCATGCATTTTGGCTCTTTGTTAGATTTGCACATCTGCCACTGTACTTTCTTGTCTCTTGCCTTTCCAGTTACTTCTACCAGCTCTTTATCTAAGACCAGAACCCTTTCCTGCTTACTGGATCACAGTCCCAGTCTTCTTAACCAGCCAACTCAAGCCAACCCTTCCTCCTCACTGACTGGCCCTAGTTGCTGCTTTCATGTGTGAATGATCTCTTGGGAGGGCTGAGGGTTGTGTTAGAATCAGGCTAGCACATGGCCATAAAAGGAGAATGAAAGAATATCCATGTTAATAGTCATAGAACATTTTCCATTCCCACCACAGGTTTAGTACTTACTCCTTTCTCTGTTTTAATAGGATAGTCTCCTTCAACCATATATCCTAGGTCCTGTATATAGAACAGAATAGACTCTTTGTTCATAGATTAGGTACTAGAACCCAGAGTTCATATAATTAATAGCAGAAGCAGCAGCTGCAAGGAGATGCCCCATTTAGGACCACCTGGAGAACATCCATTGTTTTTTGGAGCATTTAACAAATAAAAAGGGTAAACTAAACATAATCCTCAGCTTAATATATTTGAGCTATAAACTCAGGCAAAATTTCATGAACTGCAATAAACCACACAGTCCCAACATCACTGCTCAGTTTCAAGTCCATAATTGAAAGAATACAAGTACTAGAGCTTTTAAAAGAAAAACTTAGACAAGCGTAGATGGAGAAATATGTTTTCTTTTGTCTCAACAGTTCAGTGTCTTTGGCTGACATTTTTCAAAAACAAGTTAGCCTGATGAGACATTCTACGTAGAAATTTTCAATCTTTTATTACAGTTTAACAATATTATGAGTGAGTCTCAGTTTTTAAAGTATCTTAAACAAGGATGCATTGGTCATTCTTAATAATAAGCATGTCTTAACATACAGAAGATTGATTAGATATTATAAGAGCAAAGAAAATCAGTCAACAAGAACAAGTGTGGGAAAAAGTTAACTGAAGAATGAATTTGGCAAAATATGCCAGTGGAGAGGGAGCTGCAAGTGTTAACACCAGTCTCTGAACCCAATAGTGTTGTTGACTTTTTTGTGTCAATGCCAGATTATCATCAATAAATACATATTTTCTGGCAGCAAACAAGTTTTCTACATGCCTTTTGCTTCTTCCTTAACCTTATAACAAATCAAAAGTGTCAAGGGGATATATTTAGAGGTAAGTGGAAAAAGAGGGAGGGAAGGTCCTCCCTGAGCAACTTGAAAGTTAGCCCTACTCTGAGTGTATATAGAGGTTGTACCATATAACCTCCAGAGGTCTCTTTTGACCTAAATTATTCTATGATTTTAACTTTGTACATGGGAGAAAGAAAATTGATGGCAGAAAAGTATGTTCATTGAAGCAGGAAAAGCACAGGAAATAGAAGAATCTGAGAGAAGCAAACGGATATATTCTTGTTCCTCTCCCTTTCTTCCTTCCATTGGAAAAAAATTAAATATGGATCTCATTACAATAAACGCAGTAAATAAATTATATAATTGTTTTCTATAAGTAATGACTGCAGCTGCCTCAGCAATATAGGAAATTTCCAGTAGTTCAACTAGAAGAATAGGAGGCCCACATGAAGACTTCTTTATTACACAGATGATCATATTATGACTAATTTAGATAATCCTTCCTATCAACATAACTTAAGTTTCTTCCCTAAATAACAAAATGCTGCATATATATATATCCACACTATGTCCAACTGTAACAATTACCTGAATTCATTTTAGATTAATTCAAGTGATGCAAATTCAACTTGTTTGCACCCAAATAATGATTTAAAATGACAAAAAATTAAGTTTTTGTTCAAACCTTTTTCTTTTTTACTTAAAATACAGTAGCCCATATGATGTCACTTAAAGAATGTGCACTTAACTTCATATTTTAATAAACATTCTAATTTTGATCAATAATCAACTTACATAGTTCCATTTGTGTAGACTGAGCCACTTCCCTCCACATACTGAACCTGGGCTGGGTAGACATGCTGTACCTGTTGCACAGTCTGTACTTGCTGTACCTGTAAACAAGACCACCAGAAATATAGGATAGTTTACCTTATAAAAAGAATGACCAGGGAAATGGCGACAAGTTGTGCTAGAGATGGTTTAGATTGGATATTAGGAAAAATTTAATTAATGAAAGGGTTGTCAGGCACTGGAACAGGCTGTCCAGGGAGGTGGTTGAATCACCATCCCTGGAGGTATTAAAAAGATGTGTAGATGTGGCACTTAGGGACATGGCTTAGTGGTAGACTTGGCAGTGTCCTAGGTTAATGGTTATACTTAATGATCTTAAACGTCTTTTCCAACCAAAATGATTCTATGATTCCTCACTAAATTATATAAAATTCCTCCTCCTTTTCCATTATTAATTCATATACTTTGAAATAAGATTCTAAACTTCATTGTTAACTCAATGTACTGTTTTTGGCTGGGATAGAGTTGAACTTCTTCATGGAAGATAGTATGGGGCTATATTTTGGGTTTGTGCTGGAAACAGTGTTGATAATGCAGAGATGTTTTAGTTATTGCTGAGCAGTGCTTACCCAGAGTCAAGGCTTTTTCTGCTTCTCACACCACCCCACCAGTGAGTAGGCTGGGGGTGCACAAGAAGTTGGGAGGGGACACAGCCGGGACAGCTGACTCCAGTTGATCAAGGGGATATTTCATACCATATGACATCATGCTCAACAATAAAATGAGGGAGGAGGTTGGCTGCTCATGAACCGGCTGGGAATGGGATTGTCGGTGGTGAGCAATTATTTTCATTTGCATCAGTTGTCTGGCTTGGGTTTTATTTTTCTCTCTCTTTGTTATTTTTTTCATCTTTTCCTTACAATTTATTATTATTGTTGTTGTTATTATCATCATTATTACTACTTTTTAATTATTAAACTGTATTTATCTCAACCCACAAATTTTCTCACTTTTACACTTCCAATTCTCTCCCCCCATCCCTCTAGGTGCTTAGTTGTCATCTAGAGTTAAACCACAACACCTAAGGAAAAATGTATATGAAAACCTTAATTCTGAAAAAAACTACATTACTTCGAATAAGACTGTTCAAGTGTGACAAAAAACCCACATATTTCTGTCAGTCAGCAGTAATGAGATGTACTCTTTTTAATGGTCAAATAGAAAAATCAGCAGTTTGATGATTTTCCATGTGAACAATTACATAAATTGACATTGGCCTGCCATCCCTTAACAGTGTTCCTGAGCTACAATTTCCCAAATTCAAAAAATGTATCTCTTATTATTAAGGCAAGATAAAACTATGATTTTTGATAAAAGTGTTTGCATTAAAAATACTAATAAAGTTAAGAGAAAAATAGCAGTGTAAAATAAGTAAGGATTTATAAACCCCATTAAAAATAAATAATCAAGTCCAGTGCCTAAAAAAAAATATGCAAAGCTTTCTGTTGTCAGAGAAAAAAATTATCTTAATACATTAAGTAGTCTGAAATATGTTTGGAAAGCAGCACATGCTGTAATGTTGATATTTAGATAAATGAGCAGTATAAGTTCATTACTATGTTTTTCATATGATTTTGCATTAAGCTCCTGTTTTGATTAGCAAAAGTGTGTATGTCCAGTTAAATGATACTATTATTTTGAATGCTATGGTCATAGTCTATGCTGAATAGGAAGATTTGTTTTGTGTAGCTTTTGATGCACGGATACACCTTCTAAAATCAATTAGACACTTGTTTTTAAGTTTACTGTTGAATTCTTCTGTATTGCATGACATAAACCATAAGGTCAGTAAGATAAGTTTAAAATCCTCATAAGCTTGCTACCTCATGCTTAAGGGTGCATGTTAAAACAGGAATGATACATTAATGGAAAACCATATTTGAGGAAACATAAGACTAAGAAAAATTCTGCAGGATCTTAAACAGCATTTAATTATGTTCCTCACTTTTTGGCCTTACTTTTGATACTTTTTACTTGCACATTGTCCCAGTTTTTAATTTTCTCCCTAGTAGCTGGTATAGTGCTGTGTTATGGATTTAGGATGAGAATAATGTTGATAACACACTGATATTTTAGTTGTCACTAAACAGTGTTTATATCAAGTCAAGGACTTGTCAGCTTCTAATACTGCCCTGCCAGCCAGTGGAGGCTGAGGATGCACAAGAAGCTGGGATGGGACACAGCCAGGACAGTTGACCCAAACAGCTAAAGGGGTATTCCATACCATATGATGTCATGTGCAGTATATAAACTGGGAGGAGTTGGACGGGGAACAGTGTGGCTTGGGGATTGGCTGGGCATTGGTCAGTGGGTGGTGAGCAACTGTATTGTACATCACTTTTTTTTTATAGTCTATTATAATTATTGTTGTTGTTTCCCTTCCTTTTCTGTCATGGTAAACTGTTTTATCTCAACCCACAAGTTTTACTTTTTTTTTCCAATTCAGTGGAAAATTTTTCCAATTCAGCTGTGTGGTACTTAATTACCAGCTGGGGTTAAGCCTCTTGGTTTAACACACATGTATAGGTTTCTCCTTTTACCATTCAAGGTGACAAAAATAACAATTGCTGTGTTGCTTGAAAACACCTGTGAAACCACTGCCACTACACTCAGAAGGGAATCTTAGTTTTTCATTAAGGACTTTTTTTTTTCTTCATTTGGAGCACCATATTAGACTTTAATGAAAGCCATAGCTATATTGTCAGTGAGCAAAGGAAAGATTTATTTTAGAAGAAAATAATTTAGACTGTGGGTATTTAGGGCCCGGCGGTCGGAAGATCTCGCGCTGTACGGGAAGACAGGACCCCCCCCCCCAGATAGCCAAAGTTTTATTATATCCAAAGTTTTTTATTATATCAAAAGTTTTTTTATATCCAAAGTTTTGATATATTTTAAGATTGTTATATTTCAACCAATTTAGTTATGCATAGGGAGGGGGGAAATGTGGGTATTTAGGGCCCGGCGGTCGGAAGATCTCGCGCTGTACGGGAAGACAGGACCCCCCCCGGATAGCCAATAGCGTTAGGCCAGTGACGTCAGCAGACGGAAGTGACGCTGTAAAACCCAAGTCATATAATGCTGCGTCGCGCCTTAATAAACGCCATTTGCCATCCACCACATTGGTGTCAGTGAGCTGATGGCCCGCGCGCGGCCTGGGGTTGGTCGCCGTGCCGTTCCTGAACCAGGTCGTCACGCCTTTTCAGAAGGCAACATTTAGACATTGAAAAATCATCCTCCCCATAACTACAAGAAACAATTTTTTTAAATAACATTTCTTCTGAATTTTTCATCTTTAACCTAAAGTAGTCTGCTCCTAAAGCATGCGTAAATTCAAATTTCAAATTTAAGCAAATATATAATATATACCGTTAATTTATCAGACCAAACCCATTCTTCTTCATCAAAGTGATTGTTATAATGCCTGATAGCCCTTTATTTTCCTATAGTGGAAAAGCGCCTATCTTGCTCACATTCTTCATCACATTTCCTAGTGGTATACTAGCTTCACATCTTTACTCTCTCATTCCATTCATTTAAAATTCCTGACCTTTTCTCATGTCCTGGTTTGAACAAGGATAAAGCCAATTTTCTTTTTACTGATTTTGTTTTCAGTGAACTCTCTTTTAAGCAGCACACTTGCTGAGACTAACAGCAAGTTTTCCAGCTAGTGGACTGATAACACCCGAATGTTTATATAATTACTGCTGAGACACCAAGGCCACTTTGCTCTGCTTGTTGAATCTGCTGCTTTGGACACTAAAGGAGCAGAAGAGTTGTATGTACAACCCTCCCTTAGGGAGGAGTGGCCTAGACAGACAGCAAAATTGGCGAAACAAATTAGTCCATCTATATATTTACGTGGCACTTGGTATAAATTCAGGGATCACGGAAGTCAAGCCCTTCTTCCCTGTCTTCCGTCCATGGCTGGCGTCCAGGGAGGACTCCGTCTGTTCATTTCCTTTGATCCCTAGGCCCATGCGTTTCTGACCCTCATAAATCTACCCTCAGCTCCTGTCTGCTCTGCTGCTATCTCCAGAAGTGGTCCGGGACTTTTCAGAACTGCTCACAGGTCAGGAGAGTGCTGTGGGAGTTGCTGGGGGTGGGGGGTGGTGATTGGGGTTTTGCACATTCCTGCACATATTTGTACATATTTTCTTTTATCATTAGTATTTAATCAAAGCTGTCTAGTTTAGTTTTCAATCCAGAAAGTCTCTCTCCTTAATTCTCCCTCTCCTTCCCTACCTGGGTGGGAGGGGGAGGGGATCGAGAATATTGTTGACATTGGTTTAATTGCCGATCCTGAGTCAAACCGTGACATCTTGACACGTTGATCATCTATCCCAAGGACTGGAGGAAAGGAAAGCAAAAATCACTCCTGTCTTCAAGGAGGACCCAGGGAACTACCAGCCAGTCAGTGTCACCTCAACCCCTGGGAACGTGATAGAGCAACTAATCCTAGGAACCATTTCCTGGCACATGAATGACAAGAAAATAATCAGTAGTCAGCATGGATTCATCAAGGGTAAGTCATTCTTGACAAACTTAATAACCTTCTACAACGAAATAACTGGCTTGGTAGACCAGGGAAGAGCAGTAGGTATAGTCTACCTAGACTTCAGGAAGCCCTTTGACACTGTCTCTCATAAGGTCCTCATAGAAAGGCTGCTGAAATATGGGCTGGATGAGCAAACAGTGAGGTAGATTGAAAACTGGCTGAATGGCCAGGCCCAGAGGGTGGTCATCAATGGCACAAAGTCTAGTTGGCTGAGAGAGCTGGGGCTGTTTAGCCCAGAGGCTCGGGGGGAATCTCATCATGTGTACAAGAAGGTGCAAAGCAGGTGGAGCCGGGCTCTTTTCAGTGGTGCCCAGTGAAAGAAGAGACAACAGGTACAAGCTGAAACACAGGAGGTTCTCTCTGAACATCAGGAAACACTTTTTCACTGTGAGGACAACTGAGCACTGGAGCAGGTTTCCCAGGGAGGTTGTGGATTTTCCCCCCCCTTGGATATATTCAAAAGCCCTCTTGACATGATCTTAGGCAACCAGCTCTAGGTGACCGTGCTTGAGCAGGGGGGATGACAAACCTATTTGTTGGGCAAAAAACAGGAGTTGGAAGCTACTGTGCTACAGGAAACCTATGACATAGTGGAAATTATGGAAACTTGGTGGGATGAATCCTATGACTGGAGTGTGGCTATCGATGGCTACAAGCTGTTCAGAAGGAACAGGAGAGGAAGAAGGGGTGGAGGTGTTGTCCTCTATGTAAAGAAGTGGATAGAGTGTGAAAAGTTGTCCCTAAAGAATAGCCATGAGCAGGTCAAAAGCTTATGGCTAGGAATTAGGGATCAGGACAACAAAGGGAGTCCTGTGGTTGGAGTCTACTACAGGCTGCACAATCAAGTGGAGCCTATCGATGAAGCCTTCTTATTCCAGCTCAAGGAGACATCACGATTGCAGGCTCTCATCCTGCTGAGGGATTTCAACCACCCCAACATCTGCTGGAAAAATATCACAGCAAGCTAGGAGACTCCTGGAATGCCTTGATTACAACTTCTTAAGACAAGAAATTGACAGTCCTACCCAAGGGGATGCGTTATTAGACCTGATGGTCATAAATGCAAATGAACTCATCAGGGATGTCAGAGCTGAAGGCATCCTGGGCTGCAGTGATCATGCACTAGTGCAGTTCACTGTCCTAAGGGGTATGAGGCAGATGAAAAGCATAGTCAGGACTCTGAATTTTAGGAAAACAAACTTCCAGCTCTTCAAGGAGTTAGTAAGTAGGACCCTGTGGGAAATGGCCCTCAGGGACAAGGGAGCAGAAGAGAGCTGGCAGATCTTTAAGGATGCTTTCCATAGAGCAGAAGAGATCTCAGTCCCCAGGTGTAGGAAATTGGGAAAGGAAGGCAAGAGTATAGGGACGTTGCCTGGTTGTGTAGGGACGAGGTCAGGAAGGCCAAGGCGCAGCTGGAGCTGAACATGGCAAGGGATGTAAAGAAAAACAATAAGGGCTTCTACAGGTATGTAAACCAGAAAAGGAAAGTTAAAGAAAGCGTACCTCCCCCGATGAGCAACTAGTAACAATAGACAAGGAGAAGGCTGAGATTCTCAACAACTTTTTTGCCTCAGTCTTCACTGGCAACCCCTCTCCTCACAGCTCTCAAGTTGATGTCCCAATTGACGGAAACCAGGGAGACAAAGTCCCTCCCACCATAAGCAAAGACAAGGTTCATGACCATCTGAGGAACCTGAACATAAACAAGTCCATGGGACCTGATGAGATGCATCCCAGAGTCCTGAAGGAATTGGCTAATGTAGTTGCCAAGCCACTCTCCATGATATTTGAAAAGTCATGGCAGTCAGGTGAAGTCCCTAGTGACTGGAAGAAAGGAAACATTATGCCCATTTTTAAAAAGGGTAGAAAGGAGGACCCTGGGAACTCTCGTCCTGTCAGCCTCACCTCTGTGCCTGAGAAGATCATGGAACAGATCCTCCTAGAAGCTCTGACAAGGCACATGGGGACAGGGAGGTGATTCAGGACAGCTAGCATGGCTTTACTAGGGGCAAATCCTGCCTGACCAACCTAGTGGCCTTCTACAATGGAGTGACTGCATCAGTGGACAAGGGAAGACCTATGGATGTCATCTATCTGGACTTCTGCAAGGCGATCCTCCACAGCATCCTCCTCTCTAAGTTGAGATATGGGTTTGATGGGTGGACTGTTCAGTGGATAAGGAATTGGCTGGATGGTCGCATCCAGAGGGTGGTGGTCAATGGCTCGATGTCCAGATGGAAAACGGTGACAAATGGTGTCCCTCAGGGGTCTGTACTGGTTTAAGTTAAAGAGAGAGATCTATATAAAAGTCCTAATTCAGAAAAAGTCTTTCAGTGGCACAAAGTCTAGTTGGAGGACAGTGCCTAGCAGTGTATTCCAGGGGTCAAAACCAGGTCCAGTGCTGTTCAACATCTTCCTTAATGATCTGGACGATGAGACCTCAAAATGCTGTAGAATGGGCTGACAGGAATGGCATGAAGTTCAAAAAGGGGAAGCAGCAAGTCCTGCACCTGGGGAAGAATAACCCCATGCACCAGTATAGGCTGGGGGCCAACCAGTTGGAAAGCAGCTTTGCAGAAAAGGATCTGGGAGTCCTGCTACCTGCAGTCTGGAGGAAAGTGCCGTTTAAAGGCAAAGGCATGAATCTAAATGCAACAAACAGAGAAAAGATCAATTGTGAGGCACTGAAGGATTTTGCATTGGATTACAGCACAAATTCAGACAGCGATGACCCTAAAAAGACTGTGATAGAGCAGTGCTCTATCATCAGGAATAAGCAGAAATGGGAAATAGAAGCCAGGCCCCTTCAGAAGACGCACAGTGCTTTACGACAAAAGGGTACTGACTAAAAATTTGAACAGACTCTCCTATGGCTTTTGATCATGGGCATGCACTAGAAGCACCCCTTTTCTGGTATTCTAGCAGGGCCTAGCAACTGCAGAAAAAGTTATTTTGTAAAATCTCTTTTGGAGAACACCATTCAGAGAGATATAAACAGGTTGTAGAAATGAACTGACAGGAACCTCATGTTCTTTAACAAGGAGGAGTGCCAAGTCCTGCCCCTGGGGAGGAACAACCCCATGCACCAGCACGTGCTGGGGGGGGAACAGTCAGCTGGAAAGCAGCTTTGCAGAAAAGAACTTGCAAGTCCTGGTGGGCACCAAGTTGAACATGAACAGCAGTGTACCCTTGCCGAAAAGACGGTATCCTGGGTTGCATTAGGCAAAGTATTGCCAGTAGGTCCAGGTAGGTGATCCTTCCCCTTTATTCAGCACCAGTTGAGTACCATGTACCTGGAGTCCTGTGTCCAGTTCTGGGCTCCCAGCTGAGATAATTTATACATTATCAATGTATATAAATACGTGAAGGGAAGGTGCATAGAAGATGGAGCCAGGCTCTTTTCAGTGGTGCCCAGTGACAGGGAGAGAGGCAACAGGTGCAAACGGAAACACAGGAGGTTCTGTCTGAATATCAGGAAACACTTTTTTACTGTGACAATGACTGGACACTGGTGTGGGTTGCCCAGAGAGGTTGTGGAGTCTCCCTCTGTCACAGTTTGACTCAGAATCGAAAAATAAACCAGAGACAACAATGCTCTTGATCCCCTCCCACCCAGGTAGGGAAGGAGAGAATTAAGGAGAGAGACTTTGCTGGATTGAAAACTAAATTGGACAGCTTTAATTATATGTGCAATTATATACAAGTATATTCAGGAATGTGCAAAAGCCTCTTGCCTCCCCTCACCCCCAGCAACTCCCCCAGCACTCTCCTTAGCTGTGAGCAGTCCCGAAAAGTCTCAGCCCTCAGGCAGGAGATAAGGCAGAGCAGAGAGGGGCTGGGTTATGAGGGTTATGAGGTCAGAGCCTAGGGGTCGACGGTGATGGGTGGATGGCATCCTCCCCGGATGCTGGCCATGGACGGAAGAGAAGGGAAGAAGCAGGAAGGAAGTTGTCTTCTGTGATCTCTGACCTTCCTCGGAGCTTACGTAGATATATGGAATGGAATACCTTTGGTCAATTCTGCTGTCTGTGTAGTCCCGCTCCCCTACGGGGGGGTCAAAGATACAATTCTCCTGCCCCGGTAGCCTCTGTAGCAGCAGAGCTAAGAAGCGACCTTGGAGTCTCAGCAGTAACATAAACATTCCAGTGTTATCAGTCCACTAGCTGGAACACTTGTTGCTAGTTAAAAGAGAGCTTACTGAAGGAAAAAAAAATAATCAGTAAAAGGAAAATTTGCTTCATCCTGGTTCAAACCAGGACACCCTCCTTGGAAAGATATTCAAAAGCCATCTGGACATGTTCCTGGGTGTGTTGGGTTGGGGTGGTGGGGTTTTGGTAGCTGGGGAGGGGCCACAGGGGTGGCTTCTGTAAGAAGCTGCTGAAAACTCCCCCGGCTCCAAAATCTGGCACCACCTCTGGCCAAGGCCGAGCCCATCAGTGACAATGGATGCACCTCTGCGATTAACACATTCAAGAAGGGCAAACAAACTGATATAAGACCTCAGGGCAGAGGAGAGGGGGAGGGAAGAGTAATGCAGGAGCAGAGATACCAAGGTCAGTGAGGAAGGAAGAGGTGCCTGAGTAGAGGTTCCCTTGCAGACCATGGAGGAGCATGGTGGAGCAGCCTGTGAAGGACCATGGTGGAGCAGATGTGGACCTGCAGCCATGGAGTACCCTGTGCCAGGGGAGGTGACTGTGCCCAAAGCAGGCAGTGACTCTGTGGGAAGCCCGTGCTGGAGCAGTCTGTTCCTGAAGGACTGCACCTCACGGGAGGGACACATGTCGTAGGAGTTCGTGAAGGACTCTCTCCTGTGGGAGGGATCCCACACTGGAGCAGGGAAAGACTGTGAGGAATCCTCCCTGAGGAGGAAGGAGTGGCAGAAAACAACATGTAACAAACTGACTGCAATCCCCATTCCCTGTCCCCCTGTGCTGCTGTGAGGGAGGAGGTAGAGAAATTGGGAGCAAAGTAATTTGGGCCTGGGAAGAAGGGAGGGGTGGGGTAAGGTATTTCGGCTCTGGTTTTGTTTTCTCTTTGTCCTGTTTGCATCTGATTAGTGATAAATAGATTTTTTTTTTTTTTTTCCCAAGTTGAGTCGGTTTTGCCCGTGACCATAACTGGTGAGTGAACCCTCCCTGTCCTTGTCTCGACAAGGGTCGAGTGAGGGGCCTTGTGGTTCTTTGTTCCTGGCTGGGCCTAAACCACTACACTGGGCAACCAGCTCTAGGTGGCCCTGCTTGAGCAGGGGGTTGAATAAGATGACCCCCAGAGATCCCTTCCAACCTCAGCTATTCTGTGATTTCAGCCAATTATTAACTCAGTAGGGATGAACTTTGACCAAATACACAAAGATAAGCATTTAAATTGATGTTAAAGTGCCCAATGCTTAAATGTTTTGCTGAAACATTGGGTTTTGGGTTTTTTTTTTGGGGGAAAGAAAGTTAAAGAAAAAAAAAAAGGAAATGTGTTCTGAGGTATATTATAATATAAGTAGAAGTTATATTAATGGAATTATGATACATTATGAATTGAGTCTGTATACCAGTAAAAATTATTAGTGAAATGCATAAGGCAGCTAAACAGCAGTGTAAAGAACATGCAGAAAAATTCATAATCTTAAATTTTAAAACTAAACTTTAAAAAAGACAGAAATTTTAATTTAGACAACAGTGACTCACAGGCACAGAAACAGACTTAGATAATTAAAAAAGTTATTCTCAGTTTTAATATTGTTGATTTTGAAACTGTAAAGTGAACTTATGTGAAAAAGAACTTCAGATTTCACCCAAAGAACCTGAAAAACTGACAGCTGAATGGCGGGGAAGTGGAGAGGGAAGTGCTTCTCCCTGGTATCCTGTGATAGGATGCATGGGAATAGTTCAAAGCTGCATCAGGGGAGGTTCAAGCTAGATATTAGGAAACGTTTCTTTAATGAGAGGGTGTTCAAACACTGCAACAGGTTTTCTAGAATGGTGATCAATGCTCCATGCCCGTCAGTGTTAAGGAGGTATTTGGACAATGCCCTTAATAATGTGCTTTTGGTCAGCCCTGAAGTGGTCAGGCCGTTGGACTTGATGGTCATTGTGGGTCCCTTCAAATTGAAAAAAAAAAAAAAAGGCTAAAGCTAAATTACACATACTAAAGGAGTCTTGGACAACAGTCATGGCTTTTCACATTCAGTTCTTGTTTTCCAACTCCACTTCCCTCCTTAATCTACCCATGCACCACTCCCTCTAATGTTGGTGGGGCTGCATAGGTGATTAATCGCGTCACAGAAGTGTGTACTGAGCTGGCTGCTTCCAAAGCCCCTTTAATTCTCTGGCAAATCCAAATTATGCATTATATATGGTTTTACTTCAAATACCTTTCCACACTTGTGCAAGAGCCTGCAGGGAGTCCAACTTAGAAGTAAAAAATAACATTGCTTTTGTATTTTACATCTATATTGTATTTATTTCAAAAATTCCGCATTCCTTATCAACGTTTCAAAGGAATAAACGTGACTATTCGATAACTTAAATGGATTTCATTTTTTATGAGATATTGCACGCATTTCATAGTAATCTACTTTTAGAAACACGCAGATGTATTTCTGGTGGTTGCCATATATTCTAGTTCAAAAAATAAACCCTGAAAACTGCATGTCTGCTTATGTAGCTATTTTATAGTTCCAGCAAAATAAACTTTAACAAAACAGTGAAAAAGAGTTTGTAGCAGGACGCCTCATCTCTCAATATGCCTGTCTCTTTTTCCCTTTATGATTCAACTGCTTTTTAGTCTCTCAGTTTTGCAGGCCCAGGCCTGAAGTGGAAAGGTTCCCATGAGAAAGGAAAGGGCCTAGCAAACTCTGAGCTGGTAACAACCTTGAAAGGTACAAACAGAGGGCCAAGTTGATGTTCATAACACCAGCTGCTCTCTGGTGTTGAAGAACACGGAGCCCAACCTAGTCACAACTAGGAACGGAAATAAAGTAATAACGAACAGATAAACAAAAGAGTTTGCTTGGTGGGAACTGGGCCTTCATGAATTTTTCTGCTGTTTTCCTTTTATCCTCCAATGAGAGACTTTGGAGGTATGGCTAATGGTTAAATGACAGCAGTCAATCCACTTTATTCTATAAAAGCCTGGTCCCATTTTTGATCTGGAGGACTTCCGTACACTTTCCCAGGTGTGCTGGATCATCTCCTATCCAGCGGGGATGCCTGCCTGAGAGACTAATTCTCCAGAATTAAGATCCACCTAAAGACACCCAGCTGTGGCCTGGCAAGGGTGAGAAATATTAACTCTTTCACTGTCTTTATTAGCAAACTTAACATTAAGTAATCTTCATCATTAAGTTTAAGACTGTAGAATCCTTTAGGAGTGATAATTAATATTCTAGGCCTAGTATAGAATTTGATAATAAGTAAGTTGCCAGCATTTTAATGGTTAACCTTTGTTGTTTGATTTAACTATAAGTAGTAAAATTCACTGCTAAGATACCCTTTGCATTCAAACTGTACTTCTGTTCCGATCTCCCAATTTCCCTATGCTTTTGCTGTACTTGTGCCTTGCACCCTGAAGAGTTAAGACCCCAACGTCATATGCAATAAATCTTGATTGGTGCATTACATGTCTAGTCTGCTGTCCATTCTGTTCAGGACAGAATTGCTTTGCTTTTGCATCCTTCTACGAAAGCAGTTCTTCCCTACGCTTGTTTAAATGCATTATTCTGTCTTGTCAGGGTTTTTTGCTTTCCCAAAATTAACAGACACCTACCTGTTGCTGAACCGGTACCTGCTGTACTACCTGTGTGGGCACTGCTGCCTGGCCAGCCACAGAGGCTTGTAAAGTCACAGCCGAACCTGTGTCCGACCCAGTCTCTGATGTCTGCATCGTGGTCTCTGAATAAAAATAAAATGTCAAATTAAAAGATCAGCACAAACTTCTTTGCTTTTCATCACTTATCTTTATTTAGATCTTAAAAGAAGAATATTCACCCAAAATCCAGTCTGGGAATTAGCTAAAGATTGTTTCACAGACTATTACATGAGTAGATGGAGATACTTCATTTATTTTTCCTTTTTTAAAATACTGCTTTGGCCTTAAATATTAGAAAATTCATATTACATATTTTTGCTTTGTCTAATCTAAGGTCTGCTTAGAGCTTGCAGCACATCAATAAGAGAATATTACAAGCTTTGGGGTTCATTGTGGGCGATCAGCTATGGGCCGCTGCTGGCCTTGATCTCGACAAACTACAGCTGTGCCCCTGACGGTGAGAGAGAAATAAGTTTGTGGGAAAAGAAGGTAGGAGAGATATGGATGTGTGTTGACATTCTTATAAGAAACTTGTAGCCTATTATAAAATAAGATAGAATGTGTGAACAGAAGCTGTTAACCAATGGGAAGGAAGCATAAGGTGCGTGGAGAGGAGAGAAAAGTATAAGAATGCTATGTAACCCTGAATAAAGGGCTGATGCTGATGCTTGTGACCATCATGATGTGTGAGCAGTATCTCCGCTGCAGTTCATGATCTTTTTTCTAATAGTTTACAGTCTACTTTGGAACAGTAAATACGTTTATCAAGTCAGAAGCAAGGTACACACAAACCTACTTACTGTTTGAGGTAAAGAACTTTTAGAAAAAAATCCATTCACAGCCCTGATTCTTCTCTAATGACACTTGAATACGTTAGCTGCAACTATTATCAAATTTTGAGAGGAGACTCAAAACCTTATACTTATCTAGTGAAGCACCTAGGACTCGTCAGTCACCCCGAGTCCTTAGGACTTCTTCAATCAAGAAGGAAAGGAGAGTAATTGTGGTGGGTGACTCCCTTCTGAGGGGGACAGAAGGGCCCATCTGTCAACCGGACCCATCCCACAGGGAGGTCTGTTGCCTCCCTGGGGCTCGGATTAGAGATGTTAAAGGGAAACTCCCTAATCTTGTGGGTTCCTCTGATTACTATCCACTGCTGATTTTTCAGGTTGGCAGTGATGAAATTATCACAAGAAATGTAAGGGCAATGAAGAGTGACTTCAGGGCCCTAGGACGGCTAGTTAGGGGGTCTGGAGCGCAAGTAGTGTTTGCCTCCATCCCTCCTGCAAGAATGGGTGGGGAGGTATATAGGAAGAGTTTACAGGTCAATGAATGGCTAAGAGATTGGTGTCAAAGACAGGGTTTTGGTTTTTTTGATCATAGGATGCTATATGAGACACCTGGCCTGGTGGTGGCAGGTGGGATGCACCTGTCCCAGAGGGGGAAGAGGCTTTTGGGGCAGGACTTAGCAGGGCTCATTGAGAGAGCTTTAAACTAGATGTGAAGGAGGAAGGGGAGAAAACTGGGTCTGTTAGGGACAAGCACAAGAGGAACGTACCAGGGCCTGAAAGCAGGTGGTCTAAGGAGGATTTAGTCCCACCAGTGGGCTCTGTTTGTTTCCTGAAATGCCTGTATGCTAATGCACGCAGCATGGGGAATAAGCAGGAAGAGTTAGAGGTCAGTGTGCGGGCTAAGGGTTATGATCTGGTAGCAATAACAGAGACGTGGTGGGACAGGTCACATGACTGGAATGTGGCCATGGATGGTTATGTGCTTTTTAGGAAAGATAGGGCGGGGAAGCGAGGTGGTGGAGTTGCTCTTTATGTGAGAGAGCAACTAGAATGTATTGAGTTTTGTGCAGGGGTTGATGAGGGGCAAGTTGAAAGTCTATGGGTAAGAATTAAGGGGCAGGCTGGTGTGGGTGATACAGTCGTGGGGGTCTACTACAGACCTCCTGATCAAGGCGAGGAAGTTGATGAGGCTTTCTACAGGCAGCTGAAAGTAGCCTCACAACTGCAGTCCCTGGTCCTCATGGGAGATTTTAACTACCCCGATATCTGCTGGAAGACTCACACAGCCAGCCTTTCACAGTCTAGGAGGTTCCTCCAGTGCATTGATGATAACTTCTTAATGCAAATGGTGGACAAGCCGACTAGAAGAGGAGCGCTGCTGGATCTTGTACTAACCAACAAGGAGGGCCTTGTTGAAGCAGTGGTGGTCAGTGGCAGCCTTGGCTGCAGTGATCATGAGATGGTGGAGTTCAGGATCCTGTGTGGAAGGAACAGAATACCCAGTAGGACCAGAACCCTGGACTTCCACAGGGCAAACTTTGGCCTCCTCAATCAACTGTTAAGGGAAATCCCATGGGACAGGGTGCTAGAAGATAAAGGGGCTCAAGATAGCTGGTCAACATTCAAGGACCACTTCTTGCAAGCACAGGATCAGAGCATCCCAATGGTTAGGAAATCTAGTAAGGGAGCCAGGAGACCAGCATGGTTAAAAAAGGAACTGCTGGGCAAATTCAAGTGGAAAAAGAGAATCTATGGATCATGGAAGGAGGGGCTGGTCACTTGGGAGGAATATAGGACTGTTGTCAGAGGATGTAGGGAGGCAATTAGGAAAGCTAAGGCCTCCTTGGAACTTAATCTTGCAAGTGAGGTCAAAGACAATAGAAAGGGCTTCTTCAAATACATTACAGATAAAACTAACACTAGAGGCAATATAGGCCCACTGCTGAATGAGGTGGGTGCCCTGGTGACAGAGGATATAAAGAAGGCAGAGGTACTGAATGCTGCCTTTGCCTCTGTCTTTAATCCTGCAGACTCTCCCCAGGAGCCCCAGATCCCTATAGCCCCAGAAGGAGTCAGGATAAAGGAGGAGTTTGCTTTGGTAGATGAGGATTGAGTTAGGGATCAGTTAAGCAATCTGGACATCCATAAATCAATGGGTCCGGGTGGAATGCACCCGTGGGTGCTGAAGGAGCTGGTGGAGGTCATTGCTAGGCCACTCTCCATCATTTTTGGTAAGTCGTGGGAGATAGGAGAGGTGCCTGAGGACTGGAGGATAGCAAATGTCACACCAGTCTACAAAAAGGGCAAGAAGGAGGACCCGGGTAACTATAGACCGGTCAGCCTCACCTCCATCCCTGGAAAGGTGATGGAACAACTTGTTCTTGTCTCTATCTCTAGGCATATCAAGGACATGGGGGTCATCAAGAGCAGTCAGCATGGTTTTATCAAGGGTAAATCATGTTTGACTAACCTCATAGCCTTCTATGAGGAAGTAACTAGGTGGATAGATGATGGTAGAGCGGTAGATGTGGTTTATCTTGATTTCAGTAAGGCATTTGACACCGTCTCCCACAGCATCCTTGTAGATAAGTTGATCAGGTATGGGTTTGGTGATCAGGTAGTGAGGTGGATCAGGAACTGGTTGATGGGAAGAAGTCAGAGAGTTGTAGTCAATGGGGCAGAATCTGGTTGGAAGTGTGTGACTAGTGGAGTCCCTCAGGGGTCGGTACTGGGACCGATGTTGTTCAACGACCTGGATGAGGGTATAGAATGCACCCTCAGCAAGTTTGCTGATGACACTAAGCTGGGAGGAGTGGCTGACACACCAGAAGGCTGTGCTGCCATTCAGAGAGACTTAGACAGGCTGGAGAGTTGGGCGGGGAGAAACTTGATGAAATTCAACAAGGGGAAGTGTAGAGTTTTGCATTTGGGGAAGAACAACACGATGTCCCAGTATAGGTTGGGGGCTGACCTGCTGGAGAGTAGTGTAGGTGAAAGAGACCTGGGGGTCCTGGTAGACAGGAGGATGACCATGAGCCAGCAATGTGCCCTTGTGGCCAAGAAGGCCAATGGCATCCTGGGGTGCATTAGAAAGGGTGTGGTTAGTAGGTCAAGAGAGGTTCTCCTCCCCCTCTATTCTGCATTGGTGAGGCCGCATCTGGAGTATTGTGTCCAGTTCTGGGCCCCTCAGTTCAAGAAGGACAGGGAACTGCTTGAAAGAGTCCAGCGCAGAGCTACAAAGATGATTAAGGGAGTGGAACATCTCCCTTATGAGGAAAGGCTGAGGGAGCTGGGTCTCTTTAGCTTGGAAAAAAGGAGGCTGAGGGGTGACCTCATCAATGTTTACAAATATGTAAGGGGTGAGTGTCAGGGAGATGGAGTTAGGCTCTTCTCAGTGATGACCAGTGATAGGACAAGGAGTAATGGGTGTAAATTGGAGCATAGGAGGTTCAAGGTGAATATCCGAAAAAATTTTTTTACTGTAAGAGTGACAGAGCACTGGAACAGGCTGCCCAGGGAGGTTGTGGAGTCTCCTTCACTGGAGGCATTCAAAACCCACCTGGATGCGTTCCTATGTGATGTACACTAGGTGACCCTGCTCTGGCAGGGGGGGTTGGACTAGATGATCTTTCGAGGTCCCTTCCAACCCCTAGTATTCTATGATTCTATGATAACACTACCTATATTCACAAACATAATTCTAGAAGCTGCGTATATAAATGTTTACTTATTAATTAAGTATGCCTTCACAAAAACACTTGCAATTAATCAATGCAATTAAACTGAACACTGGAAACATTTCATACCAACTAATCACAATTCTAAAGAACTAAAAGAGTAATTTCTATAGTAATCACAATACAAGTAAATTACAGTACCTCCAATATTGTCAGCTTTCAGAGAACTAACATACACTGAATAAAGTGTACTGTAAGAACACAACGGGTAAAATATGCAATGCCAGAAAGAAATTTCTCTTCTTCATTTTCTTCTCTGAAATGAATCAAACCCTTATATACCGAAATAGTCAAACTTTTCTCTTAGCTTACTTGCAATTATCTTATTGAAAAATGC
Source organism: Hemiprocne comata (assembly GCA_020745705.1). NCBI lineage: Eukaryota > Metazoa > Chordata > Aves > Apodiformes > Apodidae > Hemiprocne > Hemiprocne comata. Next base: position 837,389 of record CM036615.1, on the reverse strand, counting down.
TAAATCCTAAAAGTGCAGGAGATGAGGCAACTTAGTTTTATGGTTTGTCTTATAAGTCCATTATCCTAATATAGACAAAAAAAAAAAAAGTAATTTTCCTTGTGGTTGTTTATACTAAAGAATTTTTTTTTTTATTGGAAGTTGTTATTTTACATGCTGCAGTATTTATAATGTTCCAAAGTATCTTGCATATCAATAGGGAAGGCCAGTAGGTAACAGCAGAGGGGTTAGAGATCCTTTAAAACTGTCTTCAAGGTGCGATTAGTAGTTAATAGTTGAGGTTGAAGGGCTAATTGGTAAAATTCTTCAGTGTAATTAGCTGTCATTTCCAAAAAACAAGTTATCTGGTTGCTAGTGTAATTTAATTTTATGATTTAATTTTATGGCTGTACTTTTTAATTCCTAACTTTCTGTTCTCATAAAATAACATTTTAATTTTATTTAAAAAATATTTGTTCTACATGGAATATTTGATTGTATTATTTTTCATGCACTGATTCAGGGCCTTTTTGAATTCTCCAGCTCATACTACTTGTAGAATTTAATCTGCTAGCATAGAAACCACTAAATTGACAGTAAACTCAAATTTTTCATATTTAGAGCACACAACACTGTTTGACTTTCTTAGAAACACATTTGTTTCTGAAGAGCTAAAGAAGTCTTTAATGTATAGTTCCATAGGAATAAGAACCATCTACCTGGGTATGTTTTCTTAATTAAGGTGGTCCAACCGTGCCATGTTGTTGATCCATGTGGTTTCCTGTTGTCATTCGGTTTCTGTATGAAATTGTATTATCTCAGTAGATCTTATAAGATAATAGACTATGAAAATAACTCTAGCTTATACTATGTTACAAAGTGCACCTCTTACAAAAAATGTACATGCTTTCTTATGAACGTATGTTTTTCTGCTACCCAATAAAAGTGCTATGTAGAAAAACAATGACAGAATGCATCTACTGTGGGTTTTAACCTATTTTAAAATTAATTTAAAAGAAGAGAAACGCTAGTATTGTGTAACTATCTAGTTCTTCATAACCCCTTAGCCAGTGTTTTTCATTGATTCTTAACATAACTTTCATGTGTATTTCCTGTATAATTGCTTTACGTGGATTTATTCTAGTTTCTCTAACATTTAGTGCCATGATGAGAAATGTTTAGTTGCCTCTTATGCCCATACTTACATGGCACAAAACGGGGATATTTTTATCTTCAGTGATTCCTTTTTGTTTTATCACATTACCAGTCTTTTTGAATTAAACCTAATTTTGAGCTAACTATAAAGTAATATATTAGGAAAACAATTATTAATTTTTTAGAATGATTGTTTACTAACATGCAGATACAAGCCTGTGAAATTGAAGACAAAATGCTAGATTTTTAAAGGGATATTTGGAATTCAGATAACGGGAAGCTAAAGAACATCCTTGGAACATTTAGATAATTTTGTTTCTAGATAAGAAATTAAACTAAATGTCAGTCTTTAAATCTTTTTGTGTCAATATTTTCTTTGCTTTTGCAATTTATGTTTTAGTCCTACTTTGCTTTTTTATTATTGCTGTTAGTTTTGTTAGTTCGTGTACATTTTATAATTCTGTTTTCTGTATTTGCTGGCACTCAGTTTCAATCTTTATTAATCTCCTCAGTATGGTTCCTTTTTTGGTGAATTGTTTCCTGTCCACTGTTCTTTCTTTTTCCTTGTTAGATGCTTTGCTTCCACATGGTTTGATGTTTCACAGTTTACTTGAGGTAGTGGGATGTGGTGAGGCTGGGAAGCATTGTAGCAGACATTTCTGAAGTATATCCAGCTGAGCTGCAGGGATATCCTACAGTGACTCTTTTGTTAATCTATTTTCTTTTGGGATGTAAACATTACCTGCATCATTTCAATATACACAAAATTGAAATTTAAAATTAATTTTTAAGAAGACTCATTCAGCAAGTTGCAAATTTCTAGAAAGAATGCTTATTCAGCAGTTCAGGATCTATTTTTCACCCCAGCAAACTGAAGATTGTTTAAAACCTCTTCAAACATATTGTGAAAATAATCCTGTTAAGGAATTTGCCTTTTTGTCAAGTAGAAGAACCTGAGGAAGTTTTAAAATTATTTTTAACATGATTTAGAAATTATCTGTATGTGTGCTCAGTTGAGGTCTGCTTAGATTTTTGCACAACAAGTACTTGCATTGAGTACTTGAAAGTTTCATGCTGAGAAGGAATGAGGGAGGGAGAAGGATTTTGAGTGGAAAAGACTAAAGGGATCATTAAACGTGGACAATTTGTACTGTAGAAGCATGCTAGTCTCACAGATGATGGAGATACTCCATAATAGTGGGGAGGGGGGAGTGCTGGTTTAATCTCAGTGGGGCCTGGTTCTGGTTGAATTTCTTCATGTGAGGAATACTTATTCAACTAAGCTGTCTCACCAGACTTTACAATTTGAGGCTCTGTCCTGTTTTACATAAACAAAACTATATGTTTGCATATGGAACTCTAGTACATCCTTGAGCAACAAAGAGGAAAAAACTTGCTCTCAGTAAAAAATAGATCTAACAAAAATCAAGACTGTAAAATATAGTTCATATAATCATTAGCAAGTTTTAAAGTACACCTATTTTTGCAGTATAATATATCTAGATGTCTTTAACTATAGATGTGTAGATATAATAATTTTAGACTGTTTTCCAAGCTGTTTTCTATCACTTTTGAGATCACAATCAATAGGGTAGCTTTTCATGTTGCAGTGATCTGTCCTTGAAAGTAATGTAAAGTAGCAATTACTTATTAAGTCTTTATCTTTCTGCCTGTATTGATGGAAATGGGTGCTTGATTCTGGACTTTAAGTTGCTACTGTGTTCTTTACAAGGCTAAATCCTAAAAGTGCAGGAGATGAGGCAACTTAGTTTTATGGTTTGTCTTATAAGTCCATTATCCTAATATAGACAAAAAAAAAAAAAAGGATTGATTTTGCTTTAGAAAAAACATTGCAAGCTTATGAATTCTGGAGAAGAAACAAAATACCAGTTACAAAACAGTTCTCATTCATGAATGCTATCTTAGGAAAAGATTTGCTTCTTTCCCCCCCCAACATTTTGCTTTCAGAGCAGTCTTCATTTGGTTATTCTTTTTTGAGGTCCCTGTAAAAAACCTCGACCAAGTAGTATGAAATGTTTTGAGGTACACAAATTCGGTATTGTACAGACTAATTATCTTAGTCTTTCCGATAACTTTTGAGACATCTTTTTATTCTTATGTTCCTAAGGAAATACCACCCTCCACCTTATTTGAAAGAGAGGTAGGGGTTTCAAAAACACAAATTTAATCAAAATAATTATCTGGGGAGAGAGAAGACTAAATTTATGCTACTGTTGAAGAAAAGGCAGTCTGTGCTCAGGTGTTATATATTCCATCTGGCAATAGACAGCTGGCCAATCAGTAAACATCCACACCCTATACTCTTGTAATACAGATACATTTAAAGAGCAAAAGGCATTAGCTAGATTTCCTATTTCCTATAGCTGTCATTAATTGTGCTATCATAGAACAACTTATTGGAGAGAAAAGGCATATGGTCACTTCTTCTACATGTCATTTCTTAGTCCTTCTCCAGTGGATTTGCTGAAATATTAATGAAAATGCTGATCCTGTAGTGATATTTGTAGATATCTAATTTGACCTGCAGAATCTTTATGATTGAAAATAATAAGCAAAACCATAAGAACAGTTTGACAAAAACATCTTAGAGTCAACTGGAACATCATTTTGAGATGAATGTTGATATAATATCTTATATTGAATTTTTAAATTTTATTTGCTAAACACCAGACAATTGGCTATTTTAAATCAAACTCTAACCTTTTTCAAAAAGGTTTATGAAATTCTTGTGAAGATTTGTATAAAACTGAGTGGTGGAAAAATTTACTCTGTCATACCAGTCTGTCAGTGTATTACCTTTTTTAATCCTTTGTATTAAAGGCGTGAAAAAGGTGGAATATATGTGGGCAGGTAGGTGGCATGGAGATGTAATGAGACACAGAAATTCTCTCACAAATAGTAAAATGCATTACTTTGTATAACTATATTTAAGTTTTAAATTTCTCACCTGGCTGACTTAAGAACTAGAACTTAAAAAAAATTTTTTTTAAATGCTAGCAAAATCTTAGTCTAAATTAGATTAATACCCTTGTTCAATTCTTGTGTCTGCTTTTAGAACAGTTAAAGTGTAATTCTGCTAAAGGACAGAAACTATAATAAAAAGCCAAATTTAGTTCTTTGGGATGTTATATTTCATTAAAATAGCACCATTTTATTTTTTTTCTGAATAGCAGAGAGCTGTCCTAACAGCTTAAAACATAGTTTAAAAATTAATAAGAGCAATAGTTCTACCTTCATAGTGTAGAATAAGAACATTGTATGGAAATATAAACTACTTTAATGTTACTCATTTGACTTGGGATGTTTTAGTGTTGCGTTCTGAAAAAGTCCTTGTTAAATGAGTCTCTTGAGTCAGACTATGTGAATAGTACCTTCCACCTCAAATAGTCCATTTCAGAATGTGGTGTTCTGTGATATCACCAACATTAGAATTCTCACTGCAAAGCATATTAGTAGATGAAGATTATATATTCAGTAAAACAAATGTTTGTATTTATATTTGAATGATATTTATGTGGCATATTTTTCTAACCTGGGGACTTAAAAAGCATATTTGAAGCAGGTGTTTAGGTCTGTCTGTCTTTAGGGAAGTTGTTAGCAAGCACTTAGTTTTAAGAATGTGAATTCAGTTAATTTAAGTGGGAGTTAAGCACTTGTATGAACAACCTTCTGAATTACATAATTAGACTATCAATTCAGTTATTTTTGCAATAAGGAGGTATTAGTGTAGTAAACTAGCAACTACCACTGAAATTGGAGAGTTTAGAGGAAAGATGATGAAGCAAAGATGGAAGAGAGAATATCTGAGACTCAGAAATTGAAGGATTGCAATTTGAAGGTTAAAATGGGATTTTTTTTTGTTGTTTGAGTAATGAAAGTAAGTAGAAAGCAAACATTGAAAAAAGACAAACTAGAAAATATCTTTTATAATGCAGCTGTTCATAGCTCAATTTTTTAAAGGTCTTTTTACTATATAAGCAACAAAACTTATAGTAGTGACCTTTTCAGAGGAGATTTGGGATTTTTCATGTCTTCCCTTATAAAAACTGATGGTAAGTATGTATTCTCAAATCATGTAGATTACTTTGATTTTCTGTAAGGATTTCATTTATTTTCCAGAACAGTCTTTATTATCTTCATACAACTCCCCTGTCCACCTTCTCCCAAGTAGCCAATTTATCATGTATTGTATATATACTTATTTTCTTATAGACTCTCTTCTTCTAGAATAACCATTCCCTAATACAACTGTTACAGGACAAACCTGAGTAACTGGGTTTGCAGGTTAATGTTTCAACCGCATCCAGAACTAGCTTATTATGATGACTGCTCTATGAACGTTTAACTAAATTATGTTGGGTTGACCTTGGCCAGATGCCCAACCAGCTGCTCTCTCATTCCCCCTCATCAACAGGACAGGGGGGAAAAAATAAGATAGAAAAGCTTGTGTGTCAAGATGAAGATAGAGAGATCACTTATCAGTTGCCATCATGGGCAAAACAGACTTGACTTGGGGAAAATTAATGTGATAAAATTAAATCAATTTAATTATAAAAATAGATTTGGATGGTGAGAATCAAAGACAAAAACTAAACCATCTCCTCTCCGATTTTTCCAGGCTCAAATTCACTGCTTCATTCCCAGCTCCTCAACCTCCTCCCCCCTGCCCTAGTGGCACAGGTGGGATGGGGAATGGGGAGTTGCAGTCAGTTCATAAAAGTTTCTCTCTGCCACTCCTTCCTCCTCACACTTTTCCTGTGCTCCAGTGTGGGCCTTTTCCATGGGCTACAATCCTTCAGGAAAGGACTGCTGTTGTGAGTTAACCCACAGCTAAGTACCACACAGTCATTCACTCACTACCCCCACACCGGGATGAGGGAGAAAATTAGAAGAGCAAAAGTGAGAAAACTTGTGGGTTACAATAAAGACAACTTAATGGGTAAAGCAAAGCTGCACACGTAAGCGGAACAAAATAAGGAATTAATTTACCACTTCCTGTTGGCAAATGTGTTTAGTCATTTCCAGGAAAGCAGGGCCTCAGCATGGGTAATGGTAACTTGAGAAGATAAACACCATAACTCTGAATGTCCATCCCCCCTCATTTCCCCCAGCTTTTATTGCTGAGCACAACATCCTATGGTGTGGAATATCCCTTTGGTCAGCTGGGGTCAGCTGTCTCAGCTGTGTCCCCTCCCAACTCACTGGCAGAGTAGTGTGAGAATCAGAGAAGGCCTTGATGCTGTGTAAGCACTGCTCAGCAATAGCTAAAACACCAGTGTGTTATCAATGCTGTTTTAGTCACAAATCCAAAGCACAGCACTATACAAGTTGCTATGAAGAAAATTAACTCCATCCCATCCAAAACCAGTATGTGTCCCCCACAGACCACAGTTCCTGCCCAAAAACCTGCTTCTGCATGGGCTCCTCTCTATGGGCCACAGTTTCTGCCAAGAGCCTGCTCCAGCATGGGATTTCCATGGGCTGTAGCTTTCTTCAGGGTGTATCCACCTGTTCTGGCATGGTCTTCACCATGGGCTGCAGGGCAATATCTGCTCTGGAGTACCTCCTCCCCCTCCTCCCCCTCCTCCTTCGCTGACCTTGGTGATCTGCAGGGCAGTTTCTCACACTTCCCCCCCACACCTTCTCTCTCCCACTCTGCTGTGCAGCTTTTTTACACTTTCTTAAATATATTATCACAGAGGCGCTACCAGCTTTGCTGATTAGCTCAGCATTGGCCAGTAGTGGGTCTGTTATGGATCTTGCTGAGACCATCTCTGTTAGGCACAGTGGCAGTCCCTGATCTTTCTTCACAAAGGCCATCTGTCCAACCCCCTGTAGTGCAAACACTAACAGATTCTGACAACACGTTATAAAACAAAGCTTTATTGAGGCAGTAAGGAAGATGGGGAATGGACACACCGCAAAGACGATGAGATGAGATGGCTGGAGTGCCTCTCGTATGAAGACAGGCTGAGAGAGTAGGGGTTGTTCAGCCTAGAGAAGAGAAGGCTCGAGGGAGACCTTAGAGCAGACTTCCAGTACCTGAGGGGGGCCTACAGGAAAGCTGGAGGGGGACTTTTTACTAGGGCATGTAGTGAGAGGATGAGGGTTAACGGTTTCAAACTGAAAGAGGTTAGATTTAGGTTAGACATTAGGAAGAAATTCTTTCCTGTGAGGGTGGTGAGACACTGGAACAGGTTGCCCAGAGAAGTTGTGGATGTCCCCTCCCTGGAAGTGTTCAGGGCCAGGTTGGATAGGGCCCTGAGCAACCTGATGTAGTGGGAGGTGTCCCTGCCCATGCAGGGGGCTTAGAACTAGATGATCTTTAAGGTCCCTTCCAACCCAAATCATCCTATGATTCTATGGCTGGGTCATCTGGTAGCAACCAGCAATCGTGAAAATGCTTTTTGAGCGTGATTAAGTGTTATGCCTCCCCTTGGCTCCACCAATGGTAGTGTGATTGGTGAGAATCATAATTCACATGAATAATGTGGGCGGCATCCTGCCTATGCTGCTGATATTGGACAAGGGGCAGGGTGTCACCCCCCTCCAACTACCAAAACTTTGCCACGTAAATTCAGGACTTTCGTTTTAAACTGCACTTTGTTAAATGTAACGAGGATATTGCATTACTTCATATGTCCTCAATAGAAAACTAGTGGTAGAAATTCATCTAAAAGAATGCCTTGCATGTCATAAAGCTTTATTTTATGGCATAAAAGCAAAATGAAAGGTGTAGATTAAAGATTATGTCTAAAAACAGAACAGAAGAACCAACTATATGTCAAGAGATTAATAATGTGCTTGCTTTTTTAATTTATTTTTTGTATTGTGTCTGTAGCGGGTTAACCTTGGCTGGTTCAGACCCCCATCCAGCTGTTCTCTTACTCCCTCTCCTCAACAGGATTGGGGAGAAAATAAGATGAAAAAGCTTGTGGGCCAATATAAAGACAGGGAGATCGACTTGGGGAAAATTAATTTATTGCCAGTTAAAATTGATTTGGATAGAGAGAAACAAAGACAAAACAACACCTCCTTTTCCCTTCCCCCTCTTTTCATAGGCTAAATTTCACTCCTTCATTCCCAACTCCCTTGTTGTGTCCCATGTCTCCGTCCCCCCAGCAGCAGAACAGGGGATGGGGAATGAGGGGGTCATGGTAAGTAATAACAGTTCCTCCCTGCCACCCGTTCTTCCTCACACTTCTCCCCTGCTCCTGCGTGGAGCATGGACTGCATGGGCTGCAGTTCCTGTCAGGAGAATCTACTCCAGCATGGGCTTTCCACAGGCTGCAGCTTCCTTCAGGGCATATCCACTTGCTCAGGCATGGGGTCCTCCATAGGCTCTAATGTGGATACCTGCTCCACCACGGTCTCTTCCATGGGCTGCAGGGGAATATCTGCTTCAGCTCCTGGAGTACCTCCTCCCCCTCCTTCTCTGACCTTGACATTTGCAGTGTTGTTTCTCATACCTTTTTTCCTCACTCCTTCCACTGCCTATGCATCCTTTTGCCCTTTCTGAAATATATTAACACAGAGGTGTCACTGGCTTTGCTGACTGGTACAGCTTTGGACAGCAGTTGGTCCACTGAAAACCAGCTGGAACTGGTTGTCTGGCACAGGGCAGCCCCTTACCTTTTCTCACAGAGGCCAAACCCACGCAGCCCATCGTGATATTAAAACCTTGCCACGTAAACCTAATACTGTGTCCTATGAAAAAGCTAAGAAAATCCATTTAACTGGTGTTAGTGTAAGGCTAAATAACATTACAGAATGTTAAAAAATATAGTGTATTTTGTGTGTGAAGGAAATTTTAAAACACTAAAGGTTTATCAGTAAAAATCTACATTGGCACTAATGTAGTTCTGTGAATGAATACAAGACCATTTTCTGGGGCTCATCTGCTATTTCTATACAACTGCAACATGCATGATAGCCTCCCAGAATGAATTCACCCAGGGGGGAGAAGACGGACCGTTCTCCACAGCAGTGTTCGCTCTGGGATCATATACTGTGTTTATGGCACAATTATTTGCTAAACAGGGCAAAGAACATGAATGACCTGGTTTTATGTTAATTAAATACTGAGGGCCCAATTTTATGGACCCGTATCGCATAAATTCATAGTACTTTATTAGCATTCTCTACTTTTATATGGTTGTTTTGTTGGGTCTGTGTGACGGGGTTTTGGTAGCAGGGAAGGGGCAACCTCGTGGGAGGGACACACGTTGGAGTTTGTGAAGGACTCTCTCCCATGGGAGGGACCCCACATTGGAGCAGGGAAAGACTGTGAGGGATCCTTCTCCCTGAGGAGTAAGGAGTGGCAGAAAACAACATGTGACGAACTGACTGCAATCCCCATTCCATGTCCCCCTGCGCTGCTGTGAGGGAGGAGGTAGAGAAATTGGGAACAAAGTAATTTGGGCCTGGGAAAGAAGAGGGAGGCTGGGGGAAGGTTGTTTGTGTTTTGGGATTTTTTTTTTAAGATCTGGTTTTGTTTCTCTTTGTCCTACTCTGATTTGATTGGTGACAAATTAAATTTATTTTTTCCCCAAGTCAAGTCGGTTTTGCCTGTGACCATAATTGGTGAGTGAACCCTCCCTATTCTTGTCTCAACCCATGAGCTTTTTGTTGGATTTTCTCCTCCCCACCCTACAGTGGAGGGAGGAGTGAGCGAGCAGCCGTGTGGTTCTTTGTTTCCGGCTGGGCCTAAACTATGACAGTTGTGAATTGAAACTTGGGCATAAATTGCAGAGTTTCAGTAGGAGGGAGGGTGTAGTGGTGACGTGTGGGGAGAGGCCCTGAACTGCCCTGCGCCAGTCATGGCCAATTCCAGACTGCTTTGAAACTGATGGAAACAACTCATCCTGTGCCAGAACTTCAGCCAAACAGGGGAGCACATGGTGCTTCTGCTCAAATCATAGACTCATTTAGGTTGGAAAAGACCCTTAAGATCATTGAGTCCAACCATAAACCTCACACTGCCAAGTCTACCACTAAACCATGTCCCTAAGTGCCACATCTACATGTCAAACATATTTAAGAAAGCTGAAGTCACTAGGGGCAGGAGACACATTGCTGGAGATGCGCTGCTGAAGACTTGCAGTTGGAAACATGGGTAGAGAGATGTTCTTGGAAGGAGGTGCTCCGTGCCAGAGAGGTACATGTCAGAAGGGACTGTGGCCCACAGAGGACCTATGCAAGAGCAGGGTCACCTGTGAGACACGGACAACCCATGCTGGAGCAGAGGAAAAAGAGTAAGAAGTGAAGTGCAGCAGAGGAGAATGAATAAAGAAGCACAGAGTGATAGACAAAACCATAGGGTTCCTTATAGGGAAGTTGAGACTAGGAAGGGGAGGATAGGTGTTTGGCTGAAGTCAAGTCTGGGAAACAGGGAGGAAAGGTATTTCTGTGCCTGTTTATGTTCTCTCTTTTATTCCCCCTCCCATCAGCGATGTTTGTGTTACTTGGTAGTACATTAAGTAAAAACTCCCTAAATTGAGACTGTTTTGCCCATGACAAAGCAATATTTGAGTATGTTGCATCTCTTTTAATGACATGTCACTGGGGATTTCAAAGCTAAAATGGCTTATGCAGGAAAGGTAGTTGCAAGAGACTATAAAGCAGTATTTCTGTGAATCAGTACTGGTTTTATCTGGAGTGAACAAAACCTGGAAAATAGTCTTTGTTGATGGCTATTTTAAGAGATGTGGAGTTTTCATGTCCATAGATTTATGTCTGTTGGTTCAGAAGTGACAGATAATGATAGAAGAAAGAGATGCATGTCAAAATGAATCACAGAATCCTAGGGGTTGGAAGGGACCTCGAAAGATCATCTAGTCCAACCCCCCCTGCCAGGCAGGGTCACCTAGAGCACATCACACAGGAATGCGTCCAGGCGGGTTTTGAATGTCTCCAGCGAAGGAGACTCCACAACCTCTCTGGGCAGCCTGTTCCAGTGTTCTGTCACTCTCACAGTAAAGAAGTTTTTTCTGATATTTACATGGAACCTCCTATGCTCCAGTTTGCACCCATTGCCCCTTGTCCAATCACTGGACGTCACTGAAAAAAGCCTGGCTCCATCATCCTGACACTCCCCTTTAACATATTTGTAAACTTTGATGAGGTCGCCCCTCAGTCTCCTCTTCTCCAAGCTAAAGAGGCCCAGCTCCCTCAGCCTTTCCTCATAAGGGAGATGTTCCATTCCCTTAATCATCTTTGTGGCTCTGCGCTGGACTCTTTCAAGCAGTTCCCTGTCCTTCTTGAACTGTGGGGCCCAGAACTGGACACAATATTCCAGATGCGGCCTCACCAAGGCAGAATAGAGGGGGAGGAGAACCTCTCTTGACCTACTAACCACACCCTTTCTAATGCACCCCAGGATGCCATTGGCCTTCTTGGCCACAAGGGCACATTGCTGGCTCATGGTCATCCTCCTGTCCACCAGGACCCCCAGGTCCCTTTCTCCTACACTGCTCTCCAGCAGGTCAGCCCCCAACCTGTACTGGTACATGGGGTTGTTCTTCCCCAGATGCAAGACTCTACGCTTGCCCTTGTTGAATTTCATCAAGTTTCTCCCCGCCCAACTCTCCAGCCTGTCCAGGTCTCGCTGAATGGCAGCACAGCCTTCTGGTGTGTCAGCCACTCCTCCCATTTTAGTGTCATCAGCGAACTTGCTGAGGGTACACTCTGTTCCCTCATCCAGGTCGTTGATGAAAATATTGAACAGTACCGGTCCCAATACCAACCCCTGAGGGACTCCACTAGTCACAGACCTCCAACTAGATTCTGTCCCATTGACCACAACTCTCTGACTTCTTCCTTTCAACCAGTTCACGATCCATCTCGCTACCTGATCATCAAGACCACACTTCCTTAGCTTATCTACGAGGATGCTGTGGGAGACAGTGTCAAATGCTTTACTGAAATCAAGATAAACCACATCTACCGCTCTACCATCATCTATCCACCTAGTTACTTCCTCATAGAAGGCTATAAGGTTGGTCAAACATGACTTCCCCTTGGTAAAACCTTGTTGACTGCTCTTAATGACCCCCTCATCCTTGATATGCCCAGAGATAGTGCCAAGAATAAGTTGTTCCATCACCTTTCCAGGGATGGAGGTGAGGCTGACTGGTCTATAGTAACCCGGGTTCTCCTTCTTGCCCTTTTTGTAGACTGGCGTGACATTTGCTATCCTCCAGTCCTCAGGCACCTCTCCTGTCGCCCACGACTTACCAAAAATGATGGAGAGTGGCCTAGCAATGACCTCCGCCAGCTCCTTCAGCACCCGCGGGTGCATTCCATCCGGACCCATTGATTTATGGATGTCCAGATTGCTTAACTGATCCCTAACTCAATCCTCATCTACCAAAGCAAACTCCTCCTTTATCCTGACTCCTGGGGCTATAGGGATCTGGGGCTCCTGGGGAGAGTCTGCAGGATTAAAGACAGAGGCAAAGGCGGCATTCAGTACCTCTGCCTTCTTTATATCCTCTGTCACCAGGACACCCACCTCATTCAGCAGTGGGCCTATATTGCCTCTAGTGTTAGTTTTATCTGTAATGTATTTGAAGAAGCCCTTTCTATTGTCTTTGACCTCACTTGCAAGATTAAGTTCCAAGGAGGCCTTAGCTTTCCTAATTGCCTCCCTACATCCTCTGACAACAGTCCTATATTCCTCCCAAGTGGCCAGCCCCTCCTTCCATGATCCATAGATTCTCTTTTTCCACTTGAATTTGCCCAGCAGTTCCTTGTTTAACCATGCTGGTCTCCTGGCTCCCTTACTTGATTTCCTACCCATTGGGATGCTCTGATCCTGAGCTTGGGAGAAGTGGTCCTTGAATGTTGACCAACTAGCTTGAGCCCCTTTACCACCTAGTACCCTTTCCCATGAGACTTCCCTTAACAATTGTTTGAAGAGGCCAAAGTTGGCCCTGCGGAAGTCCAGGGTTGTGGTCTTGCTAGGTATTCTACTCCTCCCACACAGGATCCTGAACTCCACCATCTCGTGATCACTGCAGCCAAGTCTGCCATTGACCATCACTGCTTCAACCAGACCCTCCTTGTGGGAGAGTACGAGATCCAGCAGTGCTCCTCTCCTAGTTGGTTTGTCCACCATTTGCATTAAGAAGTTATCATCAATGCACTGGAGGAACCTCCTAGACTGTGAAAGGCTGGCTGTGTAGGCCTTCCAGCAAATATCGGGGTAGTTAAAATCCCCCCAAGGACCAAGGCCTGTAATTGCGAGGCTGCTTTCAGCTGCCTGTAGAAAGCCTCATCAACTCCTTTGTCCTGATCAGGAGGTCTGTAATAGACCCCCACAACTGTATCACCCATGCCAGCCTGCCCCTTAATTTGTACCCACAGACTTTCCACTTGCTCCTCATCTGCCCCTGGACAGAACTCAATACATTCTAGTTGCTCTCTCACATAAAGAGCAACTCCACCACCTCGCTTCACTGACCTGTCTTTCCTAAAAAGGACATAGCCATCCATGACCACATTCCAGTCATGTGAGCTGTCCCACCATGTCTCTGTAATTGCCACCAGATCATAACCTTTAGACCGCACACAGACCTCTAACTCCTCCTGTTTATTCCCCATGCTGTGTGCATTGGTGTACAGGCATTTCAGGGAGCGAGCTGAGCACGCTGGTGGCACCCTTGGGAGGCGGGAGGCCTTCTGGTCTTCAGTAATAGTAGAAGAATGCCCCACTAGTTCAAACCCAGCTACAATCCCCTCCCACTTCGAATCTAGTTTAAAGCTCTGTGAATGAGCCCTGCTAACTCTTGCCTTAGTACCCTTTTTCCCCTGCAGGACAGGGTCTTCCCATTCAATGCCAGCGGGCCCGGTGTCCTGTACATCAAGCCATTCAGGAGTTTTGTCCCCTACCCCCCTTCAAGTCTAGTTTAAAGCTCTCTCAATGAGCCCTGCCAACTCCTGGCCAAGAATCCTTTTCCCCCTTGTTGATAGCTCTATGCCATTATTCGCTAACATACCTGGTGCCCTGTAAACATCTCCATGATTGAAAAACCCAAAGTTCATCTGACAGCACCAGCCTCTAAGCCAGTCGTTAATCAGTCGTGTTTTCCTAGTCCTTTCAGCTTTTCCTGCCATTGAAGGAACTGAGGAAAAGTTCACCTGTGCTCCCGATCCCGCAAGCATTCTGCCTAGTCCTCTGAAATCCCTTTTCATCACCCTAGGACTTGCCTTGTCAACCTCATCAGTACCCACCTGCATGACCACTAGTGGGTAGTAATCAGAGGGCTGCACCAGGCCTGGGAGTTTCTCAGTAACATCACTAACCTGGGCCCCAGGGAGGCAGCAGACCTCCCTGAGGGTTGGATCTGGCCAGCATATAGGGCCCTCAGTTCCCCTCAAAAGACAATCTCCCACAACAGTTACCTTCCTCTTGTTCTTAACAGAGGCAGTCCTGATGCATGGGGCAGACTGCCTTGGCAACTCCCTGGACGGACCTTTGTCAGTAACCTCAATTACCTGATTTTCCTGATCCAGGGCCATATACCTGTTCTGTAGGGGTACACGTGGAGGTGAGGGAAGCCTGGAGCGGGTTTGCCTGTTGCCTCGAGCAGGGACCCGCTTCCAGTCTCCCTCTTCTCTCAGGTCCCCTACCTCTGCCAGGTGACAGGAAGGCAGAGGATCCTTTACTTCTCGTGAAACCTCTCCCTTGGGGCTTTGTCTCAAGGATGGTAGGGTATTACTCCACCAATCTATTTCTCTTTCACAATCCCGGATACTTCGTAATCTCTCTACCTCCTCTTTCAGCTCAGCCACTAGGCTGAGTAAATCATTCACCTGGTCACAGCGTACGCAGGTGGTCTCTCTGCTATCCTCCGATATGACTGCCAGGCTGAGGCATTCTGTGCAGCCAGAGACCTGGACAGCTGCATTCTTGAGAGGGACCTCTGTCTGGGTTGCCACTGTCCTCCTTGCAACAGTGTTTGCCTGAGTGGATACCATGGCTAGGTCCTCTTCAAGGGGGGGATGATCACTAGCCGAGTTCTTACCCTGAACCAAGAGGGGGCCTGCGCCCTGCCTGCGCAAACTGCCGCGCCACGCCCTTCTACCGCGCCACGCCCTGTTTGCCTACTTCTGGTCGCCGGCGCTCCCTAGGGGCTGCTTTTCTACCTGAGGGGGGGGGCAGGCCGCCGTCCCTTTGTCTCCACCCACGGTGAGTCAGAGCTGCCGCTCCCCAGAAGCTCTCACTCGCCGCCCAGGGACAGGGGCTAGGACTGACTCCCTCCCCCTCTCCGCTTCTCTCTCTCTCTCTCGCCTTCTCTTCCTTGGTTTTGCCGAGGTTTTCCTTGCGGTTTAGCCGCTGCAGAAGGGGTCCACCGGCACCGGCACGATCCCTCGCTATGGTGTCCCTCACCTCAGTGGCTTCACTGAAAGTCAGTTGTGAATCTGAGGTATATTGAAGAAAAAAAAAGGAACTTCCAGAATGGTGTTGGATATTTGACTAAGAAGTATTTGAAGACTCATTCCAAAATGATTTTATTTTTTCAATTAAAAAAACAAACACAGATTTCCATTATGATGTGCATCTGTCTTGACCTTGAGAATTAGGGAAACATGAGCTAGTGGAAAATACGTTTTGTGTAATGTGGATGAAGCTAGATCATAAGTAGGTTCATATCCAGGACTATGTTTTCTGGCCAAAGTAACTTGTGTTTAATTACCTGTTGGATGTTGTAATAAAATACATAACTATTTCAATAACTTTTCCATTCTTTTGACTTCACTGGATAGAGCAATATCTAGTTGTGCTGAGTCTATCTATTCGTTTTTATTTTGTTATTCTCTACTTGATGTGGTGGGAAAGTTTGCTTGCAAAGGGAGGTGTTAAGCATGCTAGTGCTTAACTTCTCATTTAGAAGGACTTGGGGGTGATGGTGGACAAGAAGCTCAACATGGGCCGGCAACGTGCACTTGCAGCCCAGAAAGCCAACTGTGTCCTGGGCTGCATCAAAAGAAGCATGGCCAGCAGGTCAAGGGAGGTGATTATCCCCCTCTTCTCGGCTCTCATGAGACCCCACCTAGAGTACTGTGTCCAGTTCTGGAGCCCCCAACATAAGAAGGACACAGAGCTGTTGGAGCAAGTCTAGAGGAGGGCCACAAAGCTGATGAGAGGGCTGGAGCACTTCTCCTATGAAGACAGGCTGAGAGAGTTGGGGTTGTTCATCCTGGAGAAGAGAGGGCTCCGGGGAGACTTCATAGTAGCCTTCCAGTACCTGAGGGGGGCCTACAGGAAAGCTGGGGAGGGACTTTTTACTAGGGGGAGGATGAGGGGTAAGGGATTAAAACTTAAAGAGGGTAGATTTAGATAAGACATTGGGAGGAAATTCTTCACTATGAGGTTGGTATAACACTGGCACAGGTTGCCCGGGGAAGTTGTGGAAGCCCCATCCCTGGAAGTATTCAAGGGCAAGTTGGATGGGGCTCTGAGCAACCTGATCTAGTGGAGGTGTCCCTGCCCATGCAGGGGGGTTGGATCTAGATGCATCATGCCACCGATGCTACCTGGAGTAAATGGATTGCTTTAATCACCCAGCGGGCTAGGATAGGGAACCCCAATCGTCCTGGGATCGTAGAAGCTATTACAGACTGGCCAGAAGGCACACATTTTGGAATGCCACCTCAAGAAGTGGTGAAACGAGACGAAGAAGCCCCACCATACAATCAACTGTCTGAGGCTGAAAAGCAATATGCTCTGTTCACTGATGGCTCCTGCCGCCTTGTAGGAAACCATCGGAGGTGGAAAGCTGCCGTATGGAATCCTACATGGCTTGTTGCAGAAGCAGATGAAGGAGAAGGAGAATCAAGTCAGTTTGCAGAAGTAAAAGCCATCCAGCTGGCTTTAGATGTTGCTGAACGAGAAGGGTAGCCAAGACTCTATCTCTACACTGACTCATGGATGGTAGCGAATGCCTTGTGGGGGTGGCTAAAACAGTGGCAGCAGAACAACTGGCAGTGAAAGGGTAAGCCAGTTTGGGTGGCTGACCTATGGAAAGACATCGCTGCTCGGGTAGGGAAATTGGCTGTGAAAGTGCATCATGTAGATGCACACGTGCCTCTGAGTTGAGCTAATGAGGAACATCAACACAACCAATGAGCAGATGAGGCTGCCCAAGTGTTTAAAATAGACTTAGACTGGGAACACAAAGGTGAGCTGTTTTTAGCTTGATGGGCCCATGACGCCTCAGGTCATCAGGGCAGAGATGCAACATACAGATGGGCTCGTGACCGAGGGGTGAACTTAACCATGGACGCTATTGCGCAGGTTATCCACGACTGTGAAACGTGCGCTGCAATTAAGCAGGGAGATAGTCAAAGTACAGGTATGGGGAGGCCTGGCAAATTGACTATACCACACTGCCTCAGACCCGCCAGGGTAAGTCCGATGTGCTTACGATGGTGGAAACAAGTACAGGATGGTTAGAAACATATCCTGTGCCTCATGCCACAGCCCGGAACACCATCCTGGGCCTTGAGAAGCAGGTCTTGTGGCGACACGGCACCCCAGAGAGAATTGAGTCGGACAATGGGACTCATTTCAAGAACAATCTTGCAGCTGACTGGGCCAAAGAACATGGTATTGAGTGGCTATACCATATCCCGTACCATGCTTCAGCCTCGGGGAAGATTGAAAGGTACAATGGTCTGTTGAAGGCTACCCTGAAGGCAATGGGAGGTGTAACCTTTAAGAATTGGGACAAAAATTTAGCAAAGGCCACTTGGCTATTTAATATCAGGGGATCCATCAGTAGAACTGGTCCTGCTCAGTCAGACTTTTTGCAAACGGTGGATGGGGATAAAGTCCCTGTGGTATGTGAAAGAAATCTGTTGGGAAAAAGTGTTTGGGTTTACCCTGCTTCAGGCAAGGGCAAACCTGTCCAGGGTGTTGCTTTTGCTCAGGGACCTGGACATACTTGGTGTGTAATGATGGAAGATGGTGAAGTTCAATATGTACCTCAAGGAAATCTAACACTAGGAGAGAATTCTTAATTTGACAATTTATAGACTCGGTGTAAAATATTATGAGAATGGAATAGGGGTGGAATGTCCTAGTCTGAGCCAGGGTGAAGCGAACTTTCTCTTTGCTGATTTTTTTTCTTTCAGTGAACTTCTTTTAGCAGCGCCACTGGACTGATAACAACCAAGGTCACTTCTGACTGTCTGCAGCCTCCCCCCCTTCGGGGGAGCAGATTAGAGCAAAGGCAGGATCAGCAAATCAGAATATTCCCTTCTCATAATATTTTCTCTATTTGGCTTTCGGTATAGGTTAAGACATCACGGAAGTCAAGCCTTCCGTTTTCCTTTTTCTCTCACTTTTCTGCTTACTGTCGCTTCTATCGCCCTCTCTTTGGCTCTCTCTCTCTTTTTTTTTTTTTTCATTTTTCTTCTTTACAGCCGACATCCGAGGACCCCGTCCGTGCGCCCGGACACTCCCCCCTTCAGCTGGGAGTCACCAGGAAGAAGAGTTGCTGTGAGAGTCGCTGGGGGAGGAGGGAGGGGATCGGGTGTTGCACATCCCTTTACAAATATATATATACTCCATTTATCACTAATAATTAAAATCAATCTGTTTCACTTTTCAACCCAGAAAGCCTCTCTTTCTCATTTTTCTCTCTCTTTCCCTACCTTAGGGGAGGGGGGGGTGAATCGACTGCCAACTCGGTGCCAAACCATGACACTTCACTAGGGGCAAATAGTGCCTGACAAATTTGGTGGCCTTCTATGATGGGGTTACAGCACTGGTGGACAAGGGAAGAGCAACTGATGTCCTCTACCTGGACTTGTGCAAAGCATTTGACACTGTCCCACAGAACATCCTTGTCTCAAAATTGGAGTGACATGGAGTTGATGAGTGGACCACTCAGTGGATAAGGAATTGTCTGGATAGTCGCACTCAAAGAGTTGCTGTCAACGGCTCGATATCCAAGTGGAGATCAGTGATGAGTGGCGTTCCTCAGGGGTTGAGACACCATCTGGAGTACCGCATTCAGCTCTGTGGCTCCCAACATAAGAAGGACATGGAGATGTTGGAGCAAGTCTAGAGGAGGGCCACAAAGCTGATGAGAGGGCTGGAGCACTTCTCCTATGAAGACAGGCTGAGAGAGTTGGGGTTGTTCATCCTGGAGAAGAGAAGGCTCCGGGGAGACTTCATAGTAGCCTTCCAGTACCTGAGGGGGGCCTACAGGAAAGCTGGGGAGGGACTTTTTACGAGGGCATGTAGTGAGAGGATGAGGGCTAAGGGTTTAAAACTTAAAGAGGGTAGATTTAGATAAGACATTGGGAGGAAATTCTTCACTATGAGGTTGGTATAACACTGGCACGGGTTGCCCAGGGAAGTTGTGGAAGCCCCATCCCTGGAAGTATTCAAGGGCAAGTTGGATGGGGCTCTGAGCAACCTGATCTAGTGGAGGTGTCCCTGCCCATGCAGGGGGGTTGGATCTAGATGATCTTTAACGTCCCTTCCAACCCTAGCCATTCTATGATTTACTAAATTTCAAGAAAATACCATTTTCTTTTCTCCCCTACATTCTGCCCTAGCTTTTATAAATTGCACTGAATCAGAAGAATCTAGCTGCTTTGGTGGGATGGGAATCTGATTGGTGATGCAGCTCCCATCCTAAACCACTGAACCTGGAATATCAACAGTAACACTTTAACTTGAGAGGAAGCTAGTAAAAGGATAAAAGAACAAAAGTCACGTCTGATGGTGGCCTTGACTAATTGTGCTGGTTTTGACTGAGACAGAGTTAATTTTCTTCATAGTGTCTGGTATGGGGCTATGTTCTGGATTTGTGACAAAACCAGTGTTGATAATACAGGGATGTTTTCGTTATCGCTGAGCAGTGCTTATACAGCGTCAAGGCCTTTTCTGCTTCTCACACCATCCCACCAGTGAGTAGGCTGGGGGTGCACAAGAAGTTGGGAGGGACACAGCTGGGACAGCTGACCCCAACTGACCAAAGGGATATTCCATATGATATGATGTCATGCTCAGATATAAAAGCTGTGGGGAAGAAGGAGGAAGGAGGGACGTTGAGTGATGGTGTTTGTCTTCCCAAGTAACCGTTATGTGTTATGAAGCCCTGCTTACCTGGAGATGGCTAAACATCTGCCTGCCAATGGGAAGTAGTGAATGGGTTTCTTATTTTGCTTTTCTTGCATGTGCAGATTTTGCTTTACCTATGAAACTACCTTTATCTCAACCCATAAGTTTTCCAGTTCTGTCCCCCATCCCACTGGAGGGAGAGTGAGCAAGCAGCTGTGTGGTGCTTAGCTGCCTACCAGGGTTATGCCACATATGTTTTAATTTGTTTTTTTTTCAAAATATTATTTTGAACTTTCGATCTTTGAGAAAACTTGCATTGTTGGAAAATATAATGCATCAGGTAATAATGTTTTAAGACATTTTGTGTTGACTGTTACATTATTCTGTTAATCCATTTTGACTTTACGTTGCAGTTTTTTCTTAGACATGTCAGTTTTCTTCTATATTTCTCCTTCAGTATGTAAGGTACACATGCCATGGATTAAGTCAACTGGTTTTGACTTTAATAATCAAAGTATCATTCTAATTGTTTCTCAATTCAGATATATAATTTAGTGTCATTGATTTGAGAAATGTAATTTCAGTAGTTGTTTTAATAGAATTCCAATACACTGAGGGAAAGCCATCTCTTGATGAGCTGTTAAGGGACTGCTTAAATACTTAGTGAAAAGTGTACAGAGAATACAAAAGGAAATGGGCATTCAGTAATCAAAGATGAGTTTTGTGAGTATTATTTCTGCTTAGAAGAGAGGTGACACTTCTTTCTGTCTCTTTAAGGGTACGATGAGACCAAATTCTACTGGTAAACTCCTGTATTTGCCCCCATAATGTCTCTTTTAATTCTTTTTGAAGACTTTTTCATCTTTCCCTGTTCAGTCACTTGGGGGGGGGGGGGGGGGAGAGAGAGAGGTGTTACTTGGACAGTCAGTCAGTCTCAGCCTCTTAGTTTTTCTGATTTCATACTAGACAGAGATAGAACAATGTGTATCTGAAACTGTTGTCTACTGAAAAGAGATCTTTGCTGTAGTTGATTACCACTGTTAGTTTGTTGTAAAATTAGGATAAATAAGCTCCTTTCTATTTTTACACTGAAGATCTTGAATCATTTTAATTCCTATGGTATACATGAGGTCACTTGTCTTTAAAATGTTCTCTATTTCCTCTGTTTCCTTCTGCTAAAAGTGCACTGAGCTCTATAGATCCTCAGTCTTCTGGTGAACAATACTGATTTTGGATTCTGTAACAGAAATTGGACATCTTGCCTCTTTATTAAAAGCAACAAAAGTAAATCCATGTCTCTTAACAAGTGGAAAAGAAAATAATCCTTTCTTCTTAGGGAACTATTGATAAAAGATTCTATGATTCTATGATTCTAAGGTACAAACGTTATAACAGTGTGGTGAACAAACACCTACTACTAGCAAGACTCTGGTGCTTCTTCCAATATTTATTCTGATATAGTCTTCATCAATACTGAGTCTCTTGGCACCAGGAACGTCAAGGTTGTTATTTAGCCTTGAGGAAAGCCAGTCTTTGGCATCAATACTACATTTTATGGTTTATCTTACTAAATGAGCTACAGTTCAATGATTACCATCTTGTGCCGAGTTATTCTAAAAATGGATGCCTAAGTTTAGATAATTGCTATTAGTGTTTCGTACCCACTGTAAGGCTGTTTGGGGTTAAGTGACAAGACACATGGGGTTTGATTTATTACTCCTACTATTAACCAGAGCATATGTGGATAGGTAATGAGTTCTGACAGTTTATTTGTTCCAGTCAGTGCTTTCTATTTAATGCACTGTGTACTATTATCCTTTTACCGTTGTATCTCAGCAGATCAGAGACTTCAGTGTAGTTCCTCTTATGCCTACAAGGCTGGGAATTACAATTGTCTTGAATTTATAAATGGGAAAATTGAGCAAGGAAAGGGACTTAATCAAGGTCATGAAAGGAAGACTGGGAAATCAGGGTGCTGAATATAAATCTCCAGATTCTTAGATAAGTGTCTTCACTGCATAGACCAGCATTCCTCTCAAAAGTAAGATTTTGGTCTGCCTAGCACAAGGAATCTCAGAATTAAGGAATAAAATGTTTTATCTGCTACATAGATTTGTAATTCCTTTTAAAATATATGGAAAGGAATATCAGTAGTTATTGTGTATACATTGGAGATTATCACTGAAAAGAACAGTCCTTTCTATTGCAAGTTGAATATTTGACCTCCTCCCCAAGGGATATATGAGAGATGTTCTATATAGTGATGTTCTATAAAATGATGAGAAAACTGTGCTAATTCAATTAGTTGCATTCTGAATGAACTGGTTAAAATAATCTGAATCTTTATGAGTCAGTTGGAACATCAGAAAAACTAAATATCCACAGCACACCCCTACGTTAATGATCCTCAGTCATCTGGACCAACAAATCTATTGAAGCAGGTAAACAGACAGAAGTTGTCTAAACATGAAGTCAGTAAGCAGCCAGCATATACTTGGAACTTGGACTTGCAAGGCACACTTAAACCTACAGATTATCTGCATTCTTGGTGTATTTAGGTCTAATTCATATGTTTTAAAACCCTGCTCTGGCAGGGGGGGTTGGACTAGATGATCTTTTGAGGCCCCTTCCAACCCCTAACATTACGTGATTCTGTGATATGGACTGCTATGAAGAAAATTAACTCTATTCCAGCCAGACACAGTACAAAAACTATAAGAAACAAATTTTACATGATCTAACAACCACTATAAGGAGACATAAAGTCTTTATTTATGCACAGATTTAATAATTTTGATCTAGTTTGAGTGAGATCATGTACATTTGTTAGCCATGCAGTTGTCAGTGTAGCCTATTTGTTTATTTATAAGTAAAAGATCAAATTAATTCTGAAATATATTTGACTAATATCTCAGCTGTTTTATTATTTTCTTAGTAATTTCTGATCTTTTTACTACATTTCCCAACACTGCTTACTGCCACAATAGAATGAAACATGTGACCCAAATTAAATAAGCATTTATCATATGGCCTCAAGTTTTGCATAGGTATTGTATAGGTATTGTTCTGTCTCTGCCAGTAATTAGGAATGAGATGTTAAACAGATTTCCTATAGGCATATATTTGAAATTATAACAGGTGGTTAACAGGTAGTAATGTTAAAAGCAGAGAGAGATAGGAAGCTTGATGTAGCAGCCTTTTCTTGAGTAAAATCTCCATTAGCCCATTGTGTGTTTTCTGCACTCAATATATAGATATTAAGGTGGGTTTCAGAGAGTTTAAAGGCTTATTTTTGAACTTTTACATCATAAATGATTTAGGGGTTACTTATTTAAATGTCTGCTTTTCTTTCTGTGTGCTTCTACTATAGCTGTAGCACTTAGGTACTATGATGATAGACAGGGTTTTGTGTGTGTGTGTGTGTGTGTGTGTATATATAAAACATTTCTTATTTAATTTTGTTTGAAACATACCCTAGTGATTTTAGGTATTAGTAAAATACTACTAAGTTATAATATTATATCACTGTTGGTAAAAAAACAAACAAGAAACCCCCAAATATCAGAAATGAGTGGAGTTTAGGAGTGGGTGTTTTTATTGTTAAAGGTAAATTAGTATAGACTTTAAAAAATTATTATGAAATTACAAAATACTCAGATACTATGTAGAAAGTACATAGGAAATATTTCAAACTGCATGCTTACTATTTTGAATATATAAATACATCCTTATACAAGATTGTAAGCATATAAAATGAGCTATAGTGGATTAATTAGTATCTTCTTTCAAGTTTTACTTCTGACTCTTTTTTATCGTGTAGCTAGGTGAAGTGATATTAAAGCTAGATGTTTGTCTTAATATAAGAAAACTTGTTGGCTTTTTTCTGTCTCTTTTCTGCCACCTTGTGGACTCACTTATTTTAATTCTAGAGTGGGTTCTTCCTATGTTTCCTGAAAATGACTTTTTTTTTCCCTTCTTGTTTCATTCTTCTTATTTAGCATGTTCTGCAGTGGTTTTCTACTCCCTTCTATTTTCAGATCTGAAATGTAATTAAACCGTTCTTATTGTTTTAAATTTTGTGATAACTTTAACGGAAAGTTGATTGTTTTAAGTTTTGTAGGCATTTGTTGACCTCATCTCTTATCTCTCCGCCTGAATTGTCATATGCAACTCGGCAAGAGGGAAAGATACAGTCCTTAATCGTTATTCTTGTGATATACACATAAAAATAACAAAAAAGCATGAGCGTGTATCTCCAGCTACCTATTCTGGAATCGGTGTAATGTCCTGTAAAAGCATTCAATATATAATTCAGTTGGACTCCAACTTCTGTATTTCATATTCATTTGTTGCAAGTTAACTTGAGCTTAAATCTGTTGATATAAAATAATATAATGTATGTTTAACAGTCACACAGCTGTTAATTTTAGGTCTACTTGATCATATTTTCTCTGTGGATGCCTCAAGATTTGAATTACCTTTCTGTTTTTTTTTTTTAAATTCTGTATAGTATCTGTAAAAAAGGTTTCAGACCTTTTTGTATAGTTGAATTTGATGTCTGAATGTGCATAGCAATAGAAAGACAATTCAGTGTGATCCCACTGTGAGGTTTCTGGACTATGTTGATAATGAGGTGGCTGAAGAAAAGTAGAGAATTTTAGTAGTTATGCTTCAATAAAAGACCTTTAGTCAAAAATCTTTGACTAAGTTAAGACATAGTGGGTGCCAGAAGGGATAATTTTAAAGACGGACATTTTGACTCTCACTATATTTTTTTCCACTGTGCATTGTATACCTTCATCTGAAATAGTATTAATTATTTCAAAAGGCTGAATTTTCAAAGGATTCAAGCACTGTGAGTTCTCGTTGGCTAACTCTGTAGCAAACAGTGCCAAAATAGCAGGATAACTTCCTGACACAGCTGGTGAGGGAGCCAACTAGGGAAGGTGCCCTGCTGGACCTGCTGACATTGGCCTTCCTCCGGTCGTCAGGCACCTCTCCTGTTCTCCACAACCTCTCAAAGATGATGGAGAGTGGCCTAGCAATAACATCTGCCAGCTCTCTCAGAACTCGTGGATGCATCCCATCAGGGCCCATGGATTTATGGATGTCCAGTTTGGCTAAGTGGCCTCTAAGTGGTTAAGGGATCAGGAGCACAGGTAGTGTTCTCCTCTGTCCCTCCAGTTGCAGGGATTGATGAGGGAATAAACAGGAAGAGCCAGCAGATCAATACTTGGCTCTGAGCCTGGTGTCACTGACAGGACTTTGGGTTCTTTGATCATGGGTTGATTTACATGATGTCAGGCCGGCTGGAAATAGATGGGATACACCTGTCTCAAAGGGGGAGAAGGATCCTGGCACAAGAGCTACAGGGGTTATCGAGAGAGCTTTAAACTAGATTTTAAGGGGGAAGGGCACAAAACCAGGCTTGCTAGAAAAAAGCCCAGGGGCAGCACACGAATGTTTGAGGGATGGTCTGCTAGCAGGGTCTTTCGTTCTGCTGTTTCAGTGGAGGTAGGGGATGGAGATCCATGCGACAGCAAAGATACATGGGTTATTGATGGGTTAGTAACCATGGAAGCGCCTGAGAACAGTCGGGTAGGAATTCAGGTAGGGCTTCTCCATGCAAAAAGGTGGTGGGACGATTAGTCCAACTGAAATGCATCTACGCTAACGCACGCAGCAGCATGGGCAACAAACAAGAGGAGCTGGACACCATTGTGCAGCAGGAAAACTATTATATAGTTGCCATCACAGAAATGTGGTGGGATGACTCATGCAACTGGAGTGCTGCAATCAATGGCTACAAGCTCTTCAGAGGGGATAGGCAAGGCAGGAGAGGCAGTGGGGTGGCCCTGTATGTTAGGGAGTGTTATGAATGCCTAGAACTTAATGATAGTGACAATAGGGTTGAGTGTTTATGGGTAAGAATCAGGGGGAAGGCCAACAAGGTAGACATCATGGTGGGAGTCTGTTACAGACCACTGAATCAGGAAGTAAGGAGGAGGGTCAGCAGAACTGCTACCCTGCACTTCTGGTGGGCAGACTTTGACCTGTTGTGGAGACTGGTCGACAGAGTCCCTTGGGAGGCAATTCTGAAGGGCAAAGGACTCTGGAAAGGCTGGACATTCTTCAAGAAGGAAGTCTTAAAGGCACAGGAGCAGGCCGTCCCCCTGTGTCAAAAGACGAGCCAATGGGGAAGGAGAGCAGCCTGGATGAATAGAGAGATCTGTCTGCAACTCAGGGAAAAAAAGGAGAGTTTATGGCCTTTGGAAAAAGGGGCAGGCCACTCAGGAGGACTACAAAGATGTTGTGAGGCTCTGCAGGGAGAAAATCAGAAGGGAGTAAATCAGAAGGGCCAAAGCCCAACTAGAAATTAATCTGGCTTCAGCAGTCAAAGATAACAAGAAATGCTTCTACAAATATATTAGCAACAAAAAGAGGACTTAGGAGAATCTCTATCCTTTAGTGGATGCAGGGGGAAACATAGTGATCAGTGATGAGGAAAAGGCAGAGGTACTTAATGCCTGCTTTGCCTCAGACTTTAGTAGTAGGACCAGTTATTTGCTGGGTACCCAGTCCCCTGAGCTGGAAGACAGGGATGGGGAGCAGATTGAAGCCTCCATAATCCAAGAGGAGATGGTTAGCGACTTGCTGCACCACTTAGACATACACAAGTCTACGGGGCTGGATGGGATACACCCAAGGGTATTGCGGGAGCTGGCAGAAGTGCTCACCAAGCCACTTGCCATCATCTATCAGCAGTCCTGGCTAACCGGGGAGGTCCCAGTTGACTGGAGATTGGCAAATGCGACCCCCATCTACAAGAAGGGCCGGAAAGAGGACCCTAGGAACTACAGGCCTGTCAGTCTGACCTCGGTGCCGGGGAAGGTTATGGAGCAGATCATCTTGAGTGCCATTATGCAGCACGTGTGGGACAACCAGGTGATCAGGTCCAGTCAGCATGGGTTTATGAAAGGCAGGTCCTGCTTGATGAACCTTATCTCCTTCTGTGCCGAGGTGACGCGCTTAGTGGATGAGGGAAAGGCTGTGGATGTCGTTTACCTGGACTTTAGTAAAGCCTTTGACACTGTTTCCCACAGCATTCTCCTGGAGAAACTGGCTACATATGGCTTAGACCGGTGTACTCTTCGCTGTTTAAAAAAATTGTCTGGATGGCCGTGCCCAAAGAATTGTTGTCAATTGAGTTAAACGCAGTTAGCGGCGGTTCACAAGTAGTGTTCCCCAGAGCTCAGTAGTGGGGCCAGTTCTCTTTAATATCTTTTATCAGTGATCTAGACGAGGGGATCGAGTGCACCCTCGGTCAGTTTGCAGATGACACAAAGTTGGGAGGGAGCGTTGATCTGCTTGAGGGTAGAAAGGCTCTACAGAGGGACCTGGACAGGCTGGATCGACGGACCGAGGCCAATTGTATGAGATTCAACAAGGCCAAGTGTCGGGTCATGCGCTTGGGTCACAACAACCCC
Source organism: Hemiprocne comata (assembly GCA_020745705.1). Classification (NCBI taxonomy): domain Eukaryota; kingdom Metazoa; phylum Chordata; class Aves; order Apodiformes; family Apodidae; genus Hemiprocne; species Hemiprocne comata. The sequence continues at coordinate 809,666 of CM036615.1, read as the reverse complement.
ATGCAACGCTACAGGCTGGGGGAAGAGTGGCTGGAAAGCTGCCCGGAGGAAAAGGACCTGGGGGTGTTGATCAACAGTCTGCTGAATATGAGCCAGCAGTGTGCCCAGGTGGCCAAGAAGGCCAACAGCATCCTGTGTGACCAGCAGACTAGGGAAGTGATTGTCCCCCTGTACTGGGCACTGGTGAGGCTGAGGGGAGACCTTATCGCTCTCTACAACTACCTGAAAGGAGGTTGTATTGAGGTGGGGGTCGGTCTCTTCTCCTAAGTAACAAGTGATAGGACAAGAGGAAATGCCCTCAAGTTGCACCAGGAGAGGTTTAGATTGGAAATTAGAAGAAACTTCTTCACTGAAAGGGTTATCAAACACTGCAACAGGCTGCCCAGGGAGGTGGTTGAATCACCATCCCTGGAGGTGTTTAAAGGACACGTAGATGTGGTGCTTAGGTACATGGTTTAGCACTGGCCTTGGTAGAATTAGGTTAATGTTAGAACTCGATGATCTTAGAGGTCTTTTCGAACCAGAACGATTCTGTGAATCTGTGAAAATAAAATTAGTATTTTAAATTTTAAAAATATGAACTGTCAAATTCGTTCATTATCCTTTACTAAGAAATTCATCTTTCACTTCCTTTTCTGGTACTTAGTTAAACTGAACAGGAGCTTGAACAGGGAAAACATTTATTGGAAAAATAAATTTTGTATAGAAGAAAAACTGGTGGTGGAAGCGCATATCAGGGAGGGATAGGACCATTGGGCTGACTTTGGATAGAGGATGGAGATTTGAGAGATCTGAGTTCTGATAAATGCATACCTTATGTGAAAGTGGAGAAAGAAGAAAGGGAGAACAGGATCAAAATCTTCGGAATAAGGGTAGGAGAAGGAGGGTATGAGAAATGTTAATTCTATGTGATATAGAGGGATTGTTACCAAATATAGTAATTCTTATTCTTTGTTTTTTACTAACATGTTACGGAATAATTTTTTTAAAAAACAAAACTTCCTTCAAGTTTCTTTTTTCCTTTCAAAACTGGATTGTTTCTCTTTTTCTTTTTTTTTTTTCTTTTCTCCTTTATCTTTTCTGAGATTGTCATGATGTACAAGTGCATTTTGTATGGTTATCTCTAGTGTTTCTCACTTTTATTTTGAAAGGAAAGGAAGTCCAGAAATTAGGGTTTTAATCTGGAGACCTACGCTCAGTTCCCTGCTGTGTTGCAGATTGTATGTATGGTCTGGTCTGGAGCAAATTATTTGAATGTTTCCAGGGACGGGGTATCTACAACCTCTCTGGGAAACCTGTTCCCATTACCTCTTGTCCTATCACTACAGGCCCTACTAAAAAGTCTGTCCCCATCTCTCTTATAAGCCCCCTTTAAGTATTGAAAGAAAGAAGAAGAAATGTGTCAGTTGAAATAACTAGAAAAATTCGTGTCCTACTGGTATTTGTGACCTTTTGTTTTCTAACTGTCCTGGTTTGAGCCAGGATTAAGCTAATTTTCCTTTTACTGTGGTTTTTTTTTTTTCCTTCAGCAAGCTTTCCTTTAACTATCAACAAGTGTTCCAGCTAGTGGACTGATAACACTGGTATGTTTATGTTACTGCTGAGACTCCAAGGTCGCTTCTTAGCTCTGCCGCTACAGAGGCTACCGGGGCAGGAGAGTCGTATCTATGACCCCTGTTTCTTCTTCTCTTCCATCCATGGCCGGCGTCCGGGAAGGACCATCCATCCATCACCGTCGACCCCTAGGCTCAGGCATCCCTAACCCTCATAACTCTACCCTAAGCCCCTGTCTGCTCTGCTGTTATCTCAGACAGCAGTCTAAGACTTTTCGGGACTGCTCACAGTTAAGGAGAGTGCTGGGGGAGTTGCTGGGAGTGGGAGGAGGCAAGAGGCTTTTGCACATTCCTGAACATACTTGTATATAATTGTACATACAATTAAAGCTGTCTAGTTTAGGTTTCAATCCAGCAAAGTCTCTCTCCTTAATTCTCTCTCTCCTTCCCTACCTGGGTGGGAGGTGGAGGGGATCGAGAGCATTGTTGTCTCTGGTTTAATTGCCAAGGATGGCATGGTGCACATTCAGACATCAAATTCAACTATACAAAAAGGTCTGAAACCTTTTTTACAGATACTATACAGAATTTAAAAAAAAAAAACAGAAAGGTAATTCAAATCTTGAGGCATCCACAGAGAAAATATGATCAAGTAGACCTAAAATTAACAGCTGTGTGACTGTTAAACATACATTATATTATTTTATATCAACAGATTTAAGCTCAAGTTAACTTGAAACAAATGAATATGAAATACAGAAGTTGGAGTCCAACTGAATTATATATTGAATGCTTTTACAGGACATTACACCAATTCCAGAATAGGTAGCTGGAGATACACGCTCATGCTTTTTTGTTATTTTTATGTGTATATCACAAGAATAACGATTAAGGACTGTATCTTTCCCTCTTGCCGAGTTGCATATGACAATTCAGGCGGAGAGATAAGAGATGAGGTCAACAAATGCCTACAAAACTTAAAACAATCAACTTTCCGTTAAAGTTATCACAAAATTTAAAACAATAAGAACGGTTTAATTACATTTCAGATCTGAAAATAGAAGGGAGTAGAAAACCACTGCAGAACATGCTAAATAAGAAGAATGAAACAAGAAGGGAAAAAAAAAGTCATTTTCAGGAAACATAGGAAGAACCCACTCTAGAATTAAAATAAGTGAGTCCACAAGGTGGCAGAAAAGAGACAGAAAAAAGCCAACAAGTTTTCTTATATTAAGACAAACATCTAGCTTTAATATCACTTCACCTAGCTACACGATAAAAAAGAGTCAGAAGTAAAACTTGAAAGAAGATACTAATTAATCCACTATAGCTCATTTTATATGCTTACAATCTTGTATAAGGATGTATTTATATATTCAAAATAGTAAGCATGCAGTTTGAAATATTTCCTATGTACTTTCTACATAGTATCTGAGTATTTTGTAATTTCATAATAATTTTTTAAAGTCTATACTAATTTACCTTTAACAATAAAAACACCCACTCCTAAACTCCACTCATTTCTGATATTTGGGGGTTTCTTGTTTGTGTTTTTTTACCAACAGTGATATAATATTATAACTTAGTAGTATTTTACTAATACCTAAAATCACTAGGGTATGTTTCAAACAAAATTAAATAAGAAATGTTTTATATATACACACACACACACACACACACACAAAACCCTGTCTATCATCATAGTACCTAAGTGCTACAGCTATAGTAGAAGCACACAGAAAGAAAAGCAGACATTTAAATAAGTAACCCCTAAATCATTTATGATGTAAAAGTTCAAAAATAAGCCTTTAAACTCTCTGAAACCCACCTTAATATCTATATATTGAGTGCAGAAAACACACAATGGGCTAATGGAGATTTTACTCAAGAAAAGGCTGCTACATCAAGCTTCCTATCTCTCTCTGCTTTTAACATTACTACCTGTTAACCACCTGTTATAATTTCAAATATATGCCTATAGGAAATCTGTTTAACATCTCATTCCTAATTACTGGCAGAGACAGAACAATACCTATACAATACCTATGCAAAACTTGAGGCCATATGATAAATGCTTATTTAATTTGGGTCACATGTTTCATTCTATTGTGGCAGTAAGCAGTGTTGGGAAATGTAGTAAAAAGATCAGAAATTACTAAGAAAATAATAAAACAGCTGAGATATTAGTCAAATATATTTCAGAATTAATTTGATCTTTTACTTATAAATAAACAAATAGGCTACACTGACAACTGCATGGCTAACAAATGTACATGATCTCACTCAAACTAGATCAAAATTATTAAATCTGTGCATAAATAAAGACTTTATGTCTCCTTATAGTGGTTGTTAGATCATGTAAAATTTGTTTCTTATAGTTTTTGTACTGTGTCTGGCTGGAATAGAGTTAATTTTCTTCATAGCAGTCCATATCACAGAATCACGTAATGTTAGGGGTTGGAAGGGGCCTCAAAAGATCATCTAGTCCAACCCCCCCTGCCAGAGCAGGGTTTTAAAACATATGAATTAGACCTAAATACACCAAGAATGCAGATAATCTGTAGGTTTAAGTGTGCCTTGCAAGTCCAAGTTCCAAGTATATGCTGGCTGCTTACTGACTTCATGTTTAGACAACTTCTGTCTGTTTACCTGCTTCAATAGATTTGTTGGTCCAGATGACTGAGGATCATTAACGTAGGGGTGTGCTGTGGATATTTAGTTTTTCTGATGTTCCAACTGACTCATAAAGATTCAGATTATTTTAACCAGTTCATTCAGAATGCAACTAATTGAATTAGCACAGTTTTCTCATCATTTTATAGAACATCACTATATAGAACATCTCTCATATATCCCTTGGGGAGGAGGTCAAATATTCAACTTGCAATAGAAAGGACTGTTCTTTTCAGTGATAATCTCCAATGTATACACAATAACTACTGATATTCCTTTCCATATATTTTAAAAGGAATTACAAATCTATGTAGCAGATAAAACATTTTATTCCTTAATTCTGAGATTCCTTGTGCTAGGCAGACCAAAATCTTACTTTTGAGAGGAATGCTGGTCTATGCAGTGAAGACACTTATCTAAGAATCTGGAGATTTATATTCAGCACCCTGATTTCCCAGTCTTCCTTTCATGACCTTGATTAAGTCCCTTTCCTTGCTCAATTTTCCCATTTATAAATTCAAGACAATTGTAATTCCCAGCCTTGTAGGCATAAGAGGAACTACACTGAAGTCTCTGATCTGCTGAGATACAACGGTAAAAGGATAATAGTACACAGTGCATTAAATAGAAAGCACTGACTGGAACAAATAAACTGTCAGAACTCATTACCTATCCACATATGCTCTGGTTAATAGTAGGAGTAATAAATCAAACCCCATGTGTCTTGTCACTTAACCCCAAACAGCCTTACAGTGGGTACGAAACACTAATAGCAATTATCTAAACTTAGGCATCCATTTTTAGAATAACTCGGCACAAGATGGTAATCATTGAACTGTAGCTCATTTAGTAAGATAAACCATAAAATGTAGTATTGATGCCAAAGACTGGCTTTCCTCAAGGCTAAATAACAACCTTGACGTTCCTGGTGCCAAGAGACTCAGTATTGATGAAGACTATATCAGAATAAATATTGGAAGAAGCACCAGAGTCTTGCTAGTAGTAGGTGTTTGTTCACCACACTGTTATAACGTTTGTACCTTAGAATCATAGAATCATAGAATCTTTTATCAATAGTTCCCTAAGAAGAAAGGATTATTTTCTTTTCCACTTGTTAAGAGACATGGATTTACTTTTGTTGCTTTTAATAAAGAGGCAAGATGTCCAATTTCTGTTACAGAATCCAAAATCAGTATTGTTCACCAGAAGACTGAGGATCTATAGAGCTCAGTGCACTTTTAGCAGAAGGAAACAGAGGAAATAGAGAACATTTTAAAGACAAGTGACCTCATGTATACCATAGGAATTAAAATGATTCAAGATCTTCAGTGTAAAAATAGAAAGGAGCTTATTTATCCTAATTTTACAACAAACTAACAGTGGTAATCAACTACAGCAAAGATCTCTTTTCAGTAGACAACAGTTTCAGATACACATTGTTCTATCTCTGTCTAGTATGAAATCAGAAAAACTAAGAGGCTGAGACTGACTGACTGTCCAAGTAACACCTCTCTCTCTCCCCCCCCCCCCCCCCCAAGTGACTGAACAGGGAAAGATGAAAAAGTCTTCAAAAAGAATTAAAAGAGACATTATGGGGGCAAATACAGGAGTTTACCAGTAGAATTTGGTCTCATCGTACCCTTAAAGAGACAGAAAGAAGTGTCACCTCTCTTCTAAGCAGAAATAATACTCACAAAACTCATCTTTGATTACTGAATGCCCATTTCCTTTTGTATTCTCTGTACACTTTTCACTAAGTATTTAAGCAGTCCCTTAACAGCTCATCAAGAGATGGCTTTCCCTCAGTGTATTGGAATTCTATTAAAACAACTACTGAAATTACATTTCTCAAATCAATGACACTAAATTATATATCTGAATTGAGAAACAATTAGAATGATACTTTGATTATTAAAGTCAAAACCAGTTGACTTAATCCATGGCATGTGTACCTTACATACTGAAGGAGAAATATAGAAGAAAACTGACATGTCTAAGAAAAAACTGCAACGTAAAGTCAAAATGGATTAACAGAATAATGTAACAGTCAACACAAAATGTCTTAAAACATTATTACCTGATGCATTATATTTTCCAACAATGCAAGTTTTCTCAAAGATCGAAAGTTCAAAATAATATTTTGAAAAAAAAACAAATTAAAACATATGTGGCATAACCCTGGTAGGCAGCTAAGCACCACACAGCTGCTTGCTCACTCTCCCTCCAGTGGGATGGGGGACAGAACTGGAAAACTTATGGGTTGAGATAAAGGTAGTTTCATAGGTAAAGCAAAATCTGCACATGCAAGAAAAGCAAAATAAGAAACCCATTCACTACTTCCCATTGGCAGGCAGATGTTTAGCCATCTCCAGGTAAGCAGGGCTTCATAACACATAACGGTTACTTGGGAAGACAAACACCATCACTCAACGTCCCTCCTTCCTCCTTCTTCCCCACAGCTTTTATATCTGAGCATGACATCATATCATATGGAATATCCCTTTGGTCAGTTGGGGTCAGCTGTCCCAGCTGTGTCCCTCCCAACTTCTTGTGCACCCCCAGCCTACTCACTGGTGGGATGGTGTGAGAAGCAGAAAAGGCCTTGACGCTGTATAAGCACTGCTCAGCGATAACGAAAACATCCCTGTATTATCAACACTGGTTTTGTCACAAATCCAGAACATAGCCCCATACCAGACACTATGAAGAAAATTAACTCTGTCTCAGTCAAAACCAGCACAATTAGTCAAGGCCACCATCAGAACGTGACTTTTGTTCTTTTATCCTTTTACTAGCTTCCTCTCAAGTTAAAGTGTTACTGTTGATATTCCAGGTTCAGTGGTTTAGGATGGGAGCTGCATCACCAATCAGATTCCCATCCCACCAAAGCAGCTAGATTCTTCTGATTCAGTGCAATTTATAAAAGCTAGGGCAGAATGTAGGGGAGAAAAGAAAATGGTATTTTCTTGAAATTTAGTAAATCATAGAATGGCTAGGGTTGGAAGGGACGTTAAAGATCATCTAGATCCAACCCCCCTGCATGGGCAGGGACACCTCCACTAGATCAGGTTGCTCAGAGCCCCATCCAACTTGCCCTTGAATACTTCCAGGGATGGGGCTTCCACAACTTCCCTGGGCAACCCGTGCCAGTGTTATACCAACCTCATAGTGAAGAATTTCCTCCCAATGTCTTATCTAAATCTACCCTCTTTAAGTTTTAAACCCTTAGCCCTCATCCTCTCACTACATGCCCTCGTAAAAAGTCCCTCCCCAGCTTTCCTGTAGGCCCCCCTCAGGTACTGGAAGGCTACTATGAAGTCTCCCCGGAGCCTTCTCTTCTCCAGGATGAACAACCCCAACTCTCTCAGCCTGTCTTCATAGGAGAAGTGCTCCAGCCCTCTCATCAGCTTTGTGGCCCTCCTCTAGACTTGCTCCAACATCTCCATGTCCTTCTTATGTTGGGAGCCACAGAGCTGAATGCGGTACTCCAGATGGTGTCTCAACCCCTGAGGAACGCCACTCATCACTGATCTCCACTTGGATATCGAGCCGTTGACAGCAACTCTTTGAGTGCGACTATCCAGACAATTCCTTATCCACTGAGTGGTCCACTCATCAACTCCATGTCACTCCAATTTTGAGACAAGGATGTTCTGTGGGACAGTGTCAAATGCTTTGCACAAGTCCAGGTAGAGGACATCAGTTGCTCTTCCCTTGTCCACCAGTGCTGTAACCCCATCATAGAAGGCCACCAAATTTGTCAGGCACTATTTGCCCCTAGTGAAGTGTCATGGTTTGGCACCGAGTTGGCAGTCGATTCACCCCCCCCTCCCCTAAGGTAGGGAAAGAGAGAGAAAAATGAGAAAGAGAGGCTTTCTGGGTTGAAAAGTGAAACAGATTGATTTTAATTATTAGTGATAAATGGAGTATATATATATTTGTAAAGGGATGTGCAACACCCGATCCCCTCCCTCCTCCCCCAGCGACTCTCACAGCAACTCTTCTTCCTGGTGACTCCCAGCTGAAGGGGGGAGTGTCCGGGCGCACGGACGGGGTCCTCGGATGTCGGCTGTAAAGAAGAAAAATGAAAAAAAAAAAAAAGAGAGAGAGAGCCAAAGAGAGGGCGATAGAAGCGACAGTAAGCAGAAAAGTGAGAGAAAAAGGAAAACGGAAGGCTTGACTTCCGTGATGTCTTAACCTATACCGAAAGCCAAATAGAGAAAATATTATGAGAAGGGAATATTCTGATTTGCTGATCCTGCCTTTGCTCTAATCTGCTCCCCCGAAGGGGGGGAGGCTGCAGACAGTCAGAAGTGACCTTGGTTGTTATCAGTCCAGTGGCGCTGCTAAAAGAAGTTCACTGAAAGAAAAAAAATCAGCAAAGTGAAAGTTCGCTTCACCCTGGCTCAGACTAGGACATTCCACCCCTATTCCATTCTCATAATATTTTACACCGAGTCTATAAATTGTCAAATTAAGAATTCTCTCCTAGTGTTAGATTTCCTTGAGGTACATATTGAACTTCACCATCTTCCATCATTACACACCAAGTATGTCCAGGTCCCTGAGCAAAAGCAACACCCTGGACAGGTTTGCCCTTGCCTGAAGCAGGGTAAACCCAAACACTTTTTCCCAACAGATTTCTTTCACATACCACAGGGACTTTATCCCCATCCACCGTTTGCAAAAAGTCTGACTGAGCAGGACCAGTTCTACTGATGGATCCCCTGATATTAAATAGCCAAGTGGCCTTTGCTAAATTTTTGTCCCAATTCTTAAAGGTTACACCTCCCATTGCCTTCAGGGTAGCCTTCAACAGACCATTGTACCTTTCAATCTTCCCCGAGGCTGAAGCATGGTACGGGATATGGTATAGCCACTCAATACCATGTTCTTTGGCCCAGTCAGCTGCAAGATTGTTCTTGAAATGAGTCCCATTGTCCGACTCAATTCTCTCTGGGGTGCCGTGTCGCCACAAGACCTGCTTCTCAAGGCCCAGGATGGTGTTCCGGGCTGTGGCATGAGGCACAGGATATGTTTCTAACCATCCTGTACTTGTTTCCACCATCGTAAGCACATCGGACTTACCCTGGCGGGTCTGAGGCAGTGTGGTATAGTCAATTTGCCAGGCCTCCCCATACCTGTACTTTGACTATCTCCCTGCTTAATTGCAGCGCACGTTTCACAGTCGTGGATAACCTGCGCAATAGCGTCCATGGTTAAGTTCACCCCTCGGTCACGAGCCCATCTGTATGTTGCATCTCTGCCCTGATGACCTGAGGCGTCATGGGCCCATCAAGCTAAAAACAGCTCACCTTTGTGTTCCCAGTCTAAGTCTATTTTAAACACTTGGGCAGCCTCATCTGCTCATTGGTTGTGTTGATGTTCCTCATTAGCTCAACTCAGAGGCACGTGTGCATCTACATGATGCACTTTCACAGCCAATTTCCCTACCCGAGCAGCGATGTCTTTCCATAGGTCAGCCACCCAAACTGGCTTACCCTTTCACTGCCAGTTGTTCTGCTGCCACTGTTTTAGCCACCCCCACAAGGCATTCGCTACCATCCATGAGTCAGTGTAGAGATAGAGTCTTGGCTACCCTTCTCGTTCAGCAACATCTAAAGCCAGCTGGATGGCTTTTACTTCTGCAAACTGACTTGATTCTCCTTCTCCTTCATCTGCTTCTGCAACAAGCCATGTAGGATTCCATACGGCAGCTTTCCACCTCCGATGGTTTCCTACAAGGCGGCAGGAGCCATCAGTGAACAGAGCATATTGCTTTTCAGCCTCAGACAGTTGATTGTATGGTGGGGCTTCTTCGTCTCGTTTCACCACTTCTTGAGGTGGCATTCCAAAATGTGTGCCTTCTGGCCAGTCTGTAATAGCTTCTACGATCCCAGGACGATTGGGGTTCCCTATCCTAGCCCGCTGGGTGATTAAAGCAATCCATTTACTCCAGGTAGCATCGGTGGCATGATGCATCTAGATCCAACCCCCCTGCATGGGCAGGGACACCTCCACTAGATCAGGTTGCTCAGAGCCCCATCCAACTTGCCCTTGAATACTTCCAGGGATGGGGCTTCCACAACTTCCCCGGGCAACCTGTGCCAGTGTTATACCAACCTCATAGTGAAGAATTTCCTCCCAATGTCTTATCTAAATCTACCCTCTTTAAGTTTTAATCCCTTACCCCTCATCCTCCCCCTAGTAAAAAGTCCCTCCCCAGCTTTCCTGTAGGCCCCCCTCAGGTACTGGAAGGCTACTATGAAGTCTCCCCGGAGCCCTCTCTTCTCCAGGATGAACAACCCCAACTCTCTCAGCCTGTCTTCATAGGAGAAGTGCTCCAGCCCTCTCATCAGCTTTGTGGCCCTCCTCTAGACTTGCTCCAACAGCTCTGTGTCCTTCTTATGTTGGGGGCTCCAGAACTGGACACAGTACTCTAGGTGGGGTCTCATGAGAGCCGAGAAGAGGGGGATAATCACCTCCCTTGACCTGCTGGCCATGCTTCTTTTGATGCAGCCCAGGACACAGTTGGCTTTCTGGGCTGCAAGTGCACGTTGCCGGCCCATGTTGAGCTTCTTGTCCACCATCACCCCCAAGTCCTTCTAAATGAGAAGTTAAGCACTAGCATGCTTAACACCTCCCTTTGCAAGCAAACTTTCCCACCACATCAAGTAGAGAATAACAAAATAAAAACGAATAGATAGACTCAGCACAACTAGATATTGCTCTATCCAGTGAAGTCAAAAGAATGGAAAAGTTATTGAAATAGTTATGTATTTTATTACAACATCCAACAGGTAATTAAACACAAGTTACTTTGGCCAGAAAACATAGTCCTGGATATGAACCTACTTATGATCTAGCTTCATCCACATTACACAAAACGTATTTTCCACTAGCTCATGTTTCCCTAATTCTCAAGGTCAAGACAGATGCACATCATAATGGAAATCTGTGTTTGTTTTTTTAATTGAAAAAATAAAATCATTTTGGAATGAGTCTTCAAATACTTCTTAGTCAAATATCCAACACCATTCTGGAAGTTCCTTTTTTTTTCTTCAATATACCTCAGATTCACAACTGACTTTCAGTGAAGCCACTGAGGTGAGGGACACCATAGCGAGGGATCGTGCCGGTGCCGGTGGACCCCTTCTGCAGCGGCTAAACCGCAAGGAAAACCTCGGCAAAACCAAGGAAGAGAAGGCGAGAGAGAGAGAGAGAAGCGGAGAGGGGGAGGGAGTCAGTCCTAGCCCCTGTCCCTGGGCGGCGAGTGAGAGCTTCTGGGGAGCGGCAGCTCTGACTCACCGTGGGTGGAGACAAAGGGACGGCGGCCTGCCCCCCCCCTCAGGTAGAAAAGCAGCCCCTAGGGAGCGCCGGCGACCAGAAGTAGGCAAACAGGGCGTGGCGCGGTAGAAGGGCGTGGCGCGGCAGTTTGCGCAGGCAGGGCGCAGGCCCCCTCTTGGTTCAGGGTAAGAACTCGGCTAGTGATCATCCCCCCCTTGAAGAGGACCTAGCCATGGTATCCACTCAGGCAAACACTGTTGCAAGGAGGACAGTGGCAACCCAGACAGAGGTCCCTCTCAAGAATGCAGCTGTCCAGGTCTCTGGCTGCACAGAATGCCTCAGCCTGGCAGTCATATCGGAGGATAGCAGAGAGACCACCTGCGTACGCTGTGACCAGGTGAATGATTTACTCAGCCTAGTGGCTGAGCTGAAAGAGGAGGTAGAGAGATTACGAAGTATCCGGGATTGTGAAAGAGAAATAGATTGGTGGAGTAATACCCTACCATCCTTGAGACAAAGCCCCAAGGGAGAGGTTTCACGAGAAGTAAAGGATCCTCTGCCTTCCTGTCACCTGGCAGAGGTAGGGGACCTGAGAGAAGAGGGAGACTGGAAGCGGGTCCCTGCTCGAGGCAACAGGCAAACCCGCTCCAGGCTTCCCTCACCTCCACGTGTACCCCTACAGAACAGGTATATGGCCCTGGATCAGGAAAATCAGGTAATTGAGGTTACTGACAAAGGTCCGTCCAGGGAGTTGCCAAGGCAGTCTGCCCCATGCATCAGGACTGCCTCTGTTAAGAACAAGAGGAAGGTAACTGTTGTGGGAGATTGTCTTTTGAGGGGAACTGAGGGCCCTATATGCTGGCCAGATCCAACCCTCAGGGAGGTCTGCTGCCTCCCTGGGGCCCAGGTTAGTGATGTTACTGAGAAACTCCCAGGCCTGGTGCAGCCCTCTGATTACTACCCACTAGTGGTCATGCAGGTGGGTACTGATGAGGTTGACAAGGCAAGTCCTAGGGTGATGAAAAGGGATTTCAGAGGACTAGGCAGAATGCTTGCGGGATCGGGAGCACAGGTGAACTTTTCCTCAGTTCCTTCAATGGCAGGAAAAGCTGAAAGGACTAGGAAAACACGACTGATTAACGACTGGCTTAGAGGCTGGTGCTGTCAGATGAACTTTGGGTTTTTCAATCATGGAGATGTTTACAGGGCACCAGGTATGTTAGCGAATAATGGCATAGAGCTATCAACAAGGGGGAAAAGGATTCTTGGCCAGGAGTTGGCAGGGCTCATTGAGAGAGCTTTAAACTAGACTTGAAGGGGGGTAGGGGACAAAACTCCTGAATGGCTTGATGTACAGGACACCGGGCCCGCTGGCATTGAATGGGAAGACCCTGTCCTGCAGGGGAAAAAGGGTACTAAGGCAAGAGTTAGCAGGGCTCATTCACAGAGCTTTAAACTAGATTCGAAGTGGGAGGGGATTGTAGCTGGGTTTGAACTAGTGGGGCATTCTTCTACTATTACTGAAGACCAGAAGGCCTCCCGCCTCCCAAGGGTGCCACCAGCGTGCTCAGCTCGCTCCCTGAAATGCCTGTACACCAATGCACACAGCATGGGGAATAAACAGGAGGAGTTAGAGGTCTGTGTGCGGTCTAAAGGTTATGATCTGGTGGCAATTACAGAGACATGGTGGGACAGCTCACATGACTGGAATGTGGTCATGGATGGCTATGTCCTTTTTAGGAAAGACAGGTCAGTGAAGCGAGGTGGTGGAGTTGCTCTTTATGTGAGAGAGCAACTAGAATGTATTGAGTTCTGTCCAGGGGCAGATGAGGAGCAAGTGGAAAGTCTGTGGGTACAAATTAAGGGGCAGGCTGGCATGGGTGATACAGTTGTGGGGGTCTATTACAGACCTCCTGATCAGGACAAAGGAGTTGATGAGGCTTTCTACAGGCAGCTGAAAGCAGCCTCGCAATTACAGGCCTTGGTCCTTGGGGGGATTTTAACTACCCCGATATTTGCTGGAAGGCCTACACAGCCAGCCTTTCACAGTCTAGGAGGTTCCTCCAGTGCATTGATGATAACTTCTTAATGCAAATGGTGGACAAACCAACTAGGAGAGGAGCACTGCTGGATCTCGTACTCTCCCACAAGGAGGGTCTGGTTGAAGCAGTGATGGTCAATGGCAGACTTGGCTGCAGTGATCACGAGATGGTGGAGTTCAGGATCCTGTGTGGGAGGAGTAGAATACCTAGCAAGACCACAACCCTGGACTTCCGCAGGGCCAACTTTGGCCTCTTCAAACAATTGTTAAGGGAAGTCTCATGGGAAAGGGTACTAGGTGGTAAAGGGGCTCAAGCTAGTTGGTCAACATTCAAGGACCACTTCTCCCAAGCTCAGGATCAGAGCATCCCAATGGGTAGGAAATCAAGTAAGGGAGCCAGGAGACCAGCATGGTTAAACAAGGAACTGCTGGGCAAATTCAAGTGGAAAAAGAGAATCTATGGATCATGGAAGGAGGGGCTGGCCACTTGGGAGGAATATAGGACTGTTGTCAGAGGATGTAGGGAGGCAATTAGGAAAGCTAAGGCCTCCTTGGAACTTAATCTTGCAAGTGAGGTCAAAGACAATAGAAAGGGCTTCTTCAAATACATTACAGATAAAACTAACACTAGAGGCAATATAGGCCCACTGCTGAATGAGGTGGGTGTCCTGGTGACAGAGGATATAAAGAAGGCAGAGGTACTGAATGCCGCCTTTGCCTCTGTCTTTAATCCTGCAGACTCTCCCCAGGAGCCCCAGATCCCTATAGCCCCAGGAGTCAGGATAAAGGAGGAGTTTGCTTTGGTAGATGAGGATTGAGTTAGGGATCAGTTAAGCAATCTGGACATCCATAAATCAATGGGTCCGGATGGAATGCACCCGCGGGTGCTGAAGGAGCTGGCGGAGGTCATTGCTAGGCCACTCTCCATCATTTTTGGTAAGTCGTGGGCGACAGGAGAGGTGCCTGAGGACTGGAGGATAGCAAATGTCACGCCAGTCTACAAAAAGGGCAAGAAGGAGAACCCGGGTTACTATAGACCAGTCAGCCTCACCTCCATCCCTGGAAAGGTGATGGAACAACTTATTCTTGGCACTATCTCTGGGCATATCAAGGATGAGGGGGTCATTAAGAGCAGTCAACAAGGTTTTACCAAGGGGAAGTCATGTTTGACCAACCTTATAGCCTTCTATGAGGAAGTAACTAGGTGGATAGATGATGGTAGAGCGGTAGATGTGGTTTATCTTGATTTCAGTAAAGCATTTGACACTGTCTCCCACAGCATCCTCGTAGATAAGCTAAGGAAGTGTGGTCTTGATGATCAGGTAGCGAGATGGATCGTGAACTGGTTGAAAGGAAGAAGTCAGAGAGTTGTGGTCAATGGGACAGAATCTAGTTGGAGGTCTGTGACTAGTGGAGTCCCTCAGGGGTTGGTATTGGGACCGGTACTGTTCAATATTTTCATCAACGACCTGGATGAGGGAACAGAGTGTACCCTCAGCAAGTTCGCTGATGACACTAAGCTGGGAGGAGTGGCTGACACACCAGAAGGCTGTGCTGCCATTCAGCGAGACCTGGACAGGCTGGAGAGTTGGGCGGGGAGAAACTTGATGAAATTCAACAAGGGCAAGCGTAGAGTCTTGCATCTGGGGAAGAACAACCCCATGTACCAGTACAGGTTGGGGGCTGACCTGCTGGAGAGCAGTGTAGGAGAAAGGGACCTGGGGGTCCTGGTGGACAGGAGGATGACCATGAGCCAGCAATGTGCCCTTGTGGCCAAGAAGGCCAATGGCATCCTGGGGTGCATTAGAAAGGGTGTGGTTAGTAGGTCAAGAGAGGTTCTCCTCCCCCTCTATTCTGCCTTGGTGAGGCCGCATCTGGAATATTGTGTCCAGTTCTGGGCCCCACAGTTCAAGAAGGACAGGGAACTGCTTGAAAGAGTCCAGCGCAGAGCCACAAAGATGATTAAGGGAATGGAACATCTCCCTTATGAGGAAAGGCTGAGGGAGCTGGGCCTCTTTAGCTTGGAGAAGAGGAGACTGAGGGGCGACCTCATCAAAGTTTACAAATATGTTAAAGGGGAGTGTCAGGATGATGGAGCCAGGCTTTTTTCAGTGACGTCCAGTGATTGGACAAGGGGCAATGGGTGCAAACTGGAGCATAGGAGGTTCCATGTAAATATCAGAAAAAACTTCTTTACTGTGAGAGTGACAGAACACTGGAACAGGCTGCCCAGAGAGGTTGTGGAGTCTCCTTCGCTGGAGACATTCAAAACCCGCCTGGACGCATTCCTGTGTGATGTGCTCTAGGTGACCCTGCCTGGCAGGGGGGGTTGGACTAGATGATCTTTCGAGGTCCCTTCCAACCCCTAGGATTCTGTGATTCATTTTGACATGCATCTCTTTCTTCTATCATTATCTGTCACTTCTGAACCAACAGACATAAATCTATGGACATGAAAACTCCACATCTCTTAAAATAGCCATCAACAAAGACTATTTTCCAGGTTTTGTTCACTCCAGATAAAACCAGTACTGATTCACAGAAATACTGCTTTATAGTCTCTTGCAACTACCTTTCCTGCATAAGCCATTTTAGCTTTGAAATCCCCAGTGACATGTCATTAAAAGAGATGCAACATACTCAAATATTGCTTTGTCATGGGCAAAACAGTCTCAATTTAGGGAGTTTTTACTTAATGTACTACCAAGTAACACAAACATCGCTGATGGGAGGGGGAATAAAAGAGAGAACATAAACAGGCACAGAAATACCTTTCCTCCCTGTTTCCCAGACTTGACTTCAGCCAAACACCTATCCTCCCCTTCCTAGTCTCAACTTCCCTATAAGGAACCCTATGGTTTTGTCTATCACTCTGTGCTTCTTTATTCATTCTCCTCTGCTGCACTTCACTTCTTACTCTTTTTCCTCTGCTCCAGCATGGGTTGTCCGTGTCTCACAGGTGACCCTGCTCTTGCATAGGTCCTCTGTGGGCCACAGTCCCTTCTGACATGTACCTCTCTGGCACGGAGCACCTCCTTCCAAGAACATCTCTCTACCCATGTTTCCAACTGCAAGTCTTCAGCAGCGCATCTCCAGCAATGTGTCTCCTGCCCCTAGTGACTTCAGCTTTCTTAAATATGTTTGACATGTAGATGTGGCACTTAGGGACATGGTTTAGTGGTAGACTTGGCAGTGTGAGGTTTATGGTTGGACTCAATGATCTTAAGGGTCTTTTCCAACCTAAATGAGTCTATGATTTGAGCAGAAGCACCATGTGCTCCCCTGTTTGGCTGAAGTTCTGGCACAGGATGAGTTGTTTCCATCAGTTTCAAAGCAGTCTGGAATTGGCCATGACTGGCGCAGGGCAGTTCAGGGCCTCTCCCCACACGTCACCACTACACCCTCCCTCCTACTGAAACTCTGCAATTTATGCCCAAGTTTCAATTCACAACTGTCATAGTTTAGGCCCAGCCGGAAACAAAGAACCACACGGCTGCTCGCTCACTCCTCCCTCCACTGTAGGGTGGGGAGGAGAAAATCCAACAAAAAGCTCATGGGTTGAGACAAGAATAGGGAGGGTTCACTCACCAATTATGGTCACAGGCAAAACCGACTTGACTTGGGGAAAAAATAAATTTAATTTGTCACCAATCAAATCAGAGTAGGACAAAGAGAAACAAAACCAGATCTTAAAAAAAAAATCCCAAAACACAAACAACCTTCCCCCAGCCTCCCTCTTCTTTCCCAGGCCCAAATTACTTTGTTCCCAATTTCTCTACCTCCTCCCTCACAGCAGCGCAGGGGGACATGGAATGGGGATTGCAGTCAGTTCGTCACATGTTGTTTTCTGCCACTCCTTACTCCTCAGGGAGAAGGATCCCTCACAGTCTTTCCCTGCTCCAATGTGGGGTCCCTCCCATGGGAGAGAGTCCTTCACAAACTCCAACGTGTGTCCCTCCCACGAGGTTGCCCCTTCCCTGCTACCAAAACCCCGTCACACAGACCCAACAAAACAACCATATAAAAGTAGAGAATGCTAATAAAGTACTATGAATTTATGCGATACGGGTCCATAAAATTGGGCCCTCAGTATTTAATTAACATAAAACCAGGTCATTCATGTTCTTTGCCCTGTTTAGCAAATAATTGTGCCATAAACACAGTATATGATCCCAGAGCGAACACTGCTGTGGAGAACGGTCCGTCTTCTCCCCCCTGGGTGAATTCATTCTGGGAGGCTATCATGCATGTTGCAGTTGTATAGAAATAGCAGATGAGCCCCAGAAAATGGTCTTGTATTCATTCACAGAACTACATTAGTGCCAATGTAGATTTTTACTGATAAACCTTTAGTGTTTTAAAATTTCCTTCACACACAAAATACACTATATTTTTTAACATTCTGTAATGTTATTTAGCCTTACACTAACACCAGTTAAATGGATTTTCTTAGCTTTTTCATAGGACACAGTATTAGGTTTACGTGGCAAGGTTTTAATATCACGATGGGCTGCGTGGGTTTGGCCTCTGTGAGAAAAGGTAAGGGGCTGCCCTGTGCCAGACAACCAGTTCCAGCTGGTTTTCAGTGGACCAACTGCTGTCCAAAGCTGTACCAGTCAGCAAAGCCAGTGACACCTCTGTGTTAATATATTTCAGAAAGGGCAAAAGGATGCATAGGCAGTGGAAGGAGTGAGGAAAAAAGGTATGAGAAACAACACTGCAAATGTCAAGGTCAGAGAAGGAGGGGGAGGAGGTACTCCAGGAGCTGAAGCAGATATTCCCCTGCAGCCCATGGAAGAGACCGTGGTGGAGCAGGTATCCACATTAGAGCCTATGGAGGACCCCATGCCTGAGCAAGTGGATATGCCCTGAAGGAAGCTGCAGCCTGTGGAAAGCCCATGCTGGAGTAGATTCTCCTGACAGGAACTGCAGCCCATGCAGTCCATGCTCCACGCAGGAGCAGGGGAGAAGTGTGAGGAAGAACGGGTGGCAGGGAGGAACTGTTATTACTTACCATGACCCCCTCATTCCCCATCCCCTGTTCTGCTGCTGGGGGGACGGAGACATGGGACACAACAAGGGAGTTGGGAATGAAGGAGTGAAATTTAGCCTATGAAAAGAGGGGGAAGGGAAAAGGAGGTGTTGTTTTGTCTTTGTTTCTCTCTATCCAAATCAATTTTAACTGGCAATAAATTAATTTTCCCCAAGTCGATCTCCCTGTCTTTATATTGGCCCACAAGCTTTTTCATCTTATTTTCTCCCCAATCCTGTTGAGGAGAGGGGAGTAAGAGAACAGCTGGATGGGGGTCTGAACCAGCCAAGGTTAACCCGCTACAGACACAATACAAAAAATAAATTAAAAAAGCAAGCACATTATTAATCTCTTGACATATAGTTGGTTCTTCTGTTCTGTTTTTAGACATAATCTTTAATCTACACCTTTCATTTTGCTTTTATGCCATAAAATAAAGCTTTATGACATGCAAGGCATTCTTTTAGATGAATTTCTACCACTAGTTTTCTATTGAGGACATATGAAGTAATGCAATATCCTCGTTACATTTAACAAAGTGCAGTTTAAAACGAAAGTCCTGAATTTACGTGGCAAAGTTTTGGTAGTTGGAGGGGGGGTGACACCCTGCCCCTTGTCCAATATCAGCAGCATAGGCAGGATGCCGCCCACATTATTCATGTGAATTATGATTCTCACCAATCACACTACCATTGGTGGAGCCAAGGGGAGGCATAACACTTAATCACGCTCAAAAAGCATTTTCACGATTGCTGGTTGCTACCAGATGACCCAGCCATAGAATCATAGGATGATTTGGGTTGGAAGGGACCTTAAAGATCATCTAGTTCTAAGCCCCCTGCATGGGCAGGGACACCTCCCACTACATCAGGTTGCTCAGGGCCCTATCCAACCTGGCCCTGAACACTTCCAGGGAGGGGACATCCACAACTTCTCTGGGCAACCTGTTCCAGTGTCTCACCACCCTCACAGGAAAGAATTTCTTCCTAATGTCTAACCTAAATCTAACCTCTTTCAGTTTGAAACCGTTAACCCTCATCCTCTCACTACATGCCCTAGTAAAAAGTCCCCCTCCAGCTTTCCTGTAGGCCCCCCTCAGGTACTGGAAGTCTGCTCTAAGGTCTCCCTCGAGCCTTCTCTTCTCTAGGCTGAACAACCCCTACTCTCTCAGCCTGTCTTCATACGAGAGGCACTCCAGCCATCTCATCTCATCGTCTTTGCGGTGTGTCCATTCCCCATCTTCCTTACTGCCTCAATAAAGCTTTGTTTTATAACGTGTTGTCAGAATCTGTTAGTGTTTGCACTACAGGGGGTTGGACAGATGGCCTTTGTGAAGAAAGATCAGGGACTGCCACTGTGCCTAACAGAGATGGTCTCAGCAAGATCCATAACAGACCCACTACTGGCCAATGCTGAGCTAATCAGCAAAGCTGGTAGCGCCTCTGTGATAATATATTTAAGAAAGTGTAAAAAAGCTGCACAGCAGAGTGGGAGAGAGAAGGTGTGGGGGGGAAGTGTGAGAAACTGCCCTGCAGATCACCAAGGTCAGCGAAGGAGGAGGGGGAGGAGGGGGAGGAGGTACTCCAGAGCAGATATTGCCCTGCAGCCCATGGTGAAGACCATGCCAGAACAGGTGGATACACCCTGAAGAAAGCTACAGCCCATGGAAATCCCATGCTGGAGCAGGCTCTTGGCAGAAACTGTGGCCCATAGAGAGGAGCCCATGCAGAAGCAGGTTTTTGGGCAGGAACTGTGGTCTGTGGGGGACACATACTGGTTTTGGATGGGATGGAGTTAATTTTCTTCATAGCAACTTGTATAGTGCTGTGCTTTGGATTTGTGACTAAAACAGCATTGATAACACACTGGTGTTTTAGCTATTGCTGAGCAGTGCTTACACAGCATCAAGGCCTTCTCTGATTCTCACACTACTCTGCCAGTGAGTTGGGAGGGGACACAGCTGAGACAGCTGACCCCAGCTGACCAAAGGGATATTCCACACCATAGGATGTTGTGCTCAGCAATAAAAGCTGGGGGAAATGAGGGGGGATGGACATTCAGAGTTATGGTGTTTATCTTCTCAAGTTACCATTACCCATGCTGAGGCCCTGCTTTCCTGGAAATGACTAAACACATTTGCCAACAGGAAGTGGTAAATTAATTCCTTATTTTGTTCCGCTTACGTGTGCAGCTTTGCTTTACCCATTAAGTTGTCTTTATTGTAACCCACAAGTTTTCTCACTTTTGCTCTTCTAATTTTCTCCCTCATCCCGGTGTGGGGGTAGTGAGTGAATGACTGTGTGGTACTTAGCTGTGGGTTAACTCACAACAGCAGTCCTTTCCTGAAGGATTGTAGCCCATGGAAAAGGCCCACACTGGAGCACAGGAAAAGTGTGAGGAGGAAGGAGTGGCAGAGAGAAACTTTTATGAACTGACTGCAACTCCCCATTCCCCATCCCACCTGTGCCACTAGGGCAGGGGGGAGGAGGTTGAGGAGCTGGGAATGAAGCAGTGAATTTGAGCCTGGAAAAATCGGAGAGGAGATGGTTTAGTTTTTGTCTTTGATTCTCACCATCCAAATCTATTTTTATAATTAAATTGATTTAATTTTATCACATTAATTTTCCCCAAGTCAAGTCTGTTTTGCCCATGATGGCAACTGATAAGTGATCTCTCTATCTTCATCTTGACACACAAGCTTTTCTATCTTATTTTTTCCCCCCTGTCCTGTTGATGAGGGGGAATGAGAGAGCAGCTGGTTGGGCATCTGGCCAAGGTCAACCCAACATAATTTAGTTAAACGTTCATAGAGCAGTCATCATAATAAGCTAGTTCTGGATGCGGTTGAAACATTAACCTGCAAACCCAGTTACTCAGGTTTGTCCTGTAACAGTTGTATTAGGGAATGGTTATTCTAGAAGAAGAGAGTCTATAAGAAAATAAGTATATATACAATACATGATAAATTGGCTACTTGGGAGAAGGTGGACAGGGGAGTTGTATGAAGATAATAAAGACTGTTCTGGAAAATAAATGAAATCCTTACAGAAAATCAAAGTAATCTACATGATTTGAGAATACATACTTACCATCAGTTTTTATAAGGGAAGACATGAAAAATCCCAAATCTCCTCTGAAAAGGTCACTACTATAAGTTTTGTTGCTTATATAGTAAAAAGACCTTTAAAAAATTGAGCTATGAACAGCTGCATTATAAAAGATATTTTCTAGTTTGTCTTTTTTCAATGTTTGCTTTCTACTTACTTTCATTACTCAAACAACAAAAAAAAATCCCATTTTAACCTTCAAATTGCAATCCTTCAATTTCTGAGTCTCAGATATTCTCTCTTCCATCTTTGCTTCATCATCTTTCCTCTAAACTCTCCAATTTCAGTGGTAGTTGCTAGTTTACTACACTAATACCTCCTTATTGCAAAAATAACTGAATTGATAGTCTAATTATGTAATTCAGAAGGTTGTTCATACAAGTGCTTAACTCCCACTTAAATTAACTGAATTCACATTCTTAAAACTAAGTGCTTGCTAACAACTTCCCTAAAGACAGACAGACCTAAACACCTGCTTCAAATATGCTTTTTAAGTCCCCAGGTTAGAAAAATATGCCACATAAATATCATTCAAATATAAATACAAACATTTGTTTTACTGAATATATAATCTTCATCTACTAATATGCTTTGCAGTGAGAATTCTAATGTTGGTGATATCACAGAACACCACATTCTGAAATGGACTATTTGAGGTGGAAGGTACTATTCACATAGTCTGACTCAAGAGACTCATTTAACAAGGACTTTTTCAGAACGCAACACTAAAACATCCCAAGTCAAATGAGTAACATTAAAGTAGTTTATATTTCCATACAATGTTCTTATTCTACACTATGAAGGTAGAACTATTGCTCTTATTAATTTTTAAACTATGTTTTAAGCTGTTAGGACAGCTCTCTGCTATTCAGAAAAAAAATAAAATGGTGCTATTTTAATGAAATATAACATCCCAAAGAACTAAATTTGGCTTTTTATTATAGTTTCTGTCCTTTAGCAGAATTACACTTTAACTGTTCTAAAAGCAGACACAAGAATTGAACAAGGGTATTAATCTAATTTAGACTAAGATTTTGCTAGCATTTAAAAAAAATTTTTTTTAAGTTCTAGTTCTTAAGTCAGCCAGGTGAGAAATTTAAAACTTAAATATAGTTATACAAAGTAATGCATTTTACTATTTGTGAGAGAATTTCTGTGTCTCATTACATCTCCATGCCACCTACCTGCCCACATATATTCCACCTTTTTCACGCCTTTAATACAAAGGATTAAAAAAGGTAATACACTGACAGACTGGTATGACAGAGTAAATTTTTCCACCACTCAGTTTTATACAAATCTTCACAAGAATTTCATAAACCTTTTTGAAAAAGGTTAGAGTTTGATTTAAAATAGCCAATTGTCTGGTGTTTAGCAAATAAAATTTAAAAATTCAATATAAGATATTATATCAACATTCATCTCAAAATGATGTTCCAGTTGACTCTAAGATGTTTTTGTCAAACTGTTCTTATGGTTTTGCTTATTATTTTCAATCATAAAGATTCTGCAGGTCAAATTAGATATCTACAAATATCACTACAGGATCAGCATTTTCATTAATATTTCAGCAAATCCACTGGAGAAGGACTAAGAAATGACATGTAGAAGAAGTGACCATATGCCTTTTCTCTCCAATAAGTTGTTCTATGATAGCACAATTAATGACAGCTATAGGAAATAGGAAATCTAGCTAATGCCTTTTGCTCTTTAAATGTATCTGTATTACAAGAGTATAGGGTGTGGATGTTTACTGATTGGCCAGCTGTCTATTGCCAGATGGAATATATAACACCTGAGCACAGACTGCCTTTTCTTCAACAGTAGCATAAATTTAGTCTTCTCTCTCCCCAGATAATTATTTTGATTAAATTTGTGTTTTTGAAACCCCTACCTCTCTTTCAAATAAGGTGGAGGGTGGTATTTCCTTAGGAACATAAGAATAAAAAGATGTCTCAAAAGTTATCGGAAAGACTAAGATAATTAGTCTGTACAATACCGAATTTGTGTACCTCAAAACATTTCATACTACTTGGTCGAGGTTTTTTACAGGGACCTCAAAAAAGAATAACCAAATGAAGACTGCTCTGAAAGCAAAATGTTGGGGGGGGAAAGAAGCAAATCTTTTCCTAAGATAGCATTCATGAATGAGAACTGTTTTGTAACTGGTATTTTGTTTCTTCTCCAGAATTCATAAGCTTGCAATGTTTTTTCTAAAGCAAAATCAATCCTTTTTTTTTTTTTTGTCTATATTAGGATAATGGACTTATAAGACAAACCATAAAACTAAGTTGCCTCATCTCCTGCACTTTTAGGATTTAGCCTTGTAAAGAACACAGTAGCAACTTAAAGTCCAGAATCAAGCACCCATTTCCATCAATACAGGCAGAAAGATAAAGACTTAATAAGTAATTGCTACTTTACATTACTTTCAAGGACAGATCACTGCAACATGAAAAGCTACCCTATTGATTGTGATCTCAAAAGTGATAGAAAACAGCTTGGAAAACAGTCTAAAATTATTATATCTACACATCTATAGTTAAAGACATCTAGATATATTATACTGCAAAAATAGGTGTACTTTAAAACTTGCTAATGATTATATGAACTATATTTTACAGTCTTGATTTTTGTTAGATCTATTTTTTACTGAGAGCAAGTTTTTTCCTCTTTGTTGCTCAAGGATGTACTAGAGTTCCATATGCAAACATATAGTTTTGTTTATGTAAAACAGGACAGAGCCTCAAATTGTAAAGTCTGGTGAGACAGCTTAGTTGAATAAGTATTCCTCACATGAAGAAATTCAACCAGAACCAGGCCCCACTGAGATTAAACCAGCACTCCCCCCTCCCCACTATTATGGAGTATCTCCATCATCTGTGAGACTAGCATGCTTCTACAGTACAAATTGTCCACGTTTAATGATCCCTTTAGTCTTTTCCACTCAAAATCCTTCTCCCTCCCTCATTCCTTCTCAGCATGAAACTTTCAAGTACTCAATGCAAGTACTTGTTGTGCAAAAATCTAAGCAGACCTCAACTGAGCACACATACAGATAATTTCTAAATCATGTTAAAAATAATTTTAAAACTTCCTCAGGTTCTCTACTTGACAAAAAGGCAAATTCCTTAACAGGATTATTTTCACAATATGTTTGAAGAGGTTTTAAACAATCTTCAGTTTGCTGGGGTGAAAAATAGATCCTGAACTGCTGAATAAGCATTCTTTCTAGAAATTTGCAACTTGCTGAATGAGTCTTCTTAAAAATTAATTTTAAATTTCAATTTTGTGTATATTGAAATGATGCAGGTAATGTTTACATCCCAAAAGAAAATAGATTAACAAAAGAGTCACTGTAGGATATCCCTGCAGCTCAGCTGGATATACTTCAGAAATGTCTGCTACAATGCTTCCCAGCCTCACCACATCCCACTACCTCAAGTAAACTGTGAAACATCAAACCATGTGGAAGCAAAGCATCTAACAAGGAAAAAGAAAGAACAGTGGACAGGAAACAATTCACCAAAAAAGGAACCATACTGAGGAGATTAATAAAGATTGAAACTGAGTGCCAGCAAATACAGAAAACAGAATTATAAAATGTACACGAACTAACAAAACTAACAGCAATAATAAAAAAGCAAAGTAGGACTAAAACATAAATTG
This sequence comes from Hemiprocne comata, assembly GCA_020745705.1. Taxonomy (NCBI): domain Eukaryota; kingdom Metazoa; phylum Chordata; class Aves; order Apodiformes; family Apodidae; genus Hemiprocne; species Hemiprocne comata. Next base: position 784,304 of record CM036615.1, on the reverse strand, counting down.
CAAAAGCAAAGAAAATATTGACACAAAAAGATTTAAAGACTGACATTTAGTTTAATTTCTTATCTAGAAACAAAATTATCTAAATGTTCCAAGGATGTTCTTTAGCTTCCCGTTATCTGAATTCCAAATATCCCTTTAAAAATCTAGCATTTTGTCTTCAATTTCACAGGCTTGTATCTGCATGTTAGTAAACAATCATTCTAAAAAATTAATAATTGTTTTCCTAATATATTACTTTATAGTTAGCTCAAAATTAGGTTTAATTCAAAAAGACTGGTAATGTGATAAAACAAAAAGGAATCACTGAAGATAAAAATATCCCCGTTTTGTGCCATGTAAGTATGGGCATAAGAGGCAACTAAACATTTCTCATCATGGCACTAAATGTTAGAGAAACTAGAATAAATCCACGTAAAGCAATTATACAGGAAATACACATGAAAGTTATGTTAAGAATCAATGAAAAACACTGGCTAAGGGGTTATGAAGAACTAGATAGTTACACAATACTAGCGTTTCTCTTCTTTTAAATTAATTTTAAAATAGGTTAAAACCCACAGTAGATGCATTCTGTCATTGTTTTTCTACATAGCACTTTTATTGGGTAGCAGAAAAACATACGTTCATAAGAAAGCATGTACATTTTTTGTAAGAGGTGCACTTTGTAACATAGTATAAGCTAGAGTTATTTTCATAGTCTATTATCTTATAAGATCTACTGAGATAATACAATTTCATACAGAAACCGAATGACAACAGGAAACCACATGGATCAACAACATGGCACGGTTGGACCACCTTAATTAAGAAAACATACCCAGGTAGATGGTTCTTATTCCTATGGAACTATACATTAAAGACTTCTTTAGCTCTTCAGAAACAAATGTGTTTCTAAGAAAGTCAAACAGTGTTGTGTGCTCTAAATATGAAAAATTTGAGTTTACTGTCAATTTAGTGGTTTCTATGCTAGCAGATTAAATTCTACAAGTAGTATGAGCTGGAGAATTCAAAAAGGCCCTGAATCAGTGCATGAAAAATAATACAATCAAATATTCCATGTAGAACAAATATTTTTTAAATAAAATTAAAATGTTATTTTATGAGAACAGAAAGTTAGGAATTAAAAAGTACAGCCATAAAATTAAATCATAAAATTAAATTACACTAGCAACCAGATAACTTGTTTTTTGGAAATGACAGCTAATTACACTGAAGAATTTTACCAATTAGCCCTTCAACCTCAACTATTAACTACTAATCGCACCTTGAAGACAGTTTTAAAGGATCTCTAACCCCTCTGCTGTTACCTACTGGCCTTCCCTATTGATATGCAAGATACTTTGGAACATTATAAATACTGCAGCATGTAAAATAACAACTTCCAATAAAAAAAAAATTCTTTAGTATAAACAACCACAAGGAAAATTACATTTTTATTTTTTTTTTACAGTTTTTTTTTCCTTTTGGGAAGGATGTCTCTTCCCATATTATAAAATGGGAAGGAAGAAAGGATGAGAAAGAAAGCGCTCGAGGCTTCTCTCCCCCCTCCCCCTCAATCAATAGTAAAGCCCAATGGAGCAGTCCCAGCCTGCAAGGAGGGAGGAGGTAAAGGTTGGGGTGGAGGGGGAAAGAGAAGAAAGGAATAGAAAGGCAGGATTGCAAGCGTGTACAGAACAGTTACATTCACCTGAACTGTGGAAAGCTGTGTTGTTATTCTTGCTTGTGGTGGTTGTTGTAGGTGACGATGAGGAAGGAGATGGAAAGCAGCAGAAGAGTTGTTGTTGATGAGTAACAGTCACCAGGACTACGGTGACTATGGCGGATGATTCACAAGGCAACAGTTGCTATAACTCACAAAAGAGAGAGAGAAAGCGAGAGAGGAGGAGGCAGTGGCCCAGCCGAAGAGACCCGGAAGAGGCAGTGCCTTCCGTATGACGGTCAGCTTCTAGGACCGGAGGGGAGGGGGATCCGTTTCCTCGAGGGGGAAAGAAAAGAACATTGGGAGGGACTATTAACTCCCTTACCTCGCTAAGGGCGTGCGAGGGAGTATTCTATCTCCAACGAGCAAAGTGGCAGTAGTATGACAGTGGACTATCCATGGATGTAAGATCACACTACATCGGAGCAGGCAGGGAAGGAGCCTGTAGTGGTAGCTTATTGTTCAAATGAATAGCCACGCTGAAACCCGAGTGGGAGGAAGAAGGACAGAAGAGGAGGTGTGGTCATATCTGTCTCCCGCGTGGATCATGCTTACCGACAGCCTAACGTCACATCCGATTAGCGACTAAGATAAAGGGGAGTTTTGTGCAGGGATCTTCTGTCAGTGGTTTGCTTTGCTTTTCCACCCTGCTTCCTTCCTGCTACTTGGAAGCAGTTTAGATTGAACAGGAAATTCTGCTTTGTGCTCGCTGCTTGTCACCTCTTCCACTTCTTTTTGCATCAGAAAATGGCAGTGGGGGTATTTGTTAAAGTAGGTGACACTGTGACAGCAGCTGTAGTGCCCTCATTGGCAAAGCTGAACATTTTCTGTAACTGAATATGATCGGCTTGCTGGACTCAGCACATGCACAACCAGCATGTGCATTACCAGCTGCCTTGTGCCAACCTTCAGCGATGTTCCTCATAGACCCCTACCCTTCCTCACATATGCCTTTCTTTAGAATGCAAGCTGCTTCACTTCTATTCCTTCCCTGAACACACTTCATTCTGCATGCTACCACCAGGGCAATGCTCTTTTAATTTCCTTTCCTCATCCCATTTCCCCTTAATCTCCCATATCACTAGTGAGTCTCTGCTCCTCTAGGGTCATGGGGCTACAAGGTGTTAAGTATGTCTGCTTGTTTTAGGGATATAAGGCATGTTGTGTATTGGAGGCAATACACAATTTGAGAATTTACACAGCTTCATACCTATTTTTCTGCACCACGTCCACATATAATGGCCACTATGATCCCATATATCCCTGTAACCCAAATACATGCAAGCCTGCAGCTCTTTTACACCTTTTGTAACCTATAAAATTGCTGTACAGTTGTATGCAGCCCATTCTACCATCTACATAATCGATAATATTTGGCTGCAATACATATATTGGTCATAGCCAGCATGGGCTCATGAGGGGAAAGTCCTGCTTAGCCAACTTAATTTCCTTTTATGACAAGGTAACTCATCTAGTGGACAAAGGGAAGCCAGTAGATGTGGGTAGGTTTTTTTTCTTTTAGCAAAGCTTTTGATACTGTCTCTCACAGTATCCTTCTGGAAAAAATGTCCAGCATACAGCTAGACAAGTCCATAATACTCTGGGTGAACAATTGGCCAACAGGTCAAGTTCAAAGAGTTTTAGTAAATGGGGTTACATCAGGCTGGTGGCCAGTCACCAGTGGGGTTTCCCAGGGCTCATTTTTAGGGCCAGTGTGCTTTAATGTTTTTATAAATTATCTGGGCACAGGAGTCGAATGTACATTAAGTTTGCCAATGATACTAAACTAGGAGGATCTCTGGACTCCCTTGATAGTAGAGAGGCTTTACAGAGAGATCTGGATAGACTAGAGAGCTGGGAAAACACCAATCATATGAAATTTAACAAGAGCAAGTGCCAGATTCTTCACCTGGGACAGGATAATCCTGGTTATATGTACAAATTGGGGAATGAGAGGCTGGAGGGCAGCCCCATGGAAAGAGATATGGGGGTTTGGGTTGATGGCTAGTTGAGTATGAGTCAACAGTGTGCCCCAGCAACCAAAAAGACCAACTGTGTCCTGGGATGCATCAAGCACAGCATTGCTAGGCAATTGAGGAAAGTGATTGTCCCACTCTACGCTGCACTGGTGCAGCCCCACCTCGAGTACTGTGTGCAGTTTTGGGTGCCTCAATATAAGAAGGGCATCAAACTATTTGAGTGTGTCCAGAGCAGGATGACCGAGATGGTGAAAGGTCTTGAGGGCAAGACTTACAAGGAGAGGCTGAGGTCGCTTGGTTTGTTCAGCTTAGAGAAGAGAAAGCTGAGGGGTGACCTCATTGCAGTCTACAACTTCCTCAAGAGGGGCAGCAGAGAGGGAGGTGCTGATATCCTCTCTCTGGTGACCAGCAATAGGACACAAGGAAACGGAATGAAGCTGTGTCAGGGGAAGTTCAGATTGGACATTAGGAAAAGGTTCTTCACTGAGAGGGTGGTCGGTCACTGGAACAGGCTTCCCAGGGAAGTGGTCATAGCACCAAGCCTGTCAGAATTCAAGGAGCATCTGGACAACACACTCAGTCATATGGTTTAGTGTTAGGTAGTCCTCCAAGGAGCAGGGAGTTGGACTCAATGATCCTTATGTCAACCAGCAGGGAATGATCTTCCATATGGCTGCTGACTGAGCTCGTGTATTCTCTCAAATAGCAGCCATTCTCAAAATCAGGATGCAGCAGTTTCTCTGGCATTTGTTCACCATCCACATAGAGGGCCAAAAAATTTAAATCATAGTGTTTAAAGTTGAAAGAGTTCTTAGCATAATTGTTGCTAAAAGCATGACAGAATAATCTTAAATTGATAAAATGTTGTTATTTTTTGAGGTGAAGATATAGCTTGTTCCTTTCTATTATAGAATCTAATCCTGAAATGCTGAACAAATAACTTCTCCACTAGGTTCTTCTACCTAAAATGGATCTCTGGATGATTGAAGAGCTCACATTCACTCATCTACATAGCATTATGATGACAAACATAAACTGTAACTTGCTAACATTGGGTAATACTTTCTTTAATAAGTATTTTTTTTCCTTTTTATCCAGCAAATAAAGGTAGTTTAATTTAGCTAATAATACACTGTAAGTGTTGGGGAGTTGTATTTTCACTGAGTTTTAAATTCCTTTTTAATGATATAAGGGACAGAAAATGTATTTCTAAAGGTTGGACACAAAATAATTTTTATCTCATAAAAACTATGACTGTAAGTCCACGGTAATGGTTTAGAATCCTTCATTTTACCCATGATGGTTAACAAAGTGTTTACAGCAGGAATCACTTTATTACTATGAGGGTGACTGAACAATGAAACAGGTTGCCCAGAGAGGTGGTGGTGGTTGCCTTCGAGATATTCAAAAGTTGGACATGATCCTGGGCAACCAGCTCGAGGTGGCCCTGCTTGAGCAGAGGAGTTGGACTAGATGATCTCAAAAGGTCCCTTCCACCCTCAACCATTCTGTGATTCTGTGACCTGAAGGCTATTTCTTCTTGATACTGTAATGTCTTACTTGTTCTGTCAAGCATCATTTGTATACTTACTTGCTTGGAAAGCTGAACAGGATAAGCTGTGGTAAAAGCCTTAAAGTTGGCTCTTTATCTCAATTGACTGGGCTGTCAATTTGTGTTCTCAGGCACATAAAGTTCCTTGCTTTGTCTTTGAAGGAAGAAATCAAACCTCTTTCAGGCCTTGGCAGAAATAAAATGAAATGCCTGAAGTTCTTTCCTTGAATCCACATATTTGTAGAATGCAACATCTTCAGCTTATAAACATATAATCAGCTGTTATATAGGTAGGAGGGTTGTAGCTACCAGTGTTACAAGTAAATTATTAAATCAATTTAAACTTGTAATCCTTCCTTCTATGTAGTTAATTTGCAAAAATATCCATTTAGATCCATCAGGGCCTAATACGCCTAATAGAAATTAGAATAGGAATAGGAAATTACACTTCAAATAATTCAAAATATATAGATCTTTCTCTCAAAATAAGCTTTTTAAAACTTGAATCATTCTCAAAGAAGGTATACCTCTTAAAAATTAAGATTTTTTTTTTTTCTCAATTTTACAATTACTCATTGCTGTTGTGGAAGTAGAAATGCTAAGGCCTGAGTGGGCCACTCAACTCAACTCAACTCAACTCTCATCCTCTCATATGCCTCTTGATTGAACTCTCATCTTGTCTCCTGAAACAATAATCACTGTGTAACCTTCATGATATATCAGTCCCTGTGCTAAAGAAAGCAGTCTTCAGACTGGCCTGTGGTCTTGTGTATGTAACAGATATGAATAACTCTCATAGAATCATAGGGTTTGGAAGGGACCTCTGAAGATCATCAAGTCCAACCCCCCTGCTGCAGCAGGAACACCTAGGGAAGATCACACAGGAACTCGTCCAGACGGGTCTTGAAAGTCTCCAGAGAAGGAGACTCCCTAACCTCTCTGGGCAGCCTGTTCCAGTGCTCTGTCACCCTCACAGTAAAGAAGTTTTTCCTCATGTTGAGGTGGAACTTCCTGTGTTGTAGCTTGGTGCCATTTCCCCTCGTCCTAACACAGGGCACCACTGAAAAGAGATTGGCCCATTCTTGACATCTACCCTTCAGATATTTGTAGACATTAATAAGGTCCCCTCTTAGTCTTCTCTTCTCAAGGCTAAACAGCCCCAGGTCTCTTAGCCTTTCCTCATATGACAGATGTTCCAGTGCTTTAATCATCCTCATAGCTCTCCGTTGGACTCTTTCCAGCATATCCCTATCCCTCTTGAACTGGGGAGCCCAGAACTGGACACAATACTCCATATGTGGTCTTACTAGGGCAGAGTAGAGGGGGAGAAGAACCTCCCTTGACCTGCTGGCCACACTGTTCTTAATGCATCCCAGGATACTATTGGCTCTCTTGGCCACAAGGGCACATTGCTGTCCCATGGATAACTTGTTGTCCACCAGGACCCCAAGGTCCTTCTCCATGGGGCTGCTTTCTAGCAGGTCAACCCCTAATCTATACTGGTGCATGGTGTTTTTTCTCCTCAGGAGCAGAATTCTACACTTATTCTTGTTGAACCTCATTAGGTTCCTCTTTGCCCAGCTCTCCAGTCTGTCTAGATCTAGATGAATGTCCGCATAGCCTTCAGGTGTATCAGCCAATCCTCCCAGCTTTGTATCATCAGCAAACTTGCTGAGGATATACTCCATCCCCTCATCCAGGTCATTGATGAAGATGTTGAATAAGACTGGGCCCAGTATTGACCCCTGGGGAACACACAGTGTATCTATACTCTTGTGAGAGACGGACTCTATAATGGCCTTTAATCCAGCGACATTCACTGACCATTCCTGGCGATGCGCGCCCCCCCCCGCCCCTGGCACTCGTGGGGAGAGGACAGAGGTACCAGGCGCATGCGCACAGGACTACAGACTACAGCTCCCAGGAGGCACGGCGGGGCCGGAACCGGAAAAAAAGGGAGGAGCAAGAAGGCGCGCGCTCTGCGAATACTATATGGATACAGCCGCCGCGGTGAGCGTACCGCTGCGGAGGCTGCCGTGAAGTTACGGCGCTGCTCCCTGTGGTTGTCGGCGTGTGGACGGACCGTTTGCCCAGAGTCTCAAGGGAAAGGACGTGGATCCCGACCAGGGATTGGCTTCGGCCATACCCCCGGTGGTGAGAATTGCGAACATCTTACTAACATTCCTACAAACATTCCTACATAATATTCACACATACCAGACACTCACTTCTCTTTTCCAATATTCTTCTATTTCCCAAAGGCTCTCTCCAGGCTTTCCCTCTTATCCCTGTCCGGGAACGGGAACAGGGGGGAAGGGGAGAGGTTGTCTCTTGTTTTCTGTGTGTGTTGTTATTGGTATATAGATGTAGTGTTGTATAGCTGTTGGTATATGGATATATAGGTGTGAATATAGATATAGAGATAGACCTTGTGTGTTAGGTGATATCGGACTTGCCAAACCCTCAGTGCCTTTAATAAATCTATTGATTCCTAAGCGTTGTTTGTGAGTGTGACAGGGAGTGGTCCTCAGCCCTCGATTCCCCCAAGGTGGGGGTGTGGGTCGCGGCTTTACCTATCTCAGTCCGCGACAACTCTACTGTAGGTACTTAGATGATTGGAATTTGGAGGGGAAAAAATGATCCCTCAAAACAATTCACTCTAGAAGGTACCTTAACTTACATAAAATAGTTCAGTTAAGGTGGGATGTATTTTTAAACTGGAGTGAGGAGGCCTCCAGCAGGAGAGATAGAGTCTCAGGCCAGAGGGTTGGGAGACTCTCAGGAAAAAAATAATAAACTGAAAAGCTAAAAACAAAGAAACAAACAAACAAAAAAATAAACCCTGACAGCTACTAAACCAGAATGTTGCTTTTGCCTGAAAAGGTGAAATCTTACAAATGTCTGTCTAAGTGGAATATGACTCAAATGTGGAATGCCTGGGGGATGAGTGTGTGTGTGTTCGATGCATCAAGCTGGACCAGCCAGCGAATAAGACCTGTGAAGCAGGTAAGTGTCAAGGCGGCGTATGGACTTCACACAAGTCTATAAGAGTTATAACTGAAGACCTTTATTGTTAAAAATGGCGGCAATTTATACCCCTCTGACTCCAGATGGTCCACCCCAGTACAAACCCCGTTGGTTACATACATTCACAGTTCATATATGATTGGCTTCGTGTCTTGTCACTCTCTGTCCGTGTCACGATGACCCAGGGCTTTTGCTTCCCAGCCGGTGCCTCTCAGTTCTTGCTACAACATTCTTTTCTCACTACTTCATGAGATAACAACCGTGGGATACCTACTTGTAGGACACCTGCTGTTTACTGGTCCCATGGGGTACCAGCCTGTGGGGTACCAGCCTGTGAGACACCAGCTTGTTTATTGATCCCACAGTTTGCTTCAGGGCACCTGACAATTTGGTCAGCAGCACCTGCAACACTGCTGTTTTAATTCAGGCATATTAATTTTCCATAAATCCCATATTAACTTTCCACAAATCCCATGCTAATTTTCCATAAATCCCCACAGGTAAGAGGGCCTGGAATCCAGGCAGGGGTACTGAAAGGACAGAAGGGTCTGTGCCAGTATTCAAGGGATCCACTAATGTGCATGTGCTTGTGAATCTAGAGGGTTTTGTGTGTGTGCCTTCACTAGCGACCTTCAATTTCTACCAGCCAAAGAGGAGGAAGGGGACTTGGCTGTCTATGTTTATGTGAGTCCTGTATGTAGGTGCTATTGAAGGCAGCACCTTATCTGTGGCAGGCTGTGTGACCCGTCACATTGCTGTCCACCCCATGACACTCCAGGTCATCAGGGCAGAGATGCAACATACAGATGGGCTCATGACCATGGGGTGGACATAACCATGGACACTATTTTGCAGGTAATTCATGAGTGTGAAACATGCTGCAATCAAGCAGGCTAAAAGGTTAAAACCTTTGTGGTATGAGGGGAGGTGGTCAAAGTACAGGTATGGGGAGGCCTGGCAAATTGACTATATCACACTGCCTCAGACCCGCCAGGGTAAGCGCTATGTGCTTACAATGGTGGAAACAAGTACAGGATGGTTGGAAACATATCCTGTGCCTCATGCCACAGCCCAGAACACCATCCTGGGCCTTGAGAAGCAAATCTTGTGGAGACATGGTACTCCAGAAAGAATTGAGTCAGACAATGGGACTCATTCCAAAAACAATCTTGTGACTGAGTGGGCCAAAGAACATGGTATTGAGTGGATGTACCATATCCCATACTATGCACAAGCCTCAGGGAAAATTGAAAGGTACAATGGTCTGTTAAAAGCTACCCTGAAGGCAATGGGTGGTGGAACTTTCAAAAATTGGGACAAAAATCTGGCAAAGGCCACCTGGTTAGTTAACACCAGGGGTTCCATCAATCGGGCTGGTCCTGCTCAGGCAGACCTTCTACACACTGCAGATGGGGATAAAGTCCCTGTAGTATGTGAAAGAAACCTGTTGGGTAAAAGTGTTTGGGTTTATCCTGCTTCAGGCAAAGGTAAACCTGTCCAGGGTGTTGCTTTTGCTCAGGGACCTGGACATACCTGGTGTGTGATGATGGAGGACGGTGAAGTACAATATGTACCTCAAGGTAATCTTACTCTGGGTGAGAATCCTTAATTTGACAGTTGGTAAAATATAGAGCCTATATGTAATATATGGTATGGAATAAGGGGTGGAATGTCCTGGGTTGAGCCAGGATGAAGCTAATTTTCCTTTTACTGATTTTTTTTTCCTTCAGTAAGCTTTCATTTAACTAGCAACAAGCGTTCCAGCTAGTGGACTGATAACACTGGAATGTTTATGTTACTGCTGAGACTCCAAGGTCACTTCTTAGCTCTGCCGCTACAGAGGCTACTGGGGTAGGAGAGTCATATCTATGACCCCCCCGTGGGGAGCTGTACTAGACAGACAGCAGAATTGACCAAAGGTATTCCATTCCATTCCATATATCTACGTAAGGTCAGAGATCACAGAAGAGAACTTCCTTCCTGCTTCTTCTTCCCTTCTCTTCTGTCCATGGCCGGCATCCGGGGAGGACTCCACCCATCCATCACCAGCCACCCCTAGGCTCTGACCTCATAACCCTAATAACCCAGCCCCTGTCTCCTCTGCATTATCTCCTGCCTGCGGGCTGAGACTTTTCGGGATTGCTCACAGCTAAGGATAGTGGTGTGGGAGTTGCTGGGGGTGGCGGGAGGCAAGAGGCTTTTGCACGTTCCTGAACATACTTGTATATAATTGTACATATAATTAAAGCTGTCTAATTTAGTTTTCAATCCAGCTAAGTCTCTCTCCTAATTCTCTCTCTCCTTCCCTACCTGAGTGGGAGGGGATCGAGATCATTGTTGTCTCTGGTTTATTTGCCGATCCTGAGTCAAACTTTGACAAGCATCGCACTTGTAAACCAAAAAACTTGTCAAAATTCTATGAGGTTAGACAGGGGTGTGATGAGGAACCCTCAGTCTTTTATGAGAGGCTGTGCAAGACTGCTATGAAGTGGACTGATTTGGATCTGGAGGAGGAAAGTAACAAAGATGTTTAACATGCTGTTTATAGCTCAGTCAGCCTTGGATATCACAAAGAAATTACAGAAAGTGGATGGAGTGGGCATATATCCTTTCTGATATATGCCTAGATTACCTTCCCTGAACCTTGGTCCCTCAATTTGTGTTAACCCTTAATAAACCAATTAATTTGTTAGTTAAACATTGGTCTCGGTAACAATTTGTGAGCGTGGTGAGGAAGCATTCCGATCTACACTCTAAGATACGGTCCCGTAGTGGCCACGCGTATGGTCTCATTCACAAACCTCTCCGTTGTGGCGGGGGGAGTCGCGGAAGCATCTTAACAGCCGATAGCTTTTGATATCGGCCCGTGATACTGACCTTCCTCGGTGAGTGTGACGGGGGTTGTTCCTCAGCCCTTGATCCCCCCGAGGTGGGGGTGTGGGTCGCGGCTTTACCTATCTTGGTCCGCGACAATGAATTGTGCCGGAAATTGAGGAATACTTATTTAGAGCTCAGTTGCCCCCAGGGACTACCACTATTATTTTGTGTGATGACTGTATTAACCTTAGTAGTTTTACCTCGCTTGCATAAAGAATCAAAATTAATCAGTGGTCATGCTCATCTGGAAGAGAATGGGTTTGTTGAACTTAACAATACTAACCTAATACTAATAACTAACTTGGGAACATATGCCATGGACACATTTCACATGCCTTGGGAAAAGAACATGCACATCAGCTTGGCCCAGGAGATAGCTAGAACAAGCAGCAAATCCAGCTGCTGGATATGCACTCACTTCCTCCAACATTCAGAAAAAGGGGCACCTATGATTGATGTCCCCATTCCTTCCAGTATCTCCTGGACCAACCTCTGGATAAACACAACCTGCTAAAATATTGCTGGGAAAATATGTCCAAGAAGGAAAACATGAGCGAGACTTAAATTATTAAAAGCTTATATATTTATATTTTTAAGTCTCAAAGGGGGGAATTGTTGTCAGTTATTAATTGAAATAAGTAAAATTTGGGGGAAAAAAATCACATTTGGGAAAAAAAATTCACATAGAACATAAGGGACATGCAGAATAAAAACAGGGCCTAGATAACAGTGAAACAGTAAGAATTAGACAAAACCAGATTCCAATTAGAGAAAAACATGCCCCAAGTAGTCAACAGCCTGGCGTTGAGACAGGCCTGCAAGACAGATGAAAGGGATGGAAAGAAGCACTCCCCACAACTTATCTTGGTTACAGCCTTGAGCACTGGGTGGAAAAACACTGAGTAATTGAAATCACCTTATTAATAAATTCATGAGCTATTAGCATACTAAAATGTGGATTTATTGTCCCAAAAAGCGGGGTCCATTACCTGGTGTGAAAGAAGCACAGAGTCGAGATATTTGCTTTAGTAACCACTTCTGAGCAGAAAAGGAAGCAGAGTGTTATCACACAAAGCAAGCTCCGTTTCCCGAAACACGAGTGCTACTTTTATACCCAAAAGCATGAGAAAGAACTTTAACATTATTCTATCATTCACACACACAATTGGTCAACTAATTCCTCACTCCCATTTAAAGTGGCAATGCTCAAGAATTTCACTACGCATGCTCAAAGTGACACGAGGAAAAAGACTCTATAGCCCCGTGAAGCTATAAAGCAGGTATTCTTTATTGCAGCACTGGGATAGCTCCTCCAAACATACACACCAACAGACAAAAACTGTACATATTTATTCACTTAAAATATACATATGCATTACTTCACAAAGGAATAGGCAGGATTATACAAACTAGCTCCTAGAATTCATTATAATATTTAAATAATTTCCCCAAAATCATTAACATAAAACTACACCCATTCCCGCATGCGCAGTGCCTCTTGGTGGTCATGGGCAGGGGTCTCTTGGAGGAAGGCTTGTAGTCTTCGCTGTGCTGGGTCATGCTGTTCCTTATTCTTGCGAGTTGGCTGATGTTGCAACCACAGACCAAATTGAATCCTGTTTCTTGGGCTCTCAGGCGAGACACATCCTAGTTCAACACAATGCCTCTGACAAACATTAACAGATTCTACTATTCAGCATCATATAGGTTTAGCAAATTTAACCCTTAAGTCTCTAATTCAAAAGAGTGGGGGGCTTGTTAGTAGGGGTTCCTCTAGCCTGTGGGTATGAATTTTCCTAACATCCTTTTAACAGTTTCATAGTCAGAAGGATCTGGTCGAGTTGTGAGTATTCCCGAGATTACGTGTACATAATCCTTATATGATGGAGGAGTGAGCCTTGTTAATGTACCTACAGTGATAAATTTGCAACCAACCTTCTAGAGAGTTATGCAGGCACCCAAACAGGACCTGTGCTAGTAAATTCTTCTTTTAATTGGAACAATTAGATTGGGAAAAAAATGTTTACATAACATTAGAAGGTGTAAATGGCTCAAACTGCCTAGTCACCCAAATTTGTAGTTTGGGGGATTAAGAGAGATGCTTACCAGAGTATGTACAAGACCCCCTTTAAATAATAAATCACTTCTACCTATCAATCAAATCTATATTGGCTATAAACCAGGAGGAAATCTGAGAGAATCAGGCTAAGGCTGAGCTCTCTTCATTTTGAACTTTCAAATTTGTGAAGAATAAGGTATAAAAGTGAAATGCACAGTTCCAAAGGAATAGTGTCAACTTACAGAAATGTAAACCTCATGGAGCCAAGTAGTAGAACTGAGTATTGCAGAAGAAATTGGTGAGTTATAGGGAAACAAACAACTCTTAACGTACCTAGTGGAATTGTAAACCTCTCATGGCTCCTGTCATTAGACAAATGCATACCAACCTGCTGGTAAACAAGAGGTAGCTGGACAGGACAACCCAGTGTCAGCCATTATGATTGTCAGTGGCAAAAGAGGTCCTTGTGTCCAAGGATGCTCAGATAAGTCCCTGATCCAAGGAGATATATGCTTTTTTACTTTTTCCTCCACTAAGGAGCTGGAACCCTTCTAGGGATCCTTAAAAGATCCTGTCCTTAACAATGACAATTTGGGCACAGAAGATGGGTCAGGTCACAGTTTCAGTGCAGTCTTACATGATTCCCCACCCCTCCAGAATTTCGGCATTAAAAGTAGCAGCAGCACTCAGTGGTGAAGGGTGGGGGTGTCACTGCGGGGGAAGGATCTGAGATAACATTCAGACCCTCCCCTCCACTGGAGGGTCAGAAATCAAGCTCATTTACCGAAAAAGCAGAAACTTTGCTTTAAATATTTTAGTTCGTGGTGAATATGCTCTAATTTAACTACTCAACCACCACTGATTGAGATTAGACCTTTAAGGATGAAGAAGGTGGGGTCAACCAACAAAAACTGAGACACCCCAAACCCTATACAGCTGCTGGGGAGGTGGGGTTGTTCAACTCCTACAATGTGCCCAGGGATTTCTCCCTAGGATATATTCCTGAGAAGATAGTAAAGGAGAGGTAGAGAGACTCCTATTGATCCAAAAACTTCTCTCCCAGCCCAGTTTCAGGCTATAGTTGACTTGATCACTTCACACTAATTACACTACAGCTAACCAGGAGGCAGGAAGCACCCTGCAGTGAACCTGGCCAGGGTAATTTACTCAGATCCCTGCAAGCTGCAGGCAAAATGGCTTTGGGAGTACAGTAAGAAGAATAATAGATATACTTGCCCTTGCTTGTGTGGCCCATTCAGTGGCCAGCTATATGATAGGATTCGTTTGCTCCAAATTTTAGATTGGTGTGCTCCAAATTTCTCTTCTGCGCATATTTTTCAGTTGTCTATTCTCACCATTATTTTGGAATAGGATGATAGCAATGGAATGCTTTAGTGAAGTCACTGAGCTAATAGCTACATCATTAAAATGTCAGTATATCTAAAGATACAGGTAATACTGAAAAAGGAAAGTTGAAGCACTTGAATATGTAATTTCCCTTTTTTAATTCTCCACGTAACTTTAGGGTTTGTATAATTCGTACACATTTTTATTTAATCAAATAATTCTATAGCTTGAATGACTAGTAAGGGGCTTTCATTTTGTCAGAAACTGAGATGTAAAGGATTGAAGCTTGTCAGTATTGTTCTAATTCTTGAATCTTCATATTGTTGGACACCTTTTCAACAAAGTACTATAAGACAGAAGGAGAAGAAAACTATAGCTGCACACTGTGGGTTAACAAAAATCCTTGCTCAGGCTGAAGGCCTTCATATTAGCTCGTTACAAAAGAATGTAAGCTTGTTAGTTTGCTATACAAGAGTGTTAGCTTGTTAGAAAAGAATGTCTTACAGATAGAGAGTACTGCGCACACGATAAGACCCAAGGACAAGGAGCTTGTGGTTATCAGTGAAAGAAGAACAGAAAGAAGAACAAAGAACATCTGCTCGATAACAAGGAACATCCTCCGACCTCCAAATTAATGATTGAGAGCCACAAGCACTTCGCGTGAACACTACATGATAGACACAGCAGCCTTACTAACTTTGCGCGTGTATTAGAGTAATTAACCAATCAGCTTAAAGCCTGATTACCTAAGGGCTACCTAGAAGCATATAAAAATGTGTGTATTAGCTCAATAAATCGGACATTTTGCTCGCATCAAGCTGTGTCCCCGTCTCTCAATCGCGGCAAATTGGTGACCCCGACGTGATTGCCCGTGGTGATTTCACCGAGGATCGACAACCGCCTATCTGGTGGCATGCCGTGAGTCCCGTAGAACTGATACTGGGCTGCTGAAAGGAAGCGGCCGAGGACGTGCCGGCAAAATCCCTCCGTCTGGAACGAGAGGTGAGCTACGGGAAACTAAGGAGGATGGGGAATCAAGCGTCTTCCCCTGAGAGAGACGTTTATGAACTAATGAAAGCAATGCTTAATAAGCATGGGAACAAGAGCCTTACGGGGCAGGATCTTAAATCACTGCTTAAGTGGGTGCAAGCTAAGATTCCCACAGTAACTGCCTCCTCGATCTTTACATGTGAACTTTGGGATGAAGTGGGGGTAAAACTATGGGATGCGGCTACGGCTGGGAATGAAGAGGTGTCACGTATGCTCCCTAGTTGGAGAATTGTTTTTGAAGCTATAAAAGAACAGGAGCGGATGCAGCGGGGCTCCCGCGGGGAGGACTCAGCACCTCCCCCGTCGCCCCCCGCCAGTCCCGGAACTTCCCCTAATACCGCTCGGGGGAAGGAATCTTCCGCGCCACCACTAACCCGTGCTGCAAACTATCCCCCTGAGGATGATCCTTTTGATCCAGGTTCCGTAGATACCGAGTCGGAGCCTGATTTGTTTCCCCCTGAACCTCGTAACAACTGGGGAGATATTAAACGCCAGGCTCTGAAGGAAGGGGACCTAGATATCGCGAGAACTATAGTTGCTCCGGTACTATACAAGGGGCGGGGAGGGGGAGCTCAATGGGAAGCGCTTTCCTTCTCTGTCATCAAAGAATTGCGGCGTACGGTCACTGAGCATGGGCTTTCTTCTCCTTATTTTGCGAGTCTCTTAGCCTCGGTATTTGATGCGCATGTTTTGACTCCCCATGATTTAAAGTCCCTCGCACAGCTGTTATTAACTCCAACTCAGTACGCGATGTGGGACTCTCAATGGAGAACAGGCTTGCAAGCGGTTTTGTTGGGGTATGCAAATAATGCTAATGCTGCCTTAGCTGCTTTGACTATAGAACATTTAACGGGAACGGGACGGTTCTCGGACCCTGCAGTTCAAGCCAGGGACATCCCTCGGCAGGCTCTGGAGGCGGTCCGAGATGAGGCAAGGAAAGCCTTGCTTAAGGTCCCTGATTCTGGCACACCTCAGAAAGCATTCACTTCCATAACCCAGGAATCCCGTGAGCCATACATGCAATTTGTAGACAGATTAAAGCAAGCTCTGGAGAGGCAGATCGATAATACGGCAGCCCGAGAAATTTTGCTTCTTAAATTAGCCGTGGAAAACGCCAATGCCGACTGTAAAAAACTCTTAAAGTCTCTCCCTAACCAGAACCCCACCTTGGTCGAGATGGTGGAGGCTTGTAACAGAATCGGTACTATGGACCATAAATATGAGGCTATGGCTGCCGCCTTTGCGGCTATGCAGGGTCCAATTGATTCCCCCGCACTCACTCCAACTTGTTACAACTGCGGAAAACCGGGCCACCTTAAGAGAGACTGTCCGGTCGCAGACGTCCGGAGAGGTCCCCAAATGCCTGGAGTCTGCCCTAAATGCCGGAAAGGACGGCACTATGCTAATCAATGTCGGTCGAGATATGATTTTCAGGGACGCCCGATACCGGGAAACCGCTCGCGGAGCGCGGGGCCGCGGCGCGTGCAGAGACAAGTTCCGCAGGCAACACCCTCGGGAGTGCAGGGGGGGGCAACAGTGTTACCGATCTCTGCCCAGCAACAGCAGGAAGTGCCGGCTTGGACCTGGCAACCTCCTATGCAGTAACGCTGCTCGATTCCTCAGTCCATCTATTGCCCACGGGTATTTTTGGTCCCTTACCACCGGCTACACAGGCATTGCTATTAGGGAGGTCATCTACCACGTTGTCAGGGCTTTTTGTTTTGCCTGGGGTAATAGATGCTGACAGTTCTCAAGAAATTAAAATCATGGCTTGGACTCCGTTTCCTCCTTGTACTATACCAAAGGGAAGCCGAATTGCACAACTCATTTTGATACCCAAAGCTAATAATGCCTTGTCTAATGGCCAGCAAATACCACAGAGACAGGGAGCCTTTGGCTCCACGGGGGAACCACAGATCCTGTGGGTCCAATCTATCACACAGAAACGCCCCACGTGCCAATGCACTCTTATTTGTGGAAATCAACGGGTTGTTCTGACTGGAATTATAGACACAGGTGCAGATGTAACAGTCATCTCTCAGGCCAAATGGCCCCCTCAGTGGCCCTTGGCTGATGTCTCCCAAACGCTGGCTGGAATAGGAGGGTATGGGGCTAGCAGACAAAGCTCACGATTGATTCAAATACAGGATTCGAATGGTCAAATAGCATCTGTTAAACCATTTGTTTTGCCTGTCCCTATGGTTCTGTGGGGGCGCGATGTGCTTTCTCAGTGGGGTGTATCCCTTCGAACTGCCCAGACACATTTTTAGGTGGGGCCATTGAGGGGCGTGAGACCCTAAAACTAATCTGGAAAACTGAATCCCCTGTTTGGGTTGATCAATGGCCCCTTCCTACAGATAAGCTTCACGCCCTCCAGGAGTTGGTGGCAGAACAACTATCAAAGGGACATATTGTACCCTCACATAGCCCCTGGAACTCACCAGTCTTTGTTATCAGAAAACCCAGTGGCAAGTGGCGCCTGCTCCATGACCTTCGGAAAATTAATGACGCTATGGAAAGCATGGGGGCCCTACAGCCAGGACTCCCGTCCCCTACTATGATTCCTCGAGATTGGCATCTCACGGTCATTGACCTTAAAGATTGTTTCTTCAATATCCCCTTGCATCCTGATGATGCTCCTAAATTTGCCTTTTCTGTGCCAAGCGTCAATATGCAAGCTCCATTGCAAAGATATCATTGGGTTGTGCTGCCACAAGGGATGAAAAACAGTCCCACGATGTGTCAATGGTATATAGCCAAGATACTCACTCCAATTAGAGCTGGGATGTGTCATGTTCTGATGTATCATTATATGGATGATATTCTAGTGGCAGCAGAACTCCAGGAAGTCATGGAGGAGGCTGTGGCCCTTGTCATGGCTGCCCTCAAATCGGCAGACCTTTGTGTTGCCCCAGAAAAGGTTCAGCAGACACCACCCTGGAAATACTTAGGATGGCGCATACGAGCCCAGACAGTTGTTCCTCAGCCTTTACAGATAGCTGCAGACGTAAAGAATTTGCATGATGCTCAGAAACTGCTGGGAACAATCAATTGGGTCAGACCTTTGCTTGGCATTACTAATGCAGATCTGAGTCCTTTATTTGAAATGCTTAAAGGGGACTCTGACCTCCGTGCTCCTCGAAGCCTTGATCCTGAAGCCACGGATGCCCTGCAAAAAGTTGCTGCAGCAGTTTCCAACAGGCAGGCTCATCGATGGGCACCTGAGCTGTCTTTCCAGCTCATTATTTTAAACCCTGCAAGGCAACCCCATGCGCTGATTTTCCAATGGGACACTCAGAAATCAGACCCCTTGCTAATGATTGAATGGATTTTCTTACCTAACCAGGCCACAAAAACTATTTCAACGCAACCTGAAATGTTTGCATCCCTTATCATCAAGGCTCGACAGAGACTGTTGACTTTAGCAGGAGCAGACTTTACCTTTATTTGTCTGCCAGTAACTGCTGTCTACTTGCAATGGCTATTGCAGCAATCAGATGCCTTAGGGATGGCTTTAATTGACTATGCAGGACAACTTACTTCACATCCACCGTCACACAAACTGCTACACGCTGACTTTCACCTTCTACCGATCCCGAAAAGAAGTGATCAGCCACTCCAAGCCCTTACTGTTTTCACCGACGGATCAGGCAAAACCCACAAATCAGTTATTCTTTGGTGGGAAGAAGATTCTGAACGATGGGACTCTGACATAGAATCTGTGCAGGGGTCCCCTCAAATAGTAGAATTGGCAGCTGTGGTCCGTGCCTTTAGGAGATGGTCTACTCCTCTTAATGTAATTACTGATTCTGCTTATGTTGCAGGTATTGTTCAGCGAGCAGAAGCTTCGGTGCTTCGCGATGTCTCTCATGCAGTCTTGTTTACCTTGTTACAGGAACTTGTCTTTCTCCTAGACTCCCGTCACCATCCTTATTTCATTATGCATGTTAGGTCTCACACCTCCTTGCCTGGATTCATTGCAGAGGGAAACCGACAGGCTGATAAGCTCACTCTGTCCGTACAGGTATTGCCTGATCGTGTGGCACAGGCCAGACTTAGTCATTCCTTTTTTCACCAGAATGCTGGAGGTTTAAAACGGCAGTTTGATCTCACTGTACAGCAAGCAAAAAATATTGTTGCAGTCTGTCCTGATTGTCAAAGGCACTCTTTCACATCAGTTGCTGGAGGAGTTAACCCCAGAGGGTTACAGAGTTTGCAACTTTGGCAAACAGATGTTACACATTTTTCTGAATTCGGTCGCTTGAAGTATATACATTCCTCAATTGATACCTTTTCAGGTGCATTGTTTGCTTCCTGTCATACAGGAGAGAGGGCACGAGATGTCCAAAAGCACCTGACACGAGCTTTTGCTACTTTAGGAATACCCTCGCAGATCAAAACTGATAACGGTCCTGCCTATATCTCCTCATCAGTAAACTCCTTTTTGAATTCTTGGGGAATTTCACACATTACTGGCATCCCTCATTCCCCCACAGGTCAGTCTCTCATAGAGCGCTCACACCAATCACTCAAGTCTCTGTTACACAAACAAAAAGGGGGAGTAGGGACTGCTACTCCAGAAGAGCGATTACTGAAAGCCTTGTACGTTTTTAACTTTTTGAATTGTTCTCTGTTGGACAGTAATCCTCCCATAGTTCGACATTTCAGCACAAACACCCTTCTGGAACCTAGAATTAAACCACCGGTCCTAGTTCGGGACCCTGAAACAGGTAAAATAATGGGACCCTATCCCCTTGTTACATGGGGTAGAGGCTATGCTTGTGTCTCCACAGAAAGAGGCCCCCGTTGGATCCCAGCAAAGAATGTGAGACCCTTTCGGGAAACATTACAGCAGCAATCTCCTGACAACACCTTGGTTCCAGAACCCCCACCTGGTGAAGAAAGCACCGCTGAAGACGGTGAATAAGGACAGTGCCAATCATATCAATACAGTAGCGGTTTGTTATCAACTACAGAAAGTAGAAGGCCTGTGGTGTGGCATCTCCTATCAAGGGCAAGCCTGGGTTGGCCTCTGTGTCTGCCACCAAGAAGAACCCCTGAACTCCGCTGCTGGCTGCAACCCAGTAGGCGTTGAGTGGTGGAGACATATGCTATACCAGACCTTGAGGGAGAAAAAAGATGGTCACAGGTAGAATAACAGTGGTAGTGATTCTGGGAATGGTCATGAATATTAGTTTGGGATTTGAATTGCACCAGATTGACCCTCGTACCAATATGTGGTTAACATGGGCAAATCGTACAGGGACCACAGACTTTTGTCTGTCCCTAGCACAAGTAGGTGATCCATTTAGAACATGTTTAATTGGCTACCCTTATGTGAATTTAGCTGACTTTCAGGGTTATGTAAATGTTTCTAATTTACCAAGTTTTATCAATTCCACGTATTGGAGATGGCGAAAGGACAATGCTGATGGAGAATGCACTAAGAGTAATGACTTTCCAGTGGAACAGGGTGCTATCCTGCAGCAAACCTTAATCTCATTACTCAATGTTTCCAATCCTTTGCCTTTTCAAGAATTGGTACTTTGGGGCTCTTTTCCCCCGCAGGGGGAGTGGGAAAATATTGTGGATTATCCTAACTGCTCTCATGTATTTACTCTACAGCCTATGAAAGGAACAGGAGTAATATTTTTTGGTAATGGATGGCATTTGGCTAATGAGGGTAATTGGGAAGTGTTGGTTGACTATCAGAAGGTGACAGGGGAATGTGATCATTGGAATGCCTCACGAACCAGGAACTTTCCTCATTTGAAGTTCTCTCAGCGACAGATGGGATCTCGAGATGTAATTACCACAGGACAGGTACAATTGCCAAGAGGTTACTTCTTGATTTGTGGGAACAGGGCTTGGCCGGGGATTCCCCGCAAGCCATTAGGAGGACCTTGCTATATTGGAAAACTCACATTGTTTGCACCTCATATGAGAGATTTACTCAATCAGAAGCAGAACCGCAGAAAAAGATCATTGCAGCAGCTGCAGCCGGACTGTAATGATCGTGTTGATTTAGGTTCCTTGGGATCTACAGTCGCTCTGTCTTTCTTTGTGCCTGGTGGGATGGCTGCGAGTAATTGGAAGAGGATTAGAGATTTAGCGTGTTGGGCTGTGAAAGAGTTCAACACAACCTCTGATATTTTGTCAGGATTAGCTAATGATGTAGATAGCTTACGACATGCAGTTTTACAGAATCGCGCTGCTATAGATTTTCTTTTGCTAGCCCATGGACATGGTTGTAAGGAATTTGAAGGAATGTGTTGTATGAATTTATCTGACCATTCTCAAAGTATTTACCAACAGATCGAGGAACTACAAGAACGGATCCACAAGGTTAAAGAGAGTGTGACTGGATTTGACGAATGGCTAGCATCCTGGGGGATCTCAGGATGGCTGAAAGACTTACTTAAACAAGGGCTTTCTATCCTTCTATTGATCTGTGTGTTATTAATGATAATTCCATGTATGTTACAATGCTTGCAAAAATCTATATCCGCTTCAATAAGCAAAATTTTTGTAGTAGAGCAAGGATCAACACAGGGTGAGAGAGGAACCCTGAAAACCCCCAGTACAGAAAAGTTAATTAAAGAAGATATTCTTGAGCTAGTCGGCCATAGGCCGTGGAATAGCCAAACTGTTTGAAGTAAAACAAAAAGGGGGAGATGTGGGTTAACAAAAATCCTTGCTCAGGCTGAAGGCCTTCATATTAGCTCGTTACAAAAGAATGTAAGCTTGTTAGTTTGCTATAAAAGAGTGTTAGCTTGTTAGAAAAGAATGTCTTACAGATAGAGAGTACTGCGCACACGATAAGACCCAAGGACAAGGAGCTTGTGGTTATCAGTGAAAGAAGAACAGAAAGAAGAACAAAGAACATCTGCTCGATAACAAGGAACATCCTCCGACCTCCAAATTAATGATTGAGAGCCACAAGCACTTCGCGTGAACACTACATGATAGACACAGCAGCCTTACTAACTTTGCGCGTGTATTAGAGTAACTAACCAATCAGCTTAAAGCCTGATTACCTAAGGGCTACCTAGAAGCATATAAAAATGTGTGTATTAGTTCAATAAATCGGACATTTTGCTCGCATCAAGCTGTGTCCCCATCTCTCAATCGCGGCAGCACACCTCCTAAACCGTGGGGACCACTTGCAAATTGACTTTATTCAGATGCCTAAATGCTGTAATTTTGAGTATGTCTTTGTCATTTTAGAGATGCTCTCAGGATGAGAAGGGGCCTGTCCTTGTAAATAAGCAGATGCAACAACTGTTGAAAAAAGTTGAGAGAACTAATTCCTGGGTTTAGTATTCCCCTAACACTACATAGCAATAGAAGGACCCATTTTACTGAACAAATAATGCAGAAAATTTGTGCAGCCCTATAAATAGAACAAAAGTTCCATTGTGCCTATCATTTCCAATCTAGCTGGCCTGTGAAAAAAGACCAAAATTTGAAAACCAAATCAGCAAATATCTGCAGAGACTGGCCTGAAATGGCAGGATACACTACCTCTCCCACTGATGTATATTACAAGCATTGTGAATAGAAAACATGGGCTATCACCTCATGAGATTTTAATTGGCAGACCCATGTGACTGCCTTACACAGCACCCTGAACTCCCATATAGGCAAACTTACAATTGACAGATGACACTCTTCTAAAATATTATCAGGCATTAACGAAATGTGTAAGGACTTTCCACACACAGCTGAAAGAAGCCTCACCTGAAGCTGCTACTGATGTGTGTCGCTTCTTGAAACCAGGAGACTGGGTCTACATTAAAGTATACCAGCAAAAACACACACTTCAGCTGCACTGAAAGGGACCTTTAGCAGGTATTGTTAATTACTAATACTGTGGTAAAGTGCAAGGGCTGCTCAACTAGATTCACGCTTCCCAATGCAAAAGGGTCCTGCCACCTTCAGACACAACATAGATTGTATCAACTTTCACATAGTGACTTTTAAGAACTGCTATATAATAAGACCTTAGGGAATGAATGATATTTACCTGTGGGCGATAAGAGAGAACTATTGGGACTTAGAAGTCCCTCAAGAAATTCTCAACTTTCTTATTGTTTGTATTCTCTTTTTTGTATTAGTTATTTGTTGGCACCCTAACAGTTAATCATGCAGTGGGAAAAATGTTATTTTCTCCTTGCACTGGTACAAGTGGATAGTTGGAAAAGCAATACAGCTATTCAACAAACGTTGGCACATATAGTTGCTAAGCTGCTCTCCATCATATTTGAAAAGTCATGGCAGTCAGGCAAAGTCCCCAGTGACTGGAAAAAGAGAAACATGACATCCATTTTTTAAAAAGATAAAAAGCAGGACCCTGGCAAGTAGCGACCAGTCAGCCTCACAGAATCACAGAATCACCAAGGCTGGAAAAGACCTTTAAGATCATCAAGTCCAGCCTATGACCAACACCACCACACCATCTAGACTATGGCACTAAGTGCCACATCCAGCCTTTCCTTGAACACATCCAGGGACGGTGCCTCCACCACTTCCCTGGGAAGTTGTCGCGGACCGAGATAGGTAAAGCCGCGACCCACACCCCCACCTCGGGGAATCGAGGGCTGAGGACCGCTCCCCGTCACACTCACAAACAACGCTTAGGAATCAATAGATTTATTAAAGGCACTGAGGGTTTGGCAAGTCCGATATCAACTAACACACAATGCCTATCTATTTCTATATCCACACCTATATATCCATATACCAACAGCTATACAACACTACATCTATATACCAATAACAATACACATAGAAAACAAGAGATAACCTCTCCCCTTCCCCCCTGTTCCCGTTCCCGGACAGGGATAAGAGGGAAAGCTTGGAGAGAGCCTTTGGGAAATAGAAGAATATTGGGAAAGAGAAGTGAGTGTCTGCTATGTGTGAATATTATGTAGGAATGTTAGTAAGAAGCCTCGGAATGTAGTTCGCAATTACCACCACTGGGGTACGGCCGAAGCCAATCCCTGGTCGGGATCTATGTCCTTTCCCTTGAAACTCTGGGCAAACGGTCCGTTTGGTACGCCCACACGCCAACAACCACAGGGAGCGGCGCTGTATAACTTCACGGCAGCCTCCGCAGCGGTACGCTCACCGCGGCGGCTGTATCAGTATGATATTCACAGAGCGCGCGCCTTCTTGCTCCCCTCTTTCCGGTTCCGGCCCCGCCGTGCCTCCTGGGAGCTGTAGTCTGTAGTCCTGTGCGCATGCGCCTGGTACCTCTGTCCTCTCCTCACGAGTGCCGGGGGGGGCACCTCGCCGGGACTGGTCAGTGAATGTCGCTGGATTAAAGGCCGTTATAGAGTCCGTCTCTCACAGAAGTCTATTCCAATGTCTAATCACCCTCTCCGTGAGGAAGTGCTTCCTAATATCCAACCTAAACCTCCCTTGGAGCAACTTCAGGCTATGCCCTCTTGTCCTGTCACTAGTTGCCTGGGAGAAGAGCCCAGCCCCCACCTGACTACAACCTCCCTTCAGGTAGTTGAAGAGAGTGATGAGGTCCCCCCTGAGTCTCCTCTTCTCCAGGCTAAACAACCCCAACATCCTCAACCTCTCCCTAAGACTTTCCCTCTAATCCTTTCACCAGCCTTGTTGCTCTCCTCTGGA
Source organism: Hemiprocne comata (assembly GCA_020745705.1). NCBI lineage: Eukaryota > Metazoa > Chordata > Aves > Apodiformes > Apodidae > Hemiprocne > Hemiprocne comata. Next base: position 759,072 of record CM036615.1, on the reverse strand, counting down.
CCCACTCCAGCACCTCAACGTCCTTCTTGAAGTGAGGGGCCCAGAACTGTACACAATACTCAAGGTGAGGCCTCACCAGTGCTGTGTACAGGGGGAGAATGACATCCCTACTCCTGCTGGCCACACTATTCCTGATACAAGCCAGGATGCCATTGGCCTTCTGGGCCACCTGAGCACATTGCTGGCTCCTGTTCAACTGGCTGTCAAGCAGTACTCCCAGGTCCCTCTCTGCCAGGCTGCTCTCCAGCCACTCTTGCCCCAGCCTGTAGCTCTGCCTGGGATTATTGTAGCCAAAGTGCAGGACCCTGCACTTGGTCTTGTTGAATTTCATGCCGTCGGCCTCGGCCCATTGATCCAGCCTGTCCAGGTCCCCCTGCAGCTTCTTCCTACCCTCTGGCAGATCAACACTCCCCCCCAGCTTGGTGTCATCTGCGAATTTACTGAGGGTGGACTCAATCCCCACATCCAGGTCATCAATAAAGATATTTAATAGGACTGGGCCCAGTACTGATCCCTGGGGGACACCGCTGGTCACCGGATGCCAGCTGGATGCAGCTCCATTCACCATCACTCTCTGGGCCCGGTCATCCAACCAGTTTTTGACCCAGCAAAGGGTGCACCTGTCCAAGCCATGGATTGCTAGCTTCTCCAGGAGGATGCTGTGGGAGACTGTGTCAAAGGCCTTGCTGAAGTCAAGGTAGACCACATCCACAGCCTTCCCCTCATCCACTAGGCGGGTCACCCAGTCATAGAAGGAGATGAGATTAGTCAGGCAAGACCTTCCTTTCCTAAACCCATGTTGGCTGGACCTGATCCCCTGGTTGTCTTCCACATGCCGCTTGATGGCACTTAGGATGATCTGTTCCATAACCTTGCCAGGCACCCAGGTCAGGCTGACAGGCCTATAGTTCCCCGGATCCTCCTTCTGGCCCTTCTTGTGGATGGGCGTCACATTGGCCAACCTCCAGTCATCTAGGACCTCCCCAGTGAGCCAGGACTGGTGATAAATTATTGAGAGTGGCTTAGCCAGTTCTTCCGCCAGCTCTCTCAGCACCCTAGGATGAATCCCATGTGGACCCATGGACTTGTTGGGATCTAACTGGCACAGCAGGTCCCTAACTACTTCCTCCTGGATTACAGGAGGGGGATTCTGCTCCCCATCCCTGTCTACCAACTCAGGAGCCCAGTTGTCCTGAGGGTAGCTAGTCTTTTTGTTAAAGACTGAGGCAAAGAAGGTGTTAAGCACCTCAGCCTTTTCCTTGTCCTCCATTACTAAGTTCCCCTCCTCATCCAAAAAGGAATGAAGATTTTCCCTGACCCTCCTTTTGTTATTTTTGTATTTATAAAAGCATTTTTTATTATCCTTTACAGAGATGGCCAGATTAAGTTCTAGTTGAGCTTTTGCATCTCTGATTCTCTTCCTACATGACCTTACAATATCCCTAAATACTTCCTGATTCACCTGCCCTTTTTTCCAAAGTTGATACATTCTTTTTTTATTCCTGAGTTCTTGTAACAGTTCCCTGCTCAACCAGGCTGGTCTTCTTCCCTGCCGGCTCCTTTTTCGGCGCACAGGGACAGCCTGCTCCTGCGCCTTCATAATTTCATTCTTAATGTAAGCCCAGCCTTCCTGGGCTCCTTTGTTTTTGAGGGCTGCTTCCCAAGGGACTCTCCCAACCAGCGTCCTGAAGAGGCCAAAGTCAGCCCTCTGGAAGTCCAAGGTAGAGGTTTTGCTGACGACCCTCCTAACTTCACCACAAATTGTAAACTCTATCATATCATGGTCGCCGTGCCCAAGACGACCTCCAACCACTACATCTTCCACCAGCCCTTCCCTGTTTGTGAACAGTACGTCTAGCATGGCACTACCCCTGGTAGGTTCACTTACCAGCTGTAGCAGGAAGTTATCTTCTATACATTCCAGAAACCTCCTGGATTGGCCCCTTTCTGCTGTGTTGTACTTCCAGCAGACATCTGGTAAGTTCAAGTCCCCCACAAGAACAAGGGCTAGCGAACGCGAGACATCCCCTAGTTGTTGAAAGAACATCTGTCAGTCTCTTTATCCTGGTCAGGTGGTCTGTAGCAGACTCCCACTAGGATATCAGCCTCATTGGCCTTCCCTTTTATCCTCACCCATATACATTCTGCCTTGGTGTGTCTAGAATTGAACTCTAGGCAGTCAAAGCACTCCTTAACATATAACGCCACCCCACCACCTCTCTTGCCTTGCCTGTCCCTTCTAAAGAGCCTATAGCCGACCATTGCACCACTCCAACCATGCGAATCATCCCACCACGTTTCCGTGATGGCAATTATATCATGGTCTCCCTGGTGCACAATAGCTTCTAACTCCTCTTGTTTATTTCCCATGCTTCGGGCATTGGCATATATACACTTGAGCTGTGGTACAGATATCCCAACCACTTGCGTGGTTACCAACCTATCAGTGAGCCCTTGGTTCTTGTTGCCACATTTATCCCCATTTCCCACCTTGAGTGAGACAGCAGACTGGCAGCTGTCCTTAGGCTCATCTCTGGTTTTGTCCCCATCCCCCTTCAAGCCTAGTTTAAAGCCCTGTCTATGAGCCTTGCTAACTTGTGCGCCAGGACCCTTCTCCCCCTCCAGGTTAAGCTTCCCCCACCTGTTGTCATGCCCGGTGTCCTGTACGTCCATCCATGATCAAAAAAGCCAAAGTCCTGTCGGTTGCACCAGTCCCGAAGCCAAAAGTTAATCTTCTGGCACTTCCCATTTATCCCCTCATCAATCCCTGCTACTGGTGGGATAGAGGAGAACACCACCTGTGCTCCCGATCCCCTAACCAGCTGTCCCAGGGCCCTGAAATCTCTCTTCATTGCCCCTACACTTCTGGTAGCTACCTCATCACTGCCTACTTGGACCAGCAGTAATGGTTAGTAGTCTGAGGGCCGAACTAGGGCAGGGAACTTCCTCCTTATATCCTTAACCCTGGCCCCAGGGAAGCAGTTGACCTCCCTAAGAAGTGGGTCCGGCCTGCATATAGGGCCTTCCACTCCCTTCAGAAGTGAGTCACCTATGACAAGTACCCGCCTTTTTTTCTTAACCAAGGTGGTTTTGATGAAAGGTACAGACTGACCTGGCCTCGGTGACACCTCCAAGTTTGGCAAACCATCATCCACAATACCATTTTGTTCTACTTTTAGAGCCTCATATCTGTTCTGTAAAGGCGCCTGGAGAGGGGGAACACTAGGGACCCCCTTGCCATGCCGCTTCCGCCATGCAGAAACTCGCTGCCATTGCTCCTCATCCTGTAGGCTATCTCGTTCAGCCAGGCAGACAGGAGATAGGCAGTAGTCTGCATCATGAGCGCCACCTGTCTTTTGAGAGTTGTCCAGGGATGCTAAGTCATAGCACCAACGATCTATCTCCCTCTCACACTCCCTGATACTCCTAAGCCTCTCTACTTCCCCCTTCAGCTGTGCAACCATACCGAGCAGATCATTTATCTGCTCACACCTCACACAGCTGGCGTCTCTGCCATTCTCCAGGGGGAACGACAGGCTTTGGCACTCCCTACAGCCAGAGACCTGAAGGCCCACATGTCTGTGAGGAACCTCTGTTTGGGTTGCCACAGTCCTCCTGGTAGAGGCTTTTGACCGGGTGGAAACCATATTTAACCTTCTTTCTTTTCTAGCAGGTTTTAGCGAACTCTCCTCTCACCCGCGCGCCCTGCCCGCTGCGAACTGCCTCGTGCGAACTGCCGTGCCGTGCCACGCCCCTGTTTGCCCGCTCCTGTTCGCTGACGCTCCCTAGAGGCGTTTAAATCTCCTGCGCAGCCTCTGGCCGCACCCCCTCCGCGCCTGGTTGGCTGCCGCGGACTTCCTGGTTCCGGCTGGGGCTTGGGCGGAGAACAGGGGTCCCAGAGCTTGGAAACCCCCCTGTACCGCACGCCTGAACTCCCACCTCGGGCTTACCTCAGTCGCTGCTGCCGCTGTCGCCGCCACTGCTACACCGAGCTCAGGGAGGAAATGAGCCGACTGAGGAGTATCAGGGAAAGTGAGCAGGAGCTAGATGATTGTTTTCAAAGCCTGATCTCCATGAAAACAGATCAGGAGGCAAACCTCATTAGTGGAGCACAGGTTGCCTTATCGTCTCAGCTAGCTTCCCAGCCCTCCCAGCTTACATGAACAGAGACAATGGGAACAGGTCCCTGTCCAATGTCACAAACGGAACAGGCGTGTTTCCTTGAGACCTTCACCACCCTCAGTGCCCTTGCAGAATAGGTATGGGGCCCTGCAGGAGGAAGTGGATGATGGCGGTGAGGATAACTCACATAGGCCAGGAGTGCTATCAAGGCCAATTTGCCCCAGACCAACTGTCACTACTCAGGCTGGAAGGAAAAATAGATGGGTCATTGTGGTGGGTGATTCCTTGCTGAGGGGTGCAGAGGGTCCAATATGCAGACCAGACCCGCTTCACAGGGAAGTCTGTTGCCTCCCTGGGGCCCAGATAAAGGACATCACAAGGAATCTTCCTACCCCGGTAAGGCTTTCAGATTACTACCCACTTTTGGTGTTTCAGGTGAAAAGGGGCAGTTGGTTAAGGGATCAGGAGCACAAGTTGTGTTCTCCTCTATCCCTCCAATGGCAGACATGGATGAGGAAGCTAACAGGAAGAGACAGAAAGTTAATTCATGGCTCTGTGATTGGTGTAATCGGCAGGGCTTTGGGTTCTTTGATCATGAGCTACTCTTCAAGACACCAGACCTACTGGAGGCAAATAGAACGTATCTGTCTCAGAGGGGGAAAAGGATACTGGGGGAGGAGTTAGCGGGACTCATTGACAGGGCTTTAAACTAGGTTTGCAGGGGGAAGGGGATAAAACTGGGCCTCCTGTAAATAAGACTCAAAGGACAGGGCTTGTCGGAGAGCAGCCTGTGCATAGCATGCCAGTGTTAAAAAGGCCCAGCTCAAAGACATCTCTAGTGCAGCTCAAGTGCAGCTCAAGTGCATCTATACCAATGCACGCAGCATGAGCAACAAGCAGGAGGAACTGGAAGCCATTGAGCAGCAGGACAGCTATGACAGTTGCCATCACAGAAACATGGTGGGATGGTTGTCATGACTGGAGTGCTGCAATGAGTGGCTACAAACTCTTCAGAAGGGATAGGTGCAGGAGGAGAGGTGGTGGTGTGGCCCTGTATGTTATAGAAGGTCTTGATTGTCTGGAGTATCATCATGATGATGGTGACAATAGGGTCAAATGCTTATGGGTAAGAATCAAGGGGAAGGCTAACAAGGCGGATGTCATGGTAGGGATCTGTTACAGACCACCCAATCAGGATGAAGAGGTTGATGAAGCAGTCTATAGGCAGCTGGGTATGGTTTCAGAATCGCTAGCACTTGTTATTGTGGGGGACTTCAACTTACCAGATGTCTGCTGGAAACATAATACAGCAGACAGGAAGCAGTCCCGGAGATTCTTAGAGTGTGTGGAAGGTAACTTCTTAACACAACTGGTGACTGAGCCAACTAGAGAAGGCACTCTACTAGACCTGCTGTTTGTGAACAGAGAAGGACTAGTGGAGGATGTGAAGGTTGGTGGCTGTCTTGGGTAAAGTGACCATGAGATGGTGGAGTTTTCAATTCTTAGGGGAGTAAGGAGGGAGGTCAATAGAAGGTAGACTTTGACATCTTTAAGAGATTGGTTGATGGTGTCCCTTGGGAAGCAGCCCTCAAGGACAAAGGCTGGATGTTCCTCAAGAGGGAAATCCTCAAGGCACAGGAACTAGCTGTCCCTGTGTACCGCAAAACGAGCCGGCAAGGTAGAAGACCAGCCTGGCTAAACAGGGAGCTTTGGGCAGAGCTCAGGAAGAAAAGGACAGTCTACTGGCTATGGAAGAAGGGGCAGGCAACTCAGGAAGAGTACAAGGTTTTTGCAAGGCTATGCAGGGAGAAAAATAGAAAGGCCAAAGCTCAGCTAGAGCTCAATCTGGCTAGCATCATTAAAGATAATAAGTGTTTTTACAAGTACGTTAACAGTAAAAGAAGAGCAAAGGGGAATATCTACCCTCTACTGGATGCGGGAGGAAACCTTGTGACTAAGGACAAGGAAAAGGCTGAGCTGCTGAGCACCCACTTTTCCTCAGTTTTTATCAGCAATGCTAATTGCTACCTGGGGGTCCAGCTCTCTGAATTGAAAAATAGGGATGAGTAGAATGCAGCCCCCACAGTCCGGGAGGAAATCATCAGTGACCTATTGTGTCACAAGTCTATGGGACCAGATGAGATCCACCCAAGGGTATTTAAGGAGCTGGCAGAAGTGCTCACCAAGCCACTCTCCATTATTTATCAACAGTCCTGGCTAACCAGGGAGGTCCCGGGTGACTGGAAGCTAGCAAATGTGATGCCCATCTACAAGAAGGGTCGGAAGGATGATTCTGGGAACTACAGACCTGTCAGTCTGACCTCGGTGCCAGGGAAGGTTATGGAGCAGGTCATCTTGAGTGCCATCACTTGTCACATACAAGACAACCAGGCGATCAGGCCTAGTCAGCATGGGTTTATGAAAGGTGGGTCCTGCCTGACTTACCTGATCTCCTTCTACAACAAGGTGACCCACCTAGTGGACGAGGGAAGAGCTGTGGACATTGTCTATCTGGACTTTAGTAAAGCCTTTGACACTGTCTCCCACAGCATTCTCCTTCAGAAACTTGTGGCGCTGGGCTTGGATAAATACACTGTGCGCTGGATTAAAAACTGGTTGGATGGCCAGGCCCAAAGAGTGGTAGTTAACAGAGTTAAATCTGACTGGCGTCCGGTCACAAGTGGTGTTTCCCAGGGTTCAGTACTGGGGCCTGTTCTCTTTAATATCTTTATTAACAATCTGGATGAGTGAATTGAGTGCAGCCTCAGTAAATTTGCAGACGACACCAAGCTAGGTGGGTGTGTCGATCTGCTAGAGGGTAGGGAAGCTCTACAGTGGGACCTAGACAGGTTAGATCAGTGGGCCAAGGTTAATTGTATGGGGTTCAACAAGGCCAAGTGCTGGGTCCTGCACTTGGGTCATAACAACCCCATGGTAAGCTACAGACTTGGTGATGTGTGGTTGGAAAGCTGCAGGTGGAAAAGGACCTGGGAGTATTGATTGACAGTCGACTAGATATGAGTCAGCAGTGCGTGCAGGTGGCTAAGAGGGCCAATGGCATCCTGGCTTGTATTAGGAACACTGTGACCAGCAGGAATAGGGAAGTGATTGTCCCCATGTATTCGGCGCTGGTGAGGCCACACCTTGAATATTGTGTTCAGTTATGGACTCCTCACTATAAGAAGGACATAGAAGTGCTGGAGTGTGTCCAAAAAAGGGCAATGAGGCTTGTGAAGGGCCTAGAGCACAAGCCCTTTGAGGAGCGGCTGAGGGAGCTGGGGTTGTTTAGTCTGGAGAAGAGGAGGCTGAGGGGAGACCTCATTGCTACTTGAAAGGGGGCTGAAGTGATGAGGGGGACAGCCTCTTCTCCCTGGTGATGTGTGATAGGACCAGAGGGAATGGATGCAAGCTGTGCCAGGGGAGGTTTAGGTTAGATATTAGGAAGCATTTTTTCACAGAAAGGGTTGTCAGGTATTGGAATAGTTTGCCCAGGGCGGTGGTGGAGTCACCATCTCTGGCGGCATTTAAATGGCATGTGGACCTGGTGCTTAGGGACATGGTTTAGTGGTGAGCTTGCGGTGTTAGGTTGTGAGAGACGGACTCCATAATGGCCTTTAATCCAGCGACATCTACTGACCAGTCCTGGTAATGTACTCCCCGGCACTCGTGAGAAGAGGACAGAGGTACTAGGCGCATGCGCACAGGACCACAGACTACAGCTCCCAGGAGGCACAGCGGGGCCGGAACCGGAAGGGAGCCGAAAGGCGCGTATTGCGAACTTTTGTACGGATATAGCCGCCGCAGTGAGTGTATCGCTGTGGAAGCTGCCGTGAAGCTATAGGGCGCCTTTTCCCGTGGTTGTTGGCGTGTGGACGTACCGAACGGACTGTTTGCCCTGGAGTCTCAGGGGAAAGGACGAGGATCCCGATCAGGCCGTACCCCGGTGGTGAGAATTGTGAACTACATTCTGACGCTTCTTACTCCTCAGTGCCTTTGATAAACTTATCGATTCCTAAGCGTTGTTCGTAAGTGTGACGGGGAGTGGTCCTCAGCCCTCTATCCCCTGAGGAGGGGGTGTGGGTCGCGGCTTTGCCCATCTCGGTCCGCGACATAGGTCTAAGGCTGGACTGGATGATCTTGGAGGTCTCTTCCGGCCAGGGACATTCTGTGATTCATATATGCGAACAATAAGCAGAAACAGGAAAATATTGGCCCACTGTTAAACAGGAGAGGTGAATTAGTCACCAACAATGCTGAAAAGGTTCTCACCTCTGTCTTTACCATTAGTGTTGGGCTCCAGGCCTTGGGTACAAAAATCCAGGTCCATGCAAACACAGACCTGCCATCAGTGAAGGAAGAGTTGGCATGAAAATTATAGGCCTATCAGTCTTATTTCAACCCCTGGGAAAGTTATGAAATTAATCTTTCTGGGAGCTATCACAAGTCAAATGAAGCACGTGATTGGGAAAAGCCAGCATGGATTCGCTAAGGGTAAATCATGCTTGACAAACCTGATTGCCTTCTACAACAAAGTAACCTGCTCGGTTGATGTGGGGTGAGTGGTGGACATTGTCTACCTGGATTTTTCTAAGGTTTTTGATACAGTTCCCCACAGCCTCCTCCTAGAGAACCCGATGTGTTACAGTCTAGACAAGTGGTCTGTGTGGTAGGTGGGGAACTGACTGACAGGCCACACCCAGAAGCTGATGGTAAATAGCTCTTTTTCAAACTGGTAACCTGTCACAAGTGGGGTCCCCCAAGGATCAATATTGGGTCCAACACTGTTTAATATCTTCATAAGTGATCTGGATTATGGGATGTCCTGGTCTTGCTGGGACAGAATTATAAAATCATGTTTCTGTTCAGAGAAGCTGTAGTTTTGAGAGGCTGCAGAGTCCAATTCTGTGAGAACAAAAGATAAGCTGCATTGTTTTCATTTATACCCAGCTCTGATATGCGGGTTTCCATAGTGACCAAGATCGAGGGTAGTTTTGAACTATGCAGTTGCAGTGGGCTAGGAGGAGCAAAGCCCAGGGCAGCTGACCCAAGCTGGCCAATCCAAGTATTCCATACCATAAATGTCACCCTCTCTATATATCAGGAAGTTTGCAGGATAGTTTTTTCTTCTACTATGGCTGCCTCCCTCAGAGTGTCCTGTCCATCTCATTGGTTGTCCTGTGCTTGAGGCCTACTTCTCCACTTGCTGTGACCATTGTGTTCTTGCTGGAGCTATAGTGCTCATTGTGCTTGGCATTCAGTCTTCACTGTTAGAAGTGCACAGCTCACGACTACTATCTGGAGCTGAGTATAACTTTGTATCTTATATTAGCATTGGGGTTCATATTAGTTCATTATTATTATTCTATTAAATCTGTTTTCATTTCAACCCATAGGTCTCCTTTCCTTTTCCCAATTTCCCCTCTTGGGTAGGGTTGGGTGAAAGAACAACTGTCCAAACTGCGACATGGGATCAAGTGCACCCTGATGAAATTTGCAGATGATACCAAACTGAGTGGGGAAGTAGACACTTGGGAAGGGAGAGCCACCCTGCAGGGAGACCTGGACAGGCTGGAAGAGTGGGCTAACAAGAACCTCATCATCATGTTCCAGTACTTGAAGGGCAGCTACAAAGAAGATGGAGACTCCCTTTTTACAAGGAGTCACATGGAAAAGATGCGGGGTAATTGGTACAACTTATTCCTGGGGAGATTCTGATTGGACACAAGAGGAAAATTTTTCACAATGAGAACAATCAGCCATTGGAATAATATCCCCTAGGGAAGTGGTGGATTCCCTGGACACTTTTATGATTCATCTGGATGGGGTGCTGGGCCATCTTGTCTAGACCGTGTTTTTTCCAAGAAAGGTTGGACCAGATGATCCTTGAGGTCCCTTCCAACCTGGTGTTCTATGATTCAAAGAGTTACAGTCAGCAGCTCAATGTCCAAATGGAAAGCATTAACAAGTGATGTCCCTCAATGTTGACTCTTACGAAGTTTAGATATCTCTTTTTTTGGTGTCATAATTAGACCACCTAGCATCTTATACAAGATATCCTATTTTTTTTAAGTTTAATTTATGGACTGTTTGCATTTCCAAATGATCTTCAGTTGTACAATCTGCCAACTCTGGCATATTTTGAATTTGCTATTAGAGATTTCTTTCATCTAGTCTCTGCAGAACACATTATAACTAATACTTGTATATCTTACAAAACAGTATAAAGCTAGTACAAAAGGTTAAAACAAGGTACATAAGAACAGTCATACTGGTTCAGACCAAGGTCTCATATTCTGATTGGCCCAATGGCCACAAGTAGATGTCTAAGAAAGTGCAAGAGGAGTTAAGCACATACATTTCTCTTGAATACTTTCCCATCCTCTGACTATTTTCACCTCAGGGTTTTCCTGAGCCTGATGTACTTCTATTTAATAAACCTCAATGGATATCTTCCAAAACCTTGTCAACTTTGCCCTTGAAATCATATCCCTCTTCTTCCTCATTAATACCACCTTGAACTTCAGGTGTTGAAGCATGCCCTCCAGGATGACCTTCTGGGGTGTGGTGCATCCTACTTGCAGGAAAGCAGTAAAAGGTGCCCAGAGGAAGGGAGGTGGAGACGCTCCTGCCTCTGTGACCCCTCTTTCTCAGAGGACTGTGAAGGAGAAAAAAGGCAAGCCTGCCAGTCTTTGAACATCTGAGCATACAATGCAGGGGTCTGTTGCCTAGGGCTATCTATTCCCTGGCACCTAGGTCAAAGGACCTGCATAGGAAATCCAGTTTTTAGAAATAAAATGGCAAGATGGACACTGTCATATCTCAATAGATGTGATCAATAAAATAACAGCTATGTTTCCACCAACTAACAAAAAGAAACACAAGCTTTCTTAGGTGCTGTGAGTTTCTGGAGAATGCATATTCCAGGTTAGAGTCTGATTATAAGCTTTCTCTATCGAGTGACCCAGAAGAATGACTTTGAATGGGGCCCTGAGCAGCAGCAAGCCTTTGAACAAATTAAATGGGAGATAGTTCATTGTCGCGGACCGAGATAGGTAAAGCCGCGACCCACACCCCCACCTCGGGGGAATCGAGGGCTGAAGACCACTCCCCGTCACACTCACAAACAACACTTAGGAATCAATAGATTTATTAAAGGCACTGAGGGTTTGGCAAGTCCGATATCACCTAACACACAAGGTCTATCTCTATATCTATATTCACACCTATATATCCATATACCAACAGCTATACAACACTACATCTATATACCAATAACAACACACACAGAAAACAAGAGATAACCTCTCCCCTTCCCCCCTGTTCCCGTTCCCGGACAGGGATAAGAGGGAAAGCCTGGAGAGAGCCTTTGGGAAATAGAAGAATATTGGGAAAGAGAAGTGAGTGTCTGCTATGTGTGAATATTATGTAGGAATGTTTGTAGGAATGTTAGTAAGATGTTCGCAATTCTCACCACCGGGGAAGAAAGGGAAAGCCAGAGAGGGAGAAACGTACAGGGGTTTCCGGACACTATTACGTATGAATCAGAGACCCGGTATGGAGAGGGGGAGGAGGAAGAGCAGGAAGAAAAAAAGGTGCTCCGGCCTGTTAGGCTAACTACCTATACCCAGAGAGCCGGGGCTGCACAAAGAGATACAGGGATAAAGGAAAAGCCCTATTCGCCTATTGATCTGGGTAAACTCAGAGAAAAATATAGCAGACTGGCTTCAGAAACAGAAGCTGAATATGTCATGAGAGTATCACTCACAGGAGGGGACGATATCATGTTGACTGAATGGGAGGCAGATGGTTTTTGGGGACCTGGAATGGTGTTACTAACCGGAAATACAAATCACCCATGGTCTCTAACGCAGCGTGCAGCCTGGAACGTAGGTAAATCTGAGGTGGTGGAGCGAGGAGAACCGATTGCCCTAAAAGGGAGCCCCACTGACATTATGGAAAACGTTCGTAGGGCGGGCCGCTGCCCTCCAAATGATCTATGATCGTGAGTTGGTAGTAGAGCATGCAAGTCCCATGTCCCTTCGGGTAAAAGAGAGGAGAATGATTGTGTTGATTAATGGGCTTTCTGGGGGGCTCCAGGTACAAGCCATGCGATGTCGAGAGGAGATTGCAGCCGAACGATCACAGGTGACTTGGCCCAGGACCTGATTGATTGCGCTAAGATATGTGAATATAAGGACCCTAAGCCCTCCTCTTCTACACCCAAAAGGGCTGCTCGGATGTCATATGCTGAAGTTGCTGCCAAGCCACCCTGAGACCCCCCTTCTCCTAGGCAAGACAGATCACGGGGTGACTGGAATGTGGTAAACAGAGATAGACAGAAGAAAAGACAGCAGAGGTCACCCAGGAGACAGGCCTTTGATACACAGCATTCCTCAACACAAGATAACAAGGGGCCTTATGCTAGGCTTAAGGAGGAAGGCAGGCGGGCAGGAATGCCAGCATCGCTCCTAGCCAGGACTCGTCCTTATGAAGAGCTAAAGGAAGTGATTGAGTTCTTCCGTGAAGTGCTGGGACGAACCCGAGGCAGATCACAATCATGAACCCGAGCCAGATCACAAACTGGGGCCCGAGGCCGGTCACAGTCTAGAACTCGGACTCAAGTACAGGGAAGGTCCAGTAGTTCGGGAAACTAGAATTCCCTCCTCCTGCTACTACTAGTAAGTCAAAAAGGCGACGGAGGAGGGGTAAAACACAGAGTCCTAGCACAGAATGTCAACATGACTCCCACATAAATCAGGAATCCAGGAACCCCATAATTCAGGAATATTCTAGTCCCCCAAATGATTGGCAAAACATATTAAGACTCGTGTATAATAAGGATGGAGATCTGGTACTCACTTGTGCTGTTGGTCCAAAACGTTATCCCGTCACTTTTGTTGTAGACACAGGGGCCCAGATGTCCACATTGAATGCTGAGGAGGCAGGGTACTGTGGTATTACCACCTCTGCAAAATCGGTCTGTGTAAGCGGAGCATTTGGTAATTCTACTCTACAGAAAACAGCCATGGTGACCATGCACCTTCCAGGAGATGACCAACCGATCTGAACCAAAATGATTGTAGGTGATGTTCCTAACTTGTTAGGTTTGGATGTTTTGGCAGGTCGTGCCTGGAGAGATGAGCGAGGCCGCTACTGGACATTTGGCACACCAACACTGGAAGTAAAGTTGTTACAACGTGCCCCACGTCTGCCACAGAGCAAAACAACAAAAGTAAAACAATATTCCATTCCAGTTGCTGCCAAGGATGGCATCAGGGAGGTAATAGCTGATTTAAAACAAAAAGGTATAATAGTGCCATGCCATTCACCATACAATGCCCCAGTCTGGCCTGTGAGGAAACCAGATGGTAGATGGAGACTGACTTTAGACTACAGGAAATTGAATGCCAATACAGAAGGCCTCACTGCAGCCGTACCAAACATAGCCGAACTGGTGCTAGAAATCCAGGAAGCAGCACATCCTGTGCTGGCAGCACTGGATATCAAGGACATGTTTTTCCAGGTCCCTATTGATACCGAGGACCAAAAGTATTTTGCCTTCACTTGGGATGGAGTCCAATACACTTTCACGAGGTTGCCACAGGGATATAAACACTCACCCACACTGGCCCATCACGCACTTGCGTGTGAACTGGAAAACATTCCAGAAATCAAAAACAATCCCAAAGTGAAAGTTTATCAGTACATAGATGATATACTGATAGGGGGCCAGAGTGAGGGAGAAGTGAAAGTCATGTATGATGCTATAATTAAGCATCTAACCGATATTCAGTTAGAGATCCCTGAAGGGAAAAGGCAACCACCATCCCAAGAGGTAAAATTCCTTGGAATAAGGTGGAAAGGGGGAACCTGGAATATTCCGTCCGATACTGTGTCCCAATTGACTCAGATGAAGGTACCAGCTAATAAAAAAGAATTGCAACAATTGCTGGGAACCCTCCAGTATTGGAGAAAACATATCCCTGATTTCTCTGTTATAGCACGGCCTCTTTATGATCTCTTGAAAAAGAATCATCACTGGGAATGGAACAAATTCCATGATGAGGCCCTTGAACTGCTAATACTGGAAGCACAAACCTTCCAGACTCTGGGACCTCTTCACCCAGAGGATCCAATAACAATCGAATGGGGATTTTCAGCTAGTGCCTTGTCATATCACTTTTGGCAAAAGGGACCTAGTGGGAGTACACGACCCATTGGCTTCTATTCACAATCTCTTAAGGACTCAGAAAAACGATACTCCACTCTGGAAAAGGGATTGCTAACAGTGTGCACGGCACTAACAGAGGTCAGTAAAATTGTTAAAAAACAAAAGGTGATACTGCAGGGTCCTTTCAAAGTAGTTAATCATGTGCTGTCTGGGAAAGTCCCTCCAGAGGGAATATCCCAAAAGGGGACAATCAAGAAATGGTATAGCCAAATTGAGTGCTACTCCGGCCTTTTCAAGCTAGAGGAAGGCCCGGACAAACAGCTAAAAATCCAGGAACACATTGAGTCCATGGAGGAAAAAGAGTTAACTATGAAAACTCCCGGTCCTATTAAGGAGGCCCCAGAATACAAAAGTGAGATGACTAATGCCTGGTTCACAGACGCGTCAGCCAGAAGAGAGGGCAAAACCTGGTTTTTCAAATCTGCTGCAGTCAAACCTTCCACGGCTGAACGCATAATAAATCATGATAAGGGCAGTGCACAAGTGGGGGAGCTGGATGCTGTTCTCAATGTGTTTGTACGGGAAAAGGCCGCCAAGGACGCTGTGTACATCTACACAGATTCCTTTTCGGTCTTCAAGGGCTGTGTGGAATGGATAACTTTCTGGGAACAGAACAATTGGGAGATTAACAGGGTGCCAGTGTGGCAGAAAGAAAAATGGCAACAGATCCAAAAAATTGCCAAGAAAAATCCTAACTTTCATGTAGGGTGGATTCCTGCTCACCAGACCAGTCTGAAAAATGATGCTAGCAGGTGGAACAACTATGTTGATGAACTGGCCAAAATCAACGTAATGGAAATCAGAACAGCAGAAGAAAATCAGGAGTGGGAGCGATTGCTTGAATGGCTTCATTGTAAAAGGGGTCACTCAGGGATCTTTGATTTGTATAGGGAGGCACAAACCAGGGGATGGCCTGTTACCCGTGAACAGTGTAAAACAATCATTTCTGAATGTGACCTGTGTAAGATCAGGTTGGGGAAGCATCCCCTGACGACTGACACTCTGCATATTCGAGAGGGAAAGTCCTTGTGGTCTACTTGGCAGGTGGACTACATTGGTCCTTTCCGCAAATCAGGAAACAAACAGTATATCATTGTGATGGTAGAAGTGGTGTCAGGTCTAACTTGTGCTGAAGCTGTTTCTAAAGCAAATGGTGAAAATACAGTTCGCTTCCTGGAAAGGGTATTTGGGGTATTACCTAAACCTACACATATTCAGTCTGATAATGGCACTCACTTCACTTCACATCTGGTACAACAGTGGGCGAGAAGTGAAGGCATCCAATGGACATTTCATATGCCATACTATCCCCAAGCAAATGGGATAGTAGAACGTACTAATGGGTTAATCAAAAGCCTTATCCGCCCACAGGACTCCAAATGGGATGAAAGGTTGCGATATGCAGTCACCACCATAAATAACAGATGGGGGGTGAACGGGTGTCCTCGTCTAACTGCTTTCTTTCCCACATCTCCCACTCAAGAAAAGGAGAAACAAAGAAAGCCTTGCAACAAGAAAAAAATCTCCCTACACCCAGGACAAACTGTACTGGTTCACCTGCCAAACATTGGGAAAGTCAAAATGACCCTGCAAACGCCTGTGAATTCAAACACCTGGGTTGCATCTGACATGAATAACAAACAACTCAAAATCAGTACAAATTGGATACTTCACGTTGAATGAAGCAAGACAGATTGTAGAGATAGGTTGTAACTGTGTATCTGTATACTTGTGTGAGACACGGACTCCATGATGGCCTTTAATCCAGCGACATCTACTGACCAGTCCTGGTAATGCACTCCCCGGCACTCGTGGGGAGAGGCCAGAGGTACCAGGCGCATGCGCACAGACTACAGACTACAGCTCCCAGGAGGCACGGCGGGGCCGGAACCGGGAAAGGGAGGAGCAAGAAGGCGCGCGCTGTGCGAACACACACGGATCCAACCGGCGCGGTGAGGGTACCGCTGCGGGAGGCGTCCGTGCCGTTGCGGCGCCGCTCCCTGTGGTTGTTGGCGTGTGGACGTACCGAGCGGACCGTTTGCCTGGTGTCTCAGGGGACAGGACGTGGATCCCGACCAGGAATTGGCTTCGGCCGTACCCCGGTGGTGAGAATTGCGAACATCTTACTAACATCCCTACAAACATTCCTACATAATACTCACACATACTAAACACTCACTTCTCTTTTCCCATATTCTTCTATTTCCCAAAGGCTCTCTCCGGGTTTTCCCTCTTATCCCCGTCCGGGAACGGGAACAGGGGGGGAAGGGGGGAGGTTCTCTCTTGTTTTCTGTGTGTGTTGTTATTGGTATATAGATGTATAGTTGTATAGCTGTTGGTATATGGATATCTAGGTGTGGATATACATAGGGGTAGACCCTGTGTGACCGTTGATATCAGACTTGCCAAACCCTCAGTGCTTTTAATAAATCTGTTGATTCCTAAGTGTTGTTTGTGGGTGTGACAGGGAGTGGTCTTCAGCTCTCGATCCCCTGAGGTGGGGGTGTGGGTCGCGGCTTTACCTATCTCGGTCCGCGACAACTTGTGTATATAGCAATGTGTATATGCTAAACCAACAACCCAAAGAACCGGAGACATCCCAAGCCAGAATAGGGTCTGATCAGCCCGGCACTGGTTTTGAGGGGGGAGGTACCTTGTGCATACTATGGACTTGATCACCCCATGGTTTGCACAATGCCTCCTACTATACAGCATCATGTCTCCTATACCTATTTCCCCTTTGGGTTGTGGTCTGTAAATAAGATACTAATGGTGCACCAATATATTCATTATGGGTCTCCTATTTATATTTCTGTTATGTATTATAAGTATATATGTATATATATAAGTATGTTATATATATATGTTTATAAGTACATATGTCGTATTGCATATAGGGAATTGTTCCCTCAGAAACACGCATAAAACAATATATACGTTGAATTAGATATATAGATATGGAAATATGTGAGATTGTATATATGTTTGTCTCAAACAGGGAAGGAGGTAAGAGTTTGGACAAGAGCCTACCAGGGTACAGATGTACATACATATACAGACACAAACATACACCACACAGGAACCAAGTCGCTGTCATTCATACACTAGCACTTGGGTCAGTCCGGACAGGACAAGATGTGAAAAACATGCTTTACTCCTCATCCAGGGATAACGGCCCCACCTGGAGCCTCTGGCAGAAAGTGCCTGGAGAGACTTGAGGTCGACCTCTAGGGTTTTGGAGCTGGGGATATAAAGGATCTGAAGCCTATTACCCTCCAACTGAAAAAGGAATATTAGCAGCATATGAAGGAATTTGAACCACTTTAGAAGTAGTTGGTACTGAAGCACAGCTCCTTTTGGCACCTCAATTGCTGCAACTTGGCTGGATGCTCAAAGGGAGGATCCCCTCCACGTATCATGCAACTGATTCTACATAGAGTAAGTGGGTCTCCCTGATAATGCAACGGGCTCGAATGGGAAACCCCAACTACCCTGGAATCCTGGAAGTGATTATGGACTGGCCAGAGGGCTGAGTGTTGGAGTGCTGCCAGACGAGGTGACTCGTGCTGAAGAGGCCCCACTGTATAATACATTACCAGAAAATGAGAAGCAATATGCCTTGTTTACAGATGGATCCTGTCATATTGTGGGAAAACATTGGAGGTGGAAAGCTGCTGTGTGGATTCCTACATGACAAGTCGCAGAAACTACTAAAGGACAAGGTGAATCTAATCAGTTTGCAGAAGTGAAAACCATCCAGCTGGCTTTAGATATTGCTGAATGAGAAAAATGGTCAGTACTTTATCTATATACTGACTCATAGATGGTGGCAAATGCCCTGTGGGGGTGGCTACCGCACTGGAAGCAGACCAACTGGCAGCACAGAGGTAAACCCATCTTGGCTGCTGAATCGTGGCAAGATATTGCTGCCCAAGTAGAGAACCTGGTTGTAAAAAGTGCATCTTGTAGATGCTCACATACCTAAGAGTCGTGCCACTGAAGAACATTAACCCCATGCAATGCTACAGGCTTGGGGAAGAGTGGCTGGAAAGATGTCCAGTAGAAAGGGACCTGGGGGTTCTTATTGATAGGTGGCTAAATATGAGCCAGCAGTGTGCCCAGGTGGCCAAGAAGGCCAATGGCATCCTGGCCTGTATTAGAAATAGTGTAGCAAGCAGGACCAGGGAGGTGATCATCCCTCTGTACTCGGCATTGGTGAGGTCACACCTCGAATACTGTGTCCAGTTTTGGGCACCTCAATATAAGAAAGACATTGAGGTGCTGGAGCATGTCTAAAGAAGGGCAGCGAAGCTGGTGAAGGGCCTTGAACAAGTCTTATGAGGAGCAGCTGAGGGAACTGGGGCTATTTAGTCTGAAGAAAAGGAGGCTGAGGGGAGACCTCATTGCCCTCTACAACTACCTGAAAGGACATTGTAAAGAGGTAGGAGCTGGTCTCTTCTCACAAGTAACTGGTGATAGAAAAAGAGGGAATGGCCTCAAGCTGTGCCAGGGGAGGTTTAGACTAGACATTAGGAAGAACTTTTTCACTGAAAGGGTTGTCAGACATTGGAATATGCTGCCCAGGGAGGTGGTTGAGTCACCATCCCTGGATGTGTTTAAAAGTCGTCTAGATGTGGTGCTTGGGGACATGACTAAGTGCTGGATTTAGTGCTTGACTCAGGATCGGCAAATAAACCAGAGACAAAAATGCTCTTGATCCCCTCCCCCCTCCCCTAGGTAGGGAAAGGAGAGAGATAACAAGGAGAAAGACTTTGCTGGATTGAAAACTAAATTAGACAGCTTTAATTATATGTACAATTATATACAAGTATGTTCAGGAATGTGCAAAAGCCTCTTGCCTCCCCCGACCAACTCCCCTGGCATTCTCCTTAGCTGTGAGCAGTCCCGAAATGTCCCAGACCATAAGCAGGAGATAAGGCAGAGCAGACAGGGGCTGGGTTATGAGAGTTATGAGGTCAGAGATGCCTGAGTCTAGGAGATGACAGTGATGGATGGATGGATGGATGGATGGATGGATGGATGGATGGAGTCCTCCCCAAACGCCAGCCATGGACGGAAGAGAAGGGAAGAAGAAGCAGGAAGGAAGTTGTTTGCTGTGATCTCTGACCTTCCTCGGAGCTTACATAGATATATGGAATGGAATACCTTTGGTCAATTCTGCTGTCTGTCTAGTCCAGCTTCCTATGGAGGGGTCACAGATACGACTCTCCTGCCCCAGTAGCCTCTGTAGCAGCAGAGCTAAGAAGCGACCTTGGAGTCTCAGCAGAAACACAAACATTCCAGTGTTATCAGTCCACTAGCTGGAACACTTGCTGCTAGTTAAAAGAGAGCTTACTGAAGGAAAAAAAAAATCAGTAAAAGGAAAATTAGCTTCATCCTGGCTCAAATCAGAACATTCCACCCCTTATTCCTGTCCTGGTTTGAGCCAGGGTGAAGCGAACTTTCTCTTTGCTGATTTTTTTTTTTCTTTCAGTGAACTTTTTTAGCAGAGCCAGTGGACTGATAACAACCAAGGTCACTTCTGACTGTCTGCAGCCTCCCCCCCTACGGGGGAGCAGATCAGACCGAAGGCAGGATCAGCAAATCAGAATATTCCCTTCTCATAATATTTTCTCTATTTGGCTTTTGGTATAGGTTAAGACATCACGGAAGTCAAGCCTTTCATTTCCTTTTTCTGCTTACTGTTGTTTCTATTGCCCTCTCTTTGGCTCTCTCTTTTTTTTTTTTTTTATTATTCTTCTTCCTAGCCAACATCCAAGGACCCCGTCTGTGCACCCAGACACTCCCCCCCTTCAGCTGGGAGCCACCAGGGAAAAGAGTTGCTGTGAGAGTCGCTGGGGGAGGAGGGAGGGGATTGGGTGTTGCACATCCCTTTTATATATATATATTCCCTTATCACTAATAATTAAAATTAATTTGTTTCACTTTTCAACCCAGAAAGCCTCTCTCTCTTATTTTTTCTCCCTCTTTCCCTACTTTGGGGGAGGGGGGGTGGATCGAGTGCATTATTGTTATTGGTTTGACTGCCAACCCAGAGACAAACCATGACAATAATTAATTGGCAAGCCAGGCAGGAGCTGAATGGACAACATTTCTACTGAAGGTATGAATGGGTTGAAAACTGAACAGATAATTTTTGCACCCGACATGCAGTTGTACATGTCTTATGCGTCCGGGATACTACTGCTTAGTGTATCTGTTCTTGTTATTGTTCTTGGTTCATTGATAAGACTATAGCAATAATCAACCATGTAATAACCTATTTAGTGATAACAAGGGTCATGATATTGATCTGTATAGGGATACTGTATGTGTGCAGTGTGAATGTGCATGTGGATAGGAAGGTGTATGTTGGTAATGGCAGACTCAATTTCGCCTTTCCACTCCCACTCAGGCTGAATATCCCAGCTCTTGATCTAAATAGCATAGTTTCACTGGGGATGCTTCTGCTGAATGCTTATAGTGTCCTGTGGGTGCTTAGAGTGAGGTGTTGTTCCACTCACTGCCAATCCCCCACAGGCAGTGCTGCTGCCACTGCTGTTACTGCTGCCACTGATGCTGCTACCACCACTGCTGCTGCTGCCACCACTGGTGCTGCTACAAAAGCAGCTACTTCTGCAAAGATTAAGTCCACTCCCATTCGATTCAGACGAGTAAAAGTTAATCCTGTGACTAGGGGCAAAGTAAAGGCGAAAGATCCTTATTCCCGCTCCCGTCTGAGATATCCAGAGTTTCTTCAAGCAACATCAGAAGACATCATTGAGGAAGCAGATGATTCTAAAACAGGTGATGCAGCAGGCCCTTCTAAAGCAGATGATGGAACAGGCCCTTCTCAAGTAAATAAACAGGCAGGCCCCTCTCAAGCAGGTGGAGGAGCAGGCCCTTC
This sequence comes from Hemiprocne comata, assembly GCA_020745705.1. Taxonomy (NCBI): domain Eukaryota; kingdom Metazoa; phylum Chordata; class Aves; order Apodiformes; family Apodidae; genus Hemiprocne; species Hemiprocne comata. The sequence continues at coordinate 737,812 of CM036615.1, read as the reverse complement.
TCAAGCAGATAAGGATGATCTGCTACAGCCCTTCTCCCTAAAGGAATTGCATCTCATGAGAAAGGACTTTACCCGCAATGAAAATGAGGGGCTTCTTTCCTGGCTGCTCCAATGTTTTGATGGTGGAGCCGACACCTACACCCTGGATGAAAGAGAAGCCAGACAGTTTGGATCCCTGGCTAAAAATACTGGTATTGATAGAGCAATTGGTGATAAGACAGGAAATATGACCCTGTGGAGCTGACTTCTTTCAGCCATACAGAACAGGTGATCTATGATGACCAAGGGTGTATAAATCCTGATGATGTCTTGTGTGACACGCCCATGTTCCAGAAGTTTGCGCAGGCTGTACCAGCAACACATGCCTGTATATTCTCCTTTGTGGGATATTTTGATTAATTCAATAGACCAACTGTGCATGAATTGTCTTTCAAACCACAACAGTATGAAGATATGTTTTGTGATTATCATCAGTTCCACACCTCAGCCATTGAAAAGGTGACTGACAGAAGGAATCTGGACAGATGGGAAGGTAAATCCCAGCCTTTCCCTATACCCCAGTATCTCCCTAAGGACAATTGGGCTCGTGTTGCAGCCATCAAGAGGAGACGCCCTGCTACGAGACAGCAACAAGAAAGATGGGACCCACTTCGATGTCACCTGTGGCTCCTCTTGCGTGATTATTACAAAGAGGATATGAGAACCTGGGATAATAAACCCACTGATACTCTCCAGCTACGTGTACAAGAGCTGCTAGGTAGAAAAGGTGCAGTAGATGGTTGTTCCTTGAAAAAGGCAGCTCTGATTTCCAGCTACCAGTCCTTCAACCAGGATGGTGCATCGACCTCTAATGGTCAGTATTAGAGGTGCCCTGCCTCCAGCCAGGGAGAGGAGAGGGACAACCGAATTTATTGGACTGTGTGGATTCGGTGGCCTGGCACATTGGAACCACAAAGGTATAAAGCCTTTGTCACGGACCGATATTAAAGGCTAACGGATGTCAGGATGCTTCTGCAACTTTTCATCCCCCCTTCTCAGCGGGGAGTGGAGAGGTTTGTAAATGGGACCGCACATGCGGTCACTGTGGGACCGTACCTTAGAGGGTAGAGTGGAATGCTCCCCCACCACGCTCACAAAGACCAATATTTCACTTACACACTAAGAGGTTTATTAAGGGTTAACACAGATTGAGGGACCAAGGTTCAGGGAAGGTAATCTAGGTATATATCTATGGTATTAGTAAATGCACTCCCCGTGGAAGAAAGGTGGGAAGGATTAATGGGGGGAAAGGGCAGGAGTCAAGCCCGTATATGTATTTGTATATGTGGATGTGTGTGTGTGTGTATGTGTATGCGAGTTACCCTCCTTCCATAGCGAGGATATGACCAGCGTCTGGGCGACCAGCAGTGGCGGTGGGGCAAGCCCGTGGTGGCAGGGCAACCCCTCCCACAGGCACAGGCAGACATGGCAAACAGGCACACCACGGCAGGCAGGCTCCCCTGGACCGGCGAGCAGCAGCAGGCAGTGACCCAGACTCCACTTCGAGCAGTGAGCAGGGAGGTGGCGAGTCCCCTGCTCCGCTTCGAGTGGCGGGGGGAGGGGGACGATTCCCCTGCAGGCGAGCACAAAGGTATAAAGCCTTGGTGGACACTGGTGCACAGTGCACCTTAATGCCATCAGATCACAAGGGGACAGAGTCCATTACTATTTCTGGAGAGACAGGAGGATCTCAAGAACTGACCATTGTCGAAGCTGATGTAAGCCTCACTGGTAATAAGTGGCAGAAGTGCCCTATTGTGACTGGCCCAGATGCTCCTTGCATCCCTGGAATAGACTATCTCAAAAGAGGATATTTCCAGGACCCAAAAGGGTACCGGTGGGTCTTTGGTATAGCAGCTGTAGAGAATGAGGACACTGAACAGCTGCATACCTTTTCTGGATTTTCAGATTACCCTTCCCTAGTGGGGTTGCTGAAGGTTGAAGACCAACAGGTGCCAATTGCCACTTCAACAGTGCACAGACGACAATATTGCACCAAGAGAGACTCTGTGATTCCCATCCATATGCTGATTTGACAACTGGAGAGCCAGGGAGTGATCAGCAGGACTCACTCACCCTTCAACAGTCCTATCTGGCCAGTGCGGAAGCCTGATGGTGAGTGGAGGCTGACAGTGGACTATCTTGTCCTGAATGAGGTTACACCACCACTCAGTGCTGCTGTGCTGGACATGCTAGAACTTCAGTATGAGCTGCAGTCGAAAGCTGTGAAGTGGTATGCCACTATTGACATTGCTCATGCCTTTTTCTCTATTCCTCTAGCACCAGAGTGCAGGCCACAGTTTGCTTTCACCTGGAGGGGAGTCCAATACACCTGGAATCGACTGCCCCAGGGGTGGAAACACAGCTCAACTATTTGCCATGGACTGATCCACGCTTCACTGGAGAAAGGTGGGGCACCAGAACACCTGCAGTACATCGATGACATCATCGTGTGGGGCGACATGCCAGAAGAAGTCTTTGAGAAAGGTAAAAAGATCATCCACATTCTTTTGAGAGCTGGTTTTGCTGTTAAAAGGAGCAAGGTCAAAGGACCTTCATGAGAGATTCAGTTCCTGGGAATTAGATGGCAAGGTGGACGTCGCCAAATTCCAACGCATGTGATTAACAAAATAGCAGCCATGGCCCCGCCGGCCAACAAAAAGGACACTCAAAACTTTTTAGGAATGGTCAGTTTTTGGAGGATGCATATTCCTGAGTATAGTCACATTGTGCAACCTCTTTACAAGGTGACCCAGAAGAAGAATGACTTTGAGTCGGGTGCTGTCCAACAGGATGCTTTTGAGAAGATTAAAAAAGAGATTATGCATGCGGTAGCCCTTGGACCAATTCGAACAGGTCCAGACATCAAAAATATACTCTACACTGGAGCCGGGCAAAATGGTCCTACATGGAGCCTCTGGCAGAAAGCACCAAGGGAAACTCGTGGTTGTCCCCTGGGATTTTGGGGTAGAAGCTACAGAGGTTCCGAGGCAAATTACACCATAATTGAAAAGGAAATACTGGCAGCATATGAAGGAGTTAGAGCTGCTTTGAAAGTGTTGAGTACTGAGGCGCAGCTCCTCCTGGCACCCCGATTACCGGTACTGCACCGGATGTTCATGAGTAATGCTCCTTCCTATGCATCATGCCACCGATGCTTTAGATGTTGCTGAACGAGGAGCGTGGCCAAGACTCTATCTCTACACCGACTCATGGATGGTAGCAAATGCCTTGTGGGGGTGGCTAAAACAGTGGCAGCAGAACAACTGGCAGTGAAAGGGTAAGCCAATTTGGGTGGCTGACCTATGGAAAGACATTGGTGCTCGGGTAGGGAAATTGGCTGTGAAAGTGCATCATGTAGATGCACACGTGCCTCTGAGTCGAGCTAATGAGGAACATCAACACAACCAACGAGCAGATGAGGCTGCCCAAGTGTTTAAAATAGACTTAGACTGGGAACACAAAGGTGAGCTGTTTTTAGCTCGATGGGCCCATAACACTTCAGGTCATCAGGGCAGAGATGCAACATACAGATGGGCTTGTGACCAAAGGGTGGACTTAACCATGGACACTATTTTGCAGGTAATTCATGAGTGTGAAACATGCTGCAATCAAGCAGGCTAAAAGGTTAAAACCTTTGTGGTATGAGGGGAGGTGGTCAAAGTACAGGTATGGGGAGGCCTGGCAAATTGACTATATCACACTGCCTCAGACTCGCCAGGGTAAGCGCTATGTGCTTACAATGGTGGAAACAAGTACAGGATGGTTGGAAACATATCCTATGCCTCATGCCACAGCCCGGAACACCATCCTGGGCTTTGAGAAGCAAATCTTGTGGAGACACGGTACCCCAGAAAGAATTGAGTCAGACAATGGGACTCATTTCAAAAACAATCTTGTGACTGACTGGGCCAAAGAACATGGTATTGAGTGGATCTACCATATCCCATACTATGCACAAGCCTCAGGGAAAATTGAAAGGTACAATGGTCTGTTAAAAGCTACCCTGAAGGCAATGGGTGGTGGAACTTTCAAAAATTGGGGCAAAAATTTGGCAAAGGTCACGTGGTTAGTTAACACCAGGGGTTCCATCAATCGGGCTGGTCCTGCTCAGGCAGACCTTTTGTAAACAGTGGATGGGGATAAAGTCCCAGTGGTATGTGAAAGAAATCTGTTGGGAAAAAGTGTTTGGGTTTATCCTGCTTCAGGCAAGAGCAAACCTGTCCGGGGTGTGCAGCGGAGACACAGCTGATGCACCATGATGGTCATTAGCATCAGCATCAGCCCTTTATATGGCACCAATTGAGCAATGCGGCTTTGGGCAGGTATGGTAACCGGTGGAGATGGAGTCCATACCATGGCAGCAATTTGTCCTGTAAAATCCACATCAATAATTCCAGGCAACACAAACAACCCCTGTAAAGTGACACTGGACTGCCCTAACAATAAGGCACTCAATCCATGTCCCAAAGGCCCAAATGCCTCTAATGGTACCTTATGTACTTTATTGTGACTGAGGCAGCTGTGGTGACATCCACTCCAGCGCTCCCCTTTGTCCGGGCTCGCAGTCAACCACATAGGCTTGGAAGGCACTGCATGGATGTACTTGTGTCTGCGCGCGCATTCCTGGCGCGCTCCGCTTCCCGTTTCCTGGAGGTCCTCTAGGCGGAAGAGCTTGGCCCTGCTTGTTAAACTTAGATCGACATAGTTTAGTGAAATGCCCTACTTTCCCACACCGTGCACAAGGACCATTTGGCACCAATTTACCATTTCCTCCGGCTGTAAATGGACATTGCTTTTTAAAGTGACCTGGTTGCCCACAGTGGAAACAGTCTTTCGGTACTCTTACTGCAGCAGCAATTGTTTTTGCCAATTCTGACATTTGATGTGCCATGGTACCAACTTTGCTACAAGCTTCTATCATGTTGTCACAGTTTGACTCAGTGTCATGGTTTGATTCAGAATCGAAAAATAAACCAGGGACAACCAATGCTCTCAATCCCCTCCCCCTCCCACCCAGGTAGGGAAGGAGAGAGAAAATTAGGAGAAAGACTTAGCTGGATTGAAAACTAAATTAGACAGCTTTAATTATATGTACAATTATATACAAGTATATTCAGGAATGTGCAAAAGCCTCTTGCCTCCCCCTACCCTCAGCAACTCCCCGGCACTCTCCTTAGCTGTGAGCAGTCCCAAAAAGTCTTGGCCCACTGTCTGAGATAACAGCAGAGCAGACAGAGCTGTGGGGAGAGTTATAAGGGTCAGGGCTGAGTCTGGGGTCAACGGTGATGGATGGAGTCCTCCCCGGACACCGGCCATGGATGGAAGAGAAGGGAAGAAGAAGCAGGAAGGAAGTTGTCTTCTGTGATCTCTGACCTTCCTCAGAGCTTACGTAGATATATGGAATGGAATACCTTTGGTCAATTCTGCTGTCTGTCTAGTCCAGCTCCCCTACGGGGGGGTCACAGATACAACTCTCCTGCTCTCAGTAGCTTCTGCAGTGGCAGATTCACTGAGTAGAACAAACTGACCTTCGCGTCTCAGCAGAAACATAAACATTCCAGTGTTATCAGTCCACTAGCTGGAACACTTGTTGCTAGTTAAAAGAGAGCTTACTGAAGGAAAAAAAAATCAGTAAAAGGAAAATTGGCTTCATCCTGGCTCAACCCAGGACACATGTCTACCAAAGTTGGATTCCGTAATGGTAACAGTACTTGTTTGCAATCTGTATTAGCATTGTCTTTAGCCAGCTGCAGCAATAAGGCCTCTTAAGCTGGAAAATTGTTCACCTGCTTTTCAATTGCATTTCTGAGTCTGTCAATAAAGCTTACATAAGATTCATCTGGCCTCTGTTTTATAGAGGTCCATGGCTGTTGAGGGGTCCCTGTATCAGGGACGCATTGCATAGCCAAGAAAGCCAACTCTTTTGCTTGTTGTAAAATAGATGAATGCAGGCGGGCTTGCAGCTGCGGGGTATTTAAAGGAGGATCTCCCATCAACTGCGCTGGCCCGGCCCCAAAGCGTGGATCGTCTTGAGGACAATTCAAATTGGCCAGAGCTGTTTCATTCACTAGTCGGCGCCATCACGCTTCCAATAAAAGTAGCTGTGTTGGTGTGAAACAAATCTGTGCTACGTTAGGACAGTCGAAGAGAGTTAGGTCATTAGAAAAAATCACTTGTAATAAAGATTGAGCATATGGCGAGGTAAATCCATGCTGCATAATTGTAGTTCTTAAATCACGCATAATATTCCAGTGAAATGGATCCCACTCATTTGGTTCCTCCTCATTACCACGAATAACAGGGCAAGCCAAAATATCACCGGCCAGTTGCACTTCTGCCTCTTTAGCTTGCTCATACAATTTCCTCCAAAATTTGCCTGGGTCTGCGCCTTTAATTGCTACAGAAACGGTCTGTATAGTCAGTAAATTCTGAAGGGGGGGCAGAGGGCAAACACGTCACTCCGTCATTCACTCCGGGGGCTAGAATCATAGGCTGCATAGTTAACGAGTTCTGAAGGGGAGGGGCAGGGGGCTGACACTTCACTCCGTCATTTCCCCCAGGGGCCAAAAAATCTACTAAACACGAACTCACAGGTTCCCTTATTGCTGCTTCCTGAAACTCACCCTCTGTTTCGCGGGGCAACGATTCAGGTGGTGGAGGGGGTGGGAATGTGTTTTGGTTTGGACCAGGGTGAAACTCTTTGCTGATTTTTTTTTTTCTTTCAGTGAACTTCTTTTATCAGCGCCAGTGGACTGATAACAACCAAGGTCACTTCTGACTGTCTGCAGCCTCCCCCCCTACGGGGGAGCAGATCAGACCAAAGGCAGGATCAGCAAATCAGAATATTCCCTTCTCATAATATTTTTTCTATTTGGCTTTCAGTATAGGTTAAGACATCACGGAAGTCAAGCCTTTCGTTTTCCTTTTCCACTCACTTTTCTGCTTACTGTCGCTTCTATTGCCCTCTCTTTGGCTCTCTCTCTTTTTTTTCATTTTTCTTTACAGCCGACATCTGAGGACCCCGTCCGTGTGCCCAGACACTCCCCCCTTCAGCTGGGAGTCACCAGGAAGAAGAGTTGCTGTGAGAGTCGCTGGGGGAGGAGGGAGGGGATCGGGTGTTGCACATCCCTTTACAAATATATATGTATTCCCCTATCACTAATAATTAAAATCAATCTGTTTCACTTTTCAACCCAGAAAGCCTCTCTTTCTCATTTTTCTCCCTCTTTCCCTACCTTGGGGGAGGAGGGGGGTGAATCAGGAGTGTTCCAACTCTGTGCCAAACCGTGACAGAATGGCACATCCATGCACACACAGGCCGTGGGAGCCAATTTAGAATTCACTTGGACTGGGGCTGGCAATGCCAGCGCCGCCGCCGCTGTAGCTGCAGCTACCGCGGCTGCAGCTTCCCGATCCGCCTTAAGCTGTTTTAACAACTCCAGCACAAGCCGCCAAGTTGTTAACGACTTTGTGGCCATTTCATTCCCCTTTGTAGCGGCATCCCAAAGCGCACGCCCGGCCTCCTCCCATGTCTCTATAAAAAAGGCTGTTTGCACATCAGCCTGCACACCGTTCTTCTTGCACCAGACAAGCAAAGTACGTAGTGCATGCTCATCATGTTTTATGCCCCTCTTTTCCAGTATTGTTAGCAGAATGGTTAATATAGACCTCTCTTCTGCTGACATCTTCGCCCCCATATTTATGTTCCCAGCTGCTCACCTTTGCCTCCCAAAGGTGTGTATTTCTTCTGTGTCCGGACTAGGCTCTCGATCTGCCTTTTCTTTTTGCTTAGCTGGGTTCCACTGCCGACTGCTCTCAGGCCCTCAGTTGCCGATCCCTGTCACATCAGGGTCACCATTTGCGGCGGAGACACGGCTGATGCACCATGATGGTCATTAGCATCAGCATCAGCCCTTTATTCAGGGTTACATATCATTCTTATACTTTTCTCCCCTGTCCACGCGCCTTATGCTTCCTTCCCATTGGTTAACAGCTTCTTTTCACGCGTTCTATCTTATTTTATGATAGGCTACAAGTTTCTTACATTTTCTTACAAGAATGTCAACACACATCTGTATCTCTCATCCCTTCTTTTCCCACAAACTTTTTTATCTCTAACCGTCAAGGGCACAGCTGTAGTTTGTCGAGATCAAGGCCGCCCATGGCCCATAGCTGATCGCCCACACGGGGTGTTGTTTTGCTCAGGGACCTGGACATACTTGGTGTGTAATGATGGAAGATGTAGAAGTTCAGTACTAACCTCAGGGAAATCTAACACTGGGAGAGAACTCTTAATTTGAGAATTGATAGACTCTGTGTAAAATATTATGAGAATGGAATAGGGGTGGAATGTCCTGGTTTGAGCCAGGGTGAAGTGAACTTTCTCTTTGCTGATTTTTTTTTTCTTTCAGTGAACTTTTTTAGCAGGCCAGTGGACTGATAACAACCAAGGTCACTTCTGAGTGTCTTCAGCCTCCCTCCCCCTATGGGGGAGCAGATTAGACTAAAGGCAGGATCAGCAAATCAGAATATTCCCTTCTCATAATATTTTCTCTATTTGGCTTTTGGTATAGGTTAAGACATCACGGAAGTCAAGCCTTTCATTTCCTTTTTCTCTCTTTTTTTCTGCTTACTGTCGCTTCTATTGCCCTCTCTTTGGCTCTCTCTTTTTTTTTTTTTTCCATTATTCTTCCTAGCCAAAATCCAAGGACCCTGTCCATGCACCTGGACACTCCCCCCCTTCAGCTGGGAGTCACAAGGAACAAGAGTTGCTGTGAGAGACACCAGGGGAGGAGGGAGGGGATCGGGTGCTGTACATCCCTTTATAAATATATATATTCCCTTATCACTAATAATTAAAATCAATCTGTTTCACTTTTCAACCCAGAAAGCCTCTCTTTCTCATTTTTCTCCCTCTTTCCCTACGTTGGGGGAGGGGGGTGGATCGAGAGCATTATTGTTATTGGTGTGACTGCCAACCCGGAGCCAAACTGTGACAATTGGATACGATATATTACATATAGGCTCTATATTTTACCAAATATCAAATCAACGATTGTCCCCCAGAGTCAGATTACCTTGAGGTGAATATTGTACTTCACCATCCTTCATCATCACACACCAGGTATGTCCAGGTCCCTGAGCAAAAGCAACACCCCGGAAAGGTTTACCTTTGCCTGAAGCAGGATAAACCCAAACACTTTTACCCAACAGGTTTCTTTCACATACTACAGGGACTTTATCCCCATCCACTGTTTGCAAAAGGTCTGCCTGAGCAGGACCAGCCCGATTGATGGAACCCCTGGTATTAACTAACCAGGTGGCCTTTGCTAAGTTTTTGTCCCAATTTTTGAAAGTTCCACCACCCATTGCCTTCAGGGTAGCTTTTAACAGACCATTGTACCTTTCAATTTTCCCTGAGGCTTGTGCATAGTATGGGATATGGTATAGCCACTCAATACCATGTTCTTTGGCCCACTCAGTCACAAGATTGTTTTTGGAATGAGTCCCATTGTCTGACTCAATTCTTTCTGGAGTACCGTGTCTCCACAAGATTTGCTTCTCAAGGCCCAGGATGGTGTTCCGGGCTGTGGCATGAGGCATAGGATATGTTTCCAACCATCCTGTACTTGTTTCCACCATTGTAAGCACATAGCGCTTACCCTGGCGGGTCTGAGGCAGTGTGATATAGTCAATTTGCCAAGCCTCCCCATACCTGTACTTTGACCATTTCCCCTCATACCACAAAGGTTTCAACCGTTTTGCCTGCTTAATTGCAGTGCATGTTTCACAGTCATGGAAAACCTGTGCAATAGCGTCCGTGGTTAAGTCCACCCTTTGGTCACAAGCCCATCTGTATGTTGCATCTCTGCCCTGATGACCTGGAGTGTCATGGGCCCATCAAGCTAAAAAGAGTTCACCCTTATGTTCCCAGTCCAAGTCTATTTGGAACACTTGAGCAGCCTCATATGCTTGTTGGTAGTGTCGATGTTCCTCAGTGGCTCGACTCAGAGGTATGTGTGCATCTACATGACACACTTTTATAACCAGTTTCTCTATCCGAGCTGCAATGTCTTTCCACAGCTCAGCAACCCAAATAGGTTGACCTTTTCACTGCCAGTTGTTCTGCTGCCACTGCTTTAGCCAACCCCACAAGGCATTTGCTGCCATCCAAGAGTCAGTGTAGAGATAGAGTCTCGGCCACCCCTCGCACTCGGCAATGTCCAAAGCCAGCTGGATGGCTTTTACCTCTGCAAATTTTCTCGATTCACCTTCTCCTTCGGCTGCTTGTGCAACTAGTCATGTAGGACTCCACACGGCAGCTTTCCACTTCTGGCAGTTCCCTACAAGACGACAGGAGCCATGGGTGAAAAGAGCAAATTGTTTCTCAGTCTCTGGTAAATGATAATATGGTGGAGCTTCTTGAGCCCATGTGGGGAACAGACCATTTTTCCTTCTCCCCCCACACAAGATGGAATGTCTTTCAAGCCAGCGAAGTGCCTTTGCTGATTTAGCCAAGGACAGACTGAAACAAACTTGGCAGAAATATAGACAGCAGACTGCCTCTGAAAGACTGAGCAATTAGTCACAAGTAAAAGGAGGCGGGCGGTGCCGGTGAACCAGAGAACTTTCCTCCGTCTGCGGGACTCGGTAATCAACTGAGCCTGCCTGCAAGCACTGCCCCGCTCCATGTGGGGAGGCCTGTGCTAGCCCGCGGGGTATCGCCGCCCCCTGCTTGCCGCTCGGAGCGGAGCCTGGATCGCTGCCTGCTGCTGCTCGCCGGTGCCTGGGGAGCCTGCCTGCCGTGGTGCCTGCTGTGCGGAGTCTGCCTGCCGTGTCCGCCTGTGTATGCTGGAGGGGTCGCCCTCCTGCTCCGGGCTCACCCCACCGCCGCTGCAGGTCTCCCAGATGCTGGTCATATCCTCGCTACGGAAGGAGAGTAACTCACGTACACATACACACACATGCATCCACATATACAAATAAATATACAGGCTCAACTCCTGCCCTTTCTCTCCATTAATCCTTCCCACATTTCTTCTGCGGGGAGTGCACTTACTAATACCATAGTACTTCGATTGACTACCTTCCCTGAACCTTGGTCCCTCAGTTTGTGTTAACCCTTAATAAACCTGTTAGTTACACATTGGTCTCGGTAGCAATTTGTGAGCGTGGTTGGGGGCATTCCAACACTGTCCCACAGCGGCCGCGCATGGGGTCTCATTTAAAAACCCCTCCGTGGAGGGGGGGGAGGTCGTGAAAGTATCCTGACAGCTGGTGGCTTTTGATATTGGCTCACGACAGCCTGTCTCACCACTTCTTGTGGTGGCATTCCAAAGTTTGTGCCTTCTGGCCAATTTGCAATTGCTACTACGATACCAGGACGATTAGGCCTTCCTATTCGAGCTCGCTGATTAATCAAAGCAGTCTGTTTACTCCAAGTTGCATCGGTGGTATGATGGATAGAAGAAAGGTTATTCTGGAACATGAAGCTCAGTACTGGTAATCTGGGCGCCAGGAGGAGCTGCGCTTCAGTGCTGATCACTTCCGAAGCAGCTCTAACTCCTCCATATGCTGCAAGTATCTCCTTTTCAGTTGACATGTAGTTGGCCTCGGAACCTCTGTAGCTCCAGCTCCAGAATCCCAAGGGTCGACCTCGAGTTTCCCCTGGTGCTTTCTGCCAGAGGCTCCAGGTAGGACCGTTATTCCCGGCTGTGGTGTAGAGTATATTTTTGATGTCTGGCCCTGTTTGAACTGGTCCAAGGGCTGTTGCATGCACAATCTCCTTTTTAATCTCCTCAAAAGCTCTCTGTTGGTTTGGACCCCATTTAAAGTCACTCTTATTTTGGATCACCTCATAGAGAGGTTTCACAATTTCCCTGTAACCTGGAATATGCATTCTCCAAAAGCCAACAGTCCCTAAAACGGTTTGAGTGTCCTTTTTAGTAGATGGAGGGGCCATAGCTATTATCTTGTTAATCACATCCATTGGGATCTGGCAACATCCGTCTTGCCATCTGATTCCCAGGAACTGGATCTCTCATGAAGTTCCCTTGACCTTTCTTCTTTTGACAGCAAAACCAGCATCCAGAAGAATTTGGATGATCTTTTTACCTTTCTCAAAGACTACTTCTGGTGTGTCACTCCACACAATGATGTCATCGATGTACTGCAGGTGTTCTGGAGCTTCACCCTTCTCTAGTGCAGCGTGGATCAGTCCATAGTAAATGGTTGAGCTGTGTTTCCACCCCCTGGGGCAGTCGATTCCAGGTGTACTGGACTCCCCTCCAGGCGAAAGCACACTGGCCTGCACTCTGGTGCTACAGGAATAGAGAAAAATGCATGAGCAATGTCAGTAGTGGCATACCACCTGGCTGCTTTTGACTCCAGCTTGTACTGAAGTTCTAGCATGTCTGGCACAGCAGCACTGAGTGGTGGTGTAACCTCATTCAGGACAAGATAGTCCACTGTCAGCCTCCACTTGCCATCAGGCTTACGCACTGGCCAGATAGGACTGTTGAAGGGTGAATGAGTCCTGCTGATCACTCCTTGGCTCTCCAATTGCTGGATCAGCTTATGGATGGGGATCACAGAGTGTCTGTTGGTGCGATATTGTCGTCTATGCACCGTTGAAGTGGCAATTGGCACCTGTTGGTCTTCAACCTTCAGCAACCCCACTAGGGAAGGGTCATCTGAAAGGCCAGGCAAAGTATGCAGCTATTCAGTGTCCTCAGTCTCTACAGCTGCTATACCAAAGGCCCACCAGTACCCTTTCGGATCACGGAAATATCCTTTTTTGAGATAGTCTATGCCAAGGATGCATGGAGCATCTGGGCCAGTCACTATAGGGTGCATTTGTCACTTTTTACCAGTGAAGCTCACATCAGCCTCCACAACAGTCAGTTCTTGAGATCCTCCTGTCACTCCAGAAATAGTGATGGATTCTGTCCCTTTATGATTCTATGGTATTAGGGTGCACTGTGCCCCAGTGTCCACCAAGGCTTTATACCTTTGTGGTTCTAATGTGCCAGGCTACTGAATCCACACAGTCCAGTAAACTCGGTGGTGACTGTGCTCCTCCTCCTGGTCGGAGGCAGGGCACCTCTAATGTGGAGCATTTGAGGTTGAAGCACCATCCTTGGTGGAGACTGGTGAAGCCTTCTTCCTGGAAGAACCATCTCCTGCCTTTGTTCTATTTAGTAGCTCTTGCACACGTATCTGGAGAATAGCAGTGGCTTTATTGTCGCAGGTTCTCATGTCCTCTTTAAAATAATTACGCAAGAGAGACCACAGGTGGCATCAGAGTGGGTCCCATTTCTATTGCTGCTGTCTCATAGCAGGACATTTCCTCTTAATGGCTGAAACACGTGACCAGTTGTCTCTAGGGAGATACTGGGGTTTACCTTCCCAACTGTTCAGCATCTTATTCTTTCTGTCGGTCATTTGTTCAATGGCTGAGGTGTGGAACGGATGGGAATCAGGGATCATGTCTCCATAGTGTCGTGCTCTGAAAGTCACTTCACGCACAGTTGGTCTTGTGTCATCATCAATGCACCCCATTAAGGAGAATATATGGGCATGTGCTGCTGGTACAGCCTGGGCAAGACTCCGGAACACTTGTGTGTAGCACAGAACGTCATCAGGATTTGTAAGTCCAGTGTTGTCATAGATCACCTCTCACACAGCCAATTCTCTCAGATATGTGATGGCTCTCTCAAGAGTGGGTGTTCTGTTTTGGCACCATTTGATGTCACCCTTATGGGGGTATCTCTCCCTCACAGCTGAAACAAGTCGGCTCCACAGGGTGGTAGTTCCTGTCTTACTACCAAATGCTCTATCAATACCAGCATCTCCGGCCAGGGATCCCAACTGCTTGGCTTCTCTCTCGTCCACGTCATAGGTTTCAGCTCCATTATCAGAGCATCAGAGCAACCAAGGAAGAAGTCCCTCACCGTCAATGCGGGTTAAGTCCTTTCCTGTGAGGTGCAGTTCCTTTAGAGAGAAAGGCTGGACAAGATCATCGTCATCATCTCCTTGAGAAGGGCCTGCTTTTCTATCTGCTTGTTTGCCTGATTTCTTATCTGCTTGAGAAGAGCCTGCTCCTTTATCTTCTTCAGAAGTACCTGCTCCATCACCTGATTTAGAGTCGTCTACTTTCCCAGTTTCACTCTCTAACACAGCTTTAAGAAACTCCGGATATCTTAGATGGGTGCGGGTAAAAAGGCTGGAACCTTTTGCCTTTGCTTTGCTCCTGGTCACAGGATTAACTCTTAGTTTGTATTGAAGGGGATTGGACATAATCTTTGCAGAAGCAGCTGTTTTGTAGCAGTATCAGTGTTGGCAGCAGCAGCAGTGGTGGTAGCAGCAGTGCCTGTGGGGGATTGGCAGTGAGTGGAACAACACCTCACCCTACAAATCCACAATATATTATAAACATTCAGCAGAAGCATCCCCTACTGAAACAATGCTATTCAGATCAAGAGCTGGGAGATTCAGCTTGAGAGAACGTGGAGAGGTAAAACTGGACCTCCTACTGCCGTTACCAACATGGACCTTTTTGTTCACTTGAGGATCTGTACCATAGCCATACACATACAGTGCCCCGTAAAGACCAGTATCAAAAACCCTTTGATCACTAGGCTGGTAATTATACGGTTGATTATGGCTACAGTTCTGTCTATACACCATAAAACAATAACAAGAGCAGCTACACAGAGCAGTATGATCCCAGCTGCATATCACATGTACGATTGCATGTTGGGAAAAAAGTTCAGCAGAAACATCTCAGAAAGTGTCTGTTCAGTTTTCAATCCGTCAGTATATACAGCAAAAGCATTGCTCATTGCCATCTGAGGGATTCCTCCCATCAGAGATGGAATTTTAAACATTCCCAATTAGTGAGAATCTATAGCCTGAGCTTAAAATCAAGCCCCACATTGGGGGCCAATAAATTGTTGTCACAGTTTGACTCAAGATCAGCGATTAGACCAGAGACAACAATGCTCTCGATCCCCTCCCCCTCCCACCCAGATAGGGAAGGAGAGAGAGAATTAAGGAGAGAGACTTAGCTGGATTGAAAACTAAATTAGACAGCTTTAATTATATGTACAATTATATACAAGTATGTTCAGGAATGTGCAAAAGCCTCTTGCCTCCCCCCACCCCCAGCAACTCCCCCGGCACTCTCCTTAGCTGTGAGCAGTCTCGGACACTGTCTGAGACAAAAAGTCTCGGACTGCTTTCTGAGATAACAGCAGAGCAGACAGGGCTGTGGGGAGAGTTATGAGGGTTAGGGCTGAGCCTGGGATCAATGGTGATGGATGGAGTCCTCTCCAGATGCTGGCCATGGACGGAAGAGAAGGGAAGAAGAAGCAGGAAGGAAGTTGTTTTCTGTGATCTCTGACCTTCCTCTGAGCTTACGTAGATATATGGAATGGAATACCTTTGGTCAATTCTGCTGTCTGTCTAGTCCACCCCGCCACGGGGGGGGGGTCACAGATACAACTCCCCTGCTCTAAGTAGCATCTCTAGTGGCAGATTCACTGAGTAGAACAAACTGACCTTCGCGTCTCAGCAGAAACATAAACATTCCAGTGTTATCAGTCCACTAGCTGGAACACTTGTTGCTATTAAAAGAGAGTTTACTGACGGAAAAAGAAAAAACTCAGTAAAAGGAAAATTAGCTTCATCTTGGCTCAAACCAGGACATCCAGCTAGTGGACTGATAACAATGGAATGTTTATGTTACTGCTGAGACTCCAAGTTCGCTTCTTAGCCCTGCTGCTACAAAGGATACCGGAGCAGGAGAGAGCTGTGCTCTGCAAACTTGCTTAGTGGTTAAATAGGTGCTCCTCTGAAGCAGATAAGCTTAGTCTGGCCAATTTTGCTGTTGTTTTAGTCTGTCTATTAGGGAGCTAGTTATCTGGCTCTTTTGGTCTTTCTTACCAAAATTGGTCCTCCAGGGATACACTTTGAGGTGTGCTTTGGCAGCAAGTTTACTGCTTGACAAAATACCCAATATCAGCAGCTTTGACATATGTAGTATGGCAATGAAGAAGTTTTTCTGATAGTCACGTATCATCATGATTGCTGAATGAAATGGCGGTACCTTCTGGGTCCCCCTTAGGTGGTTATACATCAGTCCAATAACTTGCATAGAAAATACCGCATCCATTGGACTCCTAGTCTAGACAATCAAGGATTAAGCTCTTAGGTGCTTTGAAATTTTGCTTGTCACTTGATGTGTCTGTGAATTAAGGCATATTAGTGCAAATGTTTTATCAACTATTTTTTTCCTTAGCAAAAACTAAGGATGTTAAAATATTTGCCTTTTCTTGCATTATTTAAATATTTTCCTTCCTGTCCATCCCAGACAGTAGTCATCAAGCAACTTGGGAAGAGAATAAGTACTTCAAAGTATTTCTAAAAAGAATAAATCAAAAAATGTTAAGTGAAGTTTGAGACTGATATCTATATTTAGTAGTCTTCCAAAGTATTTTGCTCTGTAGCACTTTCCAAATGGACTAGTTCCCACTCGTATATATAGGTGCCAAAGAATACTTACAATGACATGGTATCAGGAATTACCTAAGGTTCTGGGAGAAGTACAGCTGGACTACAGTAGCATTGTTCATTGGCCAATTAGCATCGCTGCCAGAGCTACTTAACTCTACTGGAAACTACATTGTGCTAATACAACGATATTGTTCTATTTCCAGCACTAACTTGGGGTGCCTGTACCGTACTCTGTTGTGTGGTGGAGATGAGCCATATATTTTTTTTCTTCTTGCTTGCACCTTATTTTTTTCTTTTGTGCAAGGAGGGCCTTGCTCAGATCAGATGGCAGTCTGGCATCATGTTTACAACATATAACCTTATATGTTGCTTGCCTTTCTTAGTTTTGTTTTCTATTCTGGCATCTTTTAGAGTTTATTGATGTTTCTTTAATTTCTTTATTGTACGGCTCTTTGCATGTTAGTAATATGAGCTACTTAAGTATTTATTGTCTTTCCTCTTACCCCTCAGGCCCTTCTCATTTCAAGGTTCTCTTTCCTAAGAAATAAGATGGAGTCTATTTGGTCTCTTTCCTGTAAATGTCTGTGCTGTATACTTGCACATAATATTTTTCTTTCGCTTCTGAATGTATGCTGGTTAATTTATTTGGTGATAATTTGTTCTGTATTCTTACCAATGAGTTTGCAGTAGTGGTTTGAGCTGAAATCTTGGAAGCATTTTTGCATTACTCACTTAAGCAAACTTCCATGGTAACTGAATATTATCCTGAACTGCACACTGCTACAGCTTTAAATTTAGGTATTGTTAATGACTTGTTTCTTGTGAAGACCGATAATAAGCTTCTGTTGCAGTGAAAATAAGGGTATAGCTCCTCTAAACATTTCAAAGGAAAGCAGAGGTAATGTGACAGTAAGATAGCTCATAATGTTTCATATTATCAAGGGCAAGCCCAGCAGAGGGCCACCAAGATGGCCAGGGGGCTGGAGCACGATATGCAATGAGAGGCTGAGAGCTGGGTTTGTTCAGCCTTCAGAGAAGAGAAGGTGCCAGGAGACGTTATTTTTGTCTGCAACTACCTGACCAGAGGATACAGAGAAAATGGAGCCAGACTCTTCTCGGAGGTGCACAGTGATGGGATGGGAGGCGGCAGACACATGTTGGAACATGGGAAATTCTGATTAGATATCAGGATGTGGACACGCTGGAGAGGGTCCAGAGAAGGGCCACGAGGATGATCAGAGGACTGGAGAACCTGCCATATGAGGAGAGGCTGAGAAAACTGGGTTTGTTCAGCCTTGCGAGGAGAAGGCTCCGGGGAGACCTTATTACAGTGTTCCAGTACTTAAAGGGTGGCTACAAAGAAGATGGAGACTCCCTATTTACAAGGAGTCACATGGAAAAGACAAGGGGTAATGGGCACAAGTTGCTCCTGGGGGGATTCCGATTGGACACAAGAGGTAAATTTTTCACCATGAGGACAGTCAAACATTGGAATAGTCTCCCAAGGGAAGTGGTAGATTCCCCCACATTGGACAGTTTTACGTCTCAGCTTGACAGGGCGCTGAGCCATCTCATATAAACCAGATGATCCTTGAGGTCCCTTCCAACCTGGCATTCTATGATTCTATGATTCTATGAGTTTGTTTCTTTGTTTTAACCATGAGGGTGTTCAAATACTGGAACAGGAGCCCAGAGAGGCTCCTTCGATCTTCTGAACCCCATCGCCGCACACACACACACTCTACTATAATACCTGCATCTAACAATTAAGATGAAACTACATAGAGAGTGTAGTAGAGGGGTTTTTGTTTGTTTTTAAACTTGAGAAGAATAGGTGATGGCAAATCTTAATCTGCCCAGGCCTTACATGCTCTCTAAAGCAGAGTTCTTGAACAGAAAAGACATAAGGATAGATAGCTTCAAGTTCAATAAGAAAACTTTGGTTTAAGGGTCTTTTATAGAAGTTATCCACACTAAACCCATCATAAAGAACGTTACTTTGAATAAATGAAAGGAACTTGGAACTCCCCACTCGGTGCCCACATAAGTGAAGTTCAGTGGAGCTTTTAGAATTTCTACTATACTCAGTCTCATGATTTATGTGCAGAACTTGCTCTTCCTGCCATGCAAGAAGGTTGCTGGGATTGTCACTTCCATCTAACCTGTTCCAGAAGTTAAGGAGTTCAGGATTTTTGATTCCTTGAGCACACAGCAGGAGAGTTCCCTGTTGAATGTGCTCAATGAAGGCTTTCCTCTGGTCAAAAGTTGCATCAACTGTCTTGTACAGAAGTATAGCACTTGGCCAATGAACTTACCTGGCCAAGAGCTATATTTCTGTTCCTTTCAAGGGTGCTTCAGAGGAGTCCTAGAGTAACAGAGCTTCAATAAAGAATATCACCAGAAAACCAAATCAAAAAGTTGTCACTATCCACCTATAGTATATAAACAGAGCGTGATCCCAACATCATTTTGAACACCACAGGTGGACATACCTCCAAACAGCTTTTACAACTCAGAAAGTTAAGTTAAAAGTTTAAACCAGCTTTTATGAATGTAACAGTCATTCTTGGAATAAAAGAGCATCCTGTTAGGTTATGTGATAAAAAAGGCTCGTCTCCAGAGGAACAATGGCAGGTGGGGGAACCTGAAGAATAATCTGCCCGGGCCTATCACAGGAGAGCCATCAGCCCATCAAAGGCTCATCTCCACACACACAGGAGGGAGCACAGAGGCACAGTGGCAGGCAGGGGAAGCCCAATAATACAGTCAGAGTAAGGGACACCCTGCCCCGGAGGCTCCTCCCGGGGCTGTCCCAGGAGATCATAGAATCATAGAACCATAGGGGTCGGAAGGGACCTCGGAAGATCATCGAGTCCAACCCCCCCTGCTGCAGCAGGAACACCTAGGGAAGACCACACAGGAACGCATCCAGATGGGTCTTGAAAGTCTCCAGAGAAGGAGACTCCCTAACCTCTCTGGGCAGCCTGTTCCAGTGCTCCGTCACCCTCACAGTAAAGAAGTTTTTCCTCATGTTGAGGTGGAACTTCCTGTGTTGTAACTTGGTGCCGTTTCCCCTCGTCCTATCACAGGGCACCACTGAAAAGAGACTGGCCCATTCTTGACATCCACCCTTCAGATATTTATAGACATTAATAAGGTCCCCTCTTAGTCTTCTCTTCTCAAGACTAAACAGCCCCAGGTCTCTCAGCTTTTCCTCGCATGACAGATGTTCCAGCCCCATTGTCATTGTCCAGGGGTGACACTCATCAAGACAGTGTCAAGATGGTGACGGATGGACTCCATGATCTTAAGGGTCTTTTCCAACCTAAATGATCCTATGATTATAAGTTGAGCCAATGGGAGAGGCTCTCTGGATCACCTCACGGACCGGGGGGGGTGGGGGAGTACTGCCTAGGGAATATGGGAC
This sequence comes from Hemiprocne comata, assembly GCA_020745705.1. Taxonomy (NCBI): domain Eukaryota; kingdom Metazoa; phylum Chordata; class Aves; order Apodiformes; family Apodidae; genus Hemiprocne; species Hemiprocne comata. The sequence goes on along the minus strand of CM036615.1, from coordinate 717,828 downwards.
ACATTATGGGATGCAGGGGAAGAGCATTTTGGGATCACACAAGACTTATTATGGGGTGCTTAGGGGAGGAAGCAAAGGCAGGGGAAGGGAGGGATCTAGGTGGTTTGGGGAAAAACAAGCACAGGAAAACAGAGGGATAAAAGGGCCTGGTTCCAGGTAAACAGATGGTCGGTCAGTATGCTTGTCTGGCCATACCCTGCACCTGATCAGCACAGTCTGTCCTGTCTTCTCATTAAAATCCACTTTAACTCTTTTCCTGGATGAGGGGACTCTCTATTCTGTGTGTACATGTGTGCATGGAGGCCTAAATGCTAGCAACTAGAGTCAGACCATGGGTCATAGGGCCCATGTGTCTGGGGTGCCAGCAACTGGAGCGAGCGAGGGCACGCATGTTGGTGCATGACCACCTAACTAGCTGGCGAGTGGGTTAAGTGGCTTGGAAGCCAGGTATGCATGTGTGCCCCTGGAGATGAGACAACCCAGAGGAGTTGGCTACTGGAGGGACCAGGGTGTTCAGGCCAACTGCTGGAGAGACCGTAGGGTCTGGGAGTTGACTAAGAGACCCCTTTATACACATATCTGTGCGTGAGGCAACTGGGGAGAATGAGGATGCAGCTACTGGATGGACTGAGTGTCTATGCCCAGTTATTGGAGGGATCCACAGCACATGTATCTGTGTTGGTGTGTGTTAAGGGAGGTTTGTACCAGCAGCTGGAGTAGGGCTACAGGCCTCGGGGTCTCATCTGTCCAGGTACCAGCAACTGGGGAGACCAGGGATCCAGGGGATCCAGGGATCCAGGGATCCAGTCTACTGCGTAGACTGGCTAAGCCCAGCTACCAGAGGGATCCACATGGCATATATGTATATATTTCCTACTAACAGACCTTCATCCTGACCAGTCAGAGAGGGAAACAGGAAAAGGTCATTGGTGTTGGTTGGGTTTGTGTGCATGCCGAGTGTTTCTGCCTGTGTTGATCTGTGTGACCAGCCATGTGTGTGTGCATGTATGCATGTTGTATATGTGGGAGGCCTACTGGAAATACAGGCTCAGTCTGAGGGTATGGAGCTGCGGCAGCCTCGCCTCCATTGGACTACCAGATTCAGCAACCCCTAATACACGCAGGTTTAGGAAATGTCAAAAGCCTTTAGGTAGGCTATATTGGCCCATGACAAGTGTCCACAAGCTAAATGGCTAAACAGTTTCTGCTTATGCTTTCAACACTGAAGAGCACCTGACCTCAGTGCTCTGATCATTTTTGTGGCCCTACTCTGGACCTGCTCCAACAGCTCCATGTCCTTCTTATGTTGGGGGCCCCAGAACTGGACACAGTACTCCAGGTGGGGTCTCACGAGAGCAGATTAGAGGGAGAGAATCACCTCCCTCGACCTGCTGGCTGCACTTCTTTTGATGCGGTCCAGGATACAATTGGCTTTCTGGGCTGCAAGCACACACTGCTGGCGCATCTTCAATTTTTCATCCACCAGCATCCCCAAGTCCTTCTCTGCAGGGCTGCTCTCAATCCATTCACCCCCCATTCTCTATTGATGCTGAGGATTGCCCTGACCCAGGTGCGGGACCTTGCAATTGGCCTTGTTGAACTTCACGCGGCTCGCATGGGCCCACTCCTCAAGCCTGTCAAGGTCCCTCTGGATAGCATCCCTTCCCTCAAACACCACTCAACTTGGTGTCATCTGCAGACTTGCTGATGGTGCACACAATCCCAATGTCTATGTCATTGTTGAAGATATTCAACAGTATTGGTCCCAATATGGACTCCTGAGGAACACCACTCGTTACCGGTTTCCATTTGGACATTGAGCCGTTGACTGTAACTGTCTGGATGCAACTCTCCAGCCAGTTCCTTATCCATCTAACAGTTCATCCATCAAACCCCTATCTCTCCAATTTAGCAACAAGGATGTTGTGGGGGACCATGTCAAAGGCCTTACAGAAGTCCAGGTAGATGACATCCATAGCTCTTCCCTTGTCCACTGATGCAGGCACTCCATTGTAGAAGGCCACCAGATTAGTCGGGTACAATTTGCCCCTGGTGAAGCCATGAAGCTCTCAACCTGTGCACTGCTGTTTTTCAAAGACAGCTCTGTGTAATCAATCAATTTTTTTAATGTAGAAGGCAACCCCCCACCTTCCTTCTTTGCCTTTCCCTCCTCAACAGTTTATAGCCATCGACTGCAGCGCTCCAGTCGTGTGATTCATCCCACCAAGTTTCAGTGATAGTGACAAGATCATAGCTTTCCAGCTGCACAGTGGCTTCCAGCTCCTCCTGTTTGTTACCTATGCTGCGTGCATTGGTATAGAGACACTTCAGTTGGACTGTCAACTGTCTCACCTTTTTGGCAAAACCTTTTTGGAGGGTTGGGGGGTATTCCTCACTACTCCAGTAGGCGCGCTCATCCACCCTGCTGCTTGTGAGTACACAAGTGTCGCGGCTTTGAACGACACCCCCCAAGTTAGTCGGTTTAAAGCGTGATTCACTAAGTCAGCCAATCTGCCAGCAAAAATTCTCCTTCCTCTTCTAGATAGGTGGATCCCATCTCTCCCCAATACTCCTTATTCATCTAAGAATGTCCTGTGATCATAGAAGCCAAAGCCCTGGTGACGACACCAGCCACCAAGCCAGGTGTTGACCTGCATGATGCATTGACTTCTGCCTGCACCCCTATCCCTTACTCGCGTGACGGAGGAGAAGATCACTTGGGCCCTTGTCCCCTTCACTTGTGCCCCCAGGGCTCTGAAGTCCTACTTGATCTTGCCCAGGCTTTGCTTTACCGTGCCATTGGTGCCCACATGGAAAAGAAGTAGGGGATAGTAGTCTGCACTTTTAAACAGTTGTGGCAGTCTCTCCATGACATCCCAGATCTTGGCTCCTGGCAAGCAGCAAACTTCCCTTGACTGTATACCAGGCCAACAGATGGGTGCCTCGGTGCCTCTCAGCAGAGAGTCGCCCACTACTAGCACTCGCAGCTTACTTTTGTTGCCCTTAGTGTGTGCAACTGGTGCGGTTCCTCCCTGTGAGTCTTGCTCATTGGCTTCATCCACCGCCAAGACTTCGTATCTGTTGCTGGTTGGTACATACGAGGAAATGGGGGGGGGGAAGTGATATCCTGCTGCCACAAATTAGCAGAGATCATTGGTGAAACACTGGAACAGGTTGCACAGAGAGGTTGTAGATCCATGGAAACATTCAAGGTCAGATTGGATGGGGCTTTGAGCAACCTGATCAAGTTGAAGATATCCCTGCTCATTGTAGGAGGGGTCGGACTAGATGACCTTTAAAGGTCCCTTTCCACCCCAAACCATTCTATGATTCTATGGTGCTTCCTTCTCCAAGGTGCTGTCTGTCTGCTGTTGATTCTCTTTGTCTGGTAGCCCTTGGAGGTCAGTGCCGTGAAGCCCTAATATTTGGGTCACTCGCAGAGGCGAACAGCTTCGGCGCAGGCACGTCTGCATCAAGGTAGAAAATCGGCGAAAAAGGGGGCCTTTACTGAGCTTCCTGGAGCTGGGAACAAGCCCGGGCAGCTCCGGGGGAAGGGCAGCTCGTCAGAGGGCTGCTGAGGAGGCATGGGCGGAGTCCACCCCCCCCCCCCCCGCTCCCACAAAAGCGGCCCCGGGGAGCGCCAACAACCCGGAGCGCGCAGCGAACAGGATGGCAAACAGGACGTGGCACGTCAGAAAGGGTGAGGCGCAGCAGTTTGTGCGGCAGTTTGCGTGGGCAGAGCGTGCTGGGAGGGTGGTCCTTCGAAGGACTCAGCTCCAAGGTAGTCTGCACGGGTCAAGGGTGCTCGTCTTAACTAACAAGGCAGAATGGTGAGCACTCGTCAGAGAGCAAAGGCTGCAGCTCTGGCTGGGGCTTCTACACCATCCACCCCGGTGGTGATTGATGCCTCGACTCAGACAGAGCTGTTGAAGGGAGAGGTTGCTGTACGGACCGCAGGCTGTGGGAAGTGCCTGTACCTCTTGCATGGGGCAGGGTTAGGTGGGAAACCTTCATGCATAAGGTGTGCCCAGGTAGAGGACCTCCTGCAGCAGCTGGCTGAGCTGAAGGAAACTGTGAAAAGGCGGCGTAACATCAGGGAGGCAGAAAAGGAGATAGATAGGTGGATCCAGGCTCAGGCTGCAGCAAAGTCACAGCCTATGGTCACACAGCCAATAAATGCCCCGCCAGCACACAGAGAAAGGAGAGAGGCCAACAATGAAGAAGAATGGAAGATTCCAAAGGTAAAAAAAAGCAGGAAGAAGAGGCTTCCCGCAAAACCCAAGGTGCCCCTGCAAAACCGCTTCACGGTTCTGCAGACTGGAGAGGGAAAAAAACCAGGCTGCATCAGGTAAGTTGCTGGAGCCGAACAAGGCAGCCCAACAGGCTCACCGTATTTTGACAAGTGCAAACAAGAGGAAGCGATGAGTGATAGTGGTGGGAGACTCTCATCTGAGAGGCACGGAGGCACCCATTTGCCGACCAGACCCACTCTCTAGAGAGGTCTGTTGCTTACCAGGGGCTCGCATAAGGGACGTCACTGAAAGACTACCCAAACTTGTACGTGCCACTGACTATTATCCACTCCTGCTGTTTCAGGTGGGTTCCAGTGACATAGCAAGGAGCAATCTGAAGACCATGAAGAAGGATTACAGAGCCCTGGGAGCGGCAGTGAAGGACTCGGGAGCACAGATAGTCTTTTCATCGATCCTCCCGGTCAAAGGGAATGGGCTTGAAAGGGCAAATCGCATTGGGAAAATCAATAAATGGTTACGGGAGTGGTGCCACAGCCAGGGCTTTGGCTTCCTAGACCATGGGACTCACTTTGAGAAACCTGGTCTCCTAGGGGCCGATGGGGTTCATCTTTCAGGGAAAGGGGTGAGTATCTTTGGCAATAGGCTTGCCAATCTAGTAAGGAGGGCTTTAAACTAGAGTTGCCGGGGGAGGGGATCCTCAGTCCATCCCACTGCCACCCCTTTGAAGCCAATTTGAGTAAGAGATGCCTTGGGCCTGAAGAAGGATCACAGGCCAGCAGAAGTATACCTGAAATGAAGGATAATGGAATCCCAGGCAGTGAGGCAGCTTCAATGGGGGCCCAACTTAAATGCCTCTATGCAAATGCACGCAGCATGGGAAATAAGCAGGAGGAGTTACAAATGTGTGCATGCCTGCAGGGCTATGATGGCATCACTGAGACGTGGTGGGATGACTCCTATGACTGGAGTGTGGGAAAGGATGGGTATAAGCTCTTTAGGAGGGACAGGCAGGGGAGACAGGGAGGGGGTGTTGCCCTCTACATCAACGACCAGCTGGAGTCCATGGAGCTCCACCTGGGCATGGATGAGGAGCTGACAGAGAGCTTATGGGTCAGGGTTAAAGGGAAGACAGGGGCTGGTGACATCACAGTGAGAGTCTGCTATAGGCCACCTGACCAGGATGACCGAGTGGATGAGGCCCTCTGAAGGCTGGTAGGAGCAGCTTCCCGTTCACAGGCCATGATCCTCATGGGGGATTTCAACCACCCTGACATCTGCTGGAGGGACAACACAGCAAGGCACCAGCAATCCAGGAAGTTCCTGTAATGCATTGATGGCAACTTCCTTTTCCAAGTGGTAGAGGAGCCAACGAAGAGAGGTGCTATGCTGGACCTTGTTCTCACCAACAAGGATGGGCTGGTGGACAACGTGAAGCTTAAGGGCAGCCTTGGCTGCAGCGACCACAAAATGGTGGAATTCAGGATCCATAGGGCAACAAGGAAGGTGCGCAGCAAGCTTGCTACCCTGGACTTCAGGAGAGCAGATTTCAACAACCTCTCCAGGGATCTGCTTGGTAGGGTATTGTGGCATAAAATCCTGGATGGGACAGGAGCCCAAGAAAGCTGGTCAGTATTCAAGGATTACCTCCTCCAAGCCCAGGAGCAATGCATCCCAAGAAAGAGGAAGGCAGGCAAGAATGCCAGGAGACCTGCATCGATGAACAAGGAGCTCCTGGACACTCTTAGACATAAAAAGAAGGTCTTCGGAGGAGGGAAGCAGGGACAGGTAGCCTGGGAGAAATACAAAGAAGTTGTCTGAGAAGCCAGGGATCAGGTTAGGAAAGCTAACGCCCAGATAGAGCTAAACCTGGCCAGGGACATAAAGAGTAATGAGAAGGGTTTCTACAGGTACTTCAGTGATAAGCGGCAGAACAGGAAAACTGTGGGCCCTCTCCAGAAGGAAACAGGAGACCTCGTCACGCAGGATATGGAGAAGGCTGAGGTACTCAACGACTTTTTTGCCTCAGTCTTCAGCGGTAAGGGCTCTGGCCACACCGTCCAAGTCACAGAATGCAAAGGCAGAGACTGGGAAAAGGAAGATCCCCCCACTGTAGAAGAAGAGACCACCTAAAGAACCTGAAAGTGCACAAGTCCATGGGACGTGACTAGATCCATCCGCAGCTCCTAAGGAAGCTGGCAGATGAATTTGCAAAGCCGCTTTCCACCATATTTGAGATGTCGTGGCAGTCGGGTGAAGTTCCCACTGACTGGAAAAGGGGAAACATAACCCCCATTTTCAAAAAGGGAAAAAAGGAAGACCCAGGGAAATACAGGCCAGTCAATCTCACCTCTGTGCCTGGCAGGATCTTGGAGTTGATCCTCCTGAAGGCTCTGCTAAGGCACATGGAAAATGTGGGGGTGGTTGGTGGCAACCAACATGGCTTCACATCATGCCTGACAAATTTGGTGGCCTTTTATGATGGGGTCACAGCGTCGGTGGCCAAGGGAAGAGCAACTGACGTCATCTACTGCGGTGGTGAGAGCTCGGACTAACACACCATGACCAATGTGATCAAGCGAAAACCGTTTATTGTAAACAAATGCCTTGCTATATACCTCATTGCCCGGTACACACACAGTAAGCCCCCCCCATTATTGGTTAAATGCTTTTGTCCACACGAATAATGCTTCAGTCTGATTAGTGCACTGCTACTGTCCATATACCTGCTTCTAATACATGACTGGCTACTAGCCCTAAGCACACAAAGTCCTTACATAGCATGATCTCAGCACCTTTGGTATCTCGTTCCTTCTTCTGCATGTGGGAGTTCTCTTCTTCTAGCTTTCTTCTTTCCCAGCTATAATTATCCCTCCATTGGCCTTGAGATAACAGTAGTCCAGCTAAAGTCTCTATAACACAGTTAAGCTTTTATACCAAAGGCTGGATTGCTCACATGCCCATGCTCTGCAAGAAAATCCTCCACAATCTACCTGGACTTGTGCAAAGCGTTCAACACTGTCCCGCACGACATCCTCGTCTCAAAATTGGAAGGATACGGAGTCGATGGATGGACCACTCAGTGGATAAGGAACTGGCTGGATGGTCGCACTCAGAGAGTAGTGATCAATGGCTTGATGTCCAAATTGAGAACAGGGACGAGTGGCATTCCTCAAGGGCCATGATCCTCATGGGGGATTGAGGCAATAAGGTTTTGCACATTCCTGCACATACTTGTATATAATTGTACATATTTTCTTTTGTCATTAGTGTTTAATGAAAGCTGTTTAGTTTAATTTTCAATCCAGAAGTCTCTCTCCTTGTAACCTCCCTCCTTTCCCTACCTGGGGCAGGGAGGAGGGGATCGAGAGCATTATTGTTGCTGGTTTAATTGCCGATCCTGAGTCAAACTGTGACAATCACCCCCAAGTCCTTCTCCTCTGGACTGTTTTCGATCCATTCTCCACCCAGCCTGTATTTCTGCTTGGGATTGCCCCAACCCAGGTGCAGGACCTTGCACTTGGCCTTGTTGAACTTCATGAAGTTTTAACGAGCCCACTTCTCAAGCCTGTCAAGGTCCCTCTGGATGGCATCCCTTCCCTCCAGCGTGTCGACCTCACCACACACTTTAGTGTCATTGGCAAACTTGCTGAGGGTGCACTCAATGCCACTATCCATGTCGCCAACAAAGATGTTAAGTAGCACCGGTCCAAGTACTGACCCTTGGGGAACACCACTTGTCACAGGTCTCCATCTGGACATCAAACCGTTGATCACTACTCTCTGAGTGCAACCATCCAGCCAGTTCCTTACCCAACGAGTGGTCCATCCATCGAATCCATACTGTTCCAGTTTTGATACCAGGATGTTGTGCGGGACAGTGTTGAAGGCTTTGCACAGGTCCAGGTAGATGACATCAGTTGCTCTTCCTTTGTCCACCAATGCCATGATGCCATTGTAGAAGGCCACCAAATTAGGTAGGCAGGATTTTCCCTTGGTGAAGCTGTGTGGGCTGTCACCAATCACCCCTTTGTTTTCCACGTGCCTTAGCAGACCCTTCAGAAGGATCTGCTCCATGAACTTGCCGGGCACAGAAGTGAGACCGACTGGTCTAGAGTTCCCTGTTTTCCCTTTTTGAAAATGGGGGTTATGTTTCCCCTTTTCCGGTCAGTGGGCATTTCTCCAGACTGCCAACATTTTTCAAATATGATGGACAGAGGATTTGCAACTTCATCGGCCAGTTCCTTCAGGAGCCGTGGATGAATCCTGTCAGGTCCCATTGACTTGTGCACTTTCAGGTCCTTCAGATGGTCACGAACCTGCTCTTCTCCTACAGTGGGGAGATCTTCCTTTTCCCAGTCAATGCCTTCACCTTCTCTAACTTGGATGGTGTGACCAGAGCCTTTGCTGGTGAAGAATGAGGCAAAGTAGTCATTGAGTACCTCAGCCTTCTCTATGTCCTGCGTGGCCAGGAATCCAGTTTCCTTCTGAAGCGGGCCCACAGTTTCCCTCGTCTTCCTGTTATTGTTGACATATCCGTAGAAACCTTTCTTGTTATTCTTAACATCTCTGGTCAGGTCCAACTCTATCTGTGCTTTGGCCTTCCTTACCCGATCCCTTGCTTCTCTGACAATTTGTCTGAACTCCCCCCAGGATACCTGGCTCTGCTTCCACTCTCTTTATACCTTGTTTTCACATTTAACTGTGTCCAGAAGCTCCTTGCTCATCCATACAGGCCTCCTGGCTCTCCTGCCTGCCTTCCTCTTCATTGGGACACATAGCTCCTGGGCATGGAGGAGGTGATCCTTGAATATGGACCAGTTTTACCTGCCCTTCCAGCTCCCCTTCCCTCCAGGGCTTTGTCCCATGGTACCCTACCAAGCAGATCCTTGAAGAGACCAAAATCTGCTCTCTTGAAGTCGAGGCTAGTGAGCTTGCTTCGCTTCTTCCTCGCTGCCCTAAGGATCCTGAATTCGACCATGTCATGGTCACTACATTAAGTGACCATCTCTGTTGGTGAGAAAAAGGTCGAGCAAAGCACCTTTTCTTGTTGGTTCCTCTACCATTTGGAGGAGGAAGTTGTCATCAGTGCACTCCAGGAACTTCCTGGATTCCTGGTGTTTTTCTGTGTTGTCCCTCCAGCAGATATCAGGGTGGTTGAAATCCCCCACGAGGACCAGGGCCTGTGAGCGCGAGGCTGCTCCTATCTGCCTGTAGAGGGCCTCATTGGCTCGGCCATCCTGGTCTGGTGGCCTGTAGCAGACCCCCACTATGACATCTCCCGCCCCTGTCTTCTCTTTAACCCTGACTCATAAGGTTTCAGTTGACTCCTCCTCCATCCCCAGGTGGAGCTCCACAGACTCCAGCTGGTCATTGATGTACAGGGTGACACCCCCTCCTCTTCTGCCCTGCCTGTCCTTCCTAAAGAGCTTATACCCAACCACCCCCCAACTCCAGTCATAGGAGTCATCCCACCATGTCTAAGTGATACCAATAATATCATAGCCCTGCAGGCATGTACAGATCTGCAATTTCTCCTGCTTATTCCCCATGCTCCATGCATTCGCATACAAGCATTTAAGATGGTCCCCCTTCAAAGCAGTCATGGTGGCAGGGATAACATTTTGCAATCTACCAGTTGTCGAGCTACTGCCTGCTCTGCTCACCTGCAGGCTTAGGCTGCAGCCCTGATAGTCACCCCAGCTAGCTGGTGGCTGTGCAAACCTACCCAGTAGTTTGAGGCCTCCAGGGAATTAGAAGGGCTTATTGGGCAGTACTGGTAGATCATCGGAAGAATGTTGGCAGAGAACTGGTGAGGGCTGTTCTCTGCAGCAGCCAGGAACCATCTACCTAGCCAGGCTAGCCTGGGATGAGTAGAGGCAGCCACGGAGACAGAGCTTCCTACCAGGGAAGTCTGTACCCCACACTCCTCGGTGGAGCAGGGTGCAAGCTCCACCTGTGCAAGGTGTGCTCTTGTGGAGTCACTCAGGCAGCGGGTGGAGGAGCTGCAGGAGGAAATCAGCAGGTTATGCTGTATCAGGGATGGGGAAAAAGAAAGTACTATTTGAAGCATTACAAGAAGAAATCATAGAATCACAGAATCATAGAATGGTTTGGGTTGGAAGGGACCTTAAAGATCATCTAGTTCCAACCCCCCTGCATGGGCAGGGACACCTCCCACTAGACCAGGTTGTTCAAAGCCCCGTCCTACCTGGCCTTGAACACTTCCAGGGAGGGGGCATCCACAACCTTCCTGGGCAACCTGTTCCAGTGTCTCACCACCCTCACAATACAGAATTTCTTCCTAATGTCTAACCTAAATCTACCTTCTTCCAGCTTAAAACCATTACCCCTCGTCCTATCGCTACACGCCCTTGTAAAAAGTCCCTCCCCAGCTTTCCTGTAGGCCCCCTTCAGATACTGGAAGGCCGCTATAAGGTCTCCTCAGAGCCTTCTCTTTTCCAGGCTGAACAGCCCCAACTCTCTCAGCCTGTCTTCATAGGAGAGGTGCTCCAGCCCTCTGATCATCTTCGTGGCCCTCCCCTGGACTCGTTCCAAGAGCTCTATGTCCTTCCTGTGTTGAGGGCTCCAGAACTGGACGCGGTACTCCAGGTGGGGTCTCATGAGAGCGGAGTAGAGGGGGAGAATCACCTCCCTCGACCTGCTGGTGACGCTTCTTTTGATGCAGCTGTTGTGTTAAGGGGCAAAGTATTTTCTCAGAAAATAAACCCCCTTGCGTTCCGGCTTGTCCTCAGATATCAGTGGCAGTCTGCCATAGTTTATTTGTGTCCAGTTTTGGGCACCTCAATACAAGAAAGACATCGAGGTGCTGGAGCGTGTCCAAAGAAGGGCAACGAAGCTGGTGAAGGGCTTTGAGAACAAGTCTTATGAGGAGCGGCTGAGGGAACTGGGGCTATTTAGTCTGAAGAAAAGGAGGCTGAGGGGAGACCTCATCGCCCTCTACAACTACCTGAAAGGACGTTGTACGAGAGGTAGGTGCTGGTCTCTTCTCACAAGTAACTGGTGATAGAACAAGAGGAAATGGCCTCAAGCTGCACCAGGGGAGGTTTAGACTAGACATTAGGAAGAACTTTTTCACTGAAAGGGTTGTCAGACACTGGAAGATGCTGCCCAGGGAGGTGGTTGAGTCACCATCCCTGGATGTGTTTAAAAGTCATCTAGATGTGGTGCTTGGGGATATGGCTTGGTGCTGGACTTGGTAGAGTAGGGTTAATGGTTGGACTAGATGATCTTGAAGGTCTTTTCCAACCTAAGTGATTCTATGATTCTATTCTATGATCAGAGGGGCCGGGGGCGGCTAGGCTTAGATGCTGAGTGATGTCCAATTAGATGTTAGTTTGGCAGAAAATAAACCCCCTTGCATTCCTGCTTATCCTCAGGTGTTAGGGGAGCGGGGGGCGGCTGGGCTTAGATTCTGATTGATGCCCAATTCAGCGTTAATAGTCCGGTCGCGCCCAATACCTATATTGGACTCTCACGATTACGGATGCACTACTAATGCTACACTGTCTGTCCGGCGGCGTTCTGTGAACTCTCACGGCCACACTCAGGAATTTGGTTGCGTTCAAGAACTCTCACGGCCAGATTGATGAACAGTGCAATTTAGTAAAGCAACACATGCACAAATTCTTTTAAGATTGCCGGTGATAAATTCACTGTCTGCAAAGCACGTGCAAATTGATTGATACGGCCAGGTTACACACGTGTGGGGTAATAGACCGACTCTATAGAGATTCCTGAGTTTCCCAGGGATGCACTCGGGATAGCCAAGTGTTCAAATCTTACCCAAAGGCGTCCCTATGGGGGGGAAGAGAGGCTCAGCCTGTCGCCTGGTCCCAGAGGTCAGGGGGATGGGGTCATCCCTGCCATGGCATCTTCCCTAGAATCCGTCCCTTCTCAGAGTATTTTATAGTATTTTACTTTACAGGTGGAGCTTGAGTGACTCTAGTCATACATACCTTTATCGTGATTGGTGCAAAATTCCCTCGCTTTGCATTTAAAGTTATAGACTAGAGATAATTCAGTGCGCAAGCTCGGTGAGGGGTGGTCACACCTTGGGAGGCAGGTAACTTGGGATAGAGGCGTTTTTTGGTATTATAATGAGATTATAATGAGCAAAGTTCACTCTGAGGACAGCATTTTGTCAAAAGGTGACAGGTTGTTGGCCTGGGGTATCAAACACGCAGCTGATTTGTTCCACAGTACCTTTGAATCCCATTGTTGCCACAGAGCGTGGCCACGGTGTCTCCACTCTGCTCAACCCTCCATGCAATTTCTCTTAGAGTTAGCACACCAAGTTCCCCTGATTTTGCCAATATCTAGGGTTGCCTAGGGAATTGCCATGGTACAAACTTATTGCACATTAGCTGCATTCCACCCTGCCTCAATGCTGTACCTTTCCTTAAAATGTGAACATAAGTTTAATTTCTAAATCACCTCCAGCAATTATTCCACAGCAGCCCAGGGTACGTTTGGCTTTCTGCACTGCAAGTGCATATTGCCGGCTCATGTTGAGCTTCTCACAGAATCACAGAATTATTGAGGCTGGAAAAGACCTCTGAGATCATCAAGTCCAGCCTATGGCCTAACACCAACACATCAGCTAGACCATGGCGCTAAGTGCCACATCCAGTCTTTCCTTAAACACCTCCAGGGATGGTGACTCCACCACTTCCCTGGGCAGTCCATTCCAATGTCTAATCACCCTTTCCGTGAGGCAGTGCTTCCTAATATCCAACCTAAACCTCCCCTGGCGCAGCTTCAGGCCATGCCCTCTCGTCCTATGACCAACGCTCCCAGGTCCTTCTCCTCAAGGCTGTTGTGAGAGACGGACTCTATAATGGCCTTTAATCTCCCTACACCCTGGACAAACTGTACTGGTACATGTGCCAAACACTGGGAAAGTTAAATAGACCCTGTAAACACCTGTGAACTCGAATACCTGGGTTGCATCCAACATGAATAACAAACAACTTAAAATCAGTACAAACTGGATACTTCATGCTGAGTAAAGCAGAATTCCGAGGTTGATTGTAGATATGTATCTGTGTATTTGCGTGTATATCTATGTATACCTATGTGTACTTGCCAGATCAACAACCTAAAGAACCGGAGACATCCCAAGCCAGAATAGGGTCTGATCAGCCCGATACTGGTTTTGAGGAGAGGGGTTACCTTGTGAATACTACGGACTTGATCACCCCATAGTGTACACAACGTCCCCACTACACAGTATCATGTCTCCCACCACTGTTATCCCTTTAGGTTGTTGTATGTAATATAATAGTGTACTAAGGATGCATCAATATACATTCATAATGGGTCTCCTATTATACTGTATTGCTTTCATGTATGTTTCTATTATGTATATTGTACGTCTTTTATGTATTGTACATATATATACATGGATGTATATGTGCCATATATAGGGAATTGTTCCCTCAAAAACAGGATACGTGAATAGTTATATCCAGTATATAGATATGGAAGTATACGAACTTGTATATATGTTTAAAACAGGGAAGGAGGTAGGAGTTTGGACAACAGCCTGATAGGGTACAGATGTACATACATATACAGACACATACATAAACACATACCACACAGGAAACAAGTCGCTGTCATAAAAGCCACGGGGTGAGATGTGAGAGACGGACTCTATAATGGCCTTTAATCCAGCGACATCTACTGACCATTCCTGGTGATGCGCTCCTCGCACTCGTGAGAAGAGGAGAGAGGTACCAGGCGCATGCGCACAGGCCCACAGACTACAGCTCCCAGGAGGCACAGCCGGGCCGGAATCGGAAGGGAGCTACAGGCGCGCGATGTGAACATTCACTACGGATATAGCTGCTGCCGTGCGTTTATCGCTTCGGAGGCTGCCGTGGAGCCGTAGAGCGCCTTTTCCTGTGGCTGTTGACGTGTGAGCGTACCGAACGGACTGCCTGCCTGAAGTCGTTGGAGAAGGAGGAGGGTCCCGACCAGGGATCGGCTTCGGCCGCACCCCGGTGGTGAGACTTGCGAACTTAACTACATCCTGACACTTCCTATTAACAGTCATAAACATTCATACATACCATACACTCACTTTCTACTAACCTTCCTAAAGGCTCTCTCCAAGCTTTTTCCCTCCTATCCCTGTCCGGGACTAAGATAACGGGGGGTAGGGGGATATTCCTATTGTTGGGTTTTTTTCTCTCTTGAGGTTTTGTTTGTTTGTTCTTATATATACACACACACACATATATTGTTCTTAAATATACTCTGACATTTGATATTGTTCTGTAGAAACGACCTTGCCAAACCCTCAGTGCCTTAAATAAACCTATTGATTCTTGAGCATTGTTTGTGAGTGTGACAGGGAGTAGTCCTCAGACCTCAATCCCCTTTAGAGGGGGTGTGAGTCGCGGCTTTACCCATCTCGGTCCGCAACAGCTGTTCTCAATCCATTCTCCGCCCAATCTGTATTTGTGCTTGGGATTGCCCCGACCCAGGTGCAGGACCTTGCACTTGGCCTTTGTGAACTTCATGTGGTTGGCATGGGCCCACCTCTCGAGCCTGTCAAGGTCCCTCTGGATGGCATCCCTACCCTCCAGCGTGTCAACCACACTACACAGCTTGGTGTCATCAGCAAACTTGCTGAGGGTGCACTCAATCCCACTGTCCATGTCACCGACAAAGATGTTAAACAGCACCGGTCCAAGTACCGACCCTTGAGGAATGCCACTCGTCCCTGTTCTCAATTTGGACATCAAGCCGTCGATCGCTACTCTCTGAGTGTGACCATCCAGCCAGTTCCTTATCCACCGAGTAGTCCATCCATCGAATCCGTATCCTTCCAATTTTGAGACCAGGATGTCATGCGGGACAGCGTCGAATGCTTTGCACAAGTCCAGGTAGATGTCAGTTGCTCTTCCCTTGGCCACTGATGCTGTGACCCCATCATAAAAGGCCACCAAATTTAGGTGGCCAACAGCTGCATCAAAAGAAGCGTCACCAGCAGGTCGAGGGAGGTGATTCTCCCCCTCTATTCCGCTCTCATGAGACCCCACCTGGAGTACCGCGTCCAGTTCTGGAGCCCTCAACACAGGAAGGACATAGAGCTCTTGGAACGAGTCCAGGGGAGGGCCACGAAGATGATCAGAGGGCTGGAGCACCTCTCCTATGAAGACAGGCTGAGAGAGTTGGGGCTGTTCAGCCTGGAAAAGAGAAGGCTCTGAGGAGACCTTATAGCGGCCTTCCAGTATCTGAAGGGGGCCTACAGGAAAGCTGGGGAGGGACTTTTTACAAGGGCGTGTAGCGATAGGACGAGGGGTAATGGTTTTAAGCTGGAAGAAGGTAGATTTAGGTTAGACATTAGGAAGAAATTCTGTATTGTGAGGGTGGTGAGACACTGGAACAGGTTGCCCAGGAAGGTTGTGGATGCCCCCTCCCTGGAAGTGTTCAAGGCCAGGTAGGACGGGGCTTTGAACAACCTGGTCTAGTGGGAGGTGTCCCTGCCCATGCAGGGGGGTTGGAACTAGATGATCTTTAAGGTCCCTTCCAACCCAAACCATTCTATGATTCTGTGATTCTATGATTTCTTCTTGTAATGCTTCAAATAGTACTTTCTTTTTCCCCATCCCTGATACAGCATAACCTGCTGATTTCCTCCTGCAGCTCTTCCACCCGCTGCCTGAGTGACTCCACAAGAGCACACCTTGCACAGGTGGAGCTTGCACCCTGCTCCACCGAGGAGTGTGGGGTACAGACTTCCCTGGTAGGAAGCTCTGTCTCCGTGGCTGCCTCTACTCATCCCAGGCTAGCCTGGCTAGGTAGATGGTTCCTGGCTGCTGCAGAGAACAGCCCTCACCAGTTCTCTGCCAACATTCTTCCGATGATCTACCAGTACTGCCCAATAAGCCCTTCTAATTCCCTGGAGGCCTCAAACTACTGGGTAGGTTTGCACAGCCACCAGCTAGCTGGGGTGACTATCAGGGCTGCAGCCTAAGCCTGCAGGTGAGCAGAGCAGGCAGTAGCTCGACAACTGGTAGATTGCAAAATGTTATCCCTGCCACCATGACTGCTTTGAAGGGGGACCATCTTAAATGCTTGTATGCGAATGCATGGAGCATGGGGAATAAGCAGGAGAAATTGCAGATCTGTACATGCCTGCAGGGCTATGATATTATTGGTATCACTTAGACATGGTGGGATGACTCCTATGACTGGAGTTGGGGGGTGGTTGGGTATAAGCTCTTTAGGAAGGACAGGCAGGGCAGAAGAGGAGGGGGTGTCACCCTGTACATCAATGACCAGCTGGAGTCTGTGGAGCTCCACCTGGGGATGGAGGAGGAGTCAACTGAAACCTTATGAGTCAGGGTTAAAGAGAAGACAGGGGCGGGAGATGTCATAGTGGGGGTCTGCTACAGGCCACCAGACCAGGATGGCCGAGCCAATGAGGCCCTCTACAGGCAGATAGGAGCAGCCTCGCGCTCACAGGCCCTGGTCCTCGTGGGGGATTTCAACCACCCTGATATCTGCTGGAGGGACAACACAGAAAAACACCAGGAATCCAGGAAGTTCCTGGAGTGCACTGATGACAACTTCCTCCTCCAAATGGTAGAGGAACCAACAAGAAAAGGTGCTTTGCTCGACCTTTTTCTCACCAACAGAGATGGTCACTTAATGTAGTGACCATGACATGGTCGAATTCAGGATCCTTAGGGCAGCGAGGAAGAAGCGAAGCAAGCTCACTAGCCTCGACTTCAAGAGAGCAGATTTTGGTCTCTTCAAGGATCTGCTTGGTAGGGTACCATGGGACAAAGCCCTGGAGGGAAGGGGAGCTGGAAGGGCAGGTAAAACTGGTCCATATTCAAGGATCACCTCCTCCATGCCCAGGAGCTATGTGTCCCAATGAAGAGGAAGGCAGGCAGGAGAGCCAGGAGGCCTGTATGGATGAGCAAGGAGCTTCTGGACACAGTTAAATGTGAAAACAAGGTATAAAGAGAGTGGAAGCAGAGCCAGGTATCCTGGGGGGAGTTCAGACAAATTGTCAGAGAAGCAAGGGATCGGGTAAGGAAGGCCAAAGCACAGATAGAGTTGGACCTGACCAGAGATGTTAAGAATAACAAGAAAGGTTTCTACGGATATGTCAACAATAACAGGAAGACGAGGGAAACTGTGGGCCCGCTTCAGAAGGAAACTGGATTCCTGGCCACGCAGGACATAGAGAAGGCTGAGGTACTCAATGACTACTTTGCCTCATTCTTCACCAGCAAAGGCTCTGGTCACACCATCCAAGTTAGAGAAGGTGAAGGCATTGACTGGGAAAAGGAAGATCTCCCCACTGTAGGAGAAGAGCAGGTTCGTGACCATCTGAAGGACCTGAAAGTGCACAAGTCAATGGGACCTGACAGGATTCATCCACGGCTCCTGAAGGAACTGGCCGATGAAGTTGCAAATCCTCTGTCCATCATATTTGAAAAATGTTGGCAGTCTGGAGAAATGCCCACTGACCGGAAAAGGGGAAACATAACCCCCATTTTCAAAAAGGGAAAACAGGGAACTCTAGACCAGTCGGTCTCACTTCTGTGCCCGGCAAGTTCATGGAGCAGATCCTTCTGAAGGGTCTGCTAAGGCACGTGGAAAACAAAGGGGTGATTGGTGACAGCCCACACAGCTTCACCAAGGGAAAATCCTGCCTACCTAATTTGGTGGCCTTCTACAATGGCATCATGGCATTGGTGGACAAAGGAAGAGCAACTGATGTCATCTACCTGGACCTGTGCAAAGCCTTCAACACTGTCCCGCACAACATCCTGGTATCAAAACTGGAACAGTATGGATTCGATGGATGGACCACTCGTTGGGTAAGGAACTGGCTGGATGGTTGCACTCAGAGAGTAGTGATCAACGGTTTGATGTCCAGATGGAGACCTGTGACAAGTGGTGTTCCCCAAGGGTCAGTACTTGGACCGGTGCTACTTAACATCTTTGTTGGCGACATGGATAGTGGCATTGAGTGCACCCTCAGCAAGTTTGCCAATGACACTAAAGTGTGTGGTGAGGTCGACACGCTGGAGGGAAGGGATGCCATCCAGAGGGACCTTGACAGGCTTGAGAAGTGGGCTCGTTAAAACTTCATGAAGTTCAACAAGGCCAAGTGCAAGGTCCTGCACCTGGGTTGGGGCAATCCCAAGCAGAAATACAGGCTGGGTGGAGAATGGATCGAAAACAGTCCAGAGGAGAAGGACTTGGGGGTGATTGTCACAGTTTGACTCAGGATCGGCAATTAAACCAGCAACAATAATGCTCTCGATCCCCTCCTCCCTGCCCCAGGTAGGGAAAGGAGGGAGGTTACAAGGAGAGAGACTTCTGGATTGAAAATTAAACTAAACAGCTTTCATTAAACACTAATGACAAAAGAAAATATGTACAATTATATACAAGTATGTGCAGGAATGTGCAAAACCTTATTGCCTCAATCCCCCATGAGGATCATGGCCCTTGAGGAATGCCACTCGTCCCTGTTCTCAATTTGGACATCAAGCCATTGATCACTACTCTCTGAGTGCGACCATCCAGCCAGTTCCTTATCCACTGAGTGGTCCATCCATCGACTCCGTATCCTTCCAATTTTGAGACGAGGATGTCGTGCGGGACAGTGTTGAACGCTTTGCACAAGTCCAGGTAGATTGTGGAGGATTTTCTTGCAGAGCATGGGCATGTGAGCAATCCAGCCTTTGGTATAAAAGCTTAACTGTGTTATAGAGACTTTAGCTGGACTACTGTTATCTCAAGGCCAATGGAGGGATAATTATAGCTGGGAAAGAAGAAAGCTAGAAGAAGAGAACTCCCACATGCAGAAGAAGGAACGAGATACCAAAGGTGCTGAGATCATGCTATGTAAGGACTTTGTGTGCTTAGGGCTAGTAGCCAGTCATGTATTAGAAGCAGGTATATGGACAGTAGCAGTGCACTAATCAGACTGAAGCATTATTCGTGTGGACAAAAGCATTTAACCAATAATGGGGGGGGCTTACTGTGTGTGTACCGGGCAATGAGGTATATAGCAAGGCATTTGTTTACAATAAACGGTTTTCGCTTGATCACATTGGTCATGGTGTGTTAGTCCGAGCTCTCACCACCGCAGTAGATGACGTCAGTTGCTCTTCCCTTGGCCACCGACGCTGTGACCCCATCATAAAAGGCCACCAAATTTGTCAGGCATGATGTGAAGCCATGTTGGTTGCCACCAACCACCCCCACATTTTCCATGTGCCTTAGCAGAGCCTTCAGGAGGATCAACTCCAAGATCCTGCCAGGCACAGAGGTGAGATTGACTGGCCTGTATTTCCCTGGGTCTTCCTTTTTTCCCTTTTTGAAAATGGGGGTTATGTTTCCCCTTTTCCAGTCAGTGGGAACTTCACCCGACTGCCACGACATCTCAAATATGGTGGAAAGCGGCTTTGCAAATTCATCTGCCAGCTTCCTTAGGAGCTGCGGATGGATCTAGTCACGTCCCATGGACTTGTGCACTTTCAGGTTCTTTAGGTGGTCTCTTCTTCTACAGTGGGGGGATCTTCCTTTTCCCAGTCTCTGCCTTTGCATTCTGTGACTTGGACGGTGTGGCCAGAGCCCTTACCGCTGAAGACTGAGGCAAAAAAGTCGTTGAGTACCTCAGCCTTCTCCATATCCTGCGTGACGAGGTCTCCTGTTTCCTTCTGGAGAGGGCCCACAGTTTTCCTGTTCTGCCGCTTATCACTGAAGTACCTGTAGAAACCCTTCTCATTACCCTTTATGTCCCTGGCCAGGTTTAGCTCTATCTGGGCGTTAGCTTTCCTAACCTGATCCCTGGCTTCTCAGACAACTTCTTTGTATTTCTCCCAGGCTACCTGTCCCTGCTTCCCTCCTCCGAAGACCTTCTTTTTATGTCTAAGAGTGTCCAGGAGCTCCTTGTTCATCGATGCAGGTCTCCTGGCATTCTTGCCTGCCTTCCTCTTTCTTGGGATGCATTGCTCCTGGGCTTGGAGGAGGTAATCCTTGAATACTGACCAGCTTTCTTGGGCTCCTGTCCCATCCAGGATTTTATGCCACAATACCCTACCAAGCAGATCCCTGGAGAGGTTGTTGAAATCTGCTCTCCTGAAGTCCAGGGTAGCAAGCTTGCTGCGCACCTTCCTTGTTGCCCTATGGATCCTGAATTCCACCATTTTGTGGTCGCTGCAGCCAAGGCTGCCCTTAAGCTTCACGTTGTCCACCAGCCCATCCTTGTTGGTGAGAACAAGGTCCAGCATAGCACCTCTCTTCGTTGGCTCCTCTACCACTTGGAAAAGGAAGTTGCCATCAATGCATTACAGGAACTTCCTGGATTGCTGGTGCCTTGCTGTGTTGTCCCTCCAGCAGATGTCAGGGTGGTTGAAATCCCCCATGAGGATCATGGCCTGTGAACGGGAAGCTGCTCCTACCAGCCTTCAGAGGGCCTCATCCACTCGGTCATCCTGGTCAGGTGGCCTATAGCAGACTCTCACTGTGATGTCACCAGCCCCTGTCTTCCCTTTAACCCTGACCCATAAGCTCTCTGTCAGCTCCTCATCCATGCCCAGGTGGAGCTCCATGGACTCCAGCTGGTCGTTGATGTAGAGGGCAACACCCCCTCCCTGTCTCCCCTGCCTGTCCCTCCTAAAGAGCTTATACCCATCCTTTCCCACACTCCAGTCATAGGAGTCATCCCACCACGTCTCAGTGATGCCATCATAGCCCTGCAGGCATGCACACATTTGTAACTCCTCCTGCTTATTTCCCATGCTGCGTGCATTTGCATAGAGGCATTTAAGTTGGGCCCCCATTGAAGCTGCCTCACTGCCTGGGATTCCATTATCCTTCATTTCAGGTATACTTCTGCTGGCCTGTGATCCTTCTTCAGGCCCAAGGCATCTCTTACTCAAATTGGCTTCAAAGGGGTGGCAGTGGGATGGACTGAGGATCCCCTCCCCCGGCAACTCTAGTTTAAAGCCCTCCTTACTAGATTGGCAAGCCTATTGCCAAAGATACTCACCCCTTTCCCTGAAAGATGAACCCCATCGGCCCCTAGGAGACCAGGTTTCTCAAAGTGAGTCCCATGGTCTAGGAAGCCAAAGCCCTGGCTGTGGCACCACTCCCGTAACCATTTATTGATTTTCCCAATGCGATTTGCCCTTTCAAGCCCATTCCCTTTGACCGGGAGGATCGATGAAAAGACTATCTGTGCTCCCGAGTCCTTCACTGCCGCTCCCAGGGCTCTGTAATCCTTCTTCATGGTCTTCAGATTGCTCCTTGCTATGTCACTGGAACCCACCTGAAACAGCAGGAGTGGATAATAGTCAGTGGCACGTACAAGTTTGGGTAGTCTTTCAGTGACGTCCCTTATGCGAGCCCCTGGTAAGCAACAGACCTCTCTAGAGAGTGGGTCTGGTCGGCAAATGGGTGCCTCCGTGCCTCTCAGATGAGAGTCTCCCACCACTATCACTCATCGCTTCCTCTTGTTTGCACTTGTCAAAATACGGTGAGCCTGTTGGGCTGCCTTGTTCAGCTCCAGCAACTTACCTGATGCAGCCTGGTTTTTTTCCCTCTCCAGTCTGCAGAACCGTGAAGCGGTTTTGCAGGGGCACCTTGGGTTTTGCGGGAAGCCTCTTCTTCCTGCTTTTTTTTACCTTTGGAATCTTCCATTCTTCTTCATTGTTGGCCTCTCTCCTTTCTCTGTGTGCTGGCGGGGCATTTATTGGCTGTGTGACCATAGGCTGTGACTTTGCTGCAGCCTGAGCCTGGATCCACCTATCTATCTCCTTTTCTGCCTCCCTGATGTTACGCCGCCTTTTCACAGTTTCCTTCAGCTCAGCCAGCTGCTGCAGGAGGTCCTCTACCTGGGCACACCTTATGCATGAAGGTTTCCCACCTAACCCTGCCCCATGCAAGAGGTACAGGCACTTCCCACAGCCTGCGGTCCGTACAGCAACCTCTCCCTTCAACAGCTCTGTCTGAGTCGAGGCATCAATCACCACCGGGGTGGATGGTGTAGAAGCCCCAGCCAGAGCTGCAGCCTTTGCTCTCTGACGAGTGCTCACCATTCTGCCTTGTTAGTTAAGACGAGCACCCTTGACCCGTGCAGACTACCTTGGAGCCGAGTCCTTCGAAGGACCACCCTCCCAGCACGCTCTGCCCACGCAAACTGCCGCACAAACTGCTGCGCCTCACCCTTTCTGACGTGCCACGTCCTGTTTGCCATCCTGTTCGCTGCGCGCTCCGGGTTGTTGGCGCTCCCCGGGGCCGCTTTTGTGGGAGCGGGGGGGGGGGGGGGGTGGACTCCGCCCATGCCTCCTCAGCAGCCCTCTGACGAGCTGCCCTTCCCCCGGAGCTGCCCGGGCTTGTTCCCAGCTCCAGGAAGCTCAGTAAAGGCCCCCTTTTTCGCCGATTTTCTACCTTGATGCAGACGTGCCTGCGCCGAAGCTGTTCGCCTCTGCGAGTGACCCAAATATTAGGGCTTCACGGCACTGACCTCCAAGGGCTACCAGACAAAGAGAATCAACAGCAGACAGACAGCACCTTGGAGAAGGAAGCACCATAGAATCATAGAATGGTTTGGGGTGGAAAGGGACCTTTAAAGGTCATCTAGTCCGACCCCTCCTACAATGAGCAGGGATATCTTCAACTTGATCAGGTTGCTCAAAGCCCCATCCAATCTGACCTTGAATGTTTCCATGGATCTACAACCTCTCTGTGCAACCTGTTCCAGTGTTTCACCAATGATCTCTGCTAATTTGTGGCAGCAGGATATCACTTCCCCCCCCCCATTTCCTCGTATGTACCAACCAGCAACAGATACGAAGTCTTGGCGGTGGATGAAGCCAATGAGCAAGACTCACAGGGAGGAACCGCACCAGTTGCACACACTAAGGGCAACAAAAGTAAGCTGCGAGTGCTAGTAGTGGGCGACTCTCTGCTGAGAGGCACCGAGGCACCCATCTGTTGGCCTGGTATACAGTCAAGGGAAGTTTGCTGCTTGCCAGGAGCCAAGATCTGGGATGTCATGGAGAGACTGCCACAACTGTTTAAAAGTGCAGACTACTATCCCCTACTTCTTTTCCATGTGGGCACCAATGGCACGGTAAAGCAAAGCCTGGGCAAGATCAAGTAGGACTTCAGAGCCCTGGGGGCACAAGTGAAGGGGACAAGGGCCCAAGTGATCTTCTCCTCCGTCACGCGAGTAAGGGATAGGGGTGCAGGCAGAAGTCAATGCATCATGCAGGTCAACACCTGGCTTGGTGGCTGGTGTCGTCACCAGGGCTTTGGCTTCTATGATCACAGGACATTCTTAGATGAATAAGGAGTATTGGGGAGAGATGGGATCCACCTATCTAGAAGAGGAAGGAGAATTTTTGCTGGCAGATTGGCTGACTTAGTGAATCACGCTTTAAACCGACTAACTTGGGGGGTGTCGTTCAAAGCCGCGACACTTGTGTACTCACAAGCAGCAGGGTGGATGAGCGCGCCTACTGGAGTAGTGAGGAATACCCCCCAACCCTCCAAAAAGGTTTTGCCAAAAAGGTGAGACAGTTGACAGTCCAACTGAAGTGTCTCTATACCAATGCACGCAGCATAGGTAACAAACAGGAGGAGCTGGAAGCCACTGTGCAGCTGGAAAGCTATGATCTTGTCACTATCACTGAAACTTGGTGGGATGAATCACACGACTGGAGCGCTGCAGTCGATGGCTATAAACTGTTGAGGAGGGAAAGGCAAAGAAGGAAGGTGGGGGGTTGCCTTCTACATTAAAAAAATTGATTGATTACACAGAGCTGTCTTTGAAAAACAGCAGTGCACAGGTTGAGAGCTTCATGGCTTCACCAGGGGCAAATTGTACCCGACTAATCTGGTGGCCTTCTACAATGGAGTGCCTGCATCAGTGGACAAGGGAAGAGCTATGGATGTCATCTACCTGGACTTCTGTAAGGCCTTTGACATGGTCCCCCACAACATCCTTGTTGCTAAATTGGAGAGATAGGGGTTTGATGGATGAACTGTTAGATGGATAAGGAACTGGCTGGAGAGTTGCATCCAGACAGTTACAGTCAACGGCTCAATGTCCAAATGGAAACCGGTAACGAGTGGTGTTCCTCAGGAGTCCATATTGGGACCAATACTGTTGAATATCTTCAACAATGACATAGACATTGGGATTGTGTGCACCATCAGCAAGTCTGCAGATGACACCAAGTTGAGTGGTGTTTGAGGGAAGGGATGCTATCCAGAGGGACCTTGACAGGCTTGAGGAGTGGGCCCATGCGAGCCGCGTGAAGTTCAACAAGGCCAATTGCAAGGTCCCGCACCTGGGTCAGGGCAATCCTCAGCATCAATAGAGAATGGGGGGTGAATGGATTGAGAGCAGCCCTGCAGAGAAGGACTTGGGGATGCTGGTGGATGAAAAATTGAAGATGCGCCAGCAGTGTGTGCTTGCAGCCCAGAAAGCCAATTGTATCCTGGACCGCATCAAAAGAAGTGCAGCCAGCAGGTCGAGGGAGGTGATTCTCTCCCTCTAATCTGCTCTCGTGAGACCCCACCTGGAGTACTGTGTCCAGTTCTGGGGCCCCCAACATAAGAAGGACATGGAGCTGTTGGAGCAGGTCCAGAGTAGGGCCACAAAAATGATCAGAGCACTGAGGTCAGGTGCTCTTCAGTGTTGAAAGCATAAGCAGAAACTGTTTAGCCATTTAGCTTGTGGACACTTGTCATGGGCCAATATAGCCTACCTAAAGGCTTTTGACATTTCCTAAACCTGCGTGTATTAGGGGTTGCTGAATCTGGTAGTCCAATGGAGGCGAGGCTGCCGCAGCTCCATACCCTCAGACTGAGCCTGTATTTCCAGTAGGCCTCCCACATATACAACATGCATACATGCACACACACATGGCTGGTCACACAGATCAACACAGGCAGAAACACTCGGCATGCACACAAACCCAACCAACACCAATGACCTTTTCCTGTTTCCCTCTCTGACTGGTCAGGATGAAGGTCTGTTAGTAGGAAATATATACATATATGCCATGTGGATCCCTCTGGTAGCTGGGCTTAGCCAGTCTACGCAGTAGACTGGATCCCTGGATCCCTGGATCCCCTGGATCCCTGGTCTCCCCAGTTGCTGGTACCTGGACAGATGAGACCCCGAGGCCTGTAGCCCTACTCCAGCTGCTGGTACAAACCTCCCTTAACACACACCAACACAGATACATGTGCTGTGGATCCCTCCAATAACTGGGCATAGACACTCAGTCCATCCAGTAGCTGCATCCTCATTCTCCCCAGTTGCCTCACGCACAGATATGTGTATAAAGGGGTCTCTTAGTCAACTCCCAGACCCTACGGTCTCTCCAGCAGTTGGCCTGAACACCCTGGTCCCTCCAGTAGCCAACTCCTCTGGGTTGTCTCATCTCCAGGGGCACACATGCATACCTGGCTTCCAAGCCACTTAACCCACTCGCCAGCTAGTTAGGTGGTCATGCACCAACATGCGTGCCCTCGCTCGCTCCAGTTGCTGGCACCCCAGACACATGGGCCCTATGACCCATGGTCTGACTCTAGTTGCTAGCATTTAGGCCTCCATGCACACATGTACACACAGAATAGAGAGTCCCCTCATCCAGGAAAAGAGTTAAAGTGGATTTTAATGAGAAGACAGGACAGACTGTGCTGATCAGGTGCAGGGTATGGCCAGACAAGCATACTGACCGACCATCTGTTTACCTGGAACCAGGCCCTTTTATCCCTCTGTTTTCCTGTGCTTGTTTTTCCCCAAACCACCTAGATCCCTCCCTTCCCCTGCCTTTGCTTCCTCCCCTAAGCACCCCATAATAAGTCTTGTGTGATCCCAAAATGCTCTTCCCCTGCATCCCATAATGTGTCCCATATTCCCTAGGCAGTACTCCCCCACCCCCCCCGGTCCGTGAGGTGATCCAGAGAGCCTCTCCCATTGGCTCAACTTATAATCATAGGATCATTTAGGTTGGAAAAGACCCTTAAGATCATGGAGTCCATCCGTCACCATCTTGACACTGTCTTGATGAGTGTCACCCCTGGACAATGACAATGGGGCTGGAACATCTGTCATGCGAGGAAAAGCTGAGAGACCTGGGGCTGTTTAGTCTTGAGAAGAGAAGACTAAGAGGGGACCTTATTAATGTCTATAAATATCTGAAGGGTGGATGTCAAGAATGGGCCAGTCTCTTTTCAGTGGTGCCCTGTGATAGGACGAGGGGAAACGGCACCAAGTTACAACACAGGAAGTTCCACCTCAACATGAGGAAAAACTTCTTTACTGTGAGGGTGACGGAGCACTGGAACAGGCTGCCCAGAGAGGTTAGGGAGTCTCCTTCTCTGGAGACTTTCAAGACCCATCTGGATGCGTTCCTGTGTGGTCTTCCCTAGGTGTTCCTGCTGCAGCAGGGGGGGTTGGACTCGATGATCTTCCGAGGTCCCTTCCGACCCCTATGGTTCTATGATTCTATGATCTCCTGGGACAGCCCCGGGAGGAGCCTCCGGGGCAGGGTGTCCCTTACTCTGACTGTATTATTGGGCTTCCCCTGCCTGCCACTGTGCCTCTGTGCTCCCTCCTGTGTGTGTGGAGATGAGCCTTTGATGGGCTGATGGCTCTCCTGTGATAGGCCCGGGCAGATTATTCTTCAGGTTCCCCCACCTGCCATTGTTCCTCTGGAGACGAGCCTTTTTTATCACATAACCTAACAGGATGCTCTTTTATTCCAAGAATGACTGTTACATTCATAAAAGCTGGTTTAAACTTTTAACTTAACTTTCTGAGTTGTAAAAGCTGTTTGGAGGTATGTCCACCTGTGGTGTTCAAAATGATGTTGGGATCACGCTCTGTTTATATACTATAGGTGGATAGTGACAACTTTTTGATTTGGTTTTCTGGTGATATTCTTTATTGAAGCTCTGTTACTCTAGGACTCCTCTGAAGCACCCTTGAAAGGAACAGAAATATAGCTCTTGGCCAGGTAAGTTCATTGGCCAAGTGCTATACTTCTGTACAAGACAGTTGATGCAACTTTTGACCAGAGGAAAGCCTTCATTGAGCACATTCAACAGGGAACTCTCCTGCTGTGTGCTCAAGGAATCAAAAATCCTGAACTCCTTAACTTCTGGAACAGGTTAGATGGAAGTGACAATCCCAGCAACCTTCTTGCATGGCAGGAAGAGCAAGTTCTGCACATAAATCATGAGACTGAGTATAGTAGAAATTCTAAAAGCTCCACTGAACTTCACTTATGTGGGCACCGAGTGGGGAGTTCCAAGTTCCTTTCATTTATTCAAAGTAACGTTCTTTATGATGGGTTTAGTGTGGATAACTTCTATAAAAGACCCTTAAACCAAAGTTTTCTTATTGAACTTGAAGCTATCTATCCTTATGTCTTTTCTGTTCAAGAACTCTGCTTTAGAGAGCATGTAAGGCCTGGGCAGATTAAGATTTGCCATCACCTATTCTTCTCAAGTTTAAAAACAAACAAAAACCCCTCTACTACACTCTCTATGTAGTTTCATCTTAATTGTTAGATGCAGGTATTATAGTAGAGTGTGTGTGTGTGCGGCGATGGGGTTCAGAAGATCGAAGGAGCCTCTCTGGGCTCCTGTTCCAGTATTTGAACACCCTCATGGTTAAAACAAAGAAACAAACTCATAGAATCATAGAATCATAGAATGCCAGGTTGGAAGGGACCTCAAGGATCATCTGGTTTATATGAGATGGCTCAGCGCCCTGTCAAGCTGAGACGTAAAACTGTCCAATGTGGGGGAATCTACCACTTCCCTTGGGAGACTATTCCAATGTTTGACTGTCCTCATGGTGAAAAATTTACCTCTTGTGTCCAATCGGAATCCCCCCAGGAGCAACTTGTGCCCATTACCCCTTGTCTTTTCCATGTGACTCCTTGTAAATAGGGAGTCTCCATCTTCTTTGTAGCCACCCTTTAAGTACTGGAACACTGTAATAAGGTCTCCCCGGAGCCTTCTCCTCGCAAGGCTGAACAAACCCAGTTTTCTCAGCCTCTCCTCATATGGCAGGTTCTCCAGTCCTCTGATCATCCTCGTGGCCCTTCTCTGGACCCTCTCCAGCGTGTCCACATCCTGATATCTAATCAGAATTTCCCATGTTCCAACATGTGTCTGCCGCCTCCCATCCCATCACTGTGCACCTCCGAGAAGAGTCTGGCTCCATTTTCTCTGTATCCTCTGGTCAGGTAGTTGCAGACAAAAATAACGTCTCCTGGCACCTTCTCTTCTCTGAAGGCTGAACAAACCCAGCTCTCAGCCTCTCATTGCATATCGTGCTCCAGCCCCCTGGCCATCTTGGTGGCCCTCTGCTGGGCTTGCCCTTGATAATATGAAACATTATGAGCTATCTTACTGTCACATTACCTCTGCTTTCCTTTGAAATGTTTAGAGGA
Organism: Hemiprocne comata; assembly: GCA_020745705.1. Taxonomy (NCBI): domain Eukaryota; kingdom Metazoa; phylum Chordata; class Aves; order Apodiformes; family Apodidae; genus Hemiprocne; species Hemiprocne comata. Next base: position 689,084 of record CM036615.1, on the reverse strand, counting down.
GCTATACCCTTATTTTCACTGCAACAGAAGCTTATTATCGGTCTTCACAAGAAACAAGTCATTAACAATACCTAAATTTAAAGCTGTAGCAGTGTGCAGTTCAGGATAATATTCAGTTACCATGGAAGTTTGCTTAAGTGAGTAATGCAAAAATGCTTCCAAGATTTCAGCTCAAACCACTACTGCAAACTCATTGGTAAGAATACAGAACAAATTATCACCAAATAAATTAACCAGCATACATTCAGAAGCGAAAGAAAAATATTATGTGCAAGTATACAGCACAGACATTTACAGGAAAGAGACCAAATAGACTCCATCTTATTTCTTAGGAAAGAGAACCTTGAAATGAGAAGGGCCTGAGGGGTAAGAGGAAAGACAATAAATACTTAAGTAGCTCATATTACTAACATGCAAAGAGCCGTACAATAAAGAAATTAAAGAAACATCAATAAACTCTAAAAGATGCCAGAATAGAAAACAAAACTAAGAAAGGCAAGCAACATATAAGGTTATATGTTGTAAACATGATGCCAGACTGCCATCTGATCTGAGCAAGGCCCTCCTTGCACAAAAGAAAAAAATAAGGTGCAAGCAAGAAGAAAAAAAATATATGGCTCATCTCCACCACACAACAGAGTACGGTACAGGCACCCCAAGTTAGTGCTGGAAATAGAACAATATCGTTGTATTAGCACAATGTAGTTTCCAGTAGAGTTAAGTAGCTCTGGCAGCGATGCTAATTGGCCAATGAACAATGCTACTGTAGTCCAGGTGTACTTCTCCCAGAACCTTATGTAATTCCTGATACCATGTCATTGTAAGTATTCTTTGGCACCTATATATACGAGTGGGAACTAGTCCATTTGGAAAGTGCTACAGAGCAAAATACTTTGGAAGACTACTAAATATAGATATCAGTCTCAAACTTCACTTAACATTTTTGATTTATTCTTTTTAGAAATACTTTGAAGTACTTATTCTCTTCCCAAGTTGCTTGATGACTACTGTCTGGGATGGACAGGAAGGAAAATATTTAAATAATGCAAGAAAAGGCAAATATTTTAACATCCTTAGTTTTTGCTAAGGAAAAAATAGTTGATAAAACATTTGCACTAATATGCCTTAATTCACAGACACATCAAGTGACAAGCAAAATTTCAAAGCACCTAAGAGCTTAATCCTTGATTGTCTAGACTAGGAGTCCAATGGATGCGGTATTTTCTATGCAAGTTATTGGACTGATGTATAACCACCTAAGGGGGACCCAGAAGGTACCGCCATTTCATTCAGCAATCATGATGATACGTGACTATCAGAAAAACTTCTTCATTGCCATACTACATATGTCAAAGCTGCTGATATTGGGTATTTTGTCAAGCAGTAAACTTGCTGCCAAAGCACACCTCAAAGTGTATCCCTGGAGGACCAATTTTGGTAAGAAAGACCAAAAGAGCCAGATAACTAGCTCCCTAATAGACAGACTAAAACAACAGCAAAATTGGCCAGACTAAGCTTATCTGCTTCAGAGGAGCACCTATTTAACCACTAAGCAAGTTTGCAGAGCACAGCTAAGAGACTTGGCAGCTGGTACAGCAGGGGGCACAAAGGAGGCCCACAAACTGCTCCAGAGAGAGTATGGGACTGCTTAAATCTGTGTGACAATGGCAGTGATGTGCCACAGAGCTCGGTCCCCAGCACTGGGTGGAGCAAGTACCCCTGGTATGGCAGAGCGCTTGACCCAGACACAGAGCCCTGGAGGGAGGATGCAGCTGCCCAGGTCTGGGGCTGCACGGAGTGCCTGGGGCCTCTCCCTGGGATTGGGGGTGATGGTGGCCTCACCTGTGAGAGACATGCTCTGGTCGAGGCACTGAGTCAGCAGGTGAAGGAGCTATGGGAGGAGAGGAGCAGGCTGTGTAGCATCGAGGAGGATGAGCAGGAGATGGACAGGGTCTTCACAGAGACTCTATGGAGGCGGGAGCCTGAGCCACATGATGCAAGGAAGGAAGGATGATTAGCGGTTATGCTAGGGTAATAGGGTTAGGATAAGGTTGGACTCGATGATCTTAAAGGTCTTTTCCAACCTGAACAATTCTATGATTCTGTGATTCTATAATGAGAGCAAGATGGATGTGCCCAAGTGTGTGCGCATGGGGGGGGGGCGGGGTCCTGGAAGCTTGTGACTTCTGGCAGCAGGAGAAAGGGTCCTTCTTCTACCTGCAGATCTGAATTTAAAGAACCGGTAGAGTACCTCGGTAGCCAAAGAGGAGAAACCAGTTCTTAGGGAGGCTTCAGAGCCAGCTGGGCCAGAACTGTTGTGGTAGGTTGACCTTGGCTGGCTGCCAGATGTCCACCCAGCAGCTCTCTCACTCCCCCTCCTCAACAGGACAGGGGGAAAAAATAAGGTGAAAAAGCTTGTGGGTCGAAATAAAGACGGGGAGATCACTTACCAATTACTGTCATGGGCAAAACAGACTTGACATGGGAAAAAAATAAATTTCATTTTCTTGCAAATTAAAATAAGAGTTGGATGGTGAGAAACAAAGACAAAAACTAAAACAACATCTTTCCCCCACCCAGGCTCAACTTCACTCCTTCATTCCTGGCTTCTCTACACCCACCTCCCCACCCCCCCACCCCCCCCCCCCGAGCGGTGCAGGGATATGGGGATTTGGGGGTCGCGGTCAGTTAATAACACCTTGTCTCTGCCGCTCCTTCCTCCTCACACTTTTCCCCTGCTCCAGCGTGGCTCCTCTCCACAGGCTGCAGGGAAATACCTGCTCCGCTGTGGCCTCTTCCATGGGCTGCAGTGGAATATCTACTCCGGCACCTGGAGCACCTCCTCCCCCTCCTTCTCTGCCCTTGGTGTTCACAGGGATGTTTCTCACAGGTTTTTTCCTCTCTCCCCTCTCTGCCATGTGGCGTTTTGCCCTTTCTTAAATATGCTTTCATAGAGGCGCCACCAGCTTTGCTGCTTGGCTCAGCTCTGGCCTGTGGTGGATCCATTGCAGAGCTGGCTGGAACTGTCTTGTGTCTGGCACAGGGCAGCCTCTGGTCTCTTCTCACAGAAGCCGCCCCTGCAGTCCCACACCTGACTACCAAAATCTTGCCACGGTACACCCAATAGAGCTGTGTATTAGCACCAAGAGGGAACATTGGGTGACTGCAGTTGGAGTCTCCCTTCTGCAGGGGACCCATCTGCTGAGCAGACATAGGATCATAGAATAATTCAGGTTGGAAGGGACCTCAGAAGGGCCCTAGTCCAGCATCCTGCTCAAAGCAGGGTCAACACTGAATTCAGACCAGGTTGCTCAGGGCTTTATCCAGTCAGGTCTCAAAAACATCCAAAGACAGAGACTGCACAACCCCTCTGGGCAACCTGCTCTACTGCTTGATTGACTTAATTGTGAAAAAGTTTTCTCCTTGTATTCAGTCAGAGCCTCTCTTATCTCAGCTTATGCCCATTGGCTCTCATCCTCCCATCATGCATCACTTGTTCTGTCTCCTTGTAGGAAAGGATCTGTCACGGGAGGTTTGTTGCTTGCTGGAGGCCCAGATACAGGATGTCACAGAGATGCTGCCAAAGCTCATCCAGTCCTTTGTCCTATTACCCCTTACTGCTCGTTTGCATGGATGCTGGTAACACTGAAAAAAAAAAAAAAGACACCTAGAGGAAATCACGAGTGGCAACAGAGGTCTGGGAACAAGGGTGAAGCACATGGGAACCCAGGTGTTCTTCTCAATACTGCAGGTGAAGGGAAAAGGCTCTGGTAGGAGCAGATGCATCCTATAGATTAACACCTGGCTGCACAGCTAGTGTCCATGGGACCCTAATTGATTGATGAGGACTGCTGAAAAGGAACAGGAACCACCTGACAAAGTGGGGCATCTTTGCCAACTTGGAGAGGAGGACTTTGAACTAGGTCTGACAGGTCATGACGACCAAAGCCTGAAGAGAAATAAAGGAACAGGGGCATGGAGAAAGTACTTGGGACAGGTAGGCCCTCACTTTCCCTGTGAAAGCAGCACAAGTGGGAGGGAGCCCATCTGAAGTGCCTGCACATAAATGCATGCAGCGTGGAGGGACACACACACACACGCACACGCACACGCACACGACAAAACCAAGATAAATCAATATCCTGGGCACGGTTGCAGGGCTCTGTTCTCATTGGGATCACAGAGATGTGGGGGATAGGTCACATAAATGAAGTGCAGCCATGGATGGATGAAGCTCTTCAGAAAGGACAGGCTGGACAAGAGGCAGGGAGGGGTTGTGCTCAGTGCAAAGGAGTAGCTCAAACACACACATCTTTGCCCTAGAGCTGGGGAGGAGCCAGTCAAGAGAATGTGGGTACAAATCAGAGAACAGACCAATACAGGTGATGCGTGGGTGTACTGGTTTTGGCTGGGGTAGAGTTGCTTTTCTTCATAGTAGCAGGGATGGGGCTACGTTTTGGATTTGTGATGAAAACAGTGTTGACGACACAGGGATGTTTTAGTTATTGCTGAGCAGTGCTTACACAGTGTCAAGGCCTTTTCTGCTTCTCAGACCACCCCACCAGCAAGTAGGCTGGGGGGTGCACAAGAAGTTGGGAGGGGACACAGCCAGGACAGCTGTTGCCAACTGACCAAAGGGATATTCCATGCCATATGACATCACACTCAGCAATAAAAGCTGCGGGGAAGAAGGAGGAAGGGGGAACATTCAGAGTTATGGGGTATATCTTCCCAAGTAACTGTTATGCGTGATGGAGCCCTGCTTTCCTGGAGGTGGCTGAACACCTGCCTGCTGATGGGAAGTAGTGAGTGAATTCCTTATTTTGCTTTGCTTGCACGTGCAGCTTTTGCTTTACCTATTAAACTGTCTTTATCTCAACCCACGAGCATTCTCACTTTTAGCCTTCCAGTTCTCCCCCCATCTCACTGGGGTGGGGAGTGAGTGAGTGGCTGTGTGGTGCTTAGTTGCCAGCTGGGGTTAAACCACGACACTGAGGAGATGTCTGCTATAGACCACCTGATCAAGAGGAAGTAGAGGAAGCCTTCTTTATGCAACTGGAAAAAGCCCACACGATCACAGGCCCTGGTACTCATGAGGGACTTCGACCACACCAATATCTGATGGAAAGGCAACATGAAAGGACAAAGAAACGATCCAGGAATTTTTCTGAGTGTGTTGAATACAAGCTCTTGATGGAGATAACAAGCCAAATAAGGGAAGATGTTGGATCTGTCACCCACAGAGAACAGTGTTGGGGACATAAAGCTCAATGGCACCCTTGGCAGCAGCCACAATGAGGATGAAGTTGAAGATCCTGAAAGAAGTGAGCAAGACACATAGCAAAATTACAACCCTGGATTTCAGGAGAGCAGATTTTGGCTTGTTAAAGGACCTGCTTAGCAGGATACTATGAGAGCCTGTCCTAAAGGGCAAAGGGCCCAAGAGGGCTGGTTCATCCTCAAAAAGACAACCTCCTCAAAGCACAAGAATAATCCACTTGGACATGCAGGAAGTCGAGCAAGCGTGGCAGAAGGCCAGCATAGACAAACAGGGGATTCCTGACTGAGCTCCAAGACAAAAAGGAAGTACACAGAAGGTGGGAGCAGGGAAAGGCTACCCAGGAGGAATATGGAGGTGCATGCAAGGATTTAGTTAGGAAAGCCAAAGCTTGGCTGGAGTTGGAACTAGCAAGAAATGTAAAGGGCAACAAGAAGGGCTTCTATAAGTACAGCATCAGCAAAATGAAGGCTAAGGAAAACATGTGCGCACTGCTCACCGGAGCACAGAATCTAATAGCTTAAGGACATCAAAAAGACTAAGGAACTCGGTGCCTTCCTTGCCTCAGTTTTTTACAGGTAAGGTTGGCCCTCAGGTCTCCCAGATCCCTGAGCCTAGAGGCAGACTCTGGGGCAGGGAAGTATTACTCACAGTAGAGGAAGACTGAGTTAGGGAGTACTTCAGCCAACTGGACATACACAAGTCCATGGAACCAGACGAGGTGACCCTGAGGGTTCCTGATGACTGGAAAAAGGCAAACATCACACCCATCTTCAAGAACGAGACTCCAAGGAGATAAAGACTGGTCAAACTCACATCGGAAGGTTGGGGAGCAAATCCGCCTGGAAGCCATGTCCAGGCACACAAAGGAACTGGGCTTGCTCCAGTCTGCCCATGCCTTTCTTGTACTGGGGAGACCAAAAGTGGACACTACTCCAGATAAGGTCTCACAAGTGCCAAGACAAGAGAGGGAAAGGATCACTTCCCTGGATCTGCTGGCTGCACTGATACTTATACAGCTCAGGATGCTGTTGGCCTCCTTTGCTGCAAGGGCACACTGTTGGCTCATGTTCAACGTGTTGTCCACCAGGACCCCCAGGTCCTTTTCTGCAGAGCTGCTTCCTAGGCAGTCAGCCTCCAGCCTGTAATGTTGCACAGGGTTATTCCAGGCCAGGTGCAGGACTTGGCATTTGTTTTTGTTGAACTTCATGAGGATCCTGTTAGCCAGTCTTGTTCAATAGCTTTATTCATGATCTAGATGAGGGGATTGAGTGCTGCCTCAGTAAGTTTGCAGACGACACCAAATTGGGCAGGAGTGTTGATCTGCTTGAGGGTAGGAAGGCTCTGCAGAGGGACCTGGACAGGTTGGATCGATGGGCCGAGGCCAATTGTATGAGATTCAATAAGGCCAAATGCTGGGTCCAGCATTACGGTCACAACAACCCCAGGCAGCGCTACAGGCTTGGGGTAGAGTGGCTGGAAAGCTGCCCAGAGGAAAAGGACCTGGGGGGTGCTGGTGGACAGCCGGCTTAACATGAGCCAGCAGTGTGCCCAGGTGGCTGAGAAGGCCAACAGCATCCTGGCCTGCATCAGGAATAGTGTGGCCAACAGGAGTAGAGAAGTGATTGTGCCCCTGTACTCTGCATTGGTAAGGCCGCACCTCAAGTACTGTGTTCAGTTCTGGGCCCCTCACTACAAGAAGGACACTGAGTTGCTGGAGCGAGTCCAGAGAAGAGCAACCAAGCTGGTGAAGGGTCTAGAGAAAAAGTCCTATGAGGAGAGGCTGAGGGAACTGGGACTGTTTAGTTTGGAGAAGAGGAGGCTGAGAGGAGACCTCATTGCTCTCTACAACTACCTGAAAGAAGTTAGGCACTGGAACAGGCTGCCCAGGGAGGTGGTGGAGTCACCATCCCTGGAGGTAGCCAAGAAACGTGTAGATGTGGCACTTCAAGGCATGCTCTAGTGGGCATGGTGGGTTTTTCGGGGTTGTGTGTTGTTGGTTTTGTGGGGTGTGTGGTTGTGGTTTGTGGAGTGCACTTTGTCCCTTCATCCAGGTTGTTAATGAAGACATTAAACAGTATTGGTTCCAGTACTGATCCCTGAGGGACCCCACTAGTTACTGGTCCCCAGCTGGACTTTGCACCACTGATCACAACTCTTTGAGCCCAGCGGTCCTGCCAATTTTCCAACCGCCTCAGCACCCACTTATCCAGCCCATATCCTACCAATTTGGTGATAAGGAGACTGAGAGAATGTGTCAAAAGCCTTTCTTCAGTCAAGGTATACAACATCCACTCCCCTCCCCTTGTCAACAGAACCAGTCACCACACCACAGAAAGCAATGAGGTTGGTAAAGGCACGATTTTCCCTTGGTAAAGCCATTTTGGCTGCTCCAAATCACATTCTTGTCCTTCATGTGTTTAGAAACGGCTTCTAAGAGGATTTGCTCTATAACTTTTCCAGGGACTGAGGTGAAGCTGGCTGGCCTGTAGTTCCTTGGCTCCTCCTTCCCGCCCTTCTTGAAGATGGGTGTGACGTCTGCCTTTTTCCAGTCATGAGGAACCTCCTCCGGTTGCCATGACCTTTCAAAGATGATAGAGAGCAGCCTCACAGCAACATTGGCCAGCTCCTTCAGCACCCTCAGATGTGAGCCATCTGATCACATGGGCTTGTGTATGTCCAAGTGGGTTAAACGATTCTTAAGTCTTTCTTCCTCTACTGTGGCTACTGCTTCACTCCCCCAGACTCTGCTAGGATGCTCAGGGACCTGGGAGGCCTGAGGGCAGATCTTACCAGTGAAAAATGAGGCAAAAAAGGCATCGAGTACCTCAGCCTTTTCCCTGTCACTTGTCACAAGGTCCCCTGCCTCCAATGGAGGCATGCTACTTGGGAGGGATATAAAGACACTCCTTTGAGTAGAGTTCAACCCCTCTTCCTCGCCTGCCCACCACACCTCCCAGAGGTAAAGCTCCATGCATTCAAGCCACATGCAGTCAGGAAAGCCAAAGCTCATCTGGAGTTGAACGTAGCAACAGTGAAGGTTGTGGGAGGTGAAGGGCAACAAGAAAGGTTTCTCTAATCCAAATGAGGTCATAGCTCTGCAACTGTGTACGGACTTCTAATTCCTCCTGCTTGTTCTCCATGCTACAAGCATTTCTGTTCGGGAATTTGAGACAGGCCCCAAGTCATGCTGCTTTTTACAGGGCAAGTGTGAGAGCTTCCCCTGTCATGCTGTCCCCCCAGATACATTTGCTCTGCTCCTTGTGCCTTCACTTCTCTTCAGGTTATGGTAACCCTCCCCTGGCATACCTACTTTAAAGCCTGCCTCACTCATTTAGCAAAATGTTTTGCAAAAACACTCTTGCCCCACTTTTTCAGATGTATCCCATCCTTGCTCAGTAGCCCTCGCTCCTCAAAGAGGGTCCCACGGCCATAGGAGCCAAAGCCCAGACAGGGCTGTGGGGAGAGTTATGAGGGTCAGTGCTGAGCCTGGGGTCGACGGTGATGGATGGATGGAGTCCTCCCCAGACGCCGGCCATGGACAGAAGAGAAGGGAAGAAGAAGCAGGAAGGAAGTTGTCTTCTGTGACCTCTGACCTTCCTCAGAGCTTACGTAGATATATGGAATGGAATACCTTTGGTCAATTCTGCTGTCTGACTAGTCCAGCCCCCCACGGGGAGGGTCACAGATACGACTCTCCTGCCCCGGTAGCCTCTGTAGCAGCAGAGCTAAGAAGCGACCTTGGAGTCTCAGCAGAAACATAAACATTCCAGTGTTATCAGTCCACTAGCTGGAATACTTGCTGCTAGTTCAAAGAGAGCTTACTGAAGGAAAAAAAATCAGTAAAAGGAGAATTTGCTTCATCCTGGCTCAACCCAGGACAATGACAAATGTTCTTAAAAATATTATTTAAGATTTTTTACCAAATGCATATCTTTTAGTTTCATACATTGCCTAAGCACCCTCATTTTGGGAGAGTCGTCTTTGCTCAAAGTTTTTCCTCAATCTGCTATATAAATTGTTGTTGGATTGAATGTCCTATCAAGCTGATTGGGGGACTTGCTGTTCACCCATTCCGCAAAGCTTTGTTTCAGAGACAAACTGCGGTACTTATTTTGATGAAAACTGCCAGTTTTTTAGGTTGAATACTTAATTTATCTGAGGGATTATTTGTGGCTCATTTCAGTAATGCTTTCATGATTTCTGGTGATGGAGGAGCCGACTACTGGGAAGAAGAACTTTTTTATAAGTAATACTGTGTTCAGTAAGGATTTAAAGTGTCTATTCTATTACTTTCCTTTGAATGTGCACAGATTGTCCTTGTTTGTTCATATGTAGACCTGAGGGTATATCCTGAATTTTCTATATCTGACATTCCTTTAGTACAACTTGGAAAGTTGGAACAGACCAGAAGGTGTTATCTTAATTGAAGAGGGAAGGGTATGTTGGAGAAAGTGGTACTATGTTGTGGGTATAGCTGCTTCCTTGCAGTAGCTGGCTATGAGAATGTAGCCTTCCTGGTTATGAGTCCCTCGTAATGTTAACTTTAGTATAGTGTGTGTACTTCGAGAAACCACACCTTCTTGTAGCTTTTCTCTCCTTCTATAACAAAGTAGAGCACACCTCAAGTACTGATTGTCTTCCAACTTATGTTATTCTTTTAAATCTTAATGAAGCAATAATGCTGGGTAGGGATATATAAATAAGTTACTGTTAAGTCAGGTAGTGCAAGAACTTGAGCATGTCAGTTATTTTTTGGTAATTCTCATTTTCTTTGTCCCCAAAGATGGGCACTGTTGCAGATTAATTGACTTGCTCTACGTTTGCACATTTGCTGATATTCTAGTGTCGCGGACCGGGGGGTACGGCCGAAGCCAATCCCTGGTCGGGATCCACGTCCTGTCCCCTGAGACTCCAGGCAAACGGTCCGTTCGGTACGTCCACACGCCAACAACCACAGGGAGCAGCGCCGCAACGGCACGGCGGCCTCCGCAGCGGTACCCTCACCGCGCCGGCTGGATCCATGTGTGTTCACAGAGCGCCTTCTTGCTCCTCCCTTTCCCGGTTCCGGCCCCGCCGTGCCTCCTGGGAGTTGTAGTCTGTAGTCTGTGCGCATGCGCCTGGTACCTCTGTCCTCTCCCCACGAGTGCCGGGGGGGCGCATCGCCAGGAATGGTCGCTGGATTAAAGGCCATTATGGAGTCCGTCTCTCACATCTAGGAACTTGGGTTTTTGCTCATACCAGAAACAGATATTTTTGTCCTGAGTATCATTACTGCTGAATACCGCACAGTGCTTTGTACCTTTTACATCATTAGAGAAGCATGCTTGTAGCAGACTCCTCTCTGATGTTCTAATTGCAGACTTAAATGTGGTATTACTAGCCATAGAATAGTCTATAGCCATAGAATACTCCTGTAAAGGAAGACTGATTTTAAAACTGGCAAGTTTGTGGCAGTATAGTCAATCTACCAGGCCTCACCATATCAATATCCCAGCCACCTCCCGCTATTCCAGGGACACTTCACTTGTGTGGCTTGCTTCATTGCGGCACATGTTTTGCATTCATGGGTGACCTGTGTGTTGGCCTCAATCACGAGCCCATCTGTACGCTGCATCCCTCCCTAGATGCCCTGATGTTTCATGGGCCTTCCAAGCTATGAATAGCTCACCCTTACTTTCCCAGTCCAGGTTCACTTGAGCCACTCCAATTCTGGCAGCCTGGTCTAGCTGCTTGTTGTTTTGATGTTCTTCAGTGACAAGGTTCTTGGGCATGTGAGCATCTATGCGATATGCCTTTAAAGCAACTTTTTCTACCTGGGCAGCAATGTCTTGCCACAATGCAGCAGCCCAGATGGGTTTACCTCTGTGCTGCCAGTTGGTCTGTTTCCATTGCTGTAGCCACCCCCACAGGGCATTTGCCACCATCCATGACTCCATATAAAGTACTGGCCACTTTTCTCATTCAGCAATCTCTAGGGCCAGCTGGATGGCTTTCACTTCTGCAAATTGACTCAACTCGCCTTCTCCTTTGACGGCTTCAACGACTTGTTGTGTTGTTTCTTTCCACTTCCGATGGTTTCCTACAACTCAACGGGATCCACTGGTAAACAGAGCATATTGCCTTTCACCTTCTGACAACTCATTGCATGGTGGCACCTCTTGGGCACAAGTCACCTCCTCAGGCGATGCTCCAAAATCTCTGCCTTCTGGCCAGTCCAATGATCTCTTCCAGGATTCCTGGGCAGTTGGGTTTCCCCATTTGAGCCCATTGCATGATCAACACTACCCACTTACTCCATGTAGCATCGGTTACGTGATGTGTAGAGGGGACGTTTCCTTTGAACATCCAGTGTAGCACAGGCAATCACGGTGCCAAGAGGAACTGTGCTTTTGTACCAGAACTTCTGAAGTGGATGGAATCTTATTGATCGCATCCCTTGGGTCTGCGACAACGTCCGTCTTGCCATTTTATTCCCCAAAACTGGATGTCTTGTGCAGGTCCTTTGACCTTGCTTTCTCTTATGGTAAAACCAGCTTTCAGAAGAATCTGGATTATTCTTTTCCCTTTCTCAAACACTTCCTTTGCTGTGTTGCCCCACACAATGATGTCATCAATGTATTGCAGGTGCTCAGGGGCATCACCCTGCTCCGGTGTAGTCTGGATCAGTCCATGACAAATGGCAGGGCTGTGCTTCCACCCCTGGGGCAGTCGATTCCAGGTGTACTAAACACCTCTCCATGTGAAAGCAAACCGTGGCCTGCATTCTGCTGCCAAAAGGATTGAGAAAAACACATTGACGATATCAGTTGTGGCATACCACTTGGCTGCCTTCAACTGCACTTCATATAAGAGTTCTAGCATGTCCCGTACAGCAGCACCCAATGGCAGTGTGACTTCATTCAGGCCACGATAGTCCACTGTTAACCTCCGCCCTCCGTCAGACTTCTGCACTGGCCATATGGGTCTACTAAAGGGTGAGCAAGTCTTTCTGATCACCCCTTTGCTCCTCAGTCAGCAAATCGACTCATGGATAGGAAGCGGGGAGTCTCAGTTGGTGTGATATTGCTGACGGTGCACCGTCATGGTAGCAATCGGTATCTGCTGTTCTTTGACACACAGCAACCCCACAACAGAGGGATCCTCTGAACGGCTGAGCAAGGTAGACACCTGTTTAGTCTCCTCTGTATCCATAGCAGCTACATAAAAGGCCAGCCGGTACCCTTTTGGGTCCTTGAAGTACCCTCTCCTGAGGTAGTCTATGCCAAGGAAGAGTGGCTGGAGAGCAGCCTGGCAGAGAGGGACCTGGGAGTGCTGGTGGACAGCCGGTTGAACATGAGCCAGCAGTGTGCCCAGGTGGCCCGGAAGGCCAATGGCATCCTGGCTTGTATCAGGAATAGTGTGGCCAGCAGGAGTAGGGATGTGACTCTCCCCCTGTACACAGCACTGGTGAGGCCTCACCTTGAGTATTGTGTACAGTTCTGGGCCCCTCATTTCAAGAAGGACGTTGAGGTGCTGGAGCGGGTCCAGAGGAGAGCAACAAGGCTCGTGAAAGGACTAGAGGGAAAGTCTTATAGGGAGAGGTTGAGGATGTTGGGGTTGTTTAGCCTGGAGGACAGGAGACTCAGGGGGGACCTCATCACTCTCTTCAACTACCTGAAGGGAGGTTGTAGTCAGGTGGGGGCTGGGCTCTTCTCCCAGGCAACCAGTGACAGGACAAGAGGGCATAGCCTGAAGTTGCTCCAAGGGAGGTTTAGGTTGGATATTAGGAAGCACTTCCTCACGGAGAGGGTGGTTAGACATTGGAATAGACTTCCCAGGGAAGTGGTGGAGGCACCGTCCCTGGATGTGTTCAAGGCAAGGCTGGATGTGGCACTTAGTGCCATGGTCTAGATGGTGTGGTGGTGTTGGTCATCGGCTGGACTTGATCTTAAAGGTCTTTTCCAGCCTTGGTGATTCTGTGATTCTGTGATTCTGTGAAGGATGCATGGAGTCTCCGGGCCAGTAACAATGGGGTACTTTTGCCACTTGTTCCCGGTTAGGCTCACCTCAGCCTCCAACACAGACAACAGTTGGGATTCCCCGTCAGTCCAGAAATCCAGATGTGTTCCACTCCCTTGAACGCCAACGACATTAGGGTACACTGTGCACTAGTGTCCACCCAGAGCCTTATACTCCCCTGGGTCTGATGTGCCAGGCCATCGAATCCATACAGTCCGGTACACTCAGTCATCCTTTTCCTCTGCCTGGCTGAAGGCAGGGACCCTCTGTTCCTCATTGGAGTATTCACTATCTGACCCCTGTGGTGTCAGACCAGAAGTCCTTTTGCCAAAATCAAGAGGAGAGGTGTTCTCAGTCCTTCCTCTGCATCTGGGGGATTCCTGGTTGCCAACTGCCTTCTCAACAGCACCTGGAGCAAAAGCCTTCTTGGATGGCCTCTTCTTAGCATCTGTCTTCCCCCACAAGTCACATTACGTGGGCTTCTAGCTTTGAGTTGGGCTCACCATCCCACTTCCTCGTGTCCTCTCCCTGGTCATGTGGGATGATCCCAGAGGGTACCACGCCACATGCGCCTGGGGCTGCCTTTCCCTCTGGCAGGGAGAGGCTGGCTCCTTGGGACGCCCCTGACAGCCGAGATGCTGGCCCGTGGGGATGAGGAGGATGAGAGATTGTCTTCAAAACGCTGGAACTGGTGAGACAGTCTCTCCACGGTTGGTATATTGAAGTCTGGCCAGTCCATCATCGCCAGGGTGTTGGAGTACAACATTGGTGCATTCTGGACAAACCTCCTCCACGTGGCCCGTGTACGCTGGATGTCACCCAGATCTTTGGTTGCTGTCCAGGTCACTGTAGATGACTTCCACCACCGTTAATTCTCTCAGATACTGGATGCCTTCCTCAGTAATGGTCCACTTCCCCCAGTAATTTACAAGATCATCCTGGAGGGGATATCTCACCTTTACACTCGATAGGAGCCACCTCCAGAAGCTGAGAATTGTCACCTCTCTTCCTATTTCTTTGTCAATTCGCCAGTCCCTAGTTAGGTATACCAGCTGCTGGGCTTCCTTACCCTCTAATTCCTGACTGTTGGCCCCAGTATCTCTGCATCAGAGCAATCAGGCAGCAATCCGCTCGCCTGGCTGAAGGCTGTAATCTTTCCGAAGATCTCTAAGTTCACTCAGGGTTAGGGACCATGTGGTTTCTGCCTCTTGGGTCTGGGAAGTCTGTCACTTCCTCCTCCTGTTTCTTTGTTGAAGAACTGACTTCTTGATCCGACCCTTCTTCCTCCTCCTTCCTTACTAATCAATGGTATGGACCTGTTGACCTCCACACCCAGTGTTTCTTTTTGACTACTGGGGCAATTAGTGTAGTTGGGGCTTGGATCCCTGTCTTAGCCATTGTGTTTTCAGATGTAGAGGCCCTCCTTCCAGTGCTCCTCTGATGGTGCTGAACAGAGGCTCAGTGGGCACAGGCCATGCCCCAATACAGCGCTAGGAGCTGCTGGGTCTCACTTCTCTCAAGTGGCGCACCAATTCAACAGGATTACGTGCCCGTCCAGGCGTAAAATCCCAGGCTATCAGAGGTTATAACCACCTTAGGCATCTGCCCAAATCCTCCCACACACCTCAAGGATTGACCACCAGGGCACGTCAGCCGCCACTGCAGGGGGGTTGGACTAGATGATCTTTAAAGGTCCCTTCCAATCCAAACTATTCTATGTTTCTCTGTGGCCTCACCAACAAGTTGTTTCCTCTTATGCCAGGATGAAACCAGGTTCCCCATACCCAACAAAAAGTGAGTTGTGTTTGTTAGATAGCAGAATCAAATGGCTTGAACGAGAATGTACAAGGATGTACGAGAACCTCAGGAGCCCAGGCAACAGAGCCAGCTGCATCAATCCCAGAGGAGAAGAGGGAGACGTAATCCCTCACTGTCCCCACCCAGCACAGGAATGACATCAATTACCAGGGCCATATGCCAACCCAAGTACATGGCTGTCGCGGACCGATATCAAAGGCTATCGGATGTCAGGATGCCTTTGCTTTTATCAAAATGTTCCCAGGCACAGCAAAATAGAGAAATAAGCAGTGCAGCAAACAGCAAGAGTCAAAAGCAGCCACTAACAAGCCCTAAACTCTATTGTACAGTAAAGCAAGCAAGCTCTGTGACCAGCACAGAAGCCTGCTAATACTGACTACAACAGCTATAGCACGCTCGGATCAAAACTGTCATTGTCTCGTGCCCTGTGTTGGGTGCCAAAAAGGGCTGTGGTGGGTTGACCCCGGCCAGCAGCCAAACACCCACCCAGCCTCTTGCTCACTCCCCTCTCCTGTGGGATGGGAAGAGAAATAGAAGGAAGGCGAGAAGATTTCTAGATCGAGATAATGACAGTTAAATAGGGAAAGCAAAAGCCACATGTACAAGCAAAGCAAAAAGAGGAATCTATTCACTACTTCCCATTGGCGGGCAGATGTCCTGTCACTTCCTGGAAAACAGGGCCTCAGCACGTGTAACGGTTTCTTGGGAAGAAAAATGCCATAGCCACAAACCTGCAGAGAGCCCATGCTGGAGCATGGTCCTGGCCCACACTGGAGCAGGGGAAAAGTGTGAGGAGGAAGGAGCCACAGAGACAAAGAACTGATCACAGCCCTATATTCCCCATCCCTCCCTGCGCTGCTCAGGGTGGGAGGAGGTAGAATAGTCAGGAATTAAGAGAGTGATGTTGAGCCTGGGAAGAAAGGGGAGTAGGGGAAAGGTGTTTTAGGTTTTTTCTTTGTTTCTCACCATCCTATTCTATTTTGATTTGCAATAAAATGAATTAATTTTCCCCAAGTCGAGTCTTTTTTGGCCGTGACAGTAATTGGTAAGTGATCACCCTATCCTTATCTCAACCCATGAGCTTTACTATCTTATTTTCTCCCCCCATGCTGTTAAGTCTGGCAGCCAGCCAAGGTGAACCCACCACCAAATGTAATCTCTCTTGCTCATTACTTGCAGATCTTGTCTTAGATGGATAAGGAACTGTCTGGATGGCCACATCCAAAGAGTTATAGTCAACAGCTCAATGTCCAAAAGGAAAACAGTAGCGAGTGGTGTTCCTCAAGGGTATGTACTGGGACCAATACTATTTAATATCTTCATACGTGACATAGATAGTGGGGTTGAGTGTCAGCGATATGGACAGTGGGATTGAGTGCACCCTCAGCAAGTTTGCCAACGACACCAAGCTGAGTGGTGCGGTCGATACGCTGGAGGGAAGGGATGCCATCCAGAGAGACCTGGACAGGCTTGAGAAATTACCCATATTGGAGGATAATCTGATTTTGTAGGAGTACTTTGGGGGCAGTGTCAAAGAAGAACTTCTTAACTAGGCTCTGTCCAAGTCGACTCCTATGGAATCGCTGAAGTCTCTCTGCACTGGGATACCCAGTGTTGCAGATTACAGAAGGGTTCATAGACACGATGCCAGCAACATTTTGTGTATTCTCAAATAAGTTTACCCCTGAACCAGAAATGGCTTCCTGTAGAAAGATAAAGCCAACTGGAAATTTGAAGCCACAAGGAGGTTTTCTAGTTTTACCCTATTTATTTGCAAACTTGCTGCGTTGTCCATTAGAACAAAATGAAGAAGCGATCATAAATGTACGGACCCTTGAGGGACACCACTCGTTACCAGTTTCCATTTGGACATTGAGCCGTTGACTGTAACTCTCTGGATGCAACCCTCCAGCCAGTTCCTTTTCCATCTAACAGTCCATCCATCAAACCCATCTCTCTCCAATTTAGCGACAAGGATGTTGTGGGGGGACCGTGTCAGAGGCCTTACAGAAGTCCAGGTAGATGACATCCATAGCTTTTTCCTTGTCCACCAAGGCAGTCACTCCATTGTAGAAGGCCACCAGATTAGTCTGGCACGATTTGCACTTGGTGAAGCCATGTTGGCTGTCCCTAATCACCCCTCTGTGTTCCATATGCTTCATCACAGCTTCCAGGAGGATCTGTTCCATCATTTTTACCAGGCACAGAGCTGCGGCTGACTGGTCGGTAGTTCCCAGGGTCCTCCTTTTTACCCTTTTTTTAAAAAGGGCATGATGCTTCCCTTTTCTCCAGTCACTCGGAACTTTGCCTGACTGTCGTGACTTTTCAAATATGATGGGGAGTGGCTTGGCAACTACATCAGCCAATTCCCTCAGGACCCTGGCATGCATCTCGTCACGTCCCATGGATTGTGTACGTTCAGGTTCCTCAGGTGGTCTTGAACCCGATCTTCTCATACGATGGGTGGGACTTCATTCCCACAGTGCCTGCCCTGAGATTCAGGGACTCAAGAGATGTGGGAAGAGCCAGGGAAAACTGAGGCAGAAAATTGTTGAGTACCTCTGCCTTCTCCATGTCAGTTGTCACCGGATGGGGATCCGGTCCTATTTATCAAAAGTGATACAATTTCTTTTGTCTTCCTTTTCTGACCAATGTATCTGTAGAAGCCCTTCTTATGATTCTTCACATCCCTTGGAGAGACCTTGATTAAGAAATTGTCCTCGGTGCACTCCAAGAGTCTCCTGGACTGCTTACAGCTTGCTGTGCTGCTCTTCCAGGGGATGTCAGGGTGACTGAAGTCCCCCAACAGGATCAGAGCCTGCGAGTGTGATGCTTCCCGTAGTTGAAGTAAGAACGCTTCGTCAACAGGCTCCCCTCGATCGTGCGGCCTGTAGCAAACACCAGCCGCGAGGGTTCCTTCGTTGGCCTGGCCCCTAGTTTTTACCCATAAGCTCTCAAGTTGTTCATCGATGTTTTTCAAAGACAGCTCTGCACAGTCAATCCATTCCTTTTCATAGAGGGCAACCTCCCCTCCCCCACCCCTCCTTCCTTGCCTGTCCCTTCTGAAAAGTTGAGAGACATCGATTGCAGCGCTCAAGTCGTGCGATTTGTCCCAGTGGTAACGATCAGATCGTAGCTTTCTAGCTGCACAGTGGCTTCCAGCCCCTCCTGCTTGTTACCCATGCTGCACGCATTGCTACTGAGGCACTTCAGCTGGGCTACCTACCTTGTCACCTTTTTAGAGGGACACAACCTAATTCCTTTGAGGCACTTCACAGGTGTTTCCCTGTTGGTTCCTAATACATCATCAGCCCCTGGCTCTTCTTCTCTGTTGCTCAAAACCACATCCCCTTCCCCTGCTAAGTCTAGTTTAAAGCTCTCCATATCAATGGCTGCCTTTAAGCTTAAAGTGTCCATGTTGATTTTCCAATTCAAAATATAACAGAGTTACAGATGAAAAAGGCTTTGCTGTTATACCACTGATTAACATTCTTCTTCTGAATGCCTTAGTTTTTCTTTGAACCCTTCTGCTATTGTGTACATCTTTAGTTCATCAGGTATAAGTAAGATGGTATATAAAATAACTGTGATATAGTCCCTCAGGGGTTTATACTTGTAATTATTTGCCTTTACTCTCTACAAAGCTGGGATGTCTATTGTCCAAGTGTGAGCATCACAGTGGAAAAAGACGCATTTGGGAGGAACGATCACAGGAGATTTACTTCTTTCTGGCTCTAATGTGTTTTGGCTTGAATAATATGGCTTCTTTGTCATCTTTGTAGCTAGTCTCAAAAAGTAGCTGCAGATAGGGAAACCTCAATAATGTCTTTGTCTCAACTGCATTTTCAGGAGGAGGAAGTTGCAAATCCCTTTAAGCTAGAACTAATTGAAAGGCCTACAGTTACATAAGGATGTTTTCCTGAGGTTTCCTTACAGAAATACACGCTCCGTATGTTTAAAATAGGTCAACAGGCTGACTTAAAACAAGGCAGAGCTTTCATTTGTTTATTACATGTTTATCTTTTAAAAAGGTATACTTTTAATATTATGGGATTTTACATGGGGGAAAAAAAGGAAAGGGTTGAATTATTTGACAGGTTTTTTTCAAGGAAGCATGTGAAAAGTAAGAAGAAATAGGCTCAATACGATATATACTTTATGCATTATATTCTTACCTTTCACCCTCTATCTCTTGGTAAATTTGTTATTTTAGGAACTGCCTTCATTTGTACTTCAAATTACCTAATGATTGCTTCAGTTTAAACACTGATAATTAATATAATTCATGTTGTTTTGTTTATAAATGCTGGCATTTGGGTGTAGTAAGAATAAATATCCATCTCTGTCACTGTCTTGCTGCTTGATTAAGGCTATAAATTAAACCATACACATCTGTGGCAAATTAAACTGCCCTCATTTAAAAAAAAACCCTGTAAACACATAATACAGCCCCTGAAGCAATTCAGCCTTATAAATTTATCCCAGAAAAAAATGAGTTTTATACTTGTTCTATCTATGTATCAGTACAGAGCCTGCTTATTAAACATTTTGGAAATGCACAATTCTCTTGCATGCATCATAGTGTGGTAAAACGAGTTTGTTCATGCCCTGAGGTTGACTACTATGTTAATGTGTTATCTTTTGGGCTCAGTTTTTCATTTGGTTGGTTGGTTGGTTGGGGTTTTTTTAAGTGACATTTAGATGGTCTTTAGAAAGTAAATTTCCTTCTTTATGTAAAAAAAAATTAGAAGAAAATAATATTTTGCAAATAAAGTAGAACTAAAAATACACCTGTGAAACATTCCTGTTAAAATACTATTTCCAAAATGAGCATGAAAAGTAATTCCCCCGAATTTGATTTTACAGTAATTGAACCTATTCTGAGCATTTTTAAAATTTACTTTAAATTTTTTATCTTAGAGTCCTCTTCCATATGCCTTATCTTTTTCACTTGGTATGGCTCCATAGCAGTTCTACTGCAATAATGTTTTCTCATACTTGGTGTGCAGTGTATGAAGGTGTTCTTTAAGTGGGGTTTTTTAATACTATTTTAATCCTACCGTTTTTAAAAGAATGCCTGTGTAACTGAAGCAATGTATACCTCAGTGGTTTAACTCAAATAACAGGAAAAACCTTGTATTGTTGAAGTAATATGTATTTAATTAGTTGAAGGCTCGAGAAAAAGTGTTAGGAAAATGAATGAATGAAACATGCTCTACAATAGAGTAGTTTCATAACTTACTACCAGCACTATTGTGAGCACAGAAAGGAGAAGAGTCATGACAGACCTCTGTTTCTTACAGCTGAAAGATTTATGGAAGCACCAGTCTCGACTGGTTATGATAGCAGCCTTGTTAGACTTGGAGAGCCCATCTCCCTCCCCTCTCCTTTCTCAAACATTGAAGGATTCAGCAGCAGTGCAGGTCAAAAAGAATCAGAGTTAACTAATAAATCCAATGTGGAAGTCCAGGGAAATCTTAAAATCTGGTTGTGGGCTAACATTTTAAGTATACGTGCTTATTTTAGTCATAAGGAACAATTCTATGAAGCGAGAAAAAGTTCAGTGGAAAGAGAGATTAAGCTAAATTGTAGGTTAAAAAAAAAATCACCCTCAACTTTTAAAAATATAGTTATTACAAATTGTGTTCATAACAGATCTTATTAAGAGTAGAGGAATAAAATAGTTAAAGCACAACACTTGAATGACAGAACGTTGCACTAACTTACCCAAGCCCAAACCAGTTGAAATCTGCAGCGTAGAATCTTTTTCACTGACAGTTAAGTATTTTGGTCAGTTTTCCTTTCTGTTCTTAATCAGGGTTATAGAAAATAAATATTCATTATCAAATTTTCCTTTTAGATAAACGAATTGGTGGATGCCCGTGATGTCAGCATTGGAGCCTGGTTTGAAGCTCATATAGAAAATGTTACTCGAGCAACAAAAGGACATAAGAATGGTAAAGCTCAAGTAAAGAGTGGCAATTCTTACAAAATGACTAATGGAAACTTAAGTCAAGATCATTCTAGAGAGAATGCAAATTATTTGGACAGTACACCATCCACATCTTACTCAGACTGCATGGACGCTGATGAAGAAGCTATTTATCATATCAAGTATGATGAGTAAGTGCTTCTGATATTATTTTGAGGACATCATATGTTATGATTTGCTGTGTATAAACAAAGAATTTTGTCGAAGAAACTTGGAATCAAAGAGAGCAAGTTCAATATTGCAACCAAGGAAAGAAATATTAAAAAGCCATAATGTCTTTCAGTCAGATATAATGAATATCCTGAGAGTAATGAGGGTTTTTTTCTTTTTTTCTTTTATTCACAAGTTCCTGTGAGGTATTACCTTTATCTTCTCTTTATGAAACTCAGAACCTCTATCTCTAAGGAAAGGAAACTATGCATTGGATTTTTCTGTACTTGTTTTTCTATGTAAAATATAAGTTAATATTTTCTTTAAAAACTACTCTGCTCATATTCCGTTCCTTCCATTGACGTCTAAGCAAGCGTTTCATGGGAGCAAGTTCTGGTGCTTGAATTGTTTCAATTTTGTTTTAAAAGCAATATTTATGCATGAGATGACAGGTCTGCATTTCATGTAGCGGTTTCTTGTAGAGAATCTGGTGACTGGGAACATAAAATGAATTCTGAGCTGGAGTGAGGGCACAAAGGGATTTTTTATTTTTTATTTTTTAGATCTGTGGTACAAGCAAATTTCAAAACCCACGACAGATGTGCTAGAGTAACGGCTTTGTGCCATAAACTCAGTGGGATTTCTCATCACCAGCTTTTGCACTGATGCATTCACATAAATTGGATCCTAGTTTTTTAATGATGCCTTAATTTGCTGAAGCAGCTAACTAAGCTTCTAAACCAATGGCATCAATTAGATTTTTTTATTACAGAGAACAACAAAAATATCACACTTTGGCATGTGAGATTAAAGCTACAGGAACATATGTTTACTTTACACAGAAGCACATTCAGTATTAGTCTTGTTGAGGATAAATTCAATTCAAGTTTTCAAAATATTTTTTTAAGTATCGATTTCAAGTTCTGTTGTTTTTAATACTTACAATTTAAACCAGTTTTGCTAGGGAAAAAACAAGTATGTTGAAGACTTAAGCTGAATGTCTGAAGACTTTTGTCTGAACATGTAGTTCAAATGCAGTTTTATATCTGCAACCATCAAGGGGAGATGTGTGTGTTCTTAGGCAGCCATTGCTCAGAGACTGCCTGGGCATCAGTCTGCTTATGGAAGGTGGTAACTGCCTTTGCATCTCTTGGTTGGTTGGGTTTCCCCCCTCCCCTCCTTTCTTTTACTTATTAAGCTGTCTTATTCAGATGATAGCTTTCTAGCTGCACAGTGGCTTCCAGCTCCTCCTACTTGTTACCCATGCTGCATGCATTGGTATTGGGGCACCTCAGCTGAGCTACCTACCTTGTCACCTTTATAGGGGACAAGCCCTAATTTCTTTGAGGCATTTCACAGGTATTTCCCTCTTCATTCCTAATACATCAGCAGCCCCTGGCTCTTTGTTGCTCAAAACTGCATCCACTTCCCCCTACTAAATCTAATTTAAAGCTTTCCTTATAAATCTGTCCAGCTTGTTGGCAAAGACCTTGCTGCACTTAGTCAGGTGAATCGAATGAGCTCCCAACAGAGCCAGCTTCTCAAAGGTAGATCCATGATCACAGAAGCAAAAATCTTGAGTATGCCACCAGCCAGACAGCCAGACGTTCACCTGTTCAATTCATCTCCTCTTTCCTGAACCCTTACTCTGACTGGAAGGATAGAGGAGACACCACCTGTGCTCTTGATCCTTTTAACATTGCTCAAAGGGACATATAGTCTCTTTTGATGGTTCTAAGTTGTCTCTTTACAGCATCATTAGACCCTACTTGGAATAGTAGGAGCGGATGATAATATGTTAGGGTTCACCAGGCTCAGCAGCCTCTTAGTCACAATGTGAATGTGAGCAAACTTCTAGGCAGCCAACTTCTCACACTGTTATCTGTCACATCCATCAATTCCTCATGTCATGTTATTTTTCCATGTTGTGTTTGGCTAGCTGAACTGCAGGCCAGGGCCTCGTCATCTGCCTGCATATCTTAACATTGTTCACTTTCTGTAGAGTTTCTGCTCACCCTGAACAGAGAGAATGGAAAGAAAGCCTGCCAGAAACAGCTGCTAAATGCCAGATATTTCAGAAGAATGTCATCAATGTAAAATGGGAATAAAGAAGTGATTGTTTAGGCCCAGCATTCTCAGAAGATTGTGTCACTGCTAGTGTATTCTGTTATTTCACTAGCCTAAGTTTTCTGGCCAATAAAGGTCAAACAAATTTTCTTATAGTACTTGTTTACTTTATAGGTCTGCATTGGCTCAGAAATGTATAGGGTTTGTACTAAATTTGAAAGTAGCAAATTTGTTCCAGGAAGGCACTGGTCAATCTACCATACTGGACAAGAATCTATGGCCTTTGGAGGAAGGGGCAGGCCACTCATGAGGACTACAAAAATGCTGTGAGGCTATGCAAGGAGGGAATTAGAAGGTCCAAAGCCCAGCTAGAAATTAATCTGTCCTCCATGGTCAAGGATAACAAGAAAAGCTTTTATAAATCTATTAACAGCAAAAGAAAGACCAGGGAGACCCTCCATCCCCTATTAGATGCAGGAGGAAGCATAGTGATGAACGATGAGGAAAAGGCTGAGGTGCTAAATAACTTTTCCACCTCAGTGTTTAGTAGCAGGACCAGTTATGTTGAGGGAATCAAACTCCCTAAGCTAGGGGACAGGGACCAGGAGCAGAGCGATCCCCTCACAATCCAGGAGATGGTCAGTGACCTGCTATACCACGTAGACGTGCACAAATCTATGAGGCCAGATGGGATGCACCCAAGAGTGCTGAAAGAGCTGCCGGGGGTACTCACTAAGCCACTTTCTATCATTTACCAGTGTAGCAGGACGCTCCATCTCTCAATATGCCTGCCTCAGTTTTACTCTATTATTCAGCTGCTTTTGCCTCTCAGTTTTGCAGGCTCAGGCCTGAAGTGGAAAGGTTCCCATGAGAAAGGAAAAGGCCTAGCAAACTCTGAGCTGGTAACAACCTTGAAAGGTATAAACAGAGGGCCAAGTTGATGTTCATAACACCAGCTGCTCTCCGGTGTTGAAGAACACGGAGCTCAGCCTAGCCACAACTAGGCCTGGAACGGAGATAAAGTAATAACGAACAGATAAACAAGAGAGTTTGCTTGGTGGGAACAGGGCCTTCATGAATTTTTCCACTGTTTTGCTTTTATTCTCCAATGAGAGATTTTGGAGGTACGGCTAGTGGTTAAATGACAGCAGTCAATCCACTTTATTCTATAAAAGCTCAGTATCATTACAGTTGGACTAGATGATCATTGCAGGTCCCTTTCAACTGAAGTATTCTTAAAAAAATAAATGGTCTCTAAAATGATAGATATGCATCATGGTATGCTTTCAAAGACCTGGTTCTAAGATTGGTTAATTGTGTAACATCACAAAAGTATTTAATTGAGCAAAGGGCAAAAATTTTAGAGAGTGTGTTTGTAATTATTGGAGTTAAATTATGTTCCTCTTCTGTAGATAGTGTCATTTTATGTGAGTTAGAGATTCAAGGGAGAAGCCACCTGTGAAGTAGAAAGTATAGTCAAGCTGATCTGACTTGCATAGGTGTACTTATGCTTACAAAACATCAATTTCACTTCACGTGTACCTTAAGATCTAGCATTTCCAGTAGATGCAGACAGTCATCTTAGTCTTCCTACGACACGATCTGTTACAGGTTTGTGTTTTTCCTGGGTTGAGCCAGGATGAAGCTAATTTTCCTTTTACTGATTTTTTTTTTCCTTCAGCAAGCTTTCTTTGAACTAGCAACAAGTGTTCCAGCTAGTGGACTGATAACACTGGAATGTTTATGTTTCTGCTGAGGCTCCAAGGTCGCTTCTTAGCTCTGCTGCTACAGAGGCTACCGGGGCAGGAGAGTCGTATCTATGACCCCTCGTAGGGGGGCTGGACTAGACAGACAGCAGAACTGACCAAAGGTATTCCATTCCATATATCTACCTAAGCTCCGAGGAAGGTCAGAGATCACAGAAGACAACTTCCTTCCTGCTTCTTCTTCCCTTCTCTTCTGTCCATGGCTGGCGTCCGGGGAGGACTCCATCCATCCATCACCATCGACTCCTAGGCTCAGGCATCCCTAGACCTCATAACCCAGCCCCTGTCTGCTCTGCCTTATCTCCTGCCTGTGGGCTGAAACATTTCGGGACTGCTCGCAGATAAGGAGAGTGCCGGGGGAGTTGCTGGGGGTGGGGGGAGGCAAGAGGCTTTTGCACGTTCCTGAACATACTTGTATATAATTGTACATACAACTAAAGCTGTCTAATTTAGTTTTCAATCCAGCAAAGTCTCTCTCCTTAATTCTCTCTCTCCTTCCCTATCTGGGTGGGAGGGGGAGGGGATCGAGAGCATTGTCTCTGTTTTAATTGGCGATCCTGAGTGAAACCGTGACAGTGTTCTTAGTCAGTGACCGTCTTAAAACATTATGTCTTATCTAATTTTGCTTATGTCATGGTCATTTACTTGATTGGCCTGAAATGTTAAAAGTTTTAGCTTTCGGGGAGAAAAGTTATTTTAAAACTTTCTAGCAAGCATAATCTATGCATTTATCAGCTAATAGAGACTTCGGTAAAAGGTAACGGCCTACGTGAGACAAAACACAAGGCATGATTTGTGACACTTTGTATTTACCTTTCAACATCCCACTTCTTTGTTCTTTGAGTGGTAGTTAACATGCACATTCACATGGTGGGTGGTTGTGCATGTACTCATAACGCCAGCTTCAGACATTAGTCTTTTTGCCTCTTTAGTATCTGTAGAGCACACGTATCAAACAAAAGGGAGGAAGAATACATGGATAAATAGGGTAGTGTGTAATGTGCGTCCTTCAGTTCTCAGTTCCAGATGTTCTTATCCTATTTGCCATCTCTTTGTGCTTGTTCTTTGAGGTTCATATTCTACTATTAGTTCCTATTTCTTCTGTGCATGGTTGCTGTTCCTGGATGCTTAGGTTTGGGCTAGGCTCGTGACACCAATCCACCTTGACAGCCTTTTCTTCCCAAGCCTTTTCTTCAATGAAGTAGCTCATTTCTCCTTCCTTCTCACGAGAAAAGCAAACTAGTAGCTGGATAGATCATGGTCACAACGCGGCCAAAAACCGTAGTGAAAAAGAATGCGGGGACTCAGACAGAGCTCCCAAGGAGGCATGCAGCAGTGCAGGTCTCTGGCTGCAGTGAATGCCTGAGCCTGGCACTGGTACCAGAGGGAACCAGTGACACCGCATGTGTGCGGTGTGAGCAAGTAAATGATCTCCTCAGGCAGGTGGTTAATCTGACAGAGGAGGTTGCAAGACTGAGAGCCATTAGAGATTGTGAAAGTGAAATAGATTGGTGGAGTCATACCCTGACGCAGGGGCAGATCGAGGAGGTTGAGAAAGTGCCGGATCCCCTCCCCTCCTGTCACCAGACAGATGGAGAGGACTTAGGAGATATGAAGGAATGGAAGGAAGTAGTGTTTGCCTCCATCCCTCCTGCAAGAATGGGTGGGGAGGTATATAGAAAGAGTTTACAAGTCAATGAATGGCTAAGAGATTGGTGTCAAAGACAGGGTTTTGGTTTTTTGATCATGGGATGCTGTATGAGACACCTGGCCTGGTGGTGGCAGGTGGGATGCACCTGTCCCAGAGGGGGAAGAGGCTTTTGGGGCAGGACTTAGCAGGGCTCATTGAGAGAGCTTTAAACTAGATGTGAAGGGGGAAGGGGAGAAAACTGGGTCTATTAGGGAGAAGCACAAGAGGAACGTACCAGGGCCTGAAAGCAGGTGGTCTAAGGAGGATTTAGTCCCACCAGTGGGCTCTGTTTGTTTCCTGAAATGCCTGTATGCTAATGCACGCAGCATGGGGAATAAGCAGGAAGAGTTAGAGGTCAGTGTGCGGGCTAAGGGTTATGATCTGGTAGCAATAACAGAGACGTGGTGGGACAGGTCACATGACTGGAATGTGGCCATGGATGGTTATG
Organism: Hemiprocne comata; assembly: GCA_020745705.1. Taxonomy (NCBI): domain Eukaryota; kingdom Metazoa; phylum Chordata; class Aves; order Apodiformes; family Apodidae; genus Hemiprocne; species Hemiprocne comata. Next base: position 661,874 of record CM036615.1, on the reverse strand, counting down.
TGCTTTTTAGGAAAGATAGGGCGGGGAAGCGAGGTGGTGGAGTTGCTCTTTATGTGAGAGAGCAACTAGAATGTATTGAGTTTTGTGCAGGGGCTGATGAGGGGCAAGTTGAAAGTCTGTGGGTAAGAATTAAGGGGCAGGCTGGTGTGGGTGATACAGTCATGGGGGTCTACTACAGACCTCCTGATCAAGGCGAGGAAGTTGATGAGGCTTTCTACAGGCAGCTGAAAGTAGCCTCACAACTGCAGTCCCTAGTCCTCATGGGAGACTTTAACTACCCCGATATCTGCTGGAAGACTCACACAGCCAGCCTTTCACAGTCTAGGAGGTTCCTCCAGTGCATTGATGATAACTTCTTAATGCAAATGGTGGACAAGCCGACTAGAAGAGGAGCGCTGCTGGATCTTGTACTAACCAACAAGGAGGGCCTTGTTGAAGCAGTGGTGGTCAGTGGCAGCCTTGGCTGCAGTGATCACGAGATGGTGGAGTTCAGGATCCTGTGTGGAAGGAACAGAATACCCAGTAGGACCAGAACCCTGGACTTCCACAGGGCAAACTTTGGCCTCCTCAATCAACTGTTAAGGGAAATCCCATGGGACAGGGTGCTAGAAGATAAAGGGGCTCAAGATAGCTGGTCAACATTCAAGGACCACTTCTTGCAAGCACAGGATCAGAGCATCCCAATGGTTAGGAAATCTAGTAAGGGAGCTAGGAGACCAGCATGGTTAAAAAAGGAACTGCTGGGCAAACTTAAGTGGAAAAGGAAAATCTACAGATCATGGAAGGAGGGGCTGGTCACTTGGGAGGAATATAGGACTGTTGTCAGAGGATGTAGGGAGGCAATTAGGAAAGCTAAGGCTTCCTTGGAACTTAACCTTGCAAGTCAGGTTAAGGATAATAGAAAGGGCTTTTTCAAATACATAGCTAACAAAGCTAACACTAGAGGCAATATTGGCCCACTGTTGAATGAGGGGGGAGCCCTGGTGACAGAGGATATAAAGAAGGCAGAGGTGCTGAACGCCTTCTTTGCCTCTGTCTTTACTCCTGCAGGATTTCCCCATGAGCTCCAGACTCATATAGCCGCAGAAGTAGTCAAGATAGATGAGGAGTTTGACATAGTAGATGAGGATTGGGTTAGGGATCAGTTGAGTAATCTGGACATCCATAAATCGATGGGTCCAGATGGAATGCATCCAAGGGTGCTGAAGGAGCTGGCGGAGGTCATTGCTAGGCCACTCTCCATCATCTTCGGTAAGTCATGGGTAACGGGAGAGGTGCCTGAGGACTGGAGGACAGCAAATGTCACACCAGTCTACAAGAAGGGCAAGAAGGAGGACCCGGGTAACTATAGACCGGTCAGCCTCACCTCCATCCCTGGAAAGGTGATGGAACAACTTGTTCTTATCTCTATCTCTAGGCATATCAAGGACATGGGGGTCATCAAGAGCAGTCAGCATGGTTTTATCAAGGGTAAATCATGTTTGACTAACCTCATAGCCTTCTATGAGGAAATTACTAGGTGGATAGATGATGGTAGAGCGGTAGATGTGGTTTATCTTGATTTCAGTAAGGCATTTGACACCGTCTCCCACAGCATCCTTGTAGATAAGTTGATCAGGTATGGGTTTGGTGATCAGGTAGTGAGGTGGATCAGGAACTGGTTGATGGGAAGGAGTCAGAGAGTTGTAGTCAATGGGGCAGAATCTGGTTGGAAGTGTGTGACTAGTGGAGTCCCTCAGGGGTCGGTACTGGGACCGATGTTGTTCAACATCTTCATCAATGACCTGGATGAGGGTACAGAATGTACCCTCAGCAAGTTTGCTGATGACACTAAGCTGGGAGGAGTGGCTGACACACCAGAAGGCTGTGCTGCCATTCAGAGAGACTTAGACAGGCTGGAGAGTTGGGCGGGGAGAAACATGATGAAATTCAACAAGGGGAAGTGTAGAGTTTTGCATTTGGGGAAGAACAACACGATGTTCCAGTATAGGTTGGGGGCTGACCTGCTGGAGAGTAGTGTAGGTGAAAGGGACCTGGGGGTCCTGGTAGACAGGAGGATGACCATGAGCCAGCAATGTGCCCTTGTGGCCAAGAAGGCCAATGGCATCCTGGGGTGCATTAGAAAGGGTGTGGTTAGTAGGTCAAGAGAGGTTCTCCTCCCCCTCTATTCTGCATTGGTGAGGCCGCATCTGGAGTATTGTGTCCAGTTCTGGGCCCCTCAGTTCAAGAAGGACAGGGAACTGCTTGAAAGAGTCCAGCGCAGAGCCACAAAGATGATGAAGGGAGTGGAACATCTCCCTTATGAGGAAAGGCTGAGGGAGCTGGGTCTCTTTAGCTTGGAAAAAAGGAGGCTGAGGGGTGACCTCATCAATGTTTACAAATATGTAAGGGGTGAGTGTCAGGGAGATGGAGTTAAGCTTTTCTCGGTGATGACCAGTGATAGGACAAGGAGTAATGGGTGTAAATTGGAGCATAGGAGGTTCAATATCCGAAAAAATTTTTTTACTGTGAGAGTGACAGAGCACTGGAACAGGCTGCCCAGGGAGGTTGTGGAGTCTCCTTCACTGGAGACATTCAAAACCCGCCTGGATGCGTTCCTATGTGATGTGCTCTAGGTGACCCTGCTCTGGCAGGGGGGTTGGACTAGATGATCTTTCGAGGTCCCTTCCAACCCCTATGATTCTATGATTCTATGATTCTATGATTCTATCTCCTACAGCAGATGAGTTCACCCTGGCTGAAGGGCTTTAGGCACCTTGCCCACAACAGGAGCATTCCTGCCAGAGATGGAAGCAGTTGCTTTTTCTGCTTTGGGAAACTGCACGTCTCTGACAAGCAACCTGCAGATGGAGACCATAAGCCTGGTGCCCATAAAGCCATCAAAATGTCTTTCTTACATTATGGAGAAGACTATGGGGTTTGCCTCTGACACAGATTAATGGCCGTTCAGATCCTCACTGAGATCATCTAGACTGGTTCTCCTTCACTGCTTGTTTAATTATCCAGTCTAGAAAAACTGTCCACCAAGAAGGCTACAGCTGAAAGACAAGTCTGTTGTAATGTCTTGAGATGGGGTTGGGAACGTGGAGTAGACCTACGCTTTGTTTCTTAGACTTCTTGTTACGGCAAAGATCGTTTGATACCCAGCTGTTGTGGCAAGTCCAGTCTGAGAATGCATGCACACAAAAAAAAAGGGGGGGAATCAAACATTCATTTTATTTCTGTTTACATCTGGAACCAACTGCTCAATGATGTTTATTCAGGAGATACTGGAAAGCTATTCACCCTTGATCTCAACATGAAGCCCTCCACTGTCATAGATCTAGTTCTTTGGACCGAGCTTCCTAGTACAGGTCTATTTCTCCTAGCTGTCTTCAAACCCCAAAGATCCCACAGGTCTCCACTTAAACGGAGATCTAGAGCTATTTGTTTCTTTTTCCTTCTTTTTTTTTTTCCCCAGTTGTCCCATTAGTATTGACACTGGTCAATTCAAGTCGAATGTTGTCTGACAATATATCTCACACCTCTGTAGTCAAGAGCCTTAATCAGCTTTATTTATACTAAAGCATGATTGTGTTTTTCTTGGGGGGGGGTGGGGGTGGGGGAGAAGATCATTGCGAAAAGGTCCTACCAACCTCCTTGTAGGTGTTGAAAGGCTGCTATTAGCTGCCACCACCATCATCCCCCCCTTCAAGCTCTTCCTTCTCCTGACTGAACAAGCCCAGTCCCCTAGCCTCTTCTCACAGAGCACATCTTGACGGCCATCTTGCTAGCCCTCCACTGGGCTAACACCAGCTTGTCAGCAGCTTCCTTCCATTGAGGGACCTAAACCAAACATAATACTCTAGATAAGATCTAACAAGTGCCGAGTACAGGGAAATAGTCACTCCCCTCAATCTATTGCTTAAGCTCTTGTTGACACAGCCCAGGGTGCTGTTGGCCTTCTTTGCTACCTGGGCACACTGTTGCCTCATGTTCAGCTTGCTGTCTACCAGGACCCCCAGGTCCTTTTCTGCAGAGCTGCTACCCAGCTAGTCACTCTGCAGCCTGTATTGTCACAGGGGGTATAGCAGGTTGACCCTGGCCAGCAGCCAAGTAGCTACACAGCCACTCTCTCACTCCCCTCTCCCGCAGGATGAGGAGAAAGCAGAAGGAAGGCGAGAAAACTTGTGCACTGAGATACAGTTTAAAAGGTGAAGCAAAAGCTGCACACGCAAGCCAAGCAAAAAGAGGAATTCATAGAAACATAGAACTATCCAGGTTGGAAAAGACCCTTGGGATCACCGAGTCCAACCATCATCCCTACTCTACAAAGTTCTCCCCTAAAACATATCCACCAACACCACATCCGAACGACCCTTAAACACATCCAGGGATGGTGACTCAAACACCTCCCTGGACAGCCTATTCCAGTGTCTAATCACTCTTTCTGTGAAAATTTTTTTCCTAATGTCTAGTCTAAACCTCCCCTGTTGGAGCTTGAAGCCATTCCCTCTTGTTCTGTCCCTAATTACCTGTGAAAAGAGACCAGCACCAACCTCTCTACAATGACCTTTCAGGTAGTTGTAGAGACTGATGAGGTCTGCCCTCAGCCTCCTCTTTCTCAAACTAAACATTCCCAGCTCCTTCAAGCGTTCTTCATAAGATTTATTCTCTAGGCCCTTCACCAGCTTCGTTGCCCTCCTCTGTACTCGTTCCAGCACCTCGATATCTCTCTTGAATTGAGGTGCCCAAAACTGGATGCAATACTCCAGGTGTGGCCTCACCAGTGCTAATTCCCATCAGCAGGCAGATATCCAGCCGCTTCTTGGAAAGCCGGGCCTCAGCACACATAAGAGTTGCTTGGGAAGACAAACGTCGTAACCATAAATGTCCCCTGTACCCCCCTTCTTCCTCTTTCCCTGAGTTTTTATTGCTGAGCACGATTTCACGTGGCATGGAATATCCCTTTGGTCAGTTGGGGTCAGCTGTCCCAGCTGTGTCTCCTCCCAACTGCTTGCACACACCCAGCCTACTTGTTGCGGGGGCAGAGCGAGAAACAGAAGGCCTTCATGCTGCGCAATTACTGCATGTAACGTCTGTTGTCTCTTGAGGATCACCATAGGATTTTAAAAGAAAGTCAATAAATAAGAAAACACCTTTACTAACCATAGCTGTATCTAGCAATATTTTTATTCAGGTTTTCCTGACATGGATTCTTTAATGAAAGTGATAAAACTGAAAATTTTATAGAATTTTCTTAGTTCTTGAGCCTTTTTAAGAGTATGGTTTTTTCCTCTTATATCAGCTTGATTTACATAGCCCTGCATATTCCCATTTTCTGCTACCTTAGTTACATACTCATCTTGTGTATTTGAGAGTTTAGGCTTTAATTTAATATTGTTGTAATTCCTATAAATAACATGTTTAAATATAGGATGAAATTTGACATGGAGTAAGTAGCACTACCTAAATTGAATCTATTTCCTCTATGCTTATTTTGGTTTGTTATTTAGGACAAGTAAAAAAGGAAGGAGATAAATAGTCTAGATGGTGGAATCATAAGATAGAAAATATACTATTTTTTTGTGGAATTACAGTATTAAGATATATCTGAGGTCAGAAGTTTACTATAAAAGCACAATTTATTCCTTACATGATGTAATGAGGAACAGCACTATAGTGCTTGATGTACTTAGACATGATTCCAAAAGAGTGAGTTAGACTCATTCTCAAATGCTTGTGACAAATGGTGTTCCAGTTCTAAAAAAAGTATCTGAATGTTCAATCTGTGATGTTGGGTATGGACAAATATGAATGCTAGCTGCTTCTCTCCTGTGTCCCACTGAAAATTAATATTGGTGTTCCTTAGCCTATTGAAAGGATTCCTTAGACCAGGCTTAAGGTGAGTGGTAAGAACTGTAAAAACCTCTGCACCTTTTAATGAGACTTCTTGCATGTCAGGCAGAAAATGCGAGACCTAGGGGGGGAAGATCTATTCAGTTGACACACTTTTTGCCCTTAAATCTATAAAGTTAGAGCACCCCAATACTAAAAGTTGTAGAATAAATAGAGAGATGGAGAAGTCATGTAAACAGTGTGGGCTTTTGCATAGGAACATCCTTGGTTTTTATCCTTAATCCAGCTTCTAGATAACAGAGGTATTGATTTAGACTAAAACCAGATGAATGTCTTTATTATTCAAGTAGACTGGCTTTTTAATTTCATAAGGTGAATGGTTAAAAGGTTACATGGGGGTTTTTTTCTAAAGAAAATATTACAATCATATTTTCCTCAAACCATATCACTTTGAATTTTTCCTTTTTTGTAAATCAGGAACTTTTTCCTTAAATTGATAAGACTATCAGATGCATGTCTGTGCCAGAAGAGAGGAAGGTAAAAAAAATGGCTGTAACTTCTCATAGAATGACTTCGAGACTAACTTGGCATCCAGAGAAAAGCGTGGAGTAATAAGGATGAATATTGCTCCTTTACGGTTCTCCTGTGGTCTGGAAGTTCAGAAGTCAAGCACAAATGAGTGAAGAGAAGGGCTCCCAAGCATGCTTTGTTTTTCTTAAGTTTCTTAATAAACTCTGGGAAGATATGTAGTTCAGAGCTGATGGAAGAATTGTTAAAAAAAAAAAAAAAAATCACTTTCAAAAGCCCGATTATTTGGCAGTTGGATGTTCCATTCTAGAATTTGCATGGTTTCTAGAAAATTTTTTCCTGTGGCCATCTGAAAAATAATTCATTTTAGAAGAAATTCTGTCCTCACAATAGACCTTCAGATATGCACTTGGAAGCAGCATTCATTAGAGAGGTATGTAAAAGGCCTCTTTAAGCATCAGGCATCTTGTAAAAACAAAGTAAAATCTTCTTTACAGAATTCTACACATGAAACTGGAAAAATGGATTCTGAGAGGAAAAGTTTCACCCATTTTAATCTATCTGTTCCTCCAAAGGAATATTTCTCAACTTAAGTCTCTGAGCAGGCAGTAACAGAAGAAACTCAGCAATAACTACCTTCCTTTTTCTTTTCTGGAGAGTAGCTATTTTCTGTCTATAAAATGGGATATTTTGGGTGCCTGGTTTTTATATATGTTGTTATTTTATTCATGCTGCCCAACAATCTTGTTTCTTTAGATTCTTTTCATTGGATGTATCTCAGAACAGAGATGGAATTGCTGTGAAAGATAAAAATGCTAAAAGTGCATCAGTAGTGTATCATGAAAGGTTCTTTTCAGAGTTCTTACTGGGATAAGAAAGATGGCACAGAACTGAATCTGGGAAAACACAACCATTGCCTGAGGGTGGCAATGCTAGCTAGAACATTTATGTTGCTTCTGGGAGCACGGAGGGCTCAGGACCACATCCGAAATGCTTGGACACCAACGCACGCAGTATGAGAAACAAACAGGATGAACTGGAAGTGTTGGTCAGCTCCCAGAGTTATGATATCATTGGTATTAGTGAGACTTGGTGGAATGACTCCCATGATTGGAGTGCTGGGGTGGAGGGCACAGGCTGTTCAGAAGGGATAGGCAGTGCAGGCAAGGTGGAGGTGTCGCACTACAGGCAGGGGAGAGGTTTGATTTTACAGCCCTTACAGTTATTGGTGATCCGGTGGAGAGCCTCTGGGTGAGGATTAGGGGGATGGAAAACAAAGGAGGTGTTGTAGTGGGTGTTTACTACCTATTGCCCAGCCAGGATGTAAGCACTGATGAGTTATTCTACAGGCAATTAGGAGAACTCTCTGGGTCAGTAGCCCTTCACCTTATGGGAGATTTCAACTTTCCAGGCATCAACTGGGAACATCATACTGATATGATGAGCAGATCTTAGAAATTCTTGAAGTCTGAGGAAGATAATTTCTTGTCACAAGCACTCTGTGAGCCAACTGAGAAAGACGCCCTCCTAGACTTGTTATCTGCAAATAGAGAAGGACTTGTGGGAGATGTAACAGTAGATGGCTGTCTTGGCCACAGGGATCATGAAATGGTTGAGTTTATGAGACAAAAGGACAGCAGAGTTGCAAAACTTTAAGCTATTCAGGGAGGTACATATCAGTGTTCCCTGGGAATCTGCCTTTGAGGGCTTAGGAGTCCACAAGTGCTTGTCAGTCTGTAAGAAGCACCTTTTAGAAGCACAGGAGGAGGCTTGTGTCAGAAGTCAAGCAAGTGGGGCAGAAGACCAGCTTGGCTGAACAGGGAACTCCTCGTGGAGCTCAAGAGGAAAATGAAATTGTATGATCCCTGGAAGTGAGGTCAAGCTTCGCAGGAAGATTACAGAGCAGTGGTTCATATATGCAGGGAGAAGATATGAAAGGCCAAAGCTGAACTAGAGTTGAAACTGGCCAGTGTTGTATCAGACAACAAGAAAAGCTTTTTAAAGTACATTAATAGCAAGAGGAGGTCTAAAGAAAACGGTGGACTGATACTTGTCAAAGATGGTCACCTGACCAATAGGGATGAAGATAAAGCAGAGGCATTCCATGTTTTTTTATCAGTCTTTAATAATATTGATAGCCTTTGGGCTGCCTGGTTCCCTGAGTTGGAGGACCACGACTGTGGTCCACAGGGCCTGATGGGATTCATCACAGAGTACTGAAGGAGCTAGAGGATGTTATGGCAGGACCCCTCTCGATCATCTCCCAGAGGTCTTGGAAGTGTGGAGAGGTCCCTGCTGACTGGAAGCTAGCCAACGTTATTCCACTTTACAAGAAGGGTGTGAGGGAAGACCCAAGAAACTACAGATCTGTTAATCTAACCACAGTACCTGGAAAAATTATGGAAAAATCATACTGGGTACTATTGAAAGGCATTTAAAGGACAATGCAATCATGAGGCACAGTCAACATGGGTTCACAAAGGGAAAGTCTTGTCTAACTAATTTGATATCCTTCTGTGATAGGGTCACCCACCTAGTGGATGAAGGGAATCACAGAATCACTGAATCACAGAATCACCAAGGCTGGAAAAGACCTTTAAGATCATCAAGTCCAGCCTATGACCTAACACCACCACATCAGCTAGACCATGGCACTAAGTGCCACATCCAGTCTTTCCTTGAACACATCCAGGGACAGTGCCTCCACCACTTCCCTGGGAAGTCCATTCCAATGTCTAATCACCCTCTCCGTGAGGAAGTGCTTCCTAATATCCAACCTAAACCTCCCCTAGTGCAGCTTCAGGCTGTGCCCTCTTGTCTTGTCGCTAGTTGCCTGGGAGAAGAGCCCAGCCCCCACCTGACTACAACCTCCCTTCAGGTAGTTGAAGAGAGTGATAAGGTCCCCCCTGAGTCTCCTCTTCTCCAGACTAAACAACCCCAGCTCCCTCAGCCTCTCCTCTTAAGACTTTCCCTCTAATCCCTTCACCAGCCTCATTGCTCTCCTCTGGACCTATTCCAGCACCTCAACGTCCTTCTTGAAGTGAGGGGCCCAGAACTGTACACAGTACTCGAGGTGAGGCCTCACCAGTGCTGAGTACAGGGGGAGAATTACATCCCTACTCCTGCTGGCCACACTATTCCTGATACAAGCCAGGATGCCATTGGCCTTCTGGGCCACCTGGGCGCACTGGAAGGCAGTGGATGTAATTATTCTGGATTTTAGTGAGGCTTTTGATACTGTCACTCAACAGCATCCTTCTGGACAAGTTGTCCACCTGTGAGATGAGCGGGTTGATGGTGCACTGGATGAAGATGCCAGATGATGCACCTAGGATGTAGTAACACTGGACACAGGTATAAATTGGGAGGGGAGTGGCTGGAAAGCAGCCCTGCAGATAGGGATCTGGGGGTGCTGGTCAGCAGCAGGCTCAGTAGGAGTCAGCAGTAGGCTCAGTAGCAGTCAGCAGTGCGCCTTGGCAGCCCAGAGGGCTATCTGCATATCCTGGGGTGCATCAAACACAGTATAACCAGCTCATCAAAAGTGGCGATTATCTTGCTGTATTCAGTGTTGATGCAGCCTCACCTTGAGTACTGTGTGTAGTTCTGGGCCCCACAGTTTTAGAAGGATATTCAGGTTCTCATATGCATCTAGAGGAGGACAACAAAGCTGGTGAATGGGCTGGAAGGCATGTCCTATGAGGAGCGGCTGAGGACTCTGGGTTTGTCTATTTTGGAGAGAAGGAGGATGAGGAGTGACCTCATTGCTCTTGAGAGAGACGGACTCTATTATGGCCTTTAATCCAGCGACATCTACTGACCATTCCTGGTAATGTGCTCCCCGGCACAAGAAGAGGACAGAGGCACCAGGCGCATGCGCACAGGCCCACAGACTACAGCTCCCAGGGGGCCCGGCGAGGCCGGAACCGGAGGGGGAGCGAACGGGCGCGCTCTGTGAACACTTCTACGGTGTAGCTGCTGCGGTGTGGACATCGCTGTGGAGGCTGCCGTGAGGCCGCGGCGCACCTTTCCTCTGTGGTTACTGGTGTATGAACACGCTGAACGGACTGCCCGCCTGAAATCGCTGAAGAACGAGGGTCCCGACTAGGGATCGGCTTCGGCCGCACCCCGGTGGTGAGATTTGCGAACTTGACTACACTCTGACGTTTCTTACTAACATTTACAGACATTTACCCATTCACACACACCTCTACTATACATTTGCTTCCTTTAATCTCCCCAAAGGCTCTCTCCAGGTTCTTTCCCTCATTATCTGTCCGGGACCGAGATTGGGGGGGGGAGATTGGGAGGGGGATAGGATTGTTTGTATTGTATTGTATTGTCATTGTATTATATTGCATTATTCTTCCCTACGATTGCTGTTGTTCTGTAGTTCTGTAGAAATAACCCCGCCTAGACAGTAGTGCCTTTAATAAACCTATTGATTCTTAAACACTGTTTGTGAGTGTGACAGGGAGTGGTCCTCGGCCCTCGATTCCCTTTGTGTGGGGAAGTGAGTCGCAGTTTCCCATCTCGGTTTGCGACAGCTCTCTACAGCTTCCTGAGGAGGGAGGTGCTGATCTCTTCTCCCTGTTATCTTTTGGTCAGCCTTGAAGCAGTCAGGCAGTTGGACTAGATGATTGTTGTAGGTCCCTTCCAACTGAACTATTCTAGTCTGTTCTAAGTAACTTGTTTTAATTGAAGAAGTTATATTTCTGTCTTTGTATAACTTCAAATTCATTTTCCTGCAGTTAGTTTCAGTGTCCACATTGCATTTTTTCCAGCACATTGGGAGGCTATGCAGCCTCTACAGTCACTGCAAAATATCTTTACACAGAGAATTTAAGACTATGTTGTTAATCAGAATTGGTACCTCCAAAACCTTAAGCACCTCTTTATTTGTTTTGTGCTCTTTAATCATACAATTCCATTCAAATAGCACTACTTTAATTGTCCTAAACAAGTGTGTCTCAACTTGAAAAGGGAATAGATCTCATTGGAAATTATTCATAGTATAGCTGGGATGGGGGGATAGTCAGGTTTCTAGTTAAAAAAACAAACAAACCCCTCAACAACTCCCAAGTAAACAAAAAAATCCCATAGTTGTCTTTTAGTGCACTGTCTTTTTTTCCTTCTACTTATTCTTTATTTCTTATAATTTTGCCACCCTTACTATATCTCATTAAGTGAAATCCTGAAGTAATGCTTCTCTGATTTAACATAATAGGGTTTTATTTTTATAACTGAAGAGAGAAAACACTTTAAAACTATTAGTTGCTCTTTCTATTAGAAAGTCTTAGAAATAGTCCTGATTTTGGCTATGGGTTTCTGCAGTTAGCCATTTTCTTTTAAACATAGCTTGTTAAATGGAATGTGGACTCATGAAATCATTCTTTTTTATACACGCTGTTTGTAGGGTTGACTTTTTTTTTTTAAATGAGCTAACATTGTCTTAGCTATGTTATTATTGAAGTTGGTGGAAATGTAACAAATGTATGAAAGCCAAGTTAAACTAGAATTGAGCAGTGTTGAAGATTTGAGTTTTAATTGTTGTTGCTTTTTCATTGTTCACTTACTTTGGTCCTTTACTGAGAATAAATTTCATCTGTGCCTATGTGGAAACTTGAACTTATAAAAAGAAATCACCAAATGCTCATGGATTTATTTTTTTCCTTTGGATTGCTGGATGCTTTTTCCACTATGAGATTAGTCAAGTCACTAGTCTGCATTTAGACTAATATAATATTTAGAAAAGACATACTAGATCAAATTTTTAAACAGAGTTAAGCATTAACACTCCCAAAATTTATTTTGAAAATTGTGCTTTTGAAAAACGTTGACTTTAACTAACTTCATACTACTTTGGGAGTACTAATTGTCACTTCTGTCTGATTTTGCCTTCCAAGGTATCCAGAGAATGGCATAGTAGAAATGGATACCAGAAATCTTTGACCACGAGCAAGAACCATTCTGAAGTGGAGTGAACTAAAAGTGGGTGATGTGGTGATGGTTAACTACAATGTTGAGGCTCCAGAAGAAAGAGGATTCTGGTTTGATGCAGAAATTACCTCTCTGAGAGAAATTTCAAGGACTAACAAAGAGGTTCATGCTAAAATTCTGCTGGGGTAAGATTTCTTTGGCTAATGCAGAAAGTCTATTTACATTCTTAAACAAGCGAACAAACCCTACAATTTTAGTTTGCTACTCATCATTAGGTTAACATTAACATACTGTCTTTTCACTGCTGAGCCAGGTATGGGATTCACGTGTGAAGGAAATTCCTTTAGAACCTTTGAAATGTGCTTTAATTCCCCTAGCCAAGTCTGCTATTTCTCAATAGACCACAATGAGCATGATGAGACAATACTCACCTGATCAGACTGTCCTCTTTTATTGTTGAGTCATGGAAGCACTATCTGGACTTGTTAACCCATCATCACATCTCGCATCTGCTTCTCCCTCTATGCCGGTTCCATCTTTGGTGTGCATGGGACCCAGAAATACCATATAAGGCAATACTAGCCCCTTTTCCACCCTTGATTACTCAACTCGGTGGAGGAAAGGGTTGTCATCTTGTCATGGCAGCATGTGGCAGACCAATGTCAATGCCTCCCACCTACCCAAGAATATCAGGTGCAGAGGGGAGTTTTGTCATGGAGGGTTAGAATCAGGGCAGTCAATAAGGTGGTGTGTTGAGAAACCATCAAAATAATGCAAGCCAGAAGCCAAGTACAAATATATAATATGATGACTAGAGCAAGTAAGAAACCACTCAAAATAAGTATAAAAACTAGGGGAATGAAGTGAGATATCCCCATAGCTGTGGTAGTCCATCCTAGAAGGGATTCCCACCAACTACATTTGACTATTTTTTAACACATTCTAGGATTTGTTTAATCTCTGTAGTATCATAGTGGGCAGTTATTAAAATAAGTTGTGCCTGGTCTTTTGCCTGTTTCAATAGTCAATGTAAGTCTTCATGGGGCAAAACCCGTTCAATCAGAGATAAATTCATACAAATAAGGGTAGGGGTGATGTGGTGGTAGAGGGTATAGTTAGTTGACAATACTTGATAACTGGGGCAGTATAGTTAAAAATCACATCCAGCTAGGGTTGTAAAATAACAGATACATAGATTAACTAACATAAAGTATGGTTATATGTAGAGTCAATATATACAGAAGGATATTAAGATCATAAAGATACACAGCTGTTCCAGACATAGACTAGTATTCTCTCAGTTCACTGGGGTATACTGAGAAATTACAGACTCTGCTAAGGGAATTAAGGCACATATCAAAGGTTCTAAAGGAATGTCCTGCACACATAAATTACAGACCTGGCTCAGGGATGCAAGCTTCAGTGTCTACCAATCAACATCCCTTCATTCCCTGTCAGGCCCATTGTCAATCACCCATGGGATAGATCATGGATCTGGCAATATTAAAATTCCATTATCCAGATTTTACCATTTGTCCTGAAAATTTAATGAACCAAGAGTCATGGGGAATTGGGATTTCTTCTTCAGAGTAGCAGGATGTCAAAGGAGGCAATCTGTAAGAAAAGAACAAAATGCATCCTGTCTAGGCTACAAGCCAAGCAGCAGGTAGTTATTTGAGTTACTCTTTTCAGAACGCCTTAATGCAAATTTAGTCCTAGTACCCCTGTAATTAAGAGCTGTGGTGATAGTGTTGGCAGGGAGAATATGTGCTTGCACTGTAGTCCCTACAAGAGCTTATGAGGGTGGCAAAAGGGAAGGCTTCTGTAATAGGTGAATTGGAGGGATCATTGGTAGTTGCAGAATAGGGAAAGGAGAGAGGAGTGAGAACAAAATGGTTGGGACCTCAAGGTCATACTCTGTCGATAATAGCAGAGATACCAAAAACTCAATGCTGAACTGTAATGTAGTCTGCACATTCCTTCAGGAAAGGAACATTGCAAAGGACATAATGAAGAATACGTTGTAAAACTTTAAGTGTAAGGGGGCAATCCCCGAGGAGTTAATAAATATCAGAAAGGACAAGGAAAGTGGAAAGTAAATAATAGAATAGTTCAGTTGGAAGGGACCTACAACAATCATCTAGTCCAACTGCCTGACTGCTTCAAGGCTGACCAAAAGATAACAGGGAGAAGAGATCAGCACCTTCCTCTTCACTTCCCCTCCTCAGGAAGCTGTAGAGAGTAATGAGGTCAGCCCTCAGCCTCCTTCTCTCCAAAATAGACAAACCCAGAGTCCTCAGCTGCTCCTCATAGGACATGCCTTCCAGCCCATTCACCAGCTTTGTTGCCCTCCCCTGGATGCATTTGAGAACCTGAATATCCTTCTTAAATTGTGGGGCCCAGAACTACACACAGTACTCAAGGTGAGGCTGCATCAACACTGAATACAGCGGGATAATCACCACTTTTGACCAGCTGGTTATACTGTGTTTGTTGCACGCCAGGATATGCGGGTAGCCCTCTGGGCTGCCAAGGCACACTGCTGACTGCTACTGAGCCTACTGCTGACCAGCACCCCCAGATCCCTATCTGCAGGGCTGCTCTCCAGCCACTCTTCTCCCAATTTCACAGAACGTTAGGGGTTGGAAAGGACCTCTGGAGATCATCTAGTACAACCCCCCTGCCAGAGCAGGTTCACCTAGAGAAGGTTGCACAGGATGGCGTCCAGGTGGGATTTGAATATCTCCAGAGACAGAGACTCCACAACCACTCTGGGCAGCCTGTTCCAGTGCTCTGCCACCCTCAAAGTAAAGAAGTTCCTCCTCATGTTTAGATGGAACTTCCAATGTTAAAGTTTGTGTCCATTACCTCTTGCCCTGCCACTGGGCACCACTGAAAAAAAGACTGGCCCCATCCTCCTGACACCCACCCCTTAAGGATTTATATGCATTGATAAGTTTGTCCCCTCAGTCTTCTCCAGACTAAAAAGACCCAAATCTGGCTCCGGGGAGACCTTATAGTGGCCTTTCAGTACCTGAAGGGGGCCTACAGGAAAGATGGGGAGGGGCTTTTCACTGGAGAGGGTAGTGATAGGACAAGGGGTAACGGTTTTAAACTGAAAGAGGGGAGATTCAGGTTTGACATCAGGAAGAAATTCTTCACCATGAGGGTAGTAAGGCACTGGAATAGGTTGCCCAGGGAGGTTGTGGATGCCCCTACCCTGGAGGTGTTTAAGGCCAGGTTGGATGAGGCTTTGTGCCTGGTCTAGTGTGAGGTGTCCCTGCTCATAGCAGGGAGGTTGGAACCTGATGATCTTTAAGGTCCCTTCCAACCTTAACCATTCTATGAGTCTGCCATTTGGCAGCCTCCTCTGAGCACGCGGCAGCGCAGAGCAGAGAGCGGCAGCGGTGTGAGCTGTTCCTTTAAACTGCTGAGGATTTGAGAGAGAGCCGGGCTTCCCGGAGACGGTGAAGCCGGGGCAGAGCCAGGAGACCCGAGTCTGAGCGGGAAGCCTGCGAGGGAGAGGAAGGCTGACGTGGCAGGGGGAGTGGCTGTGAACGGCGGCAAGGTTTAAAAACCGGCCATTTGGCAGCCTCCTCTGAGCACACGGCAGCGCAGAGCAGAGAGCGGCAGCTAGCTTCCAGAGGGCAGGCGCGTGGGAGGCGCGAGGGCAGGCAGGGAGAGAGCAGCGGGTGCCGCGGGTGCCTTCTCACGAGAAAAGCAAACTAGTAGCTGGGTAGATCATGGTCACAACGCGGCCAAAAAACATAGTGAAAAAGAATGTGGGGACTCAGACAGAGCTCCCAAGGAGGCATGCAGCAGTGCAGGTCTCTGGCTGCAGTGAATGCCTGAGCCTGGCACTGGTACCAGAGGGAACCAGTGACACCGTATGTGTGCGGTGTGAGCAAGTAAATGATCTCCTCAGGCAGGTGGTTAATCTGACAGAGGAGGTTGAAAGACTGAGAGCCATTAGAGATTGTGAAAGTGAAATAGATTGGTGGAGTCATACCCTGACGCAGGG
This sequence comes from Hemiprocne comata, assembly GCA_020745705.1. NCBI lineage: Eukaryota > Metazoa > Chordata > Aves > Apodiformes > Apodidae > Hemiprocne > Hemiprocne comata. The sequence continues at coordinate 645,550 of CM036615.1, read as the reverse complement.
GCAGATCGAGGAGGTTGAGAAAGTGCCGGATCCCCTCCCCTCCTGTCACCAGACAGATGGAGAGGACTTAGGAGATATGAAGGAATGGAAGGAAGTCCGACCTCGGAAAGGCAAGAAAAAATCCTCCCAACCCCTTCCACCCTCCCAATTGCCCTTGAATAACAGATATGAAGCCTTGGAAATTCAGGGACAGGAAAATGAAGTTGGAGGGGTAGACTTATCTAGTGAAGCACCTAGGACTCGTCAGTCACGCCGAGTCCTTAGGACTTCTTCAATCAAGAAGGAAAGGAGAGAAATTGTGGTGGGTGACTCCCTTCTGAGGGGGACAGAAGGGCCCATCTGTCGACCGGACCCATCCCACAGGGAGGTCTGTTGCCTCCCTGGGGCTCGGATTAGAGATGTTAAAAGGAAACTCCCTAATCTTGTGGGTTCCTCTGATTACTATCCACTGCTGATTTTTCAGGTTGGCAGTGATGAAATTATCACAAGAAATGTAAGGGCAATGAAGAGTGACTTCAGGGCCCTAGGACGGCTAGTTAGGGGGTCTGGAGCGCAAGTAGTGTTTGCCTCCATCCCTCCTGCAAGAATGGGTGGGGAGGTATATAGAAAGAGTTTACAAGTCAATGAATGGCTAAGAGATTGGTGTCAAAGACAGGGTTTTGGTTTTTTTGATCATGGGATGCTATATGAGAAACCTGGCCTGGTGGTGGCAGGTGGGATGCACCTGTCCCAGAGGGGGAAGAGGCTTTTGGGGCAGGACTTAGCAGGGCTCATTGAGAGAGCTTTAAACTAGATGTGAAGGGGGAAGGGGAGAAAACTGGGTCTGTTAGGGACAAGAACAAGAGGAACGTACCAGGGCCTGAAAGCAGGTGGTCTAAGGAGGATTTAGTCCCACCAGTGGGCTCTGTTTGTTTCCTGAAATGCCTGTATGCTAATGCATGCAGCATGGGGAATAAGCAGGAAGAGTTAGAGGTCAGTGTGCGGGCTAAGGGTTATGATCTGGTAGCAATAACAGAGACGTGGTGGGACAGGTCACATGACTGGAATGTGGCCGTGGATGGTTATGTGCTTTTTAGGAAAGATAGGGCGGGGAAGCGAGGTGGTGGAGTTGCTCTTTATGTGAGAGAGCAACTAGAATGTATTGAGTTTTGTGCAGAGGCTGATGAGGGGCAAGTTGAAAGTCTGTGGGTAAGAATTAAGGGGCAGGCTGGTGTGGGTGATACAGTCATGGGGGTCTACTACAGACCTCCTGATCAAGGCGAGGAAGTTGATGAGGCTTTCTACAGGCAGCTGAAAGTAGCCTCACAACTGCAGTCCCTAGTCCTCATGGGAGACTTTAACTACCCCGATATCTGCTGGAAGACTCACACAGCCAGCCTTTCACAGTCTAGGAGGTTCCTCCAGTGCATTGATGATAACTTCTTAATGCAAATGGTGGACAAGCCGACTAGAAGAGGAGCGCTGCTGGATCTTGTACTAACCAACAAGGAGGGCCTTGTTGAAGCAGTGGTGGTCAGTGGCAGCCTTGGCTGCAGTGATCACGAGATGGTGGAGTTCAGGATCCTGTGTGGAAGGAACAGAATACCCAGTAGGACCAGAACCCTGGACTTCCACAGGGCAAACTTTGGCCTCCTCAATCAACTGTTAAGGGAAATCCCATGGGACAGGGTGCTAGAAGGTAAAGGAGCTCAAGATAGCTGGTCAACATTCAAGGACCACTTCTTGCAAGCACAGGATCAGAGCATCCCAATGGTTAGGAAATCTAGTAAGGGAGCTAGGAGACCAGCATGGTTAAAAAAGGAACTGCTGGGCAAACTTAAGTGGAAAAGGAAAATCTACAGATCATGGAAGGAGGGGCTGTTCACTTGGGAGGAATATAGGACTGTTGTCAGAGGATGTAGGGAGGCAATTAGGAAAGCTAAGGCTTCCTTGGAACTTAACCTTGCAAGTCAGGTTAAGGATAATAGAAAGGGCTTTTTCAAATACATAGCTAACAAAGCTAACACTAGAGGCAATATTGGCCCACTGTTGAATGAGGTGGGAGCCCTGGTGACAGAGGATATAAAGAAGGCAGAGGTGCTGAACGCCTTCTTTGCCTCTGTCTTTACTCCTGTAGGATTTCCCCATGAGCCCCAGATTCATATAGCCCCAGAAGTAGTCAAGATAGATGAGGAGTTTGACATAGTAGATGAGGATTGGGTTAGGGATCAGTTGAGTAATCTGGACATCCATAAATCGATGGGTCCAGATGGAATGCATCCAAGGGTGCTGAGGGAGCTGGCGGAGGTCATTGCTAGGCCACTCTCCATCATCTTCGGTAAGTCATGGGTAACGGGAGAGGTGCCTGAGGACTGGAGGACAGCAAATGTCACACCAGTCTACAAGAAGGGCAAGAAGGAGGACCCGGGTAACTATAGACCGGTCAGCCTCACCTCCATCCCTGGAAAGGTGATGGAACAACTTGTTCTTATCTCTATCTCTAGGCATATCAAGGACATGGGGGTCATCAAGAGCAGTCAGCATGGTTTTATCAAGGGTAAATCATGTTTGACTAACCTCATAGCCTTCTATGAGGAAATTACTAGGTGGATAGATGATGGTAGAGCGGTAGATGTGGTTTATCTTGATTTCAGTAAGGCATTTGACACCGTCTCCCACAGCATCCTTGTAGATAAGTTGATCAGGTATGGGTTTGGTGATCAGGTAGTGAGGTGGATCAGGAACTGGTTGATGGGAAGGAGTCAGAGAGTTGTAGTCAATGGGGCAGAATCTGGTTGGAGGTCTGTGACTAGTGGAGTCCCTCAGGGGTCGGTACTGGGACCGGTGTTGTTCAACGTCTTCATCAACGACCTGGATGAGGGTATAGAATGTACCCTCAGCAAGTTTGCTGATGACACTAAGCTGGGAGGAGTGGCTGACACACCAGAAGGCTGTGCTGCCATTCAGAGAGACTTAGACAGGCTGGAGAGTTGGGCGGGGAGAAACATGATGAAATTCAACAAGGGGAAGTGTAGAGTTTTGCATTTGGGGAAGAACAACATGATGTCCCAGTATAGGTTGGGGGCTGACCTGCTGGAGAGTAGTGTAGGTGAAAGAGACCTGGGGGTCCTGGTAGACAGGAGGATGACCATGAGCCAGCAATGTGCCCTTGTGGCCAAGAAGGCCAATGGCATCCTGGGGTGCATTAGAAAGGGTGTGGTTAGTAGGTCAAGAGAGGTTCTCCTCCCCCTCTATTCTGCATTGGTGAGGCCGCATCTGGAGTATTGTGTCCAGTTCTGGGCCCCTCAGTTCAAGAAGGACAGGGAACTGCTTGAAAGAGTCCAGCGCAGAGCCACAAAGATGATGAAGGGAGTGGAACATCTCCCTTATGAGGAAAGGCTGAGGGAGCTGGGCCTCTTTAGCTTGGAAAAAAGGAGGCTGAGGGGTGACCTCATCAATGTTTACAAATATGTAAGGGGTGAGTGTCAGGGAGATGGAGTTAGGCTCTTCTCAGTGATGACCAGTGATAGGACAAGGGGTAATGGGTGCAAATTGGAGCATAGGAGGTTCAAGGTGAATATCAGAAAAAACTTCTTTACTGTGAGAGTGACAGAGCACTGGAACAGGCTGCCCAGGGAGGTTGTGGAGTCTCCTTCACTGGAGACATTCAAGACCCGCCTGGATGCGTTCCTATGTGATGTGCTCTAGGTGACCCTGCTCTGGCAGGGGGGGTTGGACTAGATGATCTTTCGAGGTCCCTTCCAACCCCTAGGATTCTATGATTCTATGATTCTATGTTAAGTCCCTCAGCCTTTCCTCATAAGAGAGATGTTCTAGTGCCCCAGTCATCTTCATAGCCCTTTGCTGTACCCTCACTAGCAGTTCCCTGTCCTTCTTGAACTGGGGAGCCCAGAACTGCACATGGTACTCCAGGTGAGGCCTCATCTTCCCCTATGAGGGGCAGGATAACCTCCCTCGACCTGCTTGCCACACTCTTCTTAATGCACCACAGGATGCTGTTGGCCTTCTTGGCCACAAGGGCACCTTGGTAGCTTGTTATCCACCAGGACTCCCATGTCTTTTTTCCCCAGAGCTGCTTTCCAGCAGGTCAGCCCCTAACCCTAGATGCAGCACTTGACACTTGTCCTTGTATTTCATAAGGTTTTTCCCCACCCAGCTCTCCAACCTGTCCAGGTCACGCTGGATGGCAGCACAGCCCTCTGCTGTGTCAGCCACCCCTCCAAGTTTTGTGTCATCAGCAAATTTGCTGAGGGTACACTCTCTCTCTCTTCATCCAGGTCATTGATGAAGATATTGAACAGGACTGCACCCAGTACTGACCCCTGGGGAACACCACTTGTTATGGGCCTCCAACTAGACTCTGTGCCACTAATCACATCCCTCTGAGTGCTATCTTTCAGCCAGTTCTCAATCCACCTCACTGTCCATTAATCTAACCCACACTTCCTAAGCTTGCCTATGCGGATGCTGGGGGAGACTCTGTCAAAAGCCTTGCTGAAGTCAAGGTAAACAACATCCACTGCCCTCCCATCATCTATCCATCCAGTCATGCCACTGTAGAAGGTCATCAGATTAGTCAGACGCAACTTCCCCTTGGTGAATCCATGTTTACTACTTCTGATAACCTTATTTTCCTCCACATGCTTTGAGGTTATACCCAGAACGAGCTGTTCCATCACCTTTCCAGGCATCATAGAACCATAGAATGGTTTGGGTTGGAAGGGACCTTAAAGATCATCTAGTTCCAACCCCCCTGCATGGGCAGGGACACCTTCCACTAGACCAGGTTGCTCAAAGCCCCCTCCAACCTGTTCTTGAACACTTCCAGGGAGGGGGCTTCCACAAATTCCTTGGGAAACCTGTTCCAGTGTCTCACCACCCTCACACTAAAGAACTTCTTCCTGATGTCTAACCTAAATCTACCCTCTTCGTTTGAAACCATTACCCCTCATCCTATCACTACATGCCCTTGTAAAAAGTCCCTCCCCAGCTTTCCTGTAGGCCCCCTTCAGATACTAGAAGGCTGCTATAAGGTCCCCCCAGAGCCTTCTCTTCTCCAGGCTGAACAGCCACAACTCTATCAGCCTGTCTTGTAGGAGAGGTGCTCCAGCTCTCAGATCATCTTCGTGGCCCTCCCCTTGTCTGGACTCTCTCCAGGAGCTCCATGTCCTTCTAATGTTGCGGTCAAAGTTAACCCTCCTGAAGTCCAAGGTTGCAATCCTACTTATTATTTTGTGCATACTACTCATGATCCTGAACTCGATCTTCACATAGGCAACAAGAAAAGTTTCTACAGGTATGTCAGTGATAAGAGGAAGACAAGGGAAAATGCAGGCCCACTCCAGAAGGAAACTGGAGACCTGGTCATGCAGGATGTAGAGAAGGCTGAGGTACTCAACGACTTTTTTGCCTCAGTCTTCACCTGCAAGGGCTCTGGTCACAGCATCCAAGTTAGAGAAGGCAAAGGCATGAACTGGGAAAAGGAAGATCTCCCCACTGTAAGAGAAGAGCAGGTTCGTGACCATCTGAAGGACCTGAAAGTGCACAAGTCCATGGGACCTGACGGGATTCATCCACAGCTCCTGAAGGAAGTGGCCGACAAAGGTGAAAAGCCTCTGTCCATCATATTTGAGATGTCGTGGCAGTCGGGTGAAATTACCACTGACTGGAAAAGGGAAAACATAACTCTCATTTTCAAAAAGGGAAAAAAGAAAGACCCAGGGAACTCTAGATCAGTCAGTCTCACCTCTGTGCCCAGCAAGATTATGGAGCAGATCCTCCTGAAGGCTCTGCTAAGGCACATGGAGAGCAAAGAGGTGATTGGTGATAGCCAACATGGCTTCACCAAGGGCAAATCCTGCCTGACTAATTTGGTGGCCTTCTACAATGGGGTCACAGCATCAGTGGACAAAGAAAGAGCCACTGACATAATCTACCTGGATCTGTGCAAAGCTTTTGACACTGTCCCGCACAACATCCTGGTATCAAAACTGGAACAGTACAAATTCAATGGATGGACCACTCGTTGGGTAAGGAACTGGCTGGCTGGTCACACTCAAAGAGTTGTGATCAATGGCTCGATGTCCAGATGGAGACCTGTGGCGAGTGGTGTTCCCCAAGGGTCAGTACTGGGACTGCTGCTATTTAATATCTTTGTCAGCGACATGGACAGTGGCACTGAGCGCACCCTCAGGAAGTTTGCCGATGACACCAAAGTGTGGTGAGGTCGACACACTGAAGAAAAGGGATGCCATCCAGAGGGACCTTGACAGGCTTGAGAGGTGGGGTCATGCCAACCACATGAATTTCAACAAGGCCAAGTGCAGGGTCCTACACCTGGGTTGGGGCAATCCCAAGCACAAATAAAGGCTGGGCACAGAATGGATTGTGAACAGCCCTGAGGAAAAGGACTTGGGGGTGTTGGTTGATGAGAAGCTCAACATGACCCAGCAATGTGTCTTTGCAGCCCATAAAGCCAACTGTGTCCTGGGCTGCATCAAAAGAAGTGTGGCCAGCAGGTCGAGGGATGTGATTCTTCCTCTCTACTCCACTCTCGTGAGACCCCACCTGGAGTACTGTGTCCAATTCTGGAGCCCCAAACATAACAAGGACATGGAGCTCACGGAGAAAGTCCAGAGAAGGGCCACAAAGACGAGCTGACGGCTGAAGCACCTCTCCTACGAGGACAGGCTGAGAGAGTTGGGGATGTTCAGCCATGAGAAGAGAAGGCTCTGGGGTGACCACACAGTAGCCTTCAACTACCTGAAGGGGGAGTACAGAATGCTGGGGAGGGACTTTGTTCTGGGTTGAACCAGGATGAAGCCAGTTTTCCTTTTACTGATTTTTTTTTTCTTTCAGTAAGCTCTCTTTTAACTAGCAACAAGCATTCCAGCTAGTGGACTAATAACACTGGAATGTTTATGTTACTGCTGAGACTCCAAGGTCACTTCCTAGCTCTGCTGCTACAGAGGCTACTGGGGCAGGAGAGTTGTATCTATGACCCCCCCTGTGGAGGGCTGAACTAGACAGACAGCAGAATTGACCAAAGGTATTCCATTCCATATATCTACGTAAGCTCAGAGGAAGGTCAGAGATCACAGAAGACAACGTCCTTCCTGCTTATTCTTCCCTTCTCTTCCGTCCATGGCCAGATTCTGGGGAGGACCCCATCTATCCATCACTGTCGACCCCTAGGCTCAGGCATCCCTGACACTCATAAATATACCCCCAGCCCTGTCCTCTCTGCCACTATCTTCAGCAGCGATCCGGGACTTTTTGGGACTGTTCACAGCTAAGGAGAGTGCCGTGGATGTTGCTTGGGGTGGGGGGAGGCAAGAGGCTTTTGCACGTTCCTGAACATACTTGTATATAATTGTACATATAATTAAAGCTGTCTAGTTTACTTTTCAATCCAGAAAAGTCTCTCTCCTTAATTCTCTCTCTCCTTCCCTATCTGGGTGGGAGGGGGAGGGGATTGAGAGCATTGTTGTTTGTGGTTTAATTGGCGATCCTGAGTCAAACCTTGAAAACAATTTATTGGCACTGAACGTGGGGCTCGATTTTAAGCCCAGGCTATAAATTCTCACTAATTGGGAATGTTTTAAATTCCATCTCTGATGGGAGGAATCCCTCAGATGGCAATGGGCAACACTTCTGCTGAATTTAATGATGGATGGAAAACTAAAAAGACAGTTTCTGGAATGTTTCTGCTGGACCTTTTTCCCAACATGCAATCGTACATGTGGTATGCAGCTGGGATCATACTGCTCTGTGTAGCTGCTCTTGTTATTGTTTTATGGTGTATCGACAGAACTGTAGCCATGATCAACCGTATAATTACCAGCTTAGTGATCCTAGGGTTTTTGATTCTGATCTTTATGGGGGCACTGTATGTGTACAGTTATGGTACAGATCCTCAAGTGAATGAAAATGTCTATGTTGGTAATGACAGTAGCAGGTCCAGTTTTAGCTCGCCAATTTCTTTCAAGCTGAATCTCCCAGCTCTTGATCTGAATAGCATTGTTTCAGTAGGGATGCTTCTGCTGAATGTTTATAATGTATTGTGGATGCGTAGAGTGAGGTGTTGTTCCACTCACTGCCAATCCCCCACAGGAAAGGCTGCTGCCACCCGTGATGCTGCTACCACCACTGCTGCTGCTACCACTGGTACTGCTACAAAAACAGATGCTTCTGCAAAGATTAAGTCGATTCAAACTAAGAGTTAATCCTGTGACCAGGAGCAAAGCTAAGGCCAAAGGCTCCAGCCTTTTTACCCACTCCCATCTGAGAAATGCAGAGTTTCTTCAAGCAATGTTAGAGAGCGAAATTGAGGAAGGAGACAATTCTAAATCAGATGATGGAGCAGGTACTTCTAAAGCAGAAAAAGAAGTAGGCCCTTCTCAAGCAGATAAGAAATCAGACCACTCTCAAGCAGATAGAACAGAAGGCCCTTCTCAAGCAGATGACATCGATGATCTTGTCCAGTCTTTCTCCCTAAAAGAACTGTGCCTCATGAGAAAGGACTTTACCTGCAATGACAGTGAGGGACTTCTTCCTTGGTTGCTCTGAGGTTATGATAGTGGGGCTGAAACCTATGACGTGGACGAGAGAGAAGCCAAGCAGTTGGGATCCCTGGCCAGAGATGCTGGTATTGATAGAGCACTTGGTAGTAAGATGGGAACTACCACCCTGTGGGGCCGACTTCTTTCAGCTGTGGGGGAGAGATACCCCCATAAGGGTGACATTGAATGGCGCCGAAGAAGAACATCCACTCTTGAGAGAGCCATCACGGATTTGAGAGAATTGGCTGTGAGAGAGGTGATCTATCAGAACATTGGACTTACAAATCCCGATGACGTTCTGTGCTACACACAAATGTTCTGGAGGTTTGGCAGGCTGTACCAGCAGCACATGCCCATATATTCTCCTTAATGGAATGCACTGATGACAGGGCAAGACCAACTGTGTGTGAAGTGGCTTTCAGAGCATGACAGTATGGAGACATGATCCCTGATTCCCATCGGTTCCACACCTCAGCCATTGAACAAATGACTGGCAGAAAGAATAAGATGCTGAACAGTTGGGAAAGTAAACCCCAGTATCTCCCTAGAGAAAACTGGTCATGTGTTGCAGCCTTTAAGAGGAGACGTCCTGCTACGAGACAGAAGCAAAAAAGATGGGACCGACTTCGACACCACCTGTGGTCTCTCTTGCATAATTATTTTAAAGAGGACATGAGAACCTGGGATAAGAAACCCACTGCTATTCTCCAGATACGCATGCAAGAGCTACTAAATAGAACAAAGGCAGGAGATGGTTCTTCCAGGAAGAAGGCTGCACCAGTCTCCACCAAGGATAGTGCTACAACCTCAGATGCTTAACATTAGAGGTGCCCTGCCTCCGGCCAGAAGGAGGAGAGGGACAACCGAGTTTACTGGACTGTGTGGATTCAGTAGCCTGGCACATTAGAACCATAAAGGTACAATGCCTTGGTGGGCACTGGGGCACAGTGCACCCTAATGCCATCGAGTCATAAAGGGACAGAATCCATTACTTTTTCTGGAGTGATAAGAGGATCTCAAGAACTGAGTGTTGCGGAGGCCGATGTGAGCCTCACTGGTAAAGCATGCTAAATGCACCCTATAGTGACTGGCCCAGATGCTCCATGCATCCTTGGCACAGACTATCTCAAAAAAGGATATTTCTGTGACCTGAAAGGGTGCCGGTGGGCCTTTGGTATAGCAGCTGTAGAGAATGAGGACACTGAACAGCTGCATACTTTGCCTGGCCTTTCAGATGACCCTTCTCTAGTGGGGTTGCTGAAAGTTGAAGATCAACAGGTGCCAATTGCTACTTCAACAGTGCATAGATGACAATATCGCACCAACAGAGACTCTGTGATCCCCATTCATAAGCTGATCCGTCAACTGGAGAGCCAGGGAGTGATCAGCAGGACTCACTCACCCTTCAACAGTCCTATTTGGCCAGTGCGAAAGCCTGATGGCGAGTGGAGGCTGACAGTGGACTATCATGGCCTGAATGAGGTTACATCACCGCTCAGTGCTGCTGTGCCGGACATGCTAGAACTTCAGTACAAGCTGGAGTCAAAAGCAGCCAGGTGGTATGCCACCATTGACACTGATCATGCCTTTTTCCCTATTCCTCTAGCACCAGACTGCAGGCCACAGTTTGCTTTCACCTGGAGAGGAGTCCAGTACACCTGGAATCGACTGCCCCAGGGGGTGGAAACACAGCTCAACCATTTGCCATGGACTGGTCCACGCTGAACTGGAGAAGGGTGGAGCTCCAGAACACCTGCAGTACATCGATGACATCATTGTGTGGGGTGACACGCCTTAAGAAGTCTTTGAGAAAGGTAAAAAGATCATCCAAATTCTTCTGGATGCTGGTTTTGCTGTTAAGAGAAGCAAGGTCAAGGGACCTGCACGAGAGATCCAGTTCACGGGAATCAGGTGGCAAGGTGGATGTCGCCAGATCCCAATGGACGTGATTAACAAAATAACAGCTACGGCCCCACCAGCTAATGAAAAGGACACTCGAACCATTTTAGGGACTGTTGGTTTCTGGAGCATGCATATTCCAGGTTACAGTGAAATTGTGAAACCTCTCTATGAGGTAACCTGAAAGAAGAGTGACTTTAAATGAGGTCCTGAAAAATAGAAAGCTTTTGAGCACAAAAAAAGGAGATTGTGCAGGCAATGGCCCTTGGACCAGTTCCAACAGGGCCAGACATCAAAAATGTGCTCTATACCGCAGCCGGGTACAACGGTCCTACCTGGAGCCTCTGGCAGAAAGCACCAGGGGAAACTCGAGATCGACCTTTGGGATTCTGGAGCTGGAGCTACAAAGGTTCTGAGGCCAACTACACGTCAACTGAAAAGGAGATACTTGCAGCATATGAAGGAGTTAGAGCTGCTTCGGAAGCGATCAGCACTGAAGCACAACTCCTCCTGGCACCCAGATCACCAGGACTGAGCTTCATGTTTCAGAGTAACCTTTCTCCTATCCATCATGCCACCGATGTAACATGTAGTAAATGGACTGCTTTAATTACCCAGCGAGCTCGAATAGGAAGACCTAATCATCCAGGAATAACAGAAGCAATTATAAACTGGCCAGAAGGCAAACACTTTGGAATGCCACCACAAGAAGAGGTGATATGGGCTCAAGAAGCTCCACCATATGATCATCTACCAGAGACTGAGAAACAATTTGCTCTTTTCACAGATGGTTCCTGTTGTCTTGTAGGGATCCACCGGAAGTGGAAAGCTGCTCTGTGGAGTCCTACACGACTAGTTTCACAAGCAGCTGAAGGAGGAGGTGAATTGAGTCAATTTGCAGAGGTAAAAGCCATCCAGCTGGCTTTGGACATGGCCGAGCGAGAGGGGTGACCAAGACTCTATCTCTACACTGACTCCTGGATGGCAGCAAATGCCTTGTGGGGGTGGCTAAAACAGTGGCAGCAGAACAACTGGCAGTGAAAAGGTAAACCTATTTTGGTTGCCAAGCTGTGGAAAGACATTGCAGCTTGGATAGAGAAACTGGTTGTAAAAGTGCGTTGTGTAGATGCACACGTACCTCTGAGTCGAGCCACTAAGGAACATTGACACAACCAACGAGCAGATGAGGCTGCTCAAGTGTTCCAAATAGACTTGGACTGGGAACATTAGGGTGAACTCTTTTTAGCTCGATGGGCCCATGACACTTCAGGTCATCAGGGCAGAGATGCAACATACAGATGGGCTCGTGACCAAGGGGTGGTCTTAACCATGGACGCTATTGCACAGGTGAGTCACAACTGTGAAAGATGCGCTGCAATTAAGCAGGCTAAATGGTTGAAAACTTTATGGTATGAGGGGAGATGGTCAAAGTACAGGTATGGGGAGGCTTAGCAAATTGACTATATCACACTGCCTGAGACTCGCCAGGGTAAGCGCTATGTGCTTACAATGGTGGAAACAAGTACAGGATGGTTGGAAACATATCCTGTGCCTCATGCCACAGCCTGGAATACTATCCTGGGCCTTGAGACGCAAATCTTGTGGAGACACGGTACTCCAGAAAGAATTGAGTCAGACAATGGGACTCATTTCAAAAACAGTCTTGCAGCTGACTGGGCCAAAGAACATGGTATTGAGTGGATATACCATATCCTGTACTATGCACAACCCTTAAGGAAAATTGAAATGTACAATGGTCTGTTGAAAGCTACCCTGAAGGCAATGGGTGGTGGAACTTTCAAAAATTGGGACAAAAATTTGGCAAAGGCCACCTGGTTAGTTAATACCAGGGGATCCATCAATCGGGCTGGTTCTGCTCAGGCAGACCTTCTACATACTGAAGATGGGGATAAATTCCCTGTGGTATGTGAAAGAAACGTGTTGGGTAAAAGTGTTTGGGTTTATCGTGCTTCAGGCAAAGGTAAACCTGTCCAGGGTGTTGCTTTTGCTCAGGGACCTGGACATAGGTGGTGTGTGATGATGGAGGATGGTGAAGTACAATATGTACCTCAAGGTAATCTGACTCTGGGGGAGAATCCTTAATTTGACAGTTTGTAAAATATAGAGCCTATATGTAATATATGGTATGGAATAAGGGGTGGGAATGTCCTGGTTTGAGCCAGGATGAAGTTAATTTTCCTTTTACTGATTTTTTTTCCTTCAGTAAGTTCTCTTTTAACTAGTGTGTCCGTTTGGCACCGAGTTGTCAGTCTCTCGGTTCACCCCTCCCCCCCCTCCTCCCCCAAGGTAGGGAAAGAGGGGAAAAAATTAGAAAGAGAGGCTTTCTGCGTTGAAAAGTGAAACAGATTGATTTTAATTATTAGTGACAAGGGAATATATATATGTATTTTCAAAGGGATGTGCAACACCCGATCCCTTCCCTCCTCCCCTAACCACTCTCTGTCTCCCAGCTGAAGGGGGGAGTGTCCGGGCACACGGACGGGGTCCTCGTATGTCGGCTGTAAAGAAAAATGGAGAAAAAAAGAGAGAGATCCAAAGAGAGGGCGATAGAAGCGACAGTAAGCAGAAAAGTGAGAAAAAAAGGAAAAAGAGAGGCTTGACTTCTGTGATGTATCAACCTATACTGAAAGCCAAATAGAGAAAATATTATGAGAAGGGAATATTCTGATTTGCTGATCCTGCCTTCAGTCTAATCTGCTCCCCCGTAACGGGGGGGAGGCTGCAGACAGTCAGAAGTGACCTTGGTTATTATCAGTCCACTGGCGCTGCTAAGAAGTTCACTTAAAGGAAAAAAAAAAATAAGCTAAGAGCTTGCTCAAACCAAAACAACTAGCAACAAGTGTTCCAGTTAGTGGACTGATAACACTGGAATGTTTATGTTACTGCTGAGACTCCAAGGTCGCTTCTTAGCTCTGCCGCTACAGAGGCTACCGGGGCAGGAGATTCGTATCTATGACCCCCCCCCGTGGACTAGACAGACAGCAGAATTGACCAAAGGTATTCCATTCCATATATCTACTGTGGGGAATCGGTCCACGACATCTACGTAAGCTCAGAGGAAGGTCAGAGATCACAGAAGACAACTTCCTTCCTGCTTCTTCTTCCCTTCTCTTCCATCCATAGCCGGAAGCCGGGGAGGACCCCATCTATCCATCACCGTTGACCCCTGGGATTGTGCATCCCTGACACTCATAAATATACCCCCAGCCCTGTCCGCTCTACCACTATCTTCAGCAGTGGTCCGGGACTTTTTGGGACTGTTCACAGCTAAGGAGAGTGCCATGGATGTTGCTTGGGGTGGGGGGAGGCAAGAGGCTTTTGCACATTCCTGAACATACTTGTATATAATTGTACATATAATTAAAGCTGTCTAGTTTACTTTTCAATCCAGAAAAGTCTCTCCCCTTAATTCTCTCTCCCTACCTGGGTGGGAGGGGGAGGGGATCGAAAGCATTGTTGTTTGTGGTTTAATTACCAAACCTGAGTCAAACCGTGACAGACTTTTGACAAGGGCATGTAGCGGTAGGACGAGAGGTAATGGATCAAAAGTGGAAGAGAGGAGATTTAGGTTAGACATTAGGAAGAAATTACTTAGTGTGAGGGTGGTGAGACACTGGTACAGGTCACCCAGGGAAGTTGTAGAAGCCCCATCCCTGGAAGTATTAAAGGCCAGGTTGGATGGGGCTTTGAGCAACCTGGTCTAGTGGAAGGTGTCTGTGCCCATGCAGGGGGGTTGGAACTATATGATCTTTTAGATTTCTTCCAACCCAGACCAATGTATGGTTCTATGGTCACTACAGCAAAGGCTGCCTCCAACCTTAATTTCCTCCACCAGTCCCTCTTTGTCAGTACTAGGTCCAGCAGTAAACCTCTCCTTGTTGGCCCCTCCACCACCTGAGTCAAAAAGTTATCATCAATACACTGGAGGAAGCTCCTGGACTGTACATGTGTGACTCTGTGGACTTCCCAGCAGATTTCAGGGTGATTCAAGTCCCCCATGAGAACCAAGGCCTATGATTGTGAGATGACTCTCAGCTGTCTCTGGAAGGCCTCATCAGCTTCCCTATCCTGATCAGGTGGCCTGTAATAAACACCCATAACAGTGTGTCTCATATTAGCCTGCCCCTTAATCCTTACCCACAAGCTCTCAACCTGCTCTTCATCTGCCCCCAGGTAGAGCTTGATACATTCCAGTTGCTCTCCCACATAAAGAGCAACTCTGCCACCTTGCCTTGCTGGCCTATCTTTCCTCAAAAGGACATAGCCATCCATGACAGCATTCCAGTCATTTGAGCTGTCCCACCACATCTCAGTGATTGCAATGAGATCATAGCCGTGCGACTGCACACAGATCTCCAGTTCTTCCTGTTTATTCCCCATGCTGCGTGCATTGGTGTATAAGCATTTCAGAGAGGGAGTTCAGCATGTAGTTTTCACGCTTGGGGGTGGTAGGCCTTCTGGTTCTCAAAAATACTAGTACCCTGCCCCTCAAGTGCTGAGCTACTACTCTTAGATGCCTCTCTAGCAAGCCCAGTTACATCCCCATCCCCCTTCAGATCTACTTTAAAACCTCTCTCAATGAGCCCTGCTAACTCTTGTCCTAGAACCCTTTTCCTGTCCATTGCCAGCAGGCCTAGTGTCTTGTAAATTGTTAAAGAACCCCAAGTCCTGCCAGTAGCACCAGGCTTGGAGCCAGGCATTGATCTACTGGCTCTTTCTGTTTACCCCCTCATCATTCCCCACAACTGGAAGGATAGAGGAGAACATGACTTGTGCTCCCAATCCCTTGATCAGTCATTCTAAGGCCCTGAAATCTTTCTTCATTGCCCTTGGTCTTGTTCTCACTACTTCATCACTGCCTACTTGAAAGATCAAAAGGGGCTAATAATCTGAGGGCCGTACTAGGGAAGGAAGCTTCTTTACATCATTAATCTCGCCCCCAGGGAGGCAGCAGACTTCCCTATGTAGCGGGTCCAGTCTGCATATTGGGCCTTCCGCTCCCTTCAGAAGCAAGTCACCCATGACAATGACCCATCTTTTACTCTTTACTGAGGGGGTTTTGATGCGGCGAGTGGTCCAACTAGACCTCGACAACACCTCCAAGCTGGAAGAACTATCATTCTCACCATTGTCCAGTTCCCCTTGCAGAGCACTGTACCTGTTATGTAACAGCACCTGGGAAGGTGGGGTGTCACTGGGCAGACACACCTGCAGCACCTGTTGCACCAGGCAGGAACTTCTTGCCATTGACCCCTGTCCTCCAAGCCGCCACATTCAGTCAGGCAGAGAGAGGACAGGGAATTCTCTGAAGCAAGGGTGCTGTCTGCCTGCTGGGTTTCTATCATGGGAGGCTGGGTGCAACTCCAAACGTCTCTCTCTCGCATTCTCTGATGGCCCTCAACCTGCTTGCCTCCTCCCTGAGCTCCATCACTAAGCAGAGTAGCTCTTCTACCTGGACATACCTCCCACAGGCACGCTCACCGCTGCCATCTGACACTGGTGTAAGAGCAGGGGACACCCTACAGCCCGACGCCTGGGTGACAGCATGTCCCTACGAGAGCTCCATCAGAGCTGGTGGGTGCAGAGCTCTTCCACCGAGTAGTTACCATTGCTTCCTGGCCGAGTTGGCAGGCTTTCAGCACCCTCCCCGCACTAACTGCCGCATCGCACCCTGGCTGACATGCTACGCTCTGTGCTCCCTGGGCAGCCTTTTATGAGAGTGGGGGTGGCCGCTGGTGGTGCTGGCTCTGCCCACACTGCCTCAGCAGCCCTCCCACAAGCTGCCGGTCCCCCGCACAGGCTAGCCGCTTTCCCGGCTTTGAAAAGCCCCAAAAAGAGCCCTTTTTATTTATTTATACTTGTGTTCAGTGTTACTCCATCCTAGGTGCAAAATCTAGCATTTGAACTTGTTAAATTTCATCCCATTAATCATTGCCCAATGCTCCAATCTATCTAGATTCCTCTTCAAGGCCTCTTGTCCCTCAAGAAAGTCAACAGCACCTCCCATTTTAGTATCATCAGCAAACTTGCTAATGGTGCATTCAATTCCTGCATCCAGATCATTGATAAAATTATTGAACAGAACTGGCCCTAAAAAAAAGCATACTCCCATTCCCAATATGAGGCTTGCACACCTTGCCACCCCTTTCTACCAACATGAGGATTGCCTTTTCAGGAATGCCCAGGGACAAATAGTCTTTCTGTGCTTCAAGGTGCTTTGGGTCAGGGCCCATTTGCACAGGCTTAGGGGGATTTTTAACTACCCAGATATGAGGGCACCTGTAAAGCAAGCGCCTATTGACAATAGATGGGCTCTGAGTGGATCAGGACCCTTTTTGACTAGTGGGTGCCACTGGGCCTCAGTGGGACATCCCCATAGGTCTTCCTTTACCATAGGGGCTAAATGCACATCTAAAGTGCAATTGATAACCAACCTATCTATGTTGAGTAGGAAAAAGAGAAAGCCTTGATGCTGTGTAAGCACTGCTCAGCAGTAGCCAAAACACTGGTGTGTTATCAACTCTGTTTTAGTCACAGATCCAAATCACAGCACCATGTGGCTTGCTATGTAGAAAATTAACTCCATCCCAGCCAGATCCAGTACACCTGTTAAATTTTAGGAACTTGGGTATAGTTCTTCAGAAATTATGGGTTTTTTTGCAGAAATCCACATGACAACTTTAAATAGGCTGTGACATTGCTTATTTTCCCCATCTTAAAGAATGCAGTCTTTACAGTTTCCTTGAAGAATTCACTGCTAACCTTTGCCTTTCTTGCTAGCTTTCTTTGTCCCTTTGACACAGAGTCCTTTTCTTACCATATCATAGTCACAAAGGAACTGAAGGCAGTTAGATTCAGTCTGTCACCTCCAACTGTAGGAAGATGGAAACACGGGGATGCATGTGTTACCAAGAGTGAAACTGATGCTACAGTGTAACTTGAAGTGGACATTTATTTTTAGATAAGAAAAAAGTTTGCTTTAGTGATGGCACCTCCTAAATTTCACCACAACAAACAGTATCGTAATTCTCCATTTTCCTTAAAATTATTTTGACCATTCAGATTTTAGAATGCTTTTTACTGTAAGAATGGAGGAATGTTGAATTTTTATGAACATTTCTAATGTAGGGCATGATTGATTGGGAGAGAATGGCAGAATATTTTTATGATGAGCCACAATTCAATATTTTGCTTACGTATCAGAAATAGTTGCATTTTTTAAATGTGAAAGATGTTGAGTTGGTAGCTTTTGCAAGTATATGCAAATCTGTTTTGAGTATTGCTTTAAAATTTAGGTTAACAGGAGTGATTTAGAGGAAATATTTCCATGTATTATGCCTTCCTGTGATTCAAAATGTAGAGAAGGAATATTAATTCATTTTGGAGACAATTGTCATCTAAGAAAAGCCACCCTCAAATCTAAAACAAGATGTTGAATAGGAAGTTTGAATTATTGAACACAAACTTAGCAAGGGAGAAGTATTTTTTAAAAGAAAAAACATTCCAGAGATCTCAAGATCATAAGATAATTCAGGTTGGAAGGAGCCTCAAGAGGTCTCTAACTTCCTTCTCAAAGCAGGATCAGCTATGATGTCAAACCAGGTTGCTCAGGGCTTTATTCAGTCTAGTCTTGAAAACCTCCAAGAATGGAGACTGCACAACCTCTCTGGATTTCTGCTCCACTGACTGTCCTTATGGTTTTGCCATTATATTTATTGTAATGCATTTAATATGTGTATGACATTTGGTGAACTGCAGAAATGGACTTCATGACCTTCTCCAAAACAAAACTGTCCAGAGGTCAATTTATATGAACTTCAGGTATGAACCTCTGATTATTGATAATGTTTTTAAAACTGCTCTTTGGGGTGTTTTGGTTTTGATGTTGTGGGGTTTTTTTGTGGCAAAGGTTCTTTTGTCGGTGTCGTCCCCCCCACTAAAATGGGTTAAACAAAATTTGCTTTATATTGGCAAAAACAGTTAGATCTTTCAGGTGGTGTCTACATTATCTAATAAAAATTCTTTATTTCAGTTAGAAATTTTCGGGGTCAATTTTTATTTTTTTTTAAACCTAAGTAATCTGATAGTTATGTTTAAATTTTGAAGATAGTAAGTAGGTATGACTCCCCATAGTAATCTTATTTCACTACCCTCTGGAAGATTCTGCCTAAATGTTCATTGATGGCTTCATTGATGTGTTAATAGCTTATACATGTGGCAAATCAACTATGACAGTACGCAGAAAACAAGCTTTTCTGAGCCCTGATGTTTCTTATGATTCATCCAGGTATAATTCTGAGTAACCTGAGTTACCCCAGTCATTCATCTCAATTAATGGTAAAAGTACAAGATAAACTTCCTGGAATTTATAAACTTGTGTAAAGAATATGCTTCAATGGGAATTACTTGATTTCAGGTATTTGGGTTTGTAAAATCAGTCCTTTAGTGTTAGTGTTAGCTATTAGTTCTTTTCAATAAAAACTGTGATTTATCTTAGAGAGACTTATCTTAGGTGATTAATTATTTGTTAACTACTTAAGAAAAAACATTGGCAGGCAGTAAAGGGAGGCAGAACACTTACAGCTGTTCCATTCACTGATTCTTTCTCTCTTCAATATTATGTTTAAGAGGGCTTGAATATTTGATCCAAAATAATACAACTTTTTATTGATCTTTATTGCTTTTGACAAAGTTGTCATTGAGTGGCTGGCACAAGGACAGGAAATAAGGGCATGTTTACACTGTGTACAGTAATGGTGTAGAGTCAATAAAACTTGTGATGAGGAAAATATTTTTTTTACTGTATTTTTTGATGTGCATATCTGTTATGTGCTATTTCTTTACTCATTTCTCAGTCAAATCCTCGTGGAAAAGTCTTAAAAAAAGTCATCATTATTTCATTTTTTGGGAAACCAAGATAAATTAGAGAACATTATCAAAGAGAAAATCAAAACTGAACAAAGACCCCCCCAAAAATAATTTCAGCAGTAGATATATAAGCATATATTACTAATTCTCATTTTTTCTGTATCTGCATTGCAATTAAAGGTTGTCATTGTAGTGTTTCTAAAACCTATCCAAACCGGACTAAATGCAGCTTAAATACAAATATCAGCAAACCTGTGATGCTATAAGCACAGATCAAGTCTGCCCAAGACTGTAGGACTCTCATGACTCTGATCATACTTCATTATTTTCAGTTCAGAGTGATCATTCCTGTTTCTCTGATACCCCAGAGAACTTGCCATCTCAGTTTACAGCATCTCTGAAATTCATCTATTCTTCTTTTCTTTGGGAAGTATTTCTTTCATGGTGAAAGTAATTAGAGTATTTTTATTTTTCTCTCTGTTTAGTAACAAGGTGAGCATAATCCAGGCTTTGGGATATCAATTGTTGTCAATCACAGGCCTTGTGGCCTGTCCTCCCCTCCTGGATGGCCCTCTTATAATAGAGGAGGCCATCCCTCACATCAAGGTCTGGTATGGCATATGTCTCCACCACTCAACGCCTACTGGGTTGCAGCCAGCAGCGGAGCTCGAGGTTCTTCTTGGTGGCAAACACAGAGACCAACCCAGGCTTGCCCTCGATGATGGTAGGAGATGACTGGTCAGCCCTAGTCCCTTCACCTTCTTTATCCAGTAACAAACTCCTACTATGGCAAAACACACACAGGTTATATCAATACAACAGGTTAGTCAATATAAGTAGCAAAGCACACACAGATTACATCAATACAACAGGTTATGCAATATAACAAAATACAAAATAAAAGGTGCATTAAACTCTTGCCATTACAACCTATGGTGTTTGAGATAAACTTGGTTCACATACCTTTTATAAGGAGGACAAGGTTGTGACACATGGGGCCAACATGTGCCACAAGCTGTCTCACTCTCTTCATTAATGTCCATTCACCTGCATTATTTCTATTTCATAGCCAAATACTCGTGACCGTGTTCCTCCAAAAAGGACTCTACAATTTACAATTCCCTTTTTTTCCCTCCTTTTTTTTTTTGTGAACTATCCATATCTCCTTTACAGCTTTCTTTATCATGTGGTTAAGCATTTTCAAAATACAGGGTACAAGCGATAGTACAACCAATATTACTACCAGTACAACAAATCCATACATCATAAGATCTTTCAACCATTCAGTAACACCTCAATCTGCCAGCCATCCATCAAGGCCTATGTTGGAAACAGATAATGTGTATTAAACTATCAATAAAGAAAAGCTCGGGAACGCCCCGATATTGCGGTTGGAAAGAGGAAGTATTAACAGAAAAACACCCATGTGAAATTGCTAAGCGTTGCAAAATGTAAGCTTTGCCATTGCCAAATATGTACTGAGCAAATGTTATACAAATTTTACCATATATGGGCGCAGAGTACAACGCGGATGAAGAACAGAAGTACGCGAATACGGAAGAAGAGGAGTATAAAGGACTGATGATTGGGCTTAAGCGTGTGGCAGTAGTGGAGCGCAGACTCCCCTGTCACCCAGCGCTGCTCTTGCTCGCTTTCTACTTGCTATGAATCAATAAAACATTGAATATTACTCAGCCGATTTACGAGTAATTTTTAACAATTTGGTGCCGTGACTCGGATGGGAAATTAGTGCTCTACCATGCCCTGGGGAGGCGCCCCGAGTGTTCCTCGGCCCCCGGGGTTAGTGGATCACTTTCGCCCACTCTGACGAACCTAAATTTTAGGAAGCGAGCAACTGAGACCGGTAATGATCCCTTAATATTTGGTGCACTAAAGTCCGGACGAAGACGCAGGACCGCGTGAGTATAGAGGTTTTCCGTTCGGGCGGGATCGGGATTCCTGGAATATAACGACTGAGAGGTTCGATATACTGAACCAAGCGAGTGTGGACCCTTTAGTACTACGTTTCCCAACTCCCGCGAGGGACTGGGCTAGGAACAAGGGGAGCGAAAGTGAGTGTGTGTGGTGGTATTCCAGAAGATGGGGGCAGAGGGAAGCAAGCCTTTGAACCCCATGGGGAAAATCCCCAAGAATACCCCTCTCGCATTTATGTTAGGTAATTGGAATCATTTTCCTGGAACAGCAGGAAAAACTAAGGAAAAAATGATAGAATATTGTACCAAGAAATGGGGAGGGAAGAAAATAAAGAAAGGAATAACATGGCCTGTTTACGGGTCGGATGAGGATTGGGTAAGACAACAATTGAATTTCTGGGTGAATAGTAAGAGCCCACCTAATCCAGAGGAAAGTGCTTATGCAGCAATTTGGGTAGAAAAGCCTCAGGCTTTCTTATTTTCTTTGAAAGAAAAGAAGGAGAGAGAAGAAAAAGAGGAGGAACTTTTATTAAATCCACCCCCATATGTTCCTCCAGCACCGGCACCAGTACCACCACCCCCGATAGTGCCAGATGCGCCTACCATTACGAACCGCATAACCCCTCCAGTTAGGAGGAGAACCAGGAGCCAAAAAGATCAGGCTCAAATGTATCCCCTAAGAGAAGTTCCTATGGGAGGACCTCAACCTGGAATAGGATATGTATCTGTACCCCTTAATTCAGGGGATTTAAGAGAATTTAAAAGGACTGAGATGGGAAATTTATTAGATGACCCATTGGGGGTAGCCGAAAGGTTAGATCAATTTTTGGGACCTAGCTTATATACATGGACAGAAATGAGCTCTATATTAAGTCAGCTGTTTACCGCTGAAGAAAGAGATATGATTAGACGGGCCGGAATGAGATTATGGGATGCCCGACATGCTCAGGGGCCACAAGCCGACACCAAATGGCCTCTCCAGAACCCAAATTGGGACAATCAGAATCCGGAACACAGAGTCCATATGGGAGATTTAAGAACTATAGTCATCCAAGGCATTCGAGAGGCAGTACCCCGTGGACAAAACATTAGTAAAGCTTTCAATGAAAGACAGAAAAAAGATGAAAGTCCCACTGAATGGTTAGAAAGGTTGAGGAAAGTTCTGCAGTTGTATTCCGGAGCAGACCCAAACAGCCCATTGGGACAGGCTGTATTAAAAACTCATTTTGTGGCCAAATCTTGGGAGGATATTAGGAGGAAGCTTGAAAAATTGGAAGATTGGCAGGATAGAGGTTTGGACGAGTTGCTGAGAGAGGCTCAGAAAGTGTATGTGAGGAGAGAGGAAGAGAATACTAAACGACAGGTAAAAATGATGGTTGCAGCAGTCAGAGAAGACAGGAGGGGACGTCCCGGAGGATTAAGAGATAGTAAAAGGCGGCCAGAGAATGTAGAACGAAAGGAACAGGGAAGTTGTTTTTACTGTGGAAAAAGGGGACATATCAAGAGAAACTGCCGAGAACGAATTCGAGATGAGGAATTGATAAAGGCAGAATAGGAGAGTCAGGGGCTCTATATATTGGGGGATCGGAGTCACCAAGAGCCCTTGATAAAACTACGAATAGGTCCCCTAAGGCAAGAGTTCACCTTTTTAGTAGACACAGGGGCAGAACGATCGACAATTAGGACTTTACCGGAAGGATGTAAACTTTCAAATGAAAAGGTTCAAGTTATTGGAGCAAAAGGAGAACCTTTCAAGGTAAACAAGATTAAAAACGTAGAATTTGAATCTGAAAACAAATTTGGAGTGGGTGAACTCTTGTTGGTTCCCGAAGCAGATTTTAATTTACTTGGACGGGATCTAATAATGGAGTTACAACTAGAAATTAAAGTAGAAAACCAAAGATTGGTCATCAAAGCTTACCCCCTGACAATAAAAGATAAACAAAAAATCAATCCCGAAGCCTGGTACTCCCCAGACTCGATAAGTAAACTTGAAATTGCCCCGATCAAAGTTCAGATCCAGGAACCCCAGATTCCCGTACGAGTAAAGCAATACCCCATTTCTATTGAAGGAAGAAAAGGGTTGAAACCAGAAATAGATAGATTACTAACTCAGGGGATTCTAGAACCCTGTATGTCTCCGTTCAACACCCCTATTTTACCTGTAAAGAAATCAAATGGTAAATATCGATTGGTTCATGATTTGAGAGAAATCAATAAGAGAACAATTACCCGGTTCCCGGTAGTGGCAAACCCATATACCTTATTAAGCCGATTAGGACCACACAATAATTGGTATAGTGTTATAGATCTGAAAGATGCCTTCTGGGCATGCCCTTTAGCTGAGGAATGCAGAAATTACTTTGCCTTTGAATGGGAAGATCCAGATACTGGACGGAGACAACAACTTAGATGGACAGTACTTCCCCAAGGCTTTACTGAATCACCAAATTTATTTGGACAAGCTTTGGAGGAATTATTAATGGAATATCAAGTATCGTCAGGTAATATATTATTGCAATACGTGGATGATCTATTAATAGCAGGAAGCGAAAAGGAAAAAGTTAGGAAAGAAAGCATAAAATTGCTTAACTTTTTAGCATCAAAAGCGCTGCGAGTGTCAGAAGAAAAGCTCCAATTTGTAGAAGAAAAAGTTAAATATTTAGGCCATTATTTAATTAAAGGACAAAAAGTAATAGACCCGGAGCGAATTAAAGG
Source organism: Hemiprocne comata (assembly GCA_020745705.1). NCBI lineage: Eukaryota > Metazoa > Chordata > Aves > Apodiformes > Apodidae > Hemiprocne > Hemiprocne comata. Next base: position 621,549 of record CM036615.1, on the reverse strand, counting down.
AATATTGAAACTGACAATGCCTGGAAATAAAAGACAAATAAGACAGGCTTTAGGGTTATTTGGTTATTGCAGGCAATGGATAGAAAATTACAGTGCAAAAGTAAAATTTTTATATGAACAATTAACCAAAAATAATTTGCCAAAATGGACTTTACAGGATAGAAAGAATTTTGAGGATTTAAAGAAGGATTTAAGCCAGGCACCAGTTCTTAGTTTACCAGACGTGAAAAGACCTTTCCAGTTATTTGTGAATACAGACAAAGGAACAGCCTTTGGAGTTCTGACCCAAGAATGGGCAGGGAAAAGGAAGCCAGTGGCGTATTTATCAAAATTATTAGACCCTGTAAGTAGAGGATGGCCAACATGTATACAAATTATCGTAGCAGCAGCATCATTATTGGAAGAAGCAAACCGCATCACTTTTAATGGAGAAATAGTTTTATATGCACCCCATAACATTAGGGGGGTATTGCAGCAAAAGGCAGAAAAATGGCTTACAGATAGTCGATTATTAAAATATGAAGGAATTTTAATTGAATCACCTAAGTTATTACTTAAGACTATAGGAGCAACTAACCCGGCTGAGTTCTTATATCAGGGAGAGGACGGCATAGGAACACTACATGATTGCTTACAAACAATAGAATATCAAAGTAAAATAAGGCCCGATTTAGAAGAAGAAGAATTAGAAAAAGGGGATATCTTGTTTATAGATGGGTCGTCTAGAATAGTAGAAGGGAAACGACTATCTGGATATGCTATTGTCAAATTGGAAAATGGAGAATTTAAAGTTATAAATTCAGGACCTTTAAATGCCAGCTGGTCAGCCCAGGCATGTGAGTTATATGCTCTTTGGAAAGCTTTAGAATTATTAAAAGGGAAAATAGGCACAATATATACCGACTCAAAATATGCATATGGGATAGTACATACATTTGGGAAAATTTGGGAAGAACGAGGTTTCATAAATTCACAAGGAAAAGGTTTAGTTCATGAAGAACTCGTAAAAAGGGTCTTAAAGTCCTTAAGAGGTCCACTCGAAATAGCAGTGGTCCATGTTAGAGGTCACCAAAAAGGTACAAATTATCGGATTAGAGGGAACAATGTAGCTGATGAAGAAGCCAGAAAAAGTGCTGGTAATTCTACCACCCTTTTGATGGTGGAAGAGACCTCAGACGCTGTAGATGAGGAAAATTTTAGCTTTAGTAGAAAGGAAAAAGAGAAATTGTGTCTTATGGGAGTCAAAGAACAGGATAAAAAACAGGTGTTACCTGACGGCAGAGAAGTTCTACCCCAAGGAATAGCCAGAAAAATAATGACGAAAATACATCAAAGAACCCATTGGGGAACTCAAGCTTTAGTTGATCATTTTGAACAGTTATACTCTTGTATTGGGGTATATAACGTGGCAAAGACAATAACACAAGCTTGTGAAACGTGCCAAAAAGTAAATCGGAGCAGAAATAGGCAAAGACAACCGGGAGGGCGACCTCTAGCAATCAGGCCTTTTTCAAACATACAAATTGACTTCACTGAACTTCCCAAGGTAGGGAGGTACAGGTATCTCTTGGTAATAGTGGATCATTTAACTCATTATGTGGAGGCCTTTCCCACGGGAAGAGCTACTGCCAATCAGGTAACAAAAATACTGCTTGAACACATAATACCTCGATATGGTGTGGTTGAAGTTATAGACTCTGATCGCGGACCACATTTCACCTCAAAAATCATAGAAGAATTATCAGAATGTTTAGGAATAAGGTGGGACTACCATACGCCATGGCATCCACAGAGTTCAGGAAGAGTCGAGAGACTAAATGGGGAAATTAAAACGGTATTAACCAAATTAATGATTGAAACAAAGTTATCTTGGTTAAGATGTTTACCTATGGCACTATTAATTTTAAGAACGAGACCTAGGTCGGATTTGGGAATCTCTGCGTATGAAATGGTGTATGGTATGCCCTATAATATCGAAAAACCACAAGAAAATATTTTGATACAAGACCAGACCATAGAAGTATATATTTCACAATTGTCAAAACACAGGGAAGAATTGTGGAAGAGAGGGTTGATAGTACAAAGACCCCCATTGGACTTGAAAATACATAATATAAAACCTGGAGATTGGATTCTAATCCGGATATGGAAAGAAGAAACTTTAAAACCTAAATGGGAAGGACCTTTTCTTGTTTTGCTCACCACAGAAACCGCTGTAAGAACAACGGAGCGTGGTTGGACACATGCAAGCCAAATAAAAGGACCTGTGCCCCCACCTCAGTGGAAGGTCATCAGCCCTCCAGGTGAAACCAAACTGATACTGAAGCGATAAGCTCCGAATGATTTGGATTTGGTTTGCGAATTTACCTCTTTATGTACAGTGTGTTTTAGGAATTATAATAGCATTGGTGATATCATTAATTGTATATTATTTGTGGAAAATTGTTAAATGTGGAAAGGGAATTTGTTTCCATGAATAGAGACCAATCACATGTAGAAGGAGTAGAATTAATAGATGTTAAAAGATTAGATGATAAAGTATCCTTGATTTTCACACCTATTTTAGAAAATTTACCCTTACCCCGGGTAATAAAATCTCAAATACCCAAACCTCCCTATAATTGGGAAAAAGTAAGAAGTCTGATTAATTATTTTAGAGACCTATTAGGTCAAGGGCCGGCTCATGAACCCTGTACTGTTTGTTATAGCAAAAAGTGTAATGCAATAATAACTTTTTGTTGTGGGGGATGTTTACTAGTGGTGCAGGAGTGGAGATGCGATCTTTTAAACTGGTGGTGTAGCAGATGCGACAGAAAGTTTCAACACCAGCTACTTTATCAATCAGAATTGGAAGAGGCAACAGAGCAGAAGCTATTTGAGTCAGCAGAACAATACCAATTGGCTAAATTGCATGTGAATCTCTGCCAGTGGGTTTCAGCAATCAACGCCCATTTGAAATCTAATATCATATGTATCGGACGATGCATGGAACCAACAGAAGTTGAAGGTTGAGACCCCTTTGGGTAGTACCCGCTGCCGAGAAGAGAATTAACCTCGTAGCTGGTTGCAACCCAGTTGACGAGCGAGGCAGGGAGAATAACCCTATAAAAGGGAGAGAGAGACCTGAAACCTGTTGGATACCAGGATGTTGACTATTTTAATAGCCAGCATTTCTATATTTTGGGCGAGAGCTGGAAATCCACATGAACCTATGATTTGGAACTTAATTAATATGGAAAATCCTGACATTCCACTCAAAACAAACTCAAACTGGACAAATGTAAATTTTACCGTATCCCTGACACAGCTAATTACAGGACCTTATATAAATGCCTTAGATCGCAATAGAGCCTTTTATATCTGTCCCGCATCAGGACCAGCATACTGTAAGCATCCTTACCATTATTACTGTGCATATTGGGGTTGTGAGACTTGGGCCTCGGATTGGAAGATTCCAGAATCTAGCAAAGATAAATATCTCGATATAGAATGGTACCCTCCCAACTGTCCACGACCAACAATAGGTTTTGATGGTGAAGTGTATGGACGCCTGGACGGTAAAGGTTACTGTGAGGGAATAAATATTAAGGTCCTCAAGACTGAGGAGGATGCGTGGCTGGTAGGGAGAACATGGGGAATAAGATTTTGGGATACGGGATCAGACAGAGGGAATATGTTTCGGATAGTTAAAACAAGGATGCCGCATGACCCCGCCTCAATAGGTCCTAATGTTATAATAGCCCCTCCAAGAACACCCCAAAGGGATCAAGAATCGACCAAAACAGTGAAAGTTAACTCAACCATTCTGGAACGGAGAAATCTCACTGATCCACGAAATAGGTGAGAAATAGCGATAGCATCGCATGAAAACTTTCAAGACCCCTTGTGGGACATAATGGAGGCATCTTATTTAGCATTAAATAATACTAAGCCGAATTTAACTAAAGAATGTTGGCTGTGTTTTAATGTTAGACCACCTTACTATGAAGCAGTGGGACAATCAGACAGAATTAAATGGTCAAACGGAACAAATACCTCAGAATGTCTGTGGAGTGAGGATAAACAAAACACTCAGGGAATGACTTTACAACATGTTATGGGAAAAGGGCGATGTATTGGTACTGTCCCAAAACAATATCGAAGATTTTGCAATGAAACGATTCGTGAGACAAGAATAAAGCAAAAGAAAAATGAAACCTATAAATGGGCAATACCAACGGCAGGAGCAAAATGGGTATGCTCAGATATTGGGGTGACACCGTGCATATCGTTACAAGTATTTAATGTATCTCAATTTTGTGTTCAGGTAGTAATTATTCCACGTTTAATGTATCATTCGATGGAAGATGTCATGCACCGTTTTGAAGGGGGCCTCGGTAGACAAAAGAGAGAGCCATTCACCGCAATTTCTTTAGCTACTTTATTAATTGCAGGAGGCGTGGGAGCTGGAACGGGTATAGCCTCAATTATTAAGAGTGAACAAATGCAGGCCTTACAAGTGGCAGTAAATGAAGATCTAATGAGGATAGAGCAATCAATTAATCAATTGTCAACCTCGGTCAAATCTCTTTCGGAGGTAGCCTTGCAGAATAGAAGAGGCTTAGATTTGTTATTCCTCAAGGAAGGAGGATTGTGTGTAGCCCTTCAGGAAGAATGTTGCACATTCATAGATTATACTGGGATAGTCAAAGATTCAATGGCAGAACTTCGAAAGAGACTAGACCAACGCAAAAAGGATCTAGAGACTGGTACAACATGGTATGAAAATTGGTTTAGTGCAAAACCATGGCTAACTACTCTTTTGTCTGCCCTGGCCGGACCATTGATATTGGTTATATTAGGATTAATATTTGGACCATGTATTATAAAATATGTGTTACGATTTATACAAGACAGATTTGATATTGCTAAATTAATGATTTTGACTTCTAGAGCTGAATACCAACAGGTACCACAAAAAATAACTGAGGCATATTGTACCTGTGGCACTGATAAGTATGCATATCTCGAATGTAACTGTAAACAACCTTGTGAATGTGATTGTGAAAATGAGTGGAGATGTGAAGCTTGTGGAGGGATTGTGGAATCAGAAAAGATAGTTTAATAACATAAGGATAAAAAGAAAAAGGGGGGAATTGTTGGAAACAGATAATGTGTATTAAACTATCAATAAAGAAAAGCTCGGGAACGCCCCGATATTGCGGTTGGAAAGAGGAAGTATTAACAGAAAAACACCCATGTGAAATTGCTAAGCGTTGCAAAATGTAAGCTTTGCCATTGCCAAATATGTACCGAGCAAATGTTATACAAATTTTACCATATATGGGCGCAGAGTACAACGCGGATGAAGAACAGAAGTACGCGAATACGGAAGAAGAGGAGTATAAAGGACTGATGATTGGGCTTAAGCGTGTGGCAGTAGTGGAGCGCAGACTCCCCTGTCACCCAGCGCTGCTCTTGCTCGCTTTCTACTTGCTATGAATCAATAAAACATTGAATATTACTCAGCCGACTTACGAGTAATTTTTAACAGCCTACACTCGAGTGAATTAATTGCTTTGTGAGATGTTAAAGATCCCGGGACTTCTTCTGTTATAGGCTCAAAATGGTCAGACAGGTTCAAGCAACACATACCCTCAAAAGCCTCACATCCATGTCCTTGTGCCAATAGTAAAAGTAAAAAAAAAAATCAACAGCTGTTCTACTCTGTAGCATGGCATATTACTAGGAAAGGAACCTAACAGATCCATCTCCTGTGGGTCAAAGTCAGTTACATTCAAAGCTGCAATCATATAAGCTACTCGTGAAACACTTGTTACCTCATCCAAAAGCTTATTTCGTTTCGTTCGTTTCTTCTTTTTTTAATTTTTTTTCTTTTCCTTTTTCTTTTTTTTCTTTTTCTCTTTTTCTTCTGTTTTTTTTTTATTTGTTTTCAGTTCTATCCTTAACACATCTAGCAAAGGAAGTAAAAGTACTCAAAGGGAGCCCCACCAAACAAATTCGAAAAGGGTCCCCTGTCGTCGTTACTAAGAAACAAAAGGAGTTCTGCTGGAAAAGGAAAAAAAAAAAAACCCAAACAAAAACAAACCGCAGCAGCGGCCAGACGCCATCAGCGCTCGAGAGGTGAAAAGAATGCGGCGGGGCCGGGGGCGAGCCGGGGGGGAAGGCGCTTCTCTGTAGCCTCCGGCTCGCGACAAGTCAAAAAGGGGGGGGGGGGGCTGGGCGGTGTTCCGCAGCCGCCGCTCCCTTTTCCAGGCTGGGGGTGCGGGGCTGCATATCCATATCGGCTGACAGTTATTACGTCTTTTCTGACCGCCCCCCCGGTCGGACATTCCTTTTTAATTTGATCCACTTTTCCACAACCAAAACACTTCAAACCCACTCTGCCTACCGTAAGCTGCTCAGCAAGGACCTCAGCCAGCATAGATACCTTAAGTGACTCTGAGCTCACATTCTGACACACCTTTAACAGCTCAGCAAGCGAGGTAGCAGAGCGCCTAATTGGGGTGATCGCCTCCTGGCAATTTGCATTTGAATTTCCAAAACCCAGCTGAATGACGTCCTCCTGGCAAACTACATTTACACTTCCAAAAGCCAGCTGAAAAAACAAACATGCCACATTCTCATTGTCTACCTGCCTTGAAAGAGCTGTCTGAAGCCAATTTATAAAAGAAACATAGGCCCCCTGTCTTGAACATATATACGTTAAAGCAGATTGATTAGAACCTTAGGCTACAAAAGTTACCGTACACACAGAAATCAACACCCACTCAAGCAACTGTCCCACCCCCCAGGCAGCAAAGTACACCTCCCCCCACCTCCTTCTCGGATCGTACGTATGTTCCTCCTGTCCCACCCCCCTCGCGCTAGAGTCACTCCCTGACTCCCCCCAGTCACCAGCAACGCAGGGCAAGGGTGGATACAAATCTCCTTGCGGTTCCGATGTTCGCGTCCACTCCCCGGTGCTGGCAGTGCACGGACCCGTCCGGGCTGTGTCAGGAGGAGGAGGGGGTGGAGGACGGGGTGGCGGCGGCTCCGTCCGGGCTCCGTTGGAAGGCAGGGGTGGGGCGGGTGGGTTCACCGCGGCGCTTTCCTCCGGGCGTTTAGAATTCTCCGTCGAATCAGAAATCAGGGCAAAAATGGTTGGGACTTTTGAAAAAGGTTTAGAATCTCCGGGCCATATGACGTGAGGAGATGTCAGCGCCAAGTCCATGCTGGCGGTGGCTTGGCTTTCTGCTCTCATGGCTTGCAAAGTTTGTATGACTAGCTCCCAGGCAGCAGCGAGTTCACTAGCTGTCCGGTCGTCTTTACTAATTGCTTTCCACAGTTTGTTCCCTACTGCGTTCCAAATCTCTACCTTAAATGCTAATACAGGGTCAGGAGCAAAACCCTGGTTCCGGCACCACTTCAACAACTTCTTCAAGGTGCCCTCCACACACTTTAGCTCTCTCACAGAGAGTATACGTAGCTACTCCCCGGCTGCTCACCTCTCCGGGCGAGCTACCGTTGCAACGTTTCCACTCCACACAGGCAGTCGTCCTGCCCCCTGAACCGGTCCAGCCGGCCAGCTTCCAGCCGGGTTCCCTCGTCGCCTCCGCAGTGCTCCTTCGTATATCACGTCGGGGTCACCAGTTGTCGGAGGCGGCGTATGGACTTCACACAACTCTCTAAGAGTTATAACCGAAGACCTTTATTGTTAAAAATGGCGGCAATTTATACCCCTCTGACTCCAGATGTTCCACCCCAGTACAGACCCCTTTGGTTACATACATACACAATTCATATATGATTGGCTACGTGTTTTGTCACTTGCTGTCTGTGTTACGATGACCCAAGGTGTTTCGCTTCCCAGCCGGTGCCTCTCAGTTCTTGCTACAACATTCTTTTCCCACTACTTCATGAGATAACTGTGAGATAGGACACCTGCTGTTTGCTGGTCCCGTGGGGTACCAGGCTGTGAGACATCCGCTTGTTTACTGATCTCACTGCTTCAGGGTACAATTTGGTCAGCAGTACCTGCAACACTGCTGTTTTAATTCAGGCATATTAATTTTCCATAAATTCCATATTAATTTTCCAAAAATCCCATGCTAATTTTCCATAAATCCCAACAATACAGTATGCTTCAGAATTTAAATAGATGCTTACAAATAGCCAACAATTAATTTAATTTGTGTCTATTTTGACTTTTCCATATAGATATGCCTAAAGTTTAAGATATATTTCTATTTCTATATTTTGCATTATACAAAAAAACACGTGAGTGCACACATAAAAATATGTGTGCACGTGTGTATATATATATACACACATAAACACACACATTTTTGATTCAATATACTTTCAATTCAAAGTTTCCTGTTATTTAGAAGGAAAAATAGGCATACCTGTGTGTTGGTTTAAGATAAAATTGCTGTTGTGGTGTGTATTATATTAGAAGTATTCTTAGAAGAATCAAGCTGGACAATGAAACATTGTGTTGGGATATTCTTCATCTGTGCCACTATCTAGACTGTATACTGTTTTGGTTTTGTTACGTGTTAGAGCACTGCATTGAATTTTGTTTGTGAAGTCAATAAAACAGATGCCAGATAACTATATTACTTTGCTTAGGGTTTGTCAATTATAGAGGCTAAGACTGAGAAACAGAGTTCAATGTACTTTATTCTATTTTTATTTTTCAGAGGCCCAGAAGACGCAATAAATGACTGCAGAATCCTGTTTATAGAGGAAATGTACAAGATTGAAAAGCCAGGAGCTTATCCACTGACATTTGGAGATGGAGATTTCAAAAGTATGTTTTTTTTATTGTATGATTAAGACTGTTAGTGAAATACTTGAATGGCATTAAAAAAATTAAGGGATCAGAGCACGGGATTAATTTAATTAAGGTTTCTTTTGTGTATAATAAAACAATTGTTATTACACAGATTTTTGGTTTGAAAAGTTTTTACTATAATGTAACTATTACATGGCATACTGAGAATAAATTTTTGATGTAATATGTCAACACATTAGTGCTATGAATATACTCTCATAAGCAGGGAAATGGCTGATATTTTAGATGATCTGTATGGAGTCAGTTCATAGTCAGATAAGTTCCTAGGCAAGTATCTGAATCACAAAACTTACTGTAATTATTGACATCTCATTTGATTTCTTAACATATGGAAAAAACTGAAAGAGACAGTAGTGCTATCTTTATCTAAGAAGGAAAAATCATTAGCTGTGTAGAGCAAGAAAGTGTCAAGCTTGCTAGAAGTATATAAAAAAACAGATTTATTTGATTTTAGATTATTATTTGACCACTTATGTCCTTCTGAACACTAAATACACCATGTCTCCTCCCTGTCACCCCTAAAGGGCAGTTCTCTAAAAAGCATTGTATCATAAGTTTAAAAATATGTGAAAGTTAAAGAACAGGAGTTATAAAAAAAGTGTTTGTAAGGGGAACACTGAGAGGTTGATCTGTGACATTATTGATAGATATTACTGAATTTTAAAAGAAGCTAATTTATCACAGTTTAGTTTTCATTTATAATCCAAGGCGAATATTTGTGTCATTGTATGTAGGTGTTGTTAATACACAAGACTGAAGTGTACTATTAAAGAAATAATGTCATATTAAAACAATCAGTGTTTTTTAAAAAAGCAAATTCCATTTGCAAATGTGTTCATAAAAGTAGAAATGTCATTTTCAATAAATAAGGGCATTTTAAGCAATTTATTTTTTTCATTGTTTATTTATTTTTCTCAGATTAGCCAATGAAAACCCACCATCCATTCAATTTATGTTTCTCTTAGTCACTTTAAGGGTGACTCTCAACATTTCAAAATAATATTTTGGTGATAAACTGACAGTTTGAGAAATTTTTAAATTTAGAGATTTAGGCTTAGTGTGAAACCAAGTTATATCTGCTTTGCATTTTTGTACCATATATATAGTGAGTATATTTCTAGTTTATAAAACTGATCTTGGTGTGTATGTACATTTTCATGCTTTCTTTAATTACATACACCCCTACAGTGCTGTGGAATTAAGTTTAAAATTTTGTTTTATGTAAATGATTACTTTATCATTAACTTTTGGTTTAGGCTTCAGGCCTTATTTATTTTACATTCTATATTTTCCTGCACTGGCACCCTGTTTTATTGTATAAGAATCAAGTTTTCAGTTCCTACTAATTTTCAGTTACTTCTGTCACATCTTATTTCTTTAATTGTCTCCTTATTTTAACCTGTTTTCAAGCCTCTCACATAATTACTGTCTTTGTATAAATCTGCACCTATATGGTTTTTATGCAATCCTTGATCCCCTTTTAATTTTTTTTTCAATATTATTTTTTACAAGCAATCATAATGAAGTGTAACACAACAATATTAACTTACATTTTAACCTTAAAGATTTAATTGTTAATTTACTGCTGGCTATGTAACTTTATTCCTTTGTCTTCATCTACTTTTTTCCCCCAAGTCTAACTTCCTCACCACACTATTTACTTCATTTTTTCCTGCTGTTATTCTGCTCTTTTTTTTTTTTGTAAGCTGTCCTCAATTTGTTCTGTGAAGCACAATGCACTATAGTTTTCTTATTGCTTATGGCTCAACTGTTTTCTTTTTTCTCCTCTGTATTTGCCTCCCTAGTTGTTTTGGTTTGAGCAAGCTCTTTGCTGATTTTTTTTTCTTCCTTTCAGAGAACTTTTTAGCAGTGCCAGTGGACTGATAATAACCAAGGTCACTTCTGACTGTCTGCAGCCTCCCCCCGCTACGGGGGAGCAGATTAGACTGAAGGCAGGATCAGCAAACCAGACTATTCCCTTCTCACAATATTTTTCTCTGTTTGGCTTTCAGTATAGGCTAATATATCACGGCAGTCAAGCCTCTCGTTTTCCTTTTTTCTCACTTTTCTGCTTACTGTCACTTCTATCGCCCTCTCTTCGGATCTCTCTCTTTGTTTTTTTTCCATTTTCTTTACAGCCGACACCCGAGGACCCCGTCCATGCACCCGGACACTCCCCCCTTCAGCTGGGAGACCGTGAGAGTGGTCAGGGGAGGAGGGAGGGGGTCGGGTGTTGCACATCCCTTTGCAAATATATATTCCCTTGTCACCTTGCTCAAACCAAAACACTAGTCCTACTCTACATTTAAAAATTAGCCCTACATACAGCTCACTTAGTGTATTCATATGCTAAGAAAAATGGAACACTGGTATTTTAATAACAGAAACTAGAATTCAAAGATAATTAGTTGGCCTGAAATGCTCCATGAGTTTGTTATGGAGCAGGGTCAGAGAATGTGCTCAAAAGCTCCAGAACATATTTTAGATGTTTTCATACAAAACAGAACTGGTTATCAACATGTTACTTTAACTTCCATCAGAATCTAAATTTGTACTACAAACATTAGATAAGTTTCTTCCTACAATAGAAGGGAATATGAAAGAACCTACTGTCATGGTTTGGCTCTGGGTTGGCAGTCAAACCAATAACAATAATGCTCTCGATTCACCCCCCCCCTCCCCCAAGGTAGGGAAAGAGGGAGAAAAATGAGAAAGAGAGGCTTTCTGGGTTGAAAAGTGAAACAGATTGATTTTAATTATTAGTGATAAGGAATATATATATTTGTAAAGGTATGTGCAACACCCAATCCCCTCCCTCCTCCCTCAGCAACTCTCACAGCAACTCTTCTTCCTGGCGACTCCCAGCTGAAGGGGGGGAGTGTCTGGGCGCAGGGACGGGGTCCTCGGATGTCGGCTATGAAGAAAAAAAAATGGAAAAAAAAAGAGAGAGCCAAAGAGAGGGCGATAGAAGCGACATTAAGCAGAAAAGTGAGAGAAAAAAAAAAATGAAAGGCTTGACTTCCGTGATGTCTTAACCTATACTGAAAGCCAAATAGAGAAAATATTATGAGAAGGGAATATTCTGATTTGCTGATCCTGCCTTCAGTCTAATCTGTTCCCCTGTAGCAGGGGGAGGCTGCAGACAGTCAGAAGTGACCTTGGTTATTATCAGTCCACTGGCGCTGCTAAAAAAAAGTTCACTGAAAGGAAAAAAAATCAGCAAAGAGAAAGTTTGCTTCACCCTGGCTCAAACCAGGACACCTACACAACTTAATTTTACAGTAGTGGTAGGGGTGAACAGATTCATCTCTATCTGAACAACAGTGCAAATAAAATCAATGCAATTTGAGTTTTTAAACCAGTTTAAAACACCCCTGTCCCCCAATGGCCAGGGTAGCAGAGCAACAGGCTAGGTTGCAACCTAAACTGTAAATGACAATGACCCTTTCATAAATGCTAGGCTGAAGAACATAAGTTGGTATTGACAGTAGCTGCTTAGTCATGCAGTAATACATAAGTGTTATATAGGTATAAACTGTTCCTGTTGGCTTGATCTTTTTCAACCCAGACTTCACTGTAATAGCAAAGCTACTAGATCCACGGCATCTTCATGTGGACTCACATATATTCTTCTACCACTATGTTGTATTTATAAATCTGAAATCAGTTTTCTAATACTTGTGGCTTTTTATCTTTTTTGATAGGAAAGAGTGGCCCTGAATGCAAGCACTGCAGGGCTGACCCAGATAAGGAATGTCGCTTTTGCTCCTGTTACTTGTGTGGTGGAAAACAGGATGCTCACATGCAACTCCTTTGTGATGAATGTAATATGGCTTATCATATATACTGCCTGAACCCTCCCTTAAGCAAGATACCAGAAGATGAAGATTGGTAAATATACAAGGATGATTTTCTTATGTATATTACCATTCTACACAAGGTACCTCTTTGTTATTTGCAACTAGAGGAATTACTGAAGAGCTTTTATATTTCTGGTATGTTTTTCATCCTTTCACTGTATGTAAACATATTTACATTTTATGTTAAGATTCTATTTATAAATATAATTCATAAACTATTGACATTGAGCATTATTCATCATTACAGAATTTCAGAAATCAGCTTGTTCAGTTTATGACCTCTGTGACATTAACTGATGTTATTAGACTTAATTAACACCACCTACAGTGGTGCTTCCCCAACCTTTTGTTTGTTTTATTCAGACTTCATTGTTGCTTCTCCTTCAGTCTTTTTCTTTCCCCTCAATCTCAGTCCTTGTTGCTGCCTCCTTACCCTTCCCTTATCCTTATAGCTGCCTCATTCATTTTTTCTGCTGTGAGAAAACCACTACCTTACTCCTCCCCATTTCTAGTAACTCTAGCACCACTAGCAAGAAATCCAAACTAGTAGGCCTTGGTGGACTCAACTAACTCCATTCTGAGATGACTCTTCATGGAGTCAGCATCAGCCCCTTGAAGCTTATCATCTTGACCTCCATGACACATTTCACCTGTATCAGTTATGTGCAACTCATACCATTTGTACTTATAACCTTCTTGTAATATATATTAAATGCTAATCTTTTATAAGTGACTTAAAAATAGAACTTTATAATTAAGTTTTCCATTATGAATACATTGATAGATGTCTATGGACATGTTTTAAAGAAAAACTTTGAACTGCACTTTGTGATAGATTTTAGTGGAACTACACACTTCAAATAAAATATTTTAAGTACTTTAGAAGTTTTAACATTCTGTGGAAGTAAATAACTTAGTGTATTTATATTACATCAGCTACCTCATATTGAGGAAGTTTGTTTATAGTTCAGTATCTAATGCTCTACCTTTTTTTCTTGGGCTAATATATTTTGGTTTCCCCAGACTCCAGTTACATTTATACCTATGTGCAACTTTGATTATGACATTTCGTGAGGCTTTTTTCATTGTGTATATGTGCACACTGAGATGCTTCTACTGATTTAAAAGGAAATAGACATTTCCTTTTGAATAACCTGAACTAAAAAAAATTTTTCTCACATTTGCTCTGTTTGGAGAAACTGCAGAATTTGAACATGTCACGGCTTCACTCAGGATCGCCAATTAAACCACAAACAACAATTCTATCGAGCCCCTCCCCCTCCCACCCAGGTAGGGAAGGAGAGAGAGAAGTAGGAGAGAGACTTAGCTGGATTGAAACCTAAATTAGACATCTTTAATTATATGTACAATTACATACAAGTATGTTCAGGAATGTGCAAAAGCCTCTTGCCTCCCCCGAACCCTGTAAGGGTTGTGCCCCTTACCACAGAAAATATGTCTCCCATAAAACTATTTCACTATATAAGGGAGACTAAAGGGACGTTGCTCCTGTACGGTTGGCACCTGTGGAACCAGGAACCAGGCTTCTCGGGGAGGGGAACCTGCTTCCCTGGTGGCAGTCTGTTCTGAGACTCGAGATTGGCTGGGCCAGGACTGGCATGCAAATGACCAATGCCTTGCGGCACCTGAAACTGTGAGGTCGATCGCCCTAATCTAGATGGAAGCCCCCAAAAGGTGGGGGGGGAGCACTTCTGCCCCTGTTGAGTGAGAGGCAGATCACTGGTAGCCTAAGGGCATGCCACTCTGCTGGTGGATCCTCGCAGGATCCTGGGGAGCTGAGGACTGAAACCACACTGCTCCTCTAGAGACCACAGAGCATAAACCCCTGCCTGCTTCCAAAGAAAACAGGAAGAGGCCCAATCCGACTGGAGCTGCACCAGAGCGGAAGACCGACGCCGAGAGGAGCCGGGAAAAGCCGAGGTGCCGAGCCGACAGGAGCCGGGTGGAGCCGCAAGGATTGGAGCCGAGAGGAGCCGACCCCGAGGCGGGAAAAGCCGAGTTGCCGAGCCGAGCCGCCGTCAGACCAAGCCGGACCGGAAGGAGCCGAGCCCACCGCCGAGCGCCAGCACGGGCCGCCGCTAGCTGAGAGCTGCCGCCGCCGACCAAGCCTCGAGCACTGCCGTGCGCCGCCACTGGAGCCACGAGCGCTGCCACGCCGCTGCCGCCCACGTGGTACGTGTCGCTGCCTTCCAGCCCATCTGGCTGCTCAACGCCGATCACCAGCCGCTGGAGCTCGCCCAGGAGCCGCCGCTGTCGCCATGCACAACAGCCGGGAGTGTAAGAACCCCCTCTGCCAATTTTGCTTTTAATAATCTTCTCCTTATCTTTTGCACCCCTGTGGCTTGTATTATATTTGTATATTTAATTCTGTTTATAAAGCAACAAAACATAGAAACCTACATTCAGTGTCCCTCATTCCCTTTCTGAGCGAGAGTGTGTACTACCCGTGGGGGGGGGGGTTCAACAGGTATCAAGTAAAACCAAAAGGGGGAGGGGTTGACCGCTCAAACCCCTTTCTCTCCCCTTTGAACCCTTACACACCCCCAGCAACTCTCCCGGCACTCTCCTTAGCTGTAAGCAGTCCCGAAATCTCTCAGCCTGCAGGCAGAAGATAAGGCAGAGCAGACAGGGACTGGGTTATGAGGGTTATGAGGTTAGAGCCTAGGGGTCGACAGTGATGGATGGATGGAGTCCTCTCCGGATGCCGGGCATGGACGGAAGAGAAGGGAAGAAGAAGCAGGAAAGAAGTTGTCTTCTGTGATCTCTGACCTTCCTCTGAGCTTACGTAGATCTATGGAATGGAATCCCTTTGGTCAGTTCTGCTGTCTGTCTAGTCCAGCTCCCCTACGGGGGGTGTCATAGATACAATTCTCCTGCTCCGGTAGCCTCTGTAGCAGCAGAGCTAGGAAGCGACCTTGGAGTCTCAGCAGTAACATAAACATTCCAGTGTTATGAGTCCACTAGCTGGAACACTTGCTGCTAGTTAAAAGAGCTTACTGAAGGAAAAAAATCAGTAAAAGGAAAATTTGCTTTATTCTGGCTCAACCCAGGACAGAACACTATCTAGAAAATGTCTTCAGTACATATTGCAAATATGTATGAGTTGTTGGGAATATAGCAGTTATTGTATGTGTCCTTTCCATTTCTTGTATATGCAAAATGATCATGTACACCAGTATATATAATCATGTTCAGCAATCTTTGTTGGGCAGCATGTAAATCCCAGCTATCCCCAGGTTTTCTACTTCTGTGCACAGAATACTAATCTGACCCAACATCCATTCACTTCCTACTAATTGCTTATGGAAGTGAGCTGAAGATCTTAGTGCTTCCAAATCATGTGTTGCAAACCATTCTCTGCTGTAGCTCTTCAGAGTTGGTCACAGTCCTTAAACAGTGTTCTTTTGTGACTGTGTTTGATTTTTGGGTATAACAACTGAGAAATTTTTTTACTACATTCATCCACAATATTAAAGGGTATTATTATGTAGGATCTGTCCTCTGACAGTGCATGCATTCTTCTTCAGGTTCCCTACTCCTAAAGGACTCTATACCAGTACTCCAGCAGCAAAAAAATAATTTTATGTTCGAATATTAATAACAATAAGGTTACAAAAAAGAAAATATAGATGCTCCAAGTTTAATCTTTTAAAAAGGAACAACCCTCAAATTGTGTTTGAACAGGAAAGAATATAGCCTAAATGTCAATGTCCAGATGGAGTTTACCTAGCAGAAAATTATGGAAAGATTTTTCTTTACCTTTAAATTGAACAGGTATGATTTGGAAAAGATTGTTTTAGTGTATATTTTTCAATTTTTAGAAATTTAGAATACTTTTACATTAATTCTTGGTTTTGGTGTAATAAGCTGCTTTATGAGTACCAAGACCCCGAGTATTAAACTGAATTGTGACTTGTGACTGTGTTTTGCAAAAAGTATCTGTATGAATTCTAAGTTGCAAATAAAAACATTATTTGAAGTAGCTCCCATCTTCTTAGAGGGTTTAGAGCTGTATACACAGGCAGTTATTGTGAAATACCTGTACAGAGTGACTTGTTGCCCTATGATAACTAGTTCTCAAAGATAAAAAGTATATAGTAAAAGTAAGGCATTATTACTAGTAGAAGTCTATATATACTGTTATTCATATAGATGAGATTTCTTCCACTAGAGACTTTTGCACCAAACTCAGCCCATCTGTCACGGTTTGACTCAGGATCGGCAATTGAACCAGCGACAACAATTCTCTCGATCCTCTTCCCCTCCCACCCAGGTAGGGAAAGGAGAGAGATAACAAGAAGAAAGAGACTTTTCTGGATTGAAAAGTAAACTAGACAGCTTTAATAAACACTAATGATAAAAGAAAATATGTACAATTATATACAAATGTGTTCAGGAATATGCAAAACCCTATCACCTCCCCCCACCCCCAGCATGTTCCACAGCACTCTCCTTAGCTGTGAACAGTCCCAAAAGGTCCCAGAGCACTGCCGGAGATAACGGCAGAGCAGACAGGAGCTGAGGGTAGAGTTATGAGGGTCAGGAATGCACGAGCCTAGGGGTCGACAGTGATGGATGGATGGCATCCTCCCCGGATGCTGGCCATGGATGGAAGAGAAGGGAAGAAGAAGCAGGAAGGAAGTTGTCTTCTGTGATCTCCGACCTTCCTCTGAGCTTATGTAGATATATGGAATGGAATACCTTTGGTCAGTTTTGCTGTCTGTCTAGTCCACCCTCCCTATGGGCTGCTCCTGGCAGCATCTGTGGCTGCAGATTCACTGGGTAGAACAAACTGTCTCAGCAGTAACATAAACATTCCAGTGTTATCAGTCCACTAGCTGGAACACTTGCTGCTAGTTCAAAGAGAGCTTACTGAAGGAAAAAAATCAGTAAAAGGAAAATTGACTTCATCCTGGCTCAAACCAGGACACCATGGAAGCCAGAAGGAATGGCAGCTGCCTTTGCCTTGGCATTCCCGGACTGGGAAAAAAGTAGTGCTGTTAGAAGCAATAAAAGGATCTGTGTTCTCCCTTCCTCCCTTTACCTTAGCCACTGTTTCCTACAATCTCCAATCCTATTTCTACTGTAATGGTTTTATGGTGGCTGGACTGAGTCTCATTGCCATATGAGGCAAAGAAATATATGGAAATGGAGTTTAATACTCTTCCCATTTGTTGGGTACTGAGTCACTAAGTGGAGTCACATTCCCGATGCCTTAGGAATGGTCAGGTAGGAAAGGGATGCATGTGTAAATGTATGCATGTTTTGTGGTACCCCAAGTCTGTTTCCTATCCACCTGTCTGAAGTGAGATTTGGTGAAGCAAAAGAAGGTGATGAGTGGGCAGGATGTGGAAATTAAACATGAGCTTTAGTCAGCAGCATACTCTAATATCATTTATCCTCTCCCCTATGTGATATGAACAAGCAAGAAAAGGAAGAGAAAATGAGGAGGGAATATAGGAAATGTGGCAACCCCTCGTACATTGCATGAGAAGAGAGAGATCGCAGAATCATAGAAGGATAGAATGGTTTGGGTTGGAAGGGATCTTAAGGATCCTCTAGTTCCAACCTTCCTGCCCTGGGCAGAGACACCTTCCACTAGACCGGGTTGCTCAAAGCCCCATCCAACCTGGCCTTGAACACTTCCAAGGAGGGGACACTCACAACTTCCCTGGGCAACCTGTGCCAGTGTCTCACCAAACACACACTAAAGAATTTCTTCCTAACGTCTAGCATAATTTTCCCCTCTTTTAGTTTAAAACCATTACCCCTTGTCCCCTCACCACATGTCCTTGTCCTCTCACCACATGCCCTTGTAAAAAGTCCCTCCCCAGCTTTCTTGCAGGCCCCCTTCAGGTACTGAAAGACCGCTATGAAGTCTCCCCAGAGCCTTCTCTTCTCATGGCTGAACAACCCCAACGCTCTCAGCCTGTCTTCATAGGAGAAGTGCTCCAGCCCCCAATCATCTTCATGGCCCTCCTCTGGACTCGCTCCAGCAGGTCCATGTCCTTCCTGTGTTCGGGGCTCCAGAATTGGACACAGTACTCCAGGTTGGGTCTCACAAGAGCAGAGGGGAAGAATCACCTCCCTTGACCTGCTGGCCATGCTTCTTTTGATGCAGCCCAGGACACGGTTGGCTTTCTGGGCTGCAAGCGCACATTGCTGGCTCTTTCTGAATTTCTCATTGACCAACACCCCCAAGTCCTTATCCTGAGTGCTCTTCTCAATCCATTCTCTGCCCAGCCTGTAATTGTGCTTGGGATTGCCCCAACCCAGGTGCAGGACCTTGCACTTGGCCTTGTTGAACTTCATGAGATTGGCATAAGCCCACTTCTCAAGCCTTTCAAGGTCCCTCTGGATGGCATCCCTTCCCTCCAGTGTGTCAACCTCACCACACAGCTTGGTGTCATAGGCAAACTTGCTGAGGGTGCACTCAATCCCACTGTCCACGTTGCCGACAATGATGTTAAACAGCACCGGTCCCAGTATTGACTCCTGAGGAACCACACTCGTCACTGGACTCCATTTGGACATCGAGCTGTTGACCACAAGTCTTTGTGACCATCCAAGCAATTCCTTATCCACCGAGTGGTCCATCCATCAAATCTATAACTTTCCAGTTTAGAGACAAGGATGTCATGTGGGACAGTGTCAAATTGTTTGCACAGGTCGAGGTGGATGACATCAGTTGCTCTTCCCTTATTCACCGATGCTGTAACCCTGTGAGAGACAGACTCTATAATGGCCTTTATTCCAGCGACATTCACTGACCAGTCCTGGTAATGTGCCTCCCGGCACTCGTGAGAAGAGGACAGAGGTACCAGGCGCATGCGCACAGGACCACAGACTACAGCTCCCAGGAGGCACAGCGGGGCTGGAACCGGAAGGGGAGCAATAAGGCGCGCGCTCTGTGAATCCCATACGGATACAGCCGCCGCTGTGAGTGTACCGCTGCGGAGGCTGCCGTGAAGTTATACGGCGCTTTTTCCTGTGGTTGTTGGCGTGTGGGCGTACTGAACAGACTGTCTCAAGGGAAAGGACGTGGATCCCGATCAGGAATTGGCTTTGGCCGTACCCCGGTGGTGAGAATTGCGAACTACATTCCGAGGCTTCTTACTAACATTCCTACATAATATTCACACATACCAGACACTCACTTCTCTTTTCCAATATTCTTCTATTTCCCAAAGGCTCTCTCCAGGCTTTCCCTCTTATCCCTGTCCGGGAACGGGAACAGAAGGGGAAGGGGAGAGGTTATCTCTTGTTTTCTATGTGTGTTGTTATTGGTATATAGATGTAGTGTTGTATAGCTGTTGGTATATGGATATATAGGTGTGGATATAAATATAGATAGTCCTTGTGTGTTAATTGATATCGGACTTGCCAAACCCTCAGTGCCTTTAATAAATCTATTGATTCCTAAGCGTTGTTTGTGAGTGTGACGGGGAGTGGTCCTCAGCCCTCGATTCCCCCGAGGTGGGGGTGTGGGTCGCGGCTTTACCTATCTTGGTCTGCAACAAACCCCATCATAGAAAGCCACCAAATCTGTGAGGCACAATTTGCCCTTGGTGAAGCCATGTTGGCTGTCACCAATCACCTCCTTATTTTCCATGTGCCTTAGCACAGTTTCCAGGAGGATTTGCTCCATGATCTTGCTGGGCACAGAGGTGAGGCTGACTGGTCTGTACTTCCTCAGGTCTTCTTTTTTTCCCTTTTTGAAAATGGGGGTTATGTTTCCCCTTTTCCTCTCAGTGGGAACTTCACCAGACTGCCACAACTTCTCAAATATGATGAAAAGTGGCTTTGCAACTTCATCCACCAGTTCCCTCAGGACCCGTGGATGTAGCTCATCAGGTCCCATGGACTTGTGCACCATCAGGTTCCTTAGAGGGTCTCAAATCTACCCCTACCATGGGTGGTTCTTCATTCTCCCAGTCTCTGCCCTTGCCTTCTATGACTTGGGTGCTGTGGCTTGAGCACTTACCAGTGAAGACTGAGGCAAAAAACTCATTGAGTACCTCAGCTTTCTCCATATCCTGGGTAACCAGGTCTCCCGTTTCCTTCCAGAGAGGGCCCACATTTTCCCTAGTCTTCGTTTTATCACTGTCGTACCTATAGAAGCTTTTCTTGTTACCCTTGATGTCCCTGGCCAGATTTAATTTTATCAGGGCTTTAGCTTTTCTAACCTGGTCCCTGGCTGCTTGGACAATTTGTCTGTATTCCTCCCAGGCTGCCTGTCCTTGCTCCACCCTCTGTAGGCTTCACAGAATCACAGAATGTTAGGGCTGGAAGGAACCTCTGAAGATCATCGAGTCCAAACCCTTGCCAGAGCAGGACTGAGACAAAAAACCCCCCCACAAACAAAAACAACAACACACACACCACAGAAACAAGGGCAGATCACAAACTAGGGCAGATCACACAGAAAGGCATCCAGACGGGTCTTGAAAGTCTCCAAAGAAGGAGACTCCACAACCTCTCTAGGAAGCCTGTTCCAGTGCTCTGTGACCCTCACAGTAAAGAAGTTCTTCCTCATGTTGAGATGAAACTTCCTGTGTTTGAGTCCATTGCCCTTCATCCTATCACAAGGCACAAGTCAAAAGAGGTCGTCTCTGCCTTCTTGACACCCAGCCCTCATGTATTTATAGACATTAATTAGATCCCCCCTCAGTCTTCTCTTCTCTAGACTAAACAGCCCCAGTTCTCTCAGCCTTTCCTCATAAGGCAGGTCTTCCAGTCCCTTAATCATCCTCATAGCCCTTTGTTGGACTCTGTCAAGTAGATCCCTGTCCCTCTTGAACTGGGGAGCCCAGAACTGGACACAATACTCCAAGTGGGGTCTCACCAGTGTCGAGTAGAGGGGGAGGAGAACCTCCTGCAATCTGCTGGAGACGCTCCTCTTAATGCACCCCAGGATACCATTGGCCTTCTTGGCCACGAGAGTACATTGTTGTCCCATGGAGAACTTGTTGTCTACCAGGATGCCAAGGTTCTTCTCCATGGAGCTGCTCTCTAGCAGATCACCTCCCAACCTGTACTAGTGCATTTTGTTGTTTCTTCCCAGGTGCAGGACTCTGCATTTGATGTTATTGAACCTCCTTAAATTCCTCTTTGCCCAGCTTTCCAGCCTGTCCAAATCTTGCTGGATGGCTGCTGTGAGAGCTGCACAGCCTTCAGGTGAATCAGCCAATCCTCCCAGCTTCGTGTCATCAGCAAATTTGCTGAGAAGACACTCTGTCCCATCATAAAGGTCATTGATAAAGATGTTGAACAGGACTGGACCCAGCACTGATCCCTGAGGGACTCCGCTAGTCACAGGTCTCCAGCTGGACTCTGCACCATTGATCACCACTCTTTGGGCTCTATTGTGTAGCCAGTTCTTAATCCATCTCACTGTCCATTCTTTTATCCCACATATCCTGAGCTTGCTTCCCTTTTATGTTTGTCCAGGAGCTCCTTGTTCATTCATGCAGGCCTCCTGCCATTTTTGCCTGACTTCCTCTTTGTTGGGACGCATCGCTCCTGATCTTGGAGAAGGTGATCCTTGAATATGAATCAGCTTTCTTAGGCTCCTCTCCCCTCCAGAGCTTTATTCCATGGTGCCCTACCAAGCAGGTCCCTGAAGAGGCCAAAATCTACCCTCCTGGAATCCAGGTAGCGAGCTTGTTGTGTGCCCTCCTCGCTGCCCTAAGGATCTTGAACTCCACCATCTCTTGCTCACTGCAGCCAAGACTGCCTTTGAGCTTCACATTCTCCACCAGCCCCTCCTTATTGGTGAGAACAAGGTCCAGTATAGCACCTCTCCTCATTGGCTCCTCTACCACTTGGAGAAGGAAGTTATCATCCACACATTCCAGGAACCTCCTGGATTTCTCATGCCCTGCTGTGTTGCTCCTCCAGCAGATATAGGGGTGGTTGAAGTCCCCCATGAGGATCAGGGCTTATGAACATTATGCTGCTCCTATCTGTCTATGAAAGGCCTCATCCATTTAGTCTTCCTGGTCGGGTGGCCTGTAGCAGACCCCCCCCGTAATGTCCCCTGTCCTCCCTTTAATCCTGACCCATAAGCTCTCATTCAGCTCCCCATCCATCCCGAATCTTTCACCTTTACCACTCTACTTAAAAAAAAAAAAAATTAAAAAAAAATTGTTTTGGAAGTGGACAGTATTTATTCTTGTTGAGTTTATGTTTTCAGCCTGAGTCCTCAGCTTTTAAAAACTGTCATATATTTGCTAGCTTCAAAATATTTAGTCAGGATGAACATATTTGACACTATTTTGCTTAGAATAAATGTATCGCCATTATTACTAAGTAATAAAGATTTTACTGAAACTTTTATTTTAGGTATTGTCCTTCATGCAAAAATGATTCTAATGAAGTTGTAAAGGCTGGAGAAAAACTTAAAAAGAGTAAAAAGAAAGCAAAGATGCCATCTGCCAGTACTGAAAGCCAGAGAGATTGGGGCAAGGTAGAGTGTATTTTAATTTAAAAAATGCTCACCATGCATGTATGCGTTAGATCTTTAACTACATTTATATATGCATTACACAAAATTCAGTACAGGATTGAACAGACTGTAAAGCAATGTTGAAACCTGTACGCTGTCTACTGAAAGTTAAAACGTGAAGAATTGTTAAGATGACTAGAGGTAAAGAAATGCAAATTAATTAATTAACTGCTGTTGAAAATGTTTCTATTAATATATTTTTAAGTTTTTACTATAATGGCTGGATGTCTTGGTATCTGCATCACCTTTTACAAATTATTTTAAATATGAAAAAATTATTTCTCTCTGATGTGATTTTTAGGGCATGGCTTGTGTTGGTCGCACTAAGGAATGCACTATTGTCCCTTCTAATCACTATGGTCCTATACCTGGTGTTCCTGTTGGGACAACCTGGAAATTCAGAGTTCAGGTATGTTTTTAGATTTGTAATTGAAATACATACGAATAATAGGTACAGTTTGGGCACCAAAAATGGTTTTTTGATTTGTAATTGTCTTGTTCACTAGGAAGAAATATAGAGAGTGTATTTTAATTCTAATATTCAAAATACTGCCAACTATAGTGGAATTTGAAGTATACTGATTTGAAAATATAACTTAATTGCAATTGTAAAAATAGTACTTAGTATTTTTAAGGGGGAACCTGATATAATTAGGATTGACTTCTGTATCACACGTTAAACTCTCAACTGAAATAATAATAAGTGGAAGTTGAATATTTTATGAAGTCTACTGCTATGGAACATGAACCAATCCATCCCACTTATGGATATAGATTACAGAATTCAGAAAATATTTGCCTGTATCCAGTGGTGTCTCTAATGCTTATTAGCTGGTCAGGATCCCCACTGAGGGCTAGTGTGCAGGTGCAATATAGTTCCTGTTTCAGTGCATACTTCTCTTCCAATGTGTTGTGGTGCCAGGCTTGGTGCTAGTGTGCATGCTATCCATGCTTAGCACAGGAAAGAAATAAGATTTTATTGAGGGTTCTAAAGTTCTGGTGGAGGTGAAATCCACTGTCCCCAAGGTAAGAGTCACCTCTGATTGTATCACTATGAATTGCTTACCTGTTCCTTTTGGGTCATACATAACTGGCATCAGCACCTTCCTTTAGGCTGATGAAGGTTTTAAACTAATACAAGCCAGTATTGACTACTGAAAGAAGCAGTCCACACAGCCATGTCAATTTCTTGCACTGTCCCTTCTGTTTTCTGTCACAAATGTTTCTCAAGCCATATGATAAACTATATTGGAAAGTAATTTGGCAGAAAAAAAATCCTTTGTGGAGGACGATAATTTTCCCAGTCCATTTCACTTTGTGGTTATAAAATACTGTGTTAGCACAAAGGGGCAGGAATGAGCAGCATGGAGAAGAACATATTTCAGGAGCATTCCCATCATAGCCAGAGGAATAAAAAGAGACTTTTTCTTCCCCTGTATATAGAAGGTCTGACTGAGCAGGACCAGCCCGATTGATGGATCTCCTGGTATTAACTAGCCAAGTGGCCTTTGCCAAATTTTTTGTCCCAGTTTTTGAAAGTTCCACCACCCATTGCCTTCAGGGTAGCTTTCAACAGACCATTGTACCTTTCAGTTTTCCCTGAGGCTTGTGCATAGTATGGGTTATGGTATATCCACTCAATACCATGTTCTTTGGCCCAGTCAGTCACAAGACTGTTTTTGAAATGAGACCCATTGTCTGACTCAATTCTTTCTGGAGTACCGTATCTCCACAAGATTTGCTTCTCAAGGCCCAGGATAGTATTCCAGGCTGTGGCATGAGGCACAGGATATGTTTCCAACCATCCTGTACTTGTTTCCACCATTGTAAGCACATAGCGCTTACCCTGGCGAGTCTCAGGCAGTGTGATATAGTCAATTTGCCAAGCCTCCCCATACCTGTACTTTGACCATTTCCCCTCATACCACAAAGGTTTCAACCGTTTTGCCTGCACGTTTCACGCTTGTGGATAACATGTGCAATAGCGTCCATGGTTAAGACCACCCCTCGGTCACAAGCCTATCTGTATGTTGTATCTCTGCCCTGATGACCTGAAGTGTCATAGGCCCATCGAGCTAAAAAGAGTTCACCCTAATGTTCCCAGTCCAAGTCTATTTGGAACACTTGAGCAGCCTCATCTGCTCGTTGGTTGTGTCGATGTTCCTCAGTGGCTTGACTCAGAGGTACATGTGCATCTACACGACGCACTTTTACAACCAGTTTCTCTATCTGAGCTGCAATGTCTTTCCAAAGCTCAGCAACCCAAACAGGTTTACCTTTTCACTGCTAGTTGTTCTGCTGCCACTGTTTTAGCCACCCCCACAAGGCATTTGCTGCCATCCAGGAGTCAGTGTAGAGATAAAGTCTCGGCCACCCCCCTCGCTCAGCAATGTCCAAAGCCAGCTGGATGGCTTTTACCTCTGCAAATTGACTCGATTCACCTTCTCCTTCAGCTGCTTTTGCAACTAGTCGTGTAGGACTCCACACGGCAGCTTTCCACTTCTGGCGGTTCCCTACAAGACGACAGGAGCCATCTGTGAAAAGAGCAAATTGTTTCTCAGTCTCTGGTAGATGATCATATGGTGGATCATATGGTGATATGGTCTTGAGCCCATATCACCCCTTCTTGTGGTGGCATTCCAAAGTGTTTGCCTTCTGGCCAGTTTGTGATTGCTTCTATGATATCAGGACGATTAGGCCTTCCTATTCGAGCTTGCTGATTAATCAAAGCAGTCCGTTTACTCCAAGTCACATTGGTGGCATGATGAATAGGAGAAAGGTTATTCTGGAAGATGAAGCTCAGTCCTGGTAATCTGGGCACCAGGAGGAGCTGCGCTTCAGTGCTGATCACTTCCGAAGCAGCTCTGACTCCTTCATATGCTGCAAGTATCTCCTTTTCAGCTGACAGGTAGTTGGCCTCAGAACCTCTGTAGCTCCAGCTCCAGAACCCCAAGGGTTGAACTGCAGTTTCCCCTGGTGCTTTCTGCCAGAGGCTCCAGGTAGGACCCTTGTACCTGGCTGCAGTGTAGAGCACATTTTTGATGTCTGGCCCTGTTGGAACTGGTCCAAGGGCCATTGCCTGCACAATCTCTTTTTAATCTTCTCAAAAGCTTTCTGTTGGTCAGGACCCCATTTAAAGTCACTCTTCTTTCAGGTTACCTCATAGAGAGGTTTCACAATTTGACTGTAATCAGGAATATGCATTCTCCAGAAACCAACAGTCCCTAAAAAGGCTTGAGTGTCCTTTTTAGTAGATGGTGGGGCCATAGCTGTTCTTTTGTTAATCACATCCATTGGGATCTGGCGACATCCACTTTGCCACCTGATTCCCAGGAACTGGATCTCTCGTGAAGGTCTCTTGACCTTGCTTCTCTTAACAGCAAAACCAGCATCCAGAAGAATTTGGATAATCTTTTTACCTTTCTCAAAGACTTCTTAAGGCGTGTCACCCCACACAATGATGTCATCGATGTACTGCAGGTGTTCTGGAACTCGACCCTTCTCCAGTGCAGCGTGGATCAGTCCATGGCAAATAGTTGAGCTGTGTTTCCACCCCTGGGGCAGTGGGTTCCAGGTGTACTGGACTCTCCTCCAGGTGAAAGAAAATTGTGGCCTAAACTCTGGTGCTAGAGAAATAGAGAAAAAGGCATGAGCAATGTCAATAGTGGCATACCACCTGGCTGCTTTTGACTCCAGCTTGTACTGAAGTTTTAGCATGTCCAGCACAGCAGCACTGAGTGGTTGTATAACCTCATTCAGGCCATGATAGTCCACTGTCAGCCTCCACTTGCCATCAGGCTTTTGCACTGGCCAAATAGGACTGTTGAAGGGTGAGTGGGTCCTGCTGATCACTCCTTGGCTCTCCAATTGCTGGATCAGCTTATGGATGGGGATCACAGAGTCTCTGTTGGTGTGGTATTGTCGTCTGTGCACCATTGAAGTAGCAATTGGCACCTGTTGGTCTTCAGCCTTCAGCAACCGCACTAGAGACAGGTCATCTGAAAGGCCAGGCAAAGTATGCAGCTGTTCAGTGTCCTCAGTCTCTACAGCTGCTATACCAAAGGCCCACCGGTACCCTTTCAGGTCACAGAAATATCCTTTTTTGAGATAGTCTATGCCAAGGATGCATGGAGCATCTGGGCCAGTCACTATAGGGTGCATTTAGCATGCTTTACCAGTGAGGCTCACATCGGCCTCCACAACACTCAGTTCTTGAGTTCCCCCTGTTTCTCCAGAAAAAGTGATGGATTCTTTCCCTTTTTGATTCGATGGCATTAGGGTGCACTGTGCCCCAGTGCCCACCAAGGCTCTATACCTTTGTGGTTCTAATGTGCCAGGCCACCAAATCCACACAGTCCAGTAAACTCAGTTGTCCCTCTCCTCCTTCATCCTGGCTGGACACAGGTCACCTCTAACATTGAGCATTTTAGGTTGAAGCACCATCCTTGGTGGAGACTGGTGCAGCCTTCTTCCTGGAAGAACCATCTCCTGCCTTTGTTCTATTTAGTAGCTCTTGCACGTGTATCTGGAGAATAGCAGTGGGTTTCTTGTCTCAGGTTCTCATGTCCTCTTTATAATAATTATGCAAGAGATCCCACAGGTGGCATCGAAGTGGGTCCCGTCTGCTCCTTCGGTTAGGTCTTTTAACATCACTTTTAAAAAGGGGTCCTCTACAGTTAAGCGTATTCTTGTGGCTTTGGATGGCTGTTTCTTTGCTTTGCTCCTAGTCACAGGATTAACCTTAACTTTAACTTTTGTTTGTTTGGATCGAATGGGAGCAGCCTTAGTCTTAGCAGCAGCAGCAGTAGCAGCAACCTTGCCTGTGGGGAAGCGGATTATGATCACTATACGCATCCACAATATATTATAAACATTCAGCAGAAGCATCCCTACTGAAACAATGCCATTTAGACCAAAAGCTATGAGATTCAGCCCGAGCGAAAACGGAGAGGTAAAACTGAACCTGCCATTGCCAACACAGATCTTTTTGTTCACATAAAAATTCTTACTATACAGTGCCATCCTATACATCAGTATAAAAACCCCTGTGATCACTGAATAGCTTATCACATGACAGATAATGGCTTTGGCTATAGTGTTGTTGATAAACCATAAAACAACAACAAGAGCAGCTACACAGAGCAGTATTATCCCGGCTGCATACAACATGTACAATTGCATGTTGGGAAAAAGGTCCAGCAGAAACATTGCAGAAAATGTCTGTTCAGTTTTCAACCTGTCAATATATGCAGCAGAAGCATTGCCCATAGCTATATGAGGGTTTCCTCCCATCAGAGATGGAATTCTAAACATTCACCAATTAGTGAGAAGTTATAGCCTGGACTTAAAATTGTTACTCGCGTTGCATGCCAATAAATTATTGTCACGGTTTGACTCAGGATCGGCAATTAAACCAGCGACAATAAAGCTCTCAATTCCCTCCCCCTCCCACCCAGGAAGGGGAGGAGAGAGTAAATGAAGAAGAGAGACTTTCTGGATTGAAAACTAAACTAGACAGCTTTAATTAAATACTAATGATAAAAGAAAATATGTACAATTATATACAGATGTGTTCAGGAATGTGCAAAACTCTATTGCCTCCCCCCCACTCCCAGGAACTCCCACGGCACTCTCCTTAGCTGTGGCCAGTTATGAAATGTCCCGGACAGCTTCCCGAGATAGCGACAGAGCAGACAGGAGCTGAGGGTAGAGTTATGAGGGTCAGGAATGCATCAGCCTAGGGATCAATGGTGGTGGATAGACAGAGTCCTCCCCAGATGCCAGCCATGGACGGAAGAGAAGGGAAGAAGAAGCAGGAAGGAAGTTGACTTCCATGATCTCTGACGTTACATGGACCTTCTGTAGATATATGGGATGGAATACTTTGGTCAATTTTGCTGTCCATCTAGTCCGCTCCTCCCTACGGGACGTCTGCAGATACGACTCTTCTGCTCCCATAGCATTTGTGGATGCAGATTCACTAAGTAGAGTGAAGTGACCTTGAAGTCCTGGCAGTAACATAAACGTTCCAGCATTATCAGTCCACTAGCTGTAAAACTTTCTGCTAGTTAAGAGAGCTTACTGAAGGAACAGAAAATCAGTAAAAGGAAAATTGGCTTCATCCTGGCTTAAAGCAGGGCACCAGTTATCTGTTTTTGTTTGTTATCAGAGACAGGATATTTGGCTTGATAAAACTCTGGTTTGATGCAGTTGGATGACTATGACATTCTTATAACAATAGAAAAGCAATGCAAAATCTTATACAATTGCATAGAAGTGGGGGGGAATACAGGGGTTGGGCAGAACTGGGAAGAGAAAATGTTCAGAGATGAAGGAAGGCTGTAAATGTGATTGCATTTTCCCAAGTTGCTTAACGTTTAACAATACTTGACATAACTTTCACAAAAAAGTTTTGACTCACTATGATCTTTTTTGCATAATTATTTACGCAAATTTAAAACACTACTGAATATGTATATTCTATGAATTGGTCTAAGCAACCATGAATCTGGTCTTAAATTTTGTTTATGGCAAGAATTATGAAGATTTTTCCAAAGGGGCAAAGTGTACCTATTGATCTTTGTGTCAGCATTGTTCTATATTGTCCTTTCTTTTCATTGGACATCCTTTCTTTTGTCTTTTTTTTTCTTTAAAAAAATCTAGAGAGTTCATAAAATTATTTCCTTTAATGGCAATCCTGTTACACAAACATACTTATGGAAATAATTTTTAAGCAGAAAAATTATTTCAAAAGGCCAGATTTTTCAAAAAGTTATTTTAAAATTTGTTCTTTTTAATACTCAAGGTTAGTGAAGCAGGTGTTCACAGACCCCATGTTGGTGGAATTCATGGCCGCAGTAACGATGGAGCTTATTCGCTTGTACTAGCTGGAGGATTTGAAGATGAAGTGGTATGTCATTTAGTCAAATCACTATGTTATTTTAAAGTTTATAAAGATGAAAAATTATGCCTGTTGTGATCCTAAAATAAGTATTTATGAAACATATCAGTGTCACGGTTTGACTCAGGATTGGTAATTAAACCAGCGACAATAATGCTCTTGATCCCCTCCCCCTCCCACCCAGGTAGGGAAGGAGAGAGTAAATGAAGAAGAGAGACTTTCTGGATTGAAAACTAGATGGCTTTAATTAAATAGAAAATATGTACAATTATATACAGATGTGTTCAGGAATGTGCAAAACCCTATTGCCTCCCCCCACCCCCAGGAACTCCCACGGCACAATCCTTAGCTGTGGGCAGTCCTGAAATGTCCCGGACAGCTGCTGGAGATAGTGACAGAGCAGACAGGAGCTGAGGGTAGAGTTATGAGGGTCACGAATGCATCAGCCTAGGGATCAATGGTGATGGATAGACAGAGTCCTCCCCAGATGCCGGCCATGGACGGAAGAGAAGGGAAGAAGAAGCAGGAAGGAAGTTGACTTCCGTGATCTCTGACCTTACATGGAGTTTCTGTAGATATATGGAATGGAATACTTTGGTCAATTTTGCTGTCCGTCTAGTCCACTCCTCCCTACGGGACGGCTACAGATACGACTCTTCTGCTCCCATAGCATGTGAGCTGCAGATTCAACAAGTAGAGCAGTGACCTTGGAGTCTCAGCAGCAACATAAACGTTCCAGCATTATCAGTCCACTAGCTGTAAAACTTTCTGCTAGTTAAAAGAGAGCTTACTGAAGGAAAAAAAAAAAAATCAGTAAAAGGAAAATTGGCTTCATCCTGGCTCAAATCAGGACAATCAGTATGCAAAAATTTCTACTCAATATCTAATTTGCTATCTGTTACTCTTTTTAGAATAATTTTTTAAAGAAATTTTTCTTAAAGAATATTCTTAGTCTCATATGAATTACATCTGAATTTTAGAATGTTTATGGAAGTCAAGTTTCAATGTGCTTATATAGCATGCATTTATTTTAACTTAAAATTTTATATTTTATAAGTCACAGAATAACAGAATCATTGGGGTTGGAAGGCCAAGAAGGCAGACATCATGGTGGGAGTTTGTTATAGACCCCCCAACCAGGATGTAGAGGCTGATTAAATATTCTATAAGCAGCTGGCAGAGGTCTCGCGATCGCTAGCCCTTGTTTTCGTGGGGGACTTCAACTTCCCAGATGTCTGCTGGAAATATAACACAGCAGAGAGGGAACAGTCCCAGAGGTTCCTGGAGTGTGTAGAAGACAACTTTCTGACACAGCTGGTGACGGAGCCAACTAGGGAAAGTGCCCTGCTGGACCTGCTGCTTGTTAACAGAGAAGGTCTTGTGGGGGATGTAAAGGTTGGAGGTGGTCTTGGGCAGAGTGATCACTAAATGATAGAGTTCTCAATTCTTGGAGAAGCAAGGCGGGGAGCCAGCAGAACTGCCACCTTGGACTTTGGAAGGGCAGACTTTGGCCTGTTTTGGAGCATGGTTGAGAGTGTCCTTTGGGAGACAGTCCTGAAGGGCAAAAGACCCCAGGAAGGTTGGTCATACTTCAAGAAGGAACTCTTAAAGGCACAGGAGCAGGACATCCCCAGGTCCCGAAAGACAAGCTGATGCGGAAGAAGACCAGCCTGGCTAAATAGAGAGATTTGGCTGGACCTCAGGAACAAAAGGAAAGTTTATGGCCTTTGGAAAAGGGGGTTGGCAACTTCTGAGGAATACCAATATGTAGTGAAACTATGCAGGAGGAAAATTAGTAGGGCCAAGGCTCAAGCAGAACTCCACTTGGCCACTGTGGATAAAGATAACAAGAAGAGGGTTTTTTTTTTCAGTATATCAATAGAAAAAGGAAGACTAGGGAAAATGTAGGCCCACTGATGAATGAGGTGGGTGCCCTAGTGGTGGAAGACAGAGAAGGCAGAGTTACTGAATCTGTTCTTTGCTTCAGTCTTCACTGCTAAAGCCGACCCTCATGAATCCCAGACCCTGGAGACAAGGGGAAAGGTCTGGAGGGAGGAAGACTTCCCCTCAGTAGAGGAGGACCAGGTTAGAGACCACTTGGCCAAGCTGGACATCCATAAGTCCATAGGCCCTGATGGGATGCACCCGCGAGTGCTGAGAGAACTGGCAGATGTTATTACTAGGTCACTCTCCATCATCTTTGAAAGGTCATGGAGAACAGGAGAGGTGCCTGAGGACTGGAGGAAGGCCAATATCACTCCAGTCTTCAAAAAGGGCAAGAAGGAGGACCCAGGGAACTACAGGCTGGTTAGTCTCACCTCTGTCCCTGGAAGGTGATGGAGTGACTTTTTCTGGATGTCATCTCTAAACACGATGAAGAACAGGAAGTTATTGGGAGAGGTCAACATGGATTTACCAAGGGTAAATCATGCTTTACCAATCTGCTACCCTTCTATGATGTCATAACTGGTTGGCTGGATGAGAGGAGAGCAGCAGATGTTATCTACCTTGACTTCAGCAAGGCTTTTGACACTGTCTCCCATAACATCCTCATTAGGAAACTGAGGAAGTGTGGGCTAAATGAGTGGATAGTGAACTGGATTGAGAGCTGGCTGTGTGACAGAACTCAGAGGGTTGTGATTAATGGAGCAGAGTCAAGTTGGAGGCCTGTCACCAGTGGTGTCCCCCAATACTTGGTCCAGTCTTGTTCAACATATTGTTGAATATGTTCAAGATATTCATCAACAACCTGGACAAGGGGACAAAGTGTATCCTCAGCAAGTTTGCTGATGATACCAAACTGGGAGGGGTGGCTGACACTCCAGAGGCCTGTGCTGCCATTCAGCATGACCTGGACAGGCTGGAAAACTGGGCAGAGAGGAACCTAATGAGGTTCAACAAGGGCAAGTGTAGGGTCCTGCACCTGGGGAGGAAGAACACCATACACCAATATAGGTTAGGGATGGACCTGCTGGAAAGCAGTTCTGAGGAGAAGGATCTGGGAGTCCCAGTAGATAGTAAATTATCCATGAGCCAGCAACGTGCCCTTGCTGCCAAGCAGGCCAATGGAATCCTGGGGTCCATAAGGAAGTGTGTGGCCAGTAGGTTGAGAGAGGTCATTCTCCCCCTCTACTGTGCCCTTGTGAGGCCACATCTGGAATACTGCATCCAGTTCTGGGCTCCCCAGTTCAAGAGAGATAAGGAACTACTAGAGAGAGTCCAGCGGAGGGCAACAAAGATGATAGGGGGACTGGAGCATCTCTCTTATGAGGAAAGGCTGAGAGAGCTAGGACTCTAGCCTCGAGAAGAGAAGGCTGAGGGGAGACCTTATGAATGCCTATAAGTATCTAAAGGGTGGGTGCCAGGAGGATGGAGCCAGACTCTTTTCAGTAGTGTCCAGTGACAGGACGAGGGGCAATGGGCACAAGCTGGAACATAGGAAGTTCCATTTAAATATGAGGAAAAACTTCTTTATGGTGAGGGTGACAGAGCACTGAAACAGGCTGCCCAGGGAGGTTGTGGAGTCTCCTTCTCTGGAGATATTCAAGACCCGCCTGGATGCAGTCCTGAGTAATGTGCTCTAAGCAATCCTGCTTTAGCGGGGGAGTTGGACAAGATGATCTCTAGCGGTCCCTTCCAACTCTGACAATTCCATGATTCCATGACTTTTTGAGTGTCTAGTCCAACATCCCTGCTCAAGTAGAGTCACCTAGACCAGGACTATGTCCAGTCAGCTTTTTAATATATCTATGTATAGAGACTCCACAGTCTCTCTGGGCAGCCTGTTCCAGTTTTCAGCTGCCCTCACAGTAAGAAGTGTTTCTTATGCTCAGATGGAACCTCCTGTATTTCAGTTTGTGCCCATTGCCTCTGATCCTGTCACTGGGCACCACTGAAAAAAGCCTGGCTCCTCCTCTTTGCACCCTCCCTTCAGGTATTTACACACATTGATGAGAATCCCCCCTGAGCCTTCTCTTCTCTAGGCTAAACAGATCCTGCTCTCTCAGCCTGTCCTCATAGGAGAGATGCTCCAGTTCCTTAATCATCTTTGTGGCCCTTTGCTGGGCTCTCTCCAGTATGTCCACGTCTCATTGTCCCGGATGGAACGCACGGCAGACAACACGTATATGCACTAATCAAGATTTATTGCATATAACATTGGGGTCTTAACTATATAGAACAAGAGGCTTAAGTACAGCAAAAATGTAGAGAAATTGGAAGATCCGAACAGAAGTGCAGTTTGAATACAAAGGGTATATTAGCAGTGAATTATACTACTTATAATTCAATCAAATAACAAAGGTTAACTATTAAAATGCTGGCCACTTACTTATTATCAAATTTTACACTAGGCCTAGAATGTTAATTATCACTCTTAGCGGTCTCTACAGTCTTAAATTTAATGATGATTACTTAACATTAAGTTTACTAGTAGAGACAGTGAAAGAGTTAATATTTCTCACCCTTGCCAGGCCACAGATGGGTATCCTTGGGTGGATCATAATTCTCGAGAATTAATCTCTCTGGCAGGCATCCCCGCTGGACAGATGAAGGTCCAGCACACCCTCCTGGGAAAGTGTATGGAAGTCTCTCCGATCAAAAATGGGACCAGGCTTTATAGAATAAAGTGGATTGACTGCAGTCATTTAACCATTACCGATACGTCCAATATCTCTCATTGGAGAATAAAAGGAAAACAGTAGAAAAAAACCATGAAGGCCTTGTTCTCACCAAGAAAACTCTTTTGTTTATCTGTTCGTTCTTACTTTATCTCTGTTCCAGGCCTAGTTGTGGCTAGGCTGAGCTCCGTGTTCTTCAGCACCGGAGAGCAGCTGGTGTTATGAACATCAACTTGGCCTCTGTTTGTACCTTTCAAGGTTGATACCAGCTCGGAGTTTGCTAGGCCTTTTCCTTTCTCATGGGAACCTTTCCACTTCAGGCCTGGGCCTGCAAAACTGAGAGGCAAAAAGCAGTTGAATCATAGAGGGAAACTGAGGCAGGCATATTGAGAGATGGAGTGTTCTGCTACACTCATACTGGGGAGCCCGGAACTGGACACAGGGCTCCAGGTGTGGCCTCACCAGCGCTGAGCAGAGGGGAAGGATCACCTCCCTGCAATGCTGCAGCCCAGGGTAGCATTATCCTTTCTTGCCACAAGGGCACACTGCTGGCTCACTTTCAACTTATCCACCAGGACTCCTGCCAAGCTGCTTTCCAGATGGTGGGCTCCCAGCATGTACTGGTGCCTGGGGTGTTGTGGTTTGGGCCTAACACAACAACAAAGAAACAGCCACTTGGCTGCTCACTCAACTTCCCACACACACACACACTGCAGGATGGGGAGAACAAAGGCCAACTAGAAGCTCATGGGTCGAGACAAAGGGCAAGGAGGGTTCTTCACCAATTAAGGTCATGGGCAACACAGACTCAACTTGGGGAAAAATAATAATTTAACACTAATCAGATGCACACAGGGCACAGACAACACAAAGCAGTGCTTACATATGTTACCCCCACCCCTCCCTTCTTCCCAGGCCCAAACTACTTTGTTCCCGATTTCTCTGCCTCCTTCTCCCAGCAGCACAGGGGGACAGGGGATGGGGTTTAGAGTCAGTTCACAGTCTGGTGGTTCCTGCTGCTCCTTCCTCCTCAGGAAGAAGGTTTCCTTACAGTCCTCCCCTGCTCCCCCATGGGGTCCCTCACATGGGAGAGAGTCCTCCACGAACCTCTCCTTCATGAGTCCTTCCCACGAGGTCAGGAGCAAGCTGCTCTAGCATGGGCTTCCCACAGATTCACGGGCTGCTTCGGGAACAGTCACCTCCCCTGGTGCCGGGGTCTTCCACAGCTGCATAATCCAAGTCCACTGGCAGCAAAATCCAAGTCTACTGGCCAAGTTCACCCCTCCTGGTGCCTTCA
Source organism: Hemiprocne comata (assembly GCA_020745705.1). Taxonomy (NCBI): domain Eukaryota; kingdom Metazoa; phylum Chordata; class Aves; order Apodiformes; family Apodidae; genus Hemiprocne; species Hemiprocne comata. Next base: position 585,505 of record CM036615.1, on the reverse strand, counting down.
GGGAATGTTCCACCACGTTCCTCCATGAATGCAGAGGGACAGCCTGCCATCTTGCCATAGGTTGCAGGGAAACTTCTGCTTGGACACCTTCTTCCCATTCTTCCTCACCAACCATGGGATCTTCACCCCAGCACTGCCTTTCACTCCTCCAGCACAGCTCTTCTTTTCTAACTGCTCGCTCTGCTCAGGTCTTATATCAGTTCTTTTGTATGTTAATCGCAGAGGCGCATCTATTGTCTCTCTAATGGCTCCTTGGCTAGCTGGTTTTTGGAGCAGGGAGAGCTTCTCAGCTTCTTACCGGAGCCACCCCTGGGGCCCTTCCCCCACTACCAAAAAACCCGCCAAACCAAACCAGCACACTGGGGTTATTTTGCTCGAGGTGCGAGACTTGACATTTCCTTTTGTTGAACTGCATGAGGTTCCTCTCAGCCCATTTCTCAAGTCTGTCGAGATACCTGAATGGCAGCACAACTCCCCGATATATCAAGTGATGTACAAGCAATATATTTCAAGTTCTGTCCTGGTCATTGCTTTTACTGTTGTCAAGCTAAACAGATAGATGCCTCCTCTTTTGGAGTCATTATACCACTAAAGTTAAATACATCACACTTAGTTAAATACATCACATTTTAGCGAGGTCAGGACAAAAAAATACCTGTGACTTGGACATACAAGACAGACATAATGGAGCAAGTCCAGTGGAGGGTCACCAAGCTGATCAGGGGGTTGGGACCCATGACATACTTGGAGAGAACTGGGTTTGTTCAGCCGTAAGAAGAGAAGGCTTGGGGAGATCTTACTGCTGTCTTCAGCTACATAATGGGAGCACGTAGAGAAAACAGAGCCAGACTCTTAGAGATGCACAGTGGAAGAATAAGAGGCAATGGAGACAAGTTGGAACATGGGATGTTCCAGTTAGGTATAAGAAAAAAGAATCCTCATACAGGTAATCAAGCACTAGATCAGGGGGCCAAAGAAGTTTGTGGATGCCTCCTCCCTGGAGGTCTTCAAGGCCAGGTTGGATGGGGCCTTGAGCAACCTGATCTAGTGGGAGGTGTCCCTGCCCATGCAGGGGGGGGGTTGGAACTAGATGATCTATAAGGTCCCTTCCAACCCAAACCATTCTATGTTTCTATGATTCTATGGGATCTCTATCCCTGGAGATATCCAAACCTGGACTGGAAAAGCCCTGAGCAACGTGCTTTAACTGGATCTGTTTGCAGTGAGGGCTGGACTTAGAGACCTTGAGAGGTCCCTTCCAACCTAAATAATTTTATAACTCTATGAAATAAATACATTTTGGAGGACATTTTACTGTATATTTATAACCTCTTTCAAACTTTGTACTCACTGCCAGTGAGTACTCACTGCCAACATGCTACCTCTTTTATGTTCTCTTTTTGACTCTGAATGAACAGTGTACCATTGGAGTAAGAGTAGTTTCAAAAATATTTGGCAGGAAATAGAATTCACTGTTTGACTTTCAGGTTTTGTCTTTTTCATGATTCACATTTGGACGCTCATGATCCAGCAAACATAGATTCGTGAGGGACTTAGCTTACCTGAGGGTTTGGAATGCTTGGTAATAATAAAATTCCTCAATACAGGATTTGGCCTCAAAATTGAAAAGGAATTAATAAAATTAACATTAGGCCAAATAAAATTTATCTTCATATGTAAACTATTCTTACATGCCTAAAAATGTTTATACGCTAATATCTTTCTTCTAAATGTTTAACCTAGGATTTTAGTGACAAGGACTTGAATTACTTCCTTTACCTGATTTCAAATGTTTTAACTGTAGTGCTTAGATTAAGCATTGGTTTTGTTAAAACTGCAAATCTTCTGGTGGTCCTGTTGTTGATACTTAATAACTATAATAACTAACTGACTAACTTAATAACTATAATCATAGAATCATAGAATTGTCAAGGTTGGAAAAGACCTTCAAGATCATCAAGTCCAACCATCCACCCTACAACCCCTAAACCATCTTATGAAACACCATGTCTACCCCTTTTTTTAACATCTCCAGGGATAGTGCCTCCACCACCTCCCTGGGCAGCCTGTTCCAATGCCTCACCACTCTTTCTGTGAAGAAATTTTTTCTAATATCCAGCCTGAACCTCCCCTGGCGCAGCTTGACTCCATTTCCTCTTGTCCTATCGCTGGTCACTAGGGAGAAGAGGCCAACACATGCTTCACTACAACCTCCTTTCAGGTAATTGTAGAGGGTGAAGAGATCTCCCCTCAGCCTCCTCTTCTCCAGGCTGAACAGCCCCAGCTCCCTCAGCCTCTCCTCATAAGGCCGGTTCTCAAGACCCCTAATTAGCTTAGTTGCCCTTCTCTGCACCCTCTCCAGCACCTCCATGTCCTTCCTATACTGCAGTGCCCAAAACTGCACACAGTACTTGAGGTGCAGCCTCACCAAGGCCGAGTAGAGGGGCAGGATCACCTCCCTGGTCCTGCTTGTCACACTTTTCCTGATGCAGGCCAGGATGGTGTTGGCCTTCTTGGCCACCTGGGCACACTGCTGGCTCATGTTCAGCCAGCTGTCAATCAGCACCCCCAGGTCCCTCTCTGCCGGGCAGCTCTCCAGCCACTCCTTCTTAAGCCTGTAGCGCTGCCAGGGGTTGTTGTGGCCAAAGTGCAGGACCCGACATTTGGCCTTATTGAAACTCACGCCATTGGCCTTGGCCCATCGGTCAAGCCGGTCTAGATCCCTCTGCAGAGCCTCCCTGCTCTCGAGCAGATTGACACTTCCACCCAACTTAGTGTCATCTGCAAACTTACTGAGGGTGCACTCTATCCCTTCGTCCAAGTCATCAATAAAGATGTTAAACAGGAGTGGCCCCAGCACTGAGCCCTGGGGAACACCACTCGTGACCAGCCACCAACTGGATTTAACTCCATTCAACACAACTCTTTGGACCTGGCCGTCCAACCAGTTTTTTATCCAGTATGCGCATCCAAGCCACGAGCAGCCAGCTTCTCTAGGAGAATGCTGTGGGAAACCTTGTCAAAGGCCTTGCTAAAGTCAAGGTAGACAACATCCACAGCCCTTCCCTCATTCAATAAGCGTGTCACCCTATCGTAGAAGGAGATGAGGTTAGTCAAACAGGACCTGCCCTTCATGAACCCATGCTGACTGGGCCTGATCACCTGGTTGTTCTGCATGCAACGCATAATGGTACTCAGGATGATCTGCTCAATCTCCTCCTGGTTTGGGGGGGGATCGCTCTGCTCCTGGTCCCTGTCCCTTACCTTAGGGACATATAATGGGCATATTAGCTGAGAAATAGCAATAATTATTTTGAAAGTAAGCTTTTTTTTTTTCGGAATGGATTAATATCTGTAACCCAAATATTAGTTACGTTGAGCTACTGTGAAAGATATGATCACAAACTACATGGTTAAATGATTTTGAAGTATTTATTCATCAAACAAAGTGGCTGAAGATATTTTACTTTTTCCTTGAGTTGCAAAACCGATATCCTAGTTGTTGTCACTGTTTTTGAGTTGGGGTCAAAAACTGTTTAGTTTCCTCATGCATAAATTCTGAGATCCATACTTCTGCTGGATTGAGGTAGTGTTATTAAGATGTTAATTTTAATTCTTTGTTGTTCAGATTAACAAAGTTTGTTTCTTCATTAAATGGCTTTTACATATAGAATCATACAGTGCCTCAACATTGAGGTTTAGAATGTCTTGGAGAATAGTATCTGCTGTGATCACTCACATACTCTTGCAGAAGATTCTGAGGGTATATTAATACATATATATTGTAGGGTAGTTCTAGTGACTCAAATGTGACTCCAAGCTAATATACTTATTGCTAAGATTCTTTATTTAATCTAGGTCACTCAAATCTAGTGCCTAGAATGTGGCATTAAAAAACTTCTTTATTAAACAGTCTACTGTCCATTTCAGATAGTGTATCCACATCAATCTTGTGTTTGGGTAATCAGTTCCAAGGTGTCAGTATGACTGTGTTCTACTTACTTGAAATTGTACCGTTACAGAATTATTAATATTTAGATCTCTAGATTTGTCTGGATCTTATGATGAAGATCCAGAACCTCTGAACCATTGCTTAATGTTTATTCCTTAATAAAAATGCTAGATCAGTTCTACCAGTGCCAAAGATGCATTGCCAAGACTGATTAATCACTCATTGACATTTTACATACAAATTAAGTGGCAATAAGAGCTTCAGATTTTAGTCAACACTTGTTATATCCAAAGGTCTGGGTAAACTGCTAGTCAAAATGGTATGCATGATCTGTATCTATTCTAGCTATATGCCTACATCATCTGGATCCAGTGTGAGAACTATTACTGATGCGCTAGTGTTTTGGTTTGAGCAAGCTTTTTGCTGATTTTTTTTTTTTTTTCTTTCAGTGAACTTTTTAGCAGCGCCAGTGGACTGATAACAACCAAGGTCACTTCTGACTGTCTGCAGCCTCCCCCTGCTACAGGGGAGCAGATTAGACCGAAGGCAGGATCAGCAAATCAGAATATTCCCTTCTCATAATATTTTCTCTGTTTGGCTTTCAGTATAGGTTAAGACATCATGGGAGTCAAGCCTCTCTTTTTCCTTTTCCACTCACTTTTCTGCTTACTGTTGCTTCTATTGCTCTCTCCTTTGGCTCTCTCTTTTTTTTCACAGCTGACATCCGAGGACCCCGTCCTTGAGCCCAGACACTCCCCCCCTTCAGCTGGGAGTCATCAGGGAGAAGAGTTGCTGTGAGAGTCTCTGGGGGAGGAGGGAGGGGATCGGGTGTTGCACATCCCTTTACAAATATATATATTCCCTTATCACTAATAATTAAAATCAATCTGTTTCACTTTTCAACCCAGAAAGCCTCTCTTTCTCATTTTTCTCCATCTTTCCCTACCTTAGGGGAGGAGGGCGGGGAGGGGTGAATCGAGAGTGTTATTATTATTGGTTCGACTGCCAACTCGGTGCCAAACCGACACAGCTAGGTACAGAGGAAATGCTGTATCACATGGAAATGTCTTGAAATATGCCCTGCTGACTCTGTTGCTAAGGGCGCAGGTCCTTTGAGGTGTTCTAATTTCTGTTTCTGTTGCTGAGAATCCAATATCAGAAACTCATTACAGTCATTATGCTGAGAATCTGTCTAGTGTGAGTAATCTGAACTGATTATGGAGCTGAAAACCTGACACTTGTTATCCATTTTTATAGATGCTGTCATGGTTCCAACATATCTTAATTGCCATGCTGAGTTGGCACCTATTAGTTTGGAACTAGTGTTCCAATGTGAGACATTTTGAGTTATCTCTCTACTATGGGAATAGATAGCAAGCATCTTCCCATTCATTCAGATTTGTTATGTTTCCTCTTCCCATCTATGATATTAAGGGCATATTTGACATTGCTTTGCTATGTGGTATTTTTTAAAGTCATACTTTCTTGTTACTGGTATTTTAGATTCATAGGCAGAGTATTTTTTTCTGTTCTGCAAGTCTCCTCTCCACCTTCCTTTACATATTGTTTCATATTGTTGTTACCTTTCAGTTTATACAAAATGCTAATACAAAAAAAGTTATCTTTCTTGTATAATTTTGTGAAATCTCTCACTGTGTCCTGCTCTTCAAACCCCTCATTGTCTCCTTTTCTGTACTTGCATTATGTTGAAGATTACTTTCACAGCCTGAAAAATCCCATTTTCTTTCAAACAAAAGTACTATATTTAAACCTCGTCTTGGATTTAATAGCTTATTTTTTAAAAAGAGACTTTTATTCTGTTTTTGTGATACTAAAGAAAATCTTAACCTTTAATCATATAATGTTTTATATATTGACAGATACAGAGATACAGAATTTTGTATATATATGAGACTAAACAAGTCATAGAATCATACAGTCATAGAATCATAGAATGGTTGAGGTTAGAAGGGAACTCTGGTGGTCATCTGGTCCAATCCCACTGCTCAAGCAGGGTGACCTAGAGCTGGTTGCCCAGGACCATGTCCAGGTGGCTTTTGAACATCCCCAAAACAGAGGTTTCACAACCTCCCTGGGCGACCTGTTCCAGGGCTCAGTCATCCTCACAGTAAAAAAGTATTTTCTTATGTTCAGAGGGAACCTCTTGTGTTTCCGTTAGGGCCCATTGCCTCTGATCCTTTCACTGGGCACCACTGAAAAGAGCCTGGCTCCATCTTCTTTGCACCCTCCCTTCAAGTATTTACATACATTGATGAGAGCCCTCACCTGAGCCTTCTCTTCTCTAGGCTAAACAGTCCCAGCTCTCTAAGCTTGTCCTCATAGGAGAGACACTGCAGTCCCTTCATAATAGAGAGAATAGCATAGATGATCTTATGTCTCTTTAGATGCTGGGAACCCTGAGCAGTGTAGCATCCAACAGACCCCTGATCCATGCATAGTGCACACAGTCATTCAAGCTATTCTAGGATTTCCTTACAAGGAGACAACTCCATTATTTTTACTGTTAAAACAAAAACTGTTCTCATGAGAACTTCTTGCTCCACTGTTATATAAAGGCAGGGCCGCGCAAGTGGCATAATCACTGGCACCCAAGTGGGAAGTGCCTGCAGGCTTCTCTGTTACAAGGAGCTACTTGAGTCTCTCCTGCGGCCCAGAGATTTGTGCAGCATAACACAGGCCTGAAGGCCACACAGTACATGAAGCCTAGCGCAGCAAAGCACATGTATCCTAGCAGTATTTTTTTTAACAATTACACTGTTTCTCCTTAGACATTCGAAGCCTCTCATAAACAGTTGGGATTAAGATACCACTAACAAATTCCCTTTGCTGATTGTCACCTTTTCCAATCTTTTCTTTGCCTGACCAGTCCAGAATTTATGGCAGTATCCTGAGCTCTGCCCTTAGAGCCTGTTGAAGTTTAAGAAGCCTTCCATCCTCCAATTTCTGCATTGGTGAGGCCGCATCTGGAGTATTGTGTCCAGTTCTGGGCCCCTCAGTTCAAGAAGGACAGGGAACTGCTTGAAAGAGTCCAGCGCAGAGCTACTAAGATGATTAAGGGAGTGGAACATCTCCCTTATGAGGAAAGGCTGAGGGAGCTGGGTCTCTTTAGCTTGGAAAAAAGGAGGTTGAGGGGTGACCTCATCAATGTTTACAAATATGTAAGGGGTGAGTGTCAGGGAGATGGAGTTAGGCTCTTCTCAGTGATGACCAGTGATAGGACAAGGAGTAATGGGTGTAAATTGGAGCATAGGAGGTTCAAGGTGAATATCCGAAAAAATTTTTTTACTGTGAGAGTAACAGAGCACTGGAACAGGCTGCCCAGGGAGGTTGTGGAGTCTCCTTCGCTGGAGACATTCAAAACCCGCCTGGACAAGTTCCTATGTGATGTACTCTAGGTGACCCTGCTCTGGCAGGGGGGGTTGGACTAGATGATCTTTCGAGGTCCCTTCCAACCCCTAGGATTCTATGATCCTCCCCTGTCATATGCAGGCTGTCAGTTGAACATTGCTGTTGCGGCCTGATATCAAGCTACCGGCTGTCAGGATGCTTCCGCGACTTCCCCCCCACAATGGAGAGGTTTGTGAATGAGACCGCACGCGCGGCCACTGCAGGACTGTATCTTAGAGTGTAGATTGGAATGACCTCTTTTACAATGAAGCCGTTCAAGCAATCGTTCCCATTCTTGATTTTCCCCTGCTGTAATAGCTGTTCTGATTTCCACTACATTGATTTCAGCCAGTTCTTCAACATAGTTATTCCACCTACTAGCTTCATTTTTCAGGTTAGTCTGGTGAGAAGGAATCCACCCTACATGAAAGTTAGGATTTTTCTTGGCAATTTCCAATATCTGTTGCCATTTCTCTTTCTGCCAGACTGGCACCCTGTTAATTTCCCAATTATTCTGTTCCCAGAAAGTTATCCATTCCACACAGCCCTTAAAGACTGAAAAGGAATCTGTGTAGATGTACACAGCGTCCTTGGAGGCTTTTTCTTTCACAAAAACATTGAGAACAGCATCCAGCTCCCCCACTTGTGCACTGCCTTTATCATGATTTATTATTTGTTCGGCTGTGGAGGGTTTAACTGCAGCAGATCTGAACAACCAGGTTTTACCCTCTCTTCGGGCTGATGCATCTGTAAACCAAGCATTAACCATTTCACTCCTGTTCTCCGGGGCCTCATTAATAGGACTGGGAGTTTTCATTATTAATTCTTTCTCCTCTGTACATCCAATTAGTTCCTGAATTTTTAATTGTTTATCTGGGCCTTCTTCTAGCTTGAAAAGGCCAGAATAATACTCAATTTGGCTATACCATTTCCTGATTGTACCCTTTTGGGATATTCCTTCTGGAGGGGCTTTCCCAGACAGCACTTGGTTAACTACTTTGAAAGGGCCTTGTGGAATTACTTTTTGTTTTTTGATGATTTTGCTAACTTCTATTAGTGCTGTACACACTGTTAACAATCCTTTCTCCAGAGTGGAATATGGCTTTTCTGAGTCCTCAAAAGACTGAGAATAGAAGCCGATTGGTCGCATACTCCCATTAGGTCCCCTTTGCCAAAAGTGATATGATAAGGCACTGGCTGAAAATCCCCATTCTATTATTATTGGATCCTCTGGGTGGAGAGGTCCCAGAGTTTGAAAGGTCTGTGCTTCCAATAATAATAGTTCAAGGGCCTCATCATGAGATTTATCCCATTCCCAGTGACGATTCTTTTTCAATAAATCATAAAGAGGCCGTGCTATAACAGAGAAATCTGGGATGCGCTTTCTCCAGTACTGAAGGGTTCCTAGTATTCCTTGCAGTTCTTTTTTATTAGATGGTACTTTTATTTGATTCAAGTGAGACAAAGTATCAGAAGGAATATTCCCCCTTCCACCTTATTCCGAGAAATTTTGCCTCTTGGGATGGGGGGTTGCCTTTTCTCTTCAGGGATTTCTATCTGCATGTCTGTTAAATGCTTAATTATGGCATCATAAACAACCTTTACCTCCCCCTCACTCTGGCCCCCTATCAGCACATCATCTATGTACTGATAGACTTTAATTTTGACATTGTTTTTGATTTCTGGAATGTTTTCCATCTCACACGCAAGTGCGTGATGGGCCAGTGTGGATGAGTGTTTATATCCCTAGGGCAACCTTGTGAAGGTGTACTGTACCCCATCCCAAGTGAAGGCAAAATATTTTTGGTCCTCAGGATCAATAGGGATTTGGAAAAACATATCCTGATATCCAGGGAGGCCAGCACCGGGTGTGCTGCTTCCTGGATTTCTAGCACCAGATCAGCAATGTTAGTGTGAGAGACGGACTCTATAATGGCCTTTAATCCAGCGACATTCACTGACCAGTCCTGGTGAGGTGCCCCCCCGGCACTCGTGAGAAGAGGACAGACGTACCAGGCACATGCGCACAGGACCACAGACTACAGCTCCCAGGAGGCACGGTGGGGCCGTAACCGGAAAGGGGGAGCAATAAGGCGCGCGCTCTGTGAATATCATACAGATACAGCCGCCGCTGTGAGCGTACCACTGCGGAGGCTGCCGTGAAGTTATACGGCGCTTTTTCCTGTGGTTGTTGGCGTGTGGGCGTACCAAACGGACTGTCTCAATGGAAAGGACGTGGATCCTGATCAGGGATTGGCTTCGGCCGTACCCCGGTGGTGAGAATTGCGAACTACATTCCGAGGCTTCTTACTAACATTCCTACATAATATTCACACATACCAGACACTCACTTCTCTTTTCCAATATTCTTCTATTTCCCAAAGGCTCTCTCCAGGCTTTCCCTCTTATCCCTGTCCGGGAACGGGAACAGGGGGGAAGGGGAGAGGTTATCTCTTGTTTTCTATGTGTGTTGTTATTGGTATATAGATGTAGTGTTGTATAGCAGTTGGTATATGGATATATAGGTGTGGATATAAATATAGAGATAGACCTTGTGTGTTAGGTGATATCAGACTTGCCAAACCCTCAGTGCCTTTAATAAATCTATTGATTCCTAAGCGTTGTTTGTGAGTGTGACGGGGAGCGGTCCTCAGCCCTCGATCCCCTGAGGTGGGGGTGTGGGTCGCGGCTTTACCTATCTCGGTCCGCGACAGTTAGGTACAGCAGCTGTAAGTCCTTCTCTATTGGCATTTAGTTTCCTGTAATCCACTGTCATTCTCCATTTACCATTTTGTTTCCTCACAGGCCAGATTGGGGAATTAAATGGTGAATGACAGGGCACGATGATACCCTTTTGCTTCAAATCCGAAATTATTTCTTTAATGCCATTTTTGGCAGCAATTGGGATGGGATATTGTTTTACATTTGTTATCCTGCTTTGTGGCAGGCGCGGAGCACACTGTAACAACCTTATCTCTGGTATCCATGTGCCAAAATTCCAGCAACGGCCTTCTTCATCCCTCCACGCTCGACCCATGAGAACATCCATTCCTAACAAATTGAAAGGAATATCACCCACAATCATCTCGGTCCAAATTGGTTTGTCCTCTCCTGGAAGATGTATAGTGACTTTAGCTGTTTTCTGTAAAATAGAGTTACCAAATGCTCCACTTACATATATTGGCTTTGAAGATAAGGTAATGCCACAGTGTTCAGCTTCATCAGCTTTTAGTGTAGAAATTTGTGCTCCTGTGTCTACCACAAAAGTGACAGGATAACGTTTAGGCCCAAGAGCACAAGTAAGTTCCAAGTCCCCATCTTTGTTCTGAACTAATCTTAATACATTTTGCCAATCATTTGGAGGACTAGGAGTTTTAGGGCCCGAGTGATTATTGTTTGTTTGGGAGGCATTTTCATTCTCTGTATTAGAATCCTGTGTTTTTCCCCTCCTCCTCTGTCTTTTAGACTTTCTTTTCTTAGCAGGAGGAGGGTTATTTAGTTTTCCGAATTAGTGGTTAGGGATCTTACTCTTGATCTCCCTCTGGACCTAGACAGTGACCTAGGCCTTGTAGACTGATTTTGTCTTGAGTTACCTAGACTACGCCAGCATTCAATCAGTTCTTTTGGGTGTCTATAAGAATAACTCTGAGCCAAAAGTGAAGCTAGGATCCCTATATGCCTGGCTTCCTCCTTAAGCTTAGCGTATGGCCCCTGGTTATCTTGTGATTAAGTATGTTGTATTTCGGGGCGTTGATTTCTAGGCGTGCTTTTCAGTTTTTTATTTTGTCTATCTCTATTCACCACTGTCCAGTCACCCTGTGATTTCTCTTGCTGCTTAGAAGGAGGGGGGTTCCAAGGTGATTTAGCAGCCACCTCAGCATATGAAGGTCGAGTGACTTGTCTAACTGCAGATGACTTGCCAGAACTTTCAGATTAATTATATTTCTTTCCATACGATACCAAGTGTCTGGCTAGTACAGCCCATGTAGGGTGTATGCTGCCACTTTCAGTCTGTTTCTGATATTGGATTACTTCGATTTTAAGTGCTGGAGAGAGTCCCTTGATCAAAACATTTAATCTGTTAGGTTTCACTCTAAGAGACATAAGGCTATTATGATCTTGTACTAACTCACGTTCATAAATCATTTGAAGTACGGCAGCTTTGTGGACATTTTCCATGATATTAAAGTGATCCCCTTTCAGGGCACTCGGTTCTCCTCTGCTGGTGGGTTCTGTTTCACCAACACAATAAGCTGCATGCTGAGTTAGAGACCAGGGGTGATCTGGTACTCCAGTTGCTAAAACAATTCCGGGCCCCCAGTACCCGTTGGCTTCCTGTTCATTTAACAGAATATCGTCTCCCCCCTGTGAAGGACACTCTAATCACATATTCAGCTTCCATCTCAGACTGAAGCCTGCTGTATTGCTTTTTAAATTTTGCCAGTTCTAGTGGAGTGTAAGGTTTTTCTTTTAGCTCCACATCTCTCTGTGCAGCACCTGCTCTTTGAGAATAAGTAGTTGTCCTAACTGGGTGCACATGTCTATGTTCCACTTCCTCCTGCTCTTCCTCTTCTTCCAAACTATATTGAGGAGGCCTAACATAACGTGTCAAATCTTGTATTCCTTTATCAAGGACTGAACACAGCTCATCTATCTTGACAGTTACATCCTCCGACAGTCCATTAGCTTGGGGGGACTGAGGGAGCAGACATGAGGAGGCCTGCTGTTCTACGAGAGTGTTAAGAAGTTCTACTTTTCCTTTAAAAGACAATCCTTCCAGACTGAGGACCTGGCTGATAGCTTGATTTGGATCTGACTGATCAATATTGGGCTTATCACTCTCCTGCTCCTCAAAAACTTCTGCTGTTTCTTTAAAAGACAATGCTCGGCTGAGAGCTTGGATTGGATCTAACTGATCACTCTCAGACACGTCCTCCTCTTTAGAAGGGGAAGCAACATTTTGTCTTAACTGCTCTCGCAGTTTATTATTCTGTTTTTGCAGTTTTTCATTCTCTTGTTGCAATTTTGTTTGCTCTTTTCATAACACTCTAAAGTCTCACTGCATCGCTTCTATCTCCTGTTGCATGTCTATATTCTCCCGTTGGGTCTGTTGTAAGCTTATTTGCATCTCCTCATGTGTCTTGTGCAACTCCCTATACTTCTTTTCTATCTTTACACCCTCCTGATTATTCTGTTGCAGTGCATCATATTCCTGCTGCAGCTTCTTATATTCCTGTTGCAGCTTTTTACATTTTTTGTGCCGCTTCTTCTGCGCCCCTGCAGACCCTCACTCAAGCCTTTGCAGTAACCCTTCAAATTCCTGCTGTAGATCTTTAAGCTCCTGCTTTAAGTCCTTAACCTCTTGCTGTGATGCTTTCTCTGTAAGCTCCTGCTTTAACTCCCTAACCTCTTGCTGTAAGGCTTTATCTGTAAGCCCTCGAATATTTTCCTGTAATATTTTATATGCAAGGCTCGATATATCCAACCTTTCCGGAACCTCGGTGCTCTCTGCACGACTGGCATTATCTACATCTGTAGGTATACTCTCGGAGCTCATTTTGATACCGGGGTTTTTTTTCTTTTCTTTTCTTTTTTTTTTCTTTTTGTTAACACTTGAGAGTGTGGTCTGGGGGCTCCAAAAGACCCTCTATCCCACTTCTGACACCAGAATGTCGCGGCCCAATATCAAAAGCTACCGGCTGTCAGGATGCTTCCGCGACTTCCCCCCCCACAATGGAGAGGTTTGTGAATGAGACCGCACGCGTGGCCACTGCAGGACTGTATCTTAGAGTGTAGATTGGAATGCTCCCTCACCATGCTCACAAATTGTTACCGAGACCAATGGTCAACTAACAAATTAATTGTTTTATTAAGGGTTAACACAAATTGAGGGACCAAGGTTCAGGGAAGGTAATCTAGGCATATATCAGAAAGGAAAATCAGGGTTCTATGGTATTAGTAAGTGCACTCCCTGAGAGAGAGATGTAGGATTAATGGAGGAGAAGGGTAGGAGTTGAGCCCGGTAGATATGTGGATGTGGATGTGGATGGGTGTGTGTGGATGTGGATGTGTGTGTGTGGATGTGCACGCGTGTTACCCTCCTTCCGCAGCAATGATGTGACCAGCGTCCTGGAGACTCGGTGGCGGGGTGACCCCGCAGCGGGGCGACCCCTCCAGCAGGAAACAGGCAGGCAGGCATGGCTGGCAGGCAGGGCAGGCACGGCTCCGGTCCGGGCAGCGACTCCCCGCAAACGCCAGGCTCCGACAAGCGGCAAGCAGCGATCTCCCGCGGGCGAGCACAAGCCTCCCTGTGCGGAGCAGCTGCAGTACTTGCAGGCAGCTTAGCTGATCACCGTGCCCAGCAGACGAAAGAAAGTTCTCTGCTTCACCGGCACAGCCCGCCTCCTTTTCGATAACATTCTCTGTTCAACTCGTGGCCAGGTGCCTAGTTTTTTCAGAGGCAGCCTGCTATCTGTATTTCTGCCAAGTCTGTTTCAGTGTGTCCTTGGCTAAATCAGCAAAAGGCACTTCGCTGGCTTGAAAGGCATTCCGCCTAATCTTATGTGGGGGGAGAAGGAAAAATGGTCCGTTCCCCACAATTGCAAAAGTTGATAGAAAGATCCTGAATTGTCCGTAGGTTAAAGTTATTGAGGAATCACAGTCTAATGAGTTACTACCCATCAGCAGGTCTTTAGTCGTCGGCTGTGTATATATTCCTGGCATATTCAAATTTCAAAGTAAAATGTATTATGTCCCATGGGAGCGAGTTCTGTACATCTTTCATTCTTCTCTCCTACTCTGCCGGCATCACTCCTGTGTGTCAGAAGCTGTATTTATGCCCATACCTACCTTACTCTAATGACTGCATGGTCCCATTTCCTGCCAGTCTAGACTTCCTTTTTCTGTGCTAGCAATTCCACATTCTTCTACTTTCTCTCTCCCTATTCTAGGGATTACTAGTTGCATATTCTGTTTCACCTTATATCAGACATTCAATGTCCTTTCCATTCTCCCCCCCCTTCCAAAACAGCACCCCTGTTCTTCTTTAATGTGATAAGGGCTCTGTTTAAGTTGCACATCAGTACTGTTTTCTTCCTATTCCAGCAACTGTGTTGTCTTTCCCCACAATTATTTTGGTCTGATGTTTTTGCATGTTAAGTTCTGTTGAGAAGATGAGCAAAAAATGAGATAAGGGGTACTGATAAGGTCACTCACTGAGGCGAACAGCTCTGGTGCAGGCACATCTGCATCGACGAAGGAAATCACGGCGCAAAGGGGCATTTACTGAGCTTCCTTGAGTGGGGGAAAAGTCCGGACAGCGCCGGGGAAGGGCAGCTCGTCAGAGGGCTGCTGAGGAGGTGTGGGAGGAGCCCACTCCTACTCCCAGAAAAGGGAGCCCCAGGGAACGCCAAAGCAACTGGGGCAAGCAAACAGGGCGCGGCACGGCGAGACGAGGCGCCAAGATCATCTGCCCAGGTCAAGGGCACTCATCCTACTTGACCCAAAAGGCAGAATGGTGAGCACTCGGTGAAGAGCCAAGGCTCCAGCTCCAGCTGAGGGATCTGTACCATCCACCTTGCTGGTGACTGATGCCTCCACCCAGACGAAGCTGCTGAAGGGAGAGGTTGCTGTACAGACCTCGGGCTGTGGGAAGTGCCTAGACCTCTCTCATGGGGCAGGGATAGATGGCAAACCTGCCTGCAAAAGGTGTGCCCAGGTAGAGGACCTCCTGCAGCAGCTGGCTGAGCTGCAGGAAAATGTGAAAAGGCTGCATAGCATCAGGGAGGCAGAAAAGGAGAGAGATAGCTGGATCCAAGCCCAGGCTGCAGTGAACCCACAGCCTATGGCCAAACAGCCAATAACTCTCCTATGTGCACACACAGAAAGGAGGGAAGCTGATAATGCAGAAGAATGGAAGCTTTCAAAGGTAAAAACCAGCAGGAGGAAGAGACTTCCCTCAAAGCCTGAAGTGCCCCTGCAGAACCACTTCACAGTTCTGCAGACTGAAGAGGAAAAACATGCTGCATCAGATAAGTTGCTGGAGCTGAGTAAGGCAGCCTGATCAGCTCACCATATAACAACTAGTGCAACCAAGAAAAAGCGACGGGTGATAGTAGTGGGAGACTGTCTTCTGATGGGTATGGAGGCACCCATTTGCTGACCTGACCCACTCTCTAGGGAGGTCTGCTGCTTACTGGGGGCTCGTATCAAGGATGTCACTGGAAGACTACTGAACCTTGTACATCCCACTGACTATTATCTGCTGCTGCTGTTTCACGTGGGCACCAGCGATACAGTCAAGAGCAATCTGAAGACTATGAAGTAGGATTACAGAGCCTTTGGAGTGGTAGTGCAGGTAGTCTTTTGATCAATAATCCCAGACAAAGGGAAGGGGCTTGAAAAGGCCAATCAATATGGGAAAATCAATAAATGGTGACAAGAGTGGTGTCACAGACAGGGCTTTGGCTGCTTAGACTATGGGACTTGCTTTGAGAAAACTGGTCTCCAAGGGGCCCATATCTCAAAGAAGGGGGAGAGCATCTTTGGCCATAGGCTTGCCAGTTTAGTAAAGAGGGCTTGAAACTAGAGTTGCTGGGGGAGGGGATCCACAGTCCATCCCACTGCTACCACTTTGAGACCAGTGTCAGTAATAGATGCCCTGGACCCAGAGAAGGTTCACAGGCCAGCAGGAGAACACCTGAAATGTAGGAGAATGTAATCCCAGGCAGTGAGGCAGCTTCAATGGGGTCCCAACTTAAATGCTGCTATGCAAATGCATGCAGCACGGGGAACAAAGAAGAGGAGTTACAGATGTGTGCAAGCCTGCAGAGCTAAAATGTTATTGGCATCACTGAGATGTGGTGGGATGGCTCCTACGACTGGAGCGTGGGAATGGATGGATACAAGCTCTTTAGGAAGGACAGGCAGGGGAGAAGAGGAGGGAGTGTTGCCCTCTACATCAATGACCAGCTGGAGTCCATGGAGCTCTGCCGAGGCATGGATGACAAGCTGACTGAGAGCTGGGTCAGGATTAAAGGGAAGACAGGGGCAGGTGATGTCATACTGGGGGTCTGCTACAGGCCAACTGACCAGAATGAATGAGTGGATGAGACCCTCTATAGACAGATAGGAGCAGCTTTGTGTTCACAGGCCCTGGTCCTCATGGGGGACTTGAGTCACCCCAATATCTGTTGGAGGGACAACACAAAAGGGCACAAGTGGTCCAGGAGGTTCCTGGAATGCATTGACAACAATTTCCTTCTCCAAGTGATAGAGGAACCAACGAAGAGAGGTGCTATGCTGGACCTTGTTCTCACCAACAAGGAGGGGCTGGTGGGGAATGTGAAGCTGAAGGGAAGCCTTGGCTGCAGTGACGATGAGATGGTGGAGTTCAAGATCCTTAGGGCAGCAAGGTGAGTGTACAGCAAGCTCACTACCCTGGACTTCAGGAGAGCACTCTTTGACCTCTTCAGGGATCTGCTTGGTGGAGTACCATGGGATAAAGCCCTGGTGGGAAAAGGAGCCCAAGAAAGCTGGTTAGTATTCAAGGATCACCTGCTCCAAGCTCAGGAGCAATGCGTCCCAACAAAGAGGAAGGCAGACAAGAATGCCAGGAGGCCTGTATGAGTGAACAAGGAGCTCTTGAACACACTTAGATGTAAAAAAGTCTACAAAGGGTGGAAGCAAGTACAGGCAGCCTGGGAGTTGTCCAAGCAGCCAGGGATCAGGTTAGGAAAGCTAAAGCCTTGATAAAATTACACCTGGCCAGGGACATCAAGGGTAACAAGAAAAGCTTCTATAGGTATGTCGGTGACAAAAGGAAGAGTAGGGAAAATGTGGGCCCTCTCCATAAGGAAACGGGAGACCTGGTCCCACGGGAAATGGAGAAGGCTGAAGTACTCAATAAGGTTTTTTGCCTCAGTCTTCACCAGCAAGGGCTCTACTACACCACCCAAGTGACAGAAGGCAAAGGCAGAGACTGAGAGAAGGAAGATTCCCCCACTGTAGGAGAACAGCAGGTTCAAAACCATCTAAAGAACATGAAGGTGCACAAGTCCATGGGACCTGACAACATCCATCCGCAGTGCCTGGGGGATGAATTTGCAAAGCCACTTTCCATCATATTTGAAAAGTTGTGGCAGTCGGGTGAAGTTCCAACTGACTAGAAAAGGGTAAACATAATCCCCATTTTTTAAAAAGGGAAAAAAGGAAGACCTGGGGAAGTACAGGCCAGTCAGTCTCACCTCTGTGCCCGATAAGATCATGGAGCTGATCCTCCTGAAGGCTCTGCTAAGGCACATGGAAAATGTGGAGGTGGTTGGTGGCAACCAACATGGCTTCACCAAGGGCAAATCATGCCTGACATATTTGGTGGCCTTTTATGATGGGGTCACAGCCAGTGATGAGTGGCATTCCTCAAGGGTCAGTACTGGGACCGGTGCTGTTTAATATCTTTGTTGGTGACATGGACAGTGGGATTGAGTTCACCCTCAGCAAGTTGGCTGAGCACATAATCACAGAATCGTCAGAGTTGGAAGGGACCTCTAGAAATCACCTATTCCAACCCCCCTGCTAAAGCAGGATTGCCTAGGACAATCCTACACAGAATTGCATCCAGGCAGGTTTTGAATATCTCCAGAGAAGGAGACTCCATAACCTCTCTGGACAGCCTGTTCCAGTGCCTTGTCACTCTCATTGTAAAGAAGATTTTTCTTATGTTTAAGTGGAACTTCCTGTATTCCAGCTTGTACCCGTTGCCCCTCGTTCTGACACTGGAAACTACTGAGAAGAGCCTGTCCCCATCTTCCTTGCACCCACCCTTTAGATACTTGTACACATTGATAAGGTCTCCCCTCATCCTTCTCATCTCCAGGCTAAAGAGTCACAGCTCTCTCAGCCTTTCCTCATAAGAGAGATGCTCCAATCCCCCTATCATCTTCATCACCCTCCTCTGGACTCTCTCCAGTAGTTCCCTGTCTCTCTTGAACTGGGGAGCCCAGAACTGGATGCAGTGTTCCAGATGTGGTCTCACCAGGGCAGAGTAGGGGGAGAGAACGACCTCCCTCGACCTATTGGCCACACTCTTCTTTATGCAACCCAGGATTCCATTGGCCTTCTTGGCAACAAGGGTACACTGCTTGCTCATGGATGATTTACTGTCTATCAGGACTCCAAGATCCTTCTCCTCCAAACTACTTTCCAGCAGGTCTGCCCCTAACCTATATTGGTGCTTGGGGTTCTTCCTTCCCAGGTGCAGGACCCTACACTTGCTCTTATTGAACCTCATTAGGTTCTTCTCTGCCCAACTCTCCAGCCTGTCCAGGTCACGCTGGATGGCAGCACAGCCCACTGGTGTGTCAGCCACTCCTCCCAGTTTTGTATCATCAGCAAACTTGCTGAGGGTACACTCTGTCCAGTGTCTGTTCCAGTGCTTTGTCACCCTCACAGCAAAGAAGTTTTTCCTCATGTTCAGATGGAACTTCCTATGTTGCAGCTTGTGCCCGTTGCTCCTCGTCCTGTCACTGGACACTACTGAAAAGAGTCTGGCGCCATCCTCCTTATATCCGCCCTTAAGATATTTCTAGACATTGATAAGGTCTCCTCTCAGTCTTCTCTCCAGGCTAAACAGTCCCAGCTCTCTCAACCTTTCCTTGTAAGAGAGATGCTCCAGTCTCGCCAGTAGTTGCCTGTCTCTCTTCAACTAGGGAGCCCAGAATTGGACACAATATTCCAGATGTGGCCTCACCAGAGCAGAGGGGAAGGATGACCTCCCTTGACCTACTGGCCACACTCTTCCTAATGGACCCAAGGATGCCATTGGCCTTCTTGGCCACAAGGGCACATTTCTGGTTCATGGTTAACTTGTTGTCCACCAGGATTCCAAGATCCTTCTCCTCAGGGCTGATCTCCAGCAAGTCAACCCCTAACCTATACTGATGCATGGTGTTGTTCCTCCCCAGGTGCAGGACCCTACATTTGCCCTTGTTGAACCTCATTAGGTTCCTCTCTGCCCAACTCTCCAGCCTGTCCAGGTCACGCTGGATGGCAGCACAGCCCACTGGTGTGTCAGCCACTCCTCCCAGTTTTGTATCATCAGCAAACTTGCTGAGTGTACACTCTGTCCCCACATCCAGGTCATTGATGAATATATTGAATAAGACGAGACCCAACACTGACCACTGGGGAACACCACTGGCTACAGGCCTCCAACTCGACCCTGCACCATTGATCACAACCCTCTGAGTTCTGTCACTCAACCAGCTCTCAATCCACCTCACTGTCCACTCATCTAATCCACTCTTCCTGAGTTTCTTAATGAAGATGTTATGGGAGACAGTGTCAAAAGCCTTGCTAAAGTCGAGGTAGATTACAGCCTGTTGAGGTCTGAGTTCAGCCTGGGCTGGAAAAACTCGAGTTGAATCATGGATCGCCCCCTCTCTTCTCCTCAATTCTTCTCCTCGCCCACGGGTGAGCACAGTACTTGCAGGCAGGCTCAGTCGATTACCGAGTCCCGCAGACGGAGGAAAGTTCTCTGGTTCACCAGCACAGCCTTTTACTTGTGGCTAATTGCTCAGTCTTTCAGAGGCAGTCTGCTATCTGTATTTCTGCCAAGTTTGTTTCAGTTTGTCCTTGGCTAACTCAGCAAAGGCACTTCGCTGACTTGAAAGGCATTCCATCTTGTGTGGGGGGGAGAAGGAAAAATAGTCCGTTCCCCACAAAAGGAAAAATTGAGTCTGCCATTACCAACATTACCTTCCTATCCACATGCACATTCACACTGCACACATACAGTATCCCTATACAGATCAATATCACAACCCCTGTTATCACTAACTAGGTTATTACACGGTTGATTATGGCTATATTCTTATCAATAAACCACAGAACAATAACAAGAACAGATACACTAAGCAGTAGTATCCCAGCCGCATAAGACATGTACGACTGCATGTTAGGTGCAGAATTCATCTGTTCGGTTTTCAACCCATCCATACCTTCAGTAGACATGGTGTTCATTCAGCTCCTGCCTGGCTCGCCAATTAATTATTGTCACGGTTTGGCACCTAGTTGGAACACTCTCGATTCACCCCCCTCCCCCTCCTCCCCCAAGGAAGGGAAAGAGGGAGAAAAATGAGAAAGAGAGGCTTTCTGGGTTGAAAAGCGAAACAGATTTATGTTAATTATTGGTGATAAGGGAATATATATATATTTGTAAAGGGATGTGCAACACCCAATCCCCTCCCTCCTCCCCCAGCGACTCTCACAGCAACTCTTCTCCCTGGTGGCTCCCAGCTGAAGGGGGGAGTGTCTGGGCACACGGACGGGGTCCTCGGATGTCGGCTGTAAAGAAAAATGGAGAAAACAAAGAGAGAGAGCGCCAAAGAGAGGGCAATAGAAGCGGCAGTAAGCAGAAAAGTGAGTGGAAAAGGAAATAGAAAGGCTTGACTTCCGTGATGTCTTAACCTATACTGAAAGCCAAATAGAGAAAATATCATGAGAAGGGAATATTCTGATTTTCTGATCCTGCCTTTGGTCTAATCTGCTTCCCCATAGGGGGGAAGGCTGCAGACAGTCAGAAGTGACCTTGGTTATCATCAGTCCACTGGTGCTGCTAAAAATTTCACTGAAATAAAAAAAAATCAGCAAAGAGCTCCTGCCTGGCTCAAACCAAAACAACTTTGGGTGTATAACGTTTGTACTTGTGAACTGGGTATTTGAGTGCAATATGGGATAGGTAAAGAGAAAGAAAGAAAGAAACACTATTATAGTTGAGGGTAGAGTGCCCGGCGCGGTTTTCCCATATAGGGTAGACAAGGTGCGTGTGTGAATGTGGCTGATTACTTTTGCCCGGGGAAAAGAACACAAAGAAAGAGAAATATTTCTTGGTCAATGAGTCTTTCTTACAGTTTCCAGCTCAGAAGCACTGATAGGTTTGGCGGTGGCTATGGCAGTGGTGGCTACCGCAGCTTTAAGAGTTTGGCTTTGGGCGAGCGGCTTTGAGTGAGCGGCACTGGGGGAGCGCGTCTTTTCCATTTTGGTCTACTGCTTTCCATGTCTTTTCATTGATAAGGGTGTCTAATATTAGTTTGATCTTCCATATATTAGGAAAATTTACTATTACCAATTGTCTGGGATTAAATTAAGTTCTCCTCCTTTTACTTGGGTTATTAATGTCTTTCACCCCGTGTTCTTTTGAGAGAGGTTCTTTGGTCAGATTGGAAGGTGGATCAGGGTAGAACGCATTTAATCTGGGACGGCCATTTACTCCCCATCTGTTATTTACGATGGTGAGTGCTTTGCCTAATCTTTTGTCCCATCGGGAGTCTTCTGGTTTAAGAATACTTTTAATCAAACCATTTGTTCTTTCTACTACTGGGGATACTATGGGGTATGTAGAATCCATTTTATTCCCTCTGTTTCTGCCCTTTGTTGTACCACATGAGATGTAAAATGTGTGCCATTGTCAGATTGGATGGTAATAGGCTTTGGTAGAACACTGAATAGTTTTTCTAGAAAACTGACAGTGTTTTCCCCATTAGTTTTGGCGAATGATTCTGCGCATGTGAGCCCTGAAATTACTTGTACTGCTACAATCACATATTGTTTATTTCTTGATTTCCTGAAAGGTCCAATGTAATCTACTTGCCATGTTTCCCACAGTTTCTTATTATCCCATATGTGTAAATTTTCACGCACCAGAGGATGGCATCCCCATCTTACACTGTTCACAAGTAGATATTATAAATTTACACATTTCCTTTGTTACTGGCCATCCTCGGCATTGGGCTTCTTTATATAGATCATAATTGCCAGAATGTCCCCTTTTGCAATGCAACCATTCTAAGAGTCTTTTCCATTAATTAACTTCACCATTGTTAAGTGCTTCTTTTATTTCTATTACATTTATTCTTGTCAATTCGTCTACCTGGTTGTTCCAGGATGCTGCCTCACTTTTCATGTTGGCCTGATGAGACGGGACCCAGTCCACATGAAAGTGAGGATTATTTTTGGCTATTTCCAATATTAGTTTCCATTTCTCACATTGCCAAACTGGGACATTATTGACTTTCCAATCATTATTTTCCCAAAATGTAATCCACTCAACACACCCTTTGTATATGGCATATGAATCAGTATAAACATAAACTGCTTCTTTAGTGTCCTTTTCCTTGACAAACACATTGTATACTGCATCTAACTCTCCTGTTTGAGCACTTCCTATCCCTTCATTAATTTGCTCTCCAGTGTTTACCTTAAGAGCCACAGACCTGAATTTCCACGTTTTACCTTCCCTCTTTGCAGAGGCATCTGTAAACCAGACTCTTTGCAAGGTGGAGGTATATTCAGGCACGTCCTTAATTGGAGACGGATCCTTTGTAGTCAAATCAACATCATTATCATTTTTGTCAATATTGTCTTGAATTTTTAGTGTTTTGTCTGGACCTTCTTCTATTGAAAACAAATTACAATAGTATTCAATTTGTGAATACCACTTCCTTACAGTGGCTCTTTGTGATACTCCTTCTGGGGGTGCTCTTCCTGAGATAATTTGTTTAATGATTTTGAATGGTCCATGTAGGACAATACTTGGTTTTCTGATGATCTTTTCAATTTCTTTCAAGGCAGTGCTTACTGTTAATAAAACTTTCTCCCATATGGAGTATCTTTTCTCAGCATCCTTGAAGGTCTGGGAGAAGAATCCAATGGGACAGACTCCTCCCTCAGGCCCTTTCTGCCAAAGATGGTAAGACAGACCACTGAAGGCAAATCCCCATTCAATTATAATCAGGTCTGTAGGATGAATGGGTCACAAGGTTTGGTAAGTCTGTATTTCAAATAGTAATAACTTTAAAGCTTCTTCCTGCATTTGGGTCCACTCCCAGTGTCTGTGTTTCATTAAAAGATCATAGAGTGGCCTGGCTATAACAGCTAGATCAGGGATATGTTTTCTCCAAAAATGGAGAGAACCCAGTATTTCTTGTAATTAATTATGTTTTGTTTTCGGGAACCTTAATTTCCCCTAATTTGGTCAAAGTGTCTGTTGGGATATTCCATGTTCCCCTCTTCCATCTGATACCCAGAAACTTGACCTCATTAGAGGGTGGCTGCCTTTTCTCATCGGGGATTTCAAGATTTCAATCCCAATGTTGTGTGTTTCAAGATGTCTTCATAGATTTCCCTGACTCTTTGCTCATCATCCCCACCAATTAGAATTGTCACGGTTTGACTCAGGATTGGCAATGGCAATTAAACCAGAGACAACAATGCTCTCGATCCCCTTCCCCTCCCACCCAGGTAGGGAAGGAGAGGGAGAATTAAGGAGAGAGACTTTGCTGGATTGAAAACTAAGTTAGACAGCTTTAATTATATGTACAATTATATACAAGTATGTTCAGGAATGTGCAAAAGCCTCTTGCCTCCCCCCACCCCCAGCAGCTGTCCCAGCACTCTCCTTAGCTGTGAGCAGTCCCAAAAAGTCTCGGACCGCTGTCTGAGATAACAGCAGAGAAGACAGGGGCTGGGTTATGAGGGTTATGAGGTCAGAGATGCCTGAGCCTGGGGTCGACGGTGATGGATGGATGGAGTCCTCCCCAGACGCCGGCCATGGACAGAAGAGAAGGGAAGAAGAAGCAGGAAGGAAGTTGTCTTCTGTGATCTCTGACCTTCCTCTGAGCTTACGTAGATATATGGAATGGAATACCTTTGGTCAGTTCTGCTGTCTGTCTAGTCCAGCTCCCTTACAGGGGGGTCATAGATACGACTCTCCTGCCCCGGTAGCCTCTGTAGCAGCAGAGCTAGGAAGTGACCTTGGAGTCTCAGCAGTAACATAAACATTCCAGTGTTATCAGTCCACTAGCTGGAACACTTACTGCTAGTTAAAAGAGAGCTTACTGAAGGAAAAAAAATCAGTAAAAGGAAAATTGGCTTCATCCTGGCTCAACCCAGGACAAGAATGTCATCAATATATTGTTATACTTTGACATCTTTATGTTCCTTAATAGATGGAACTTGTTCTAATTCAGTAGCAAAGGCGTGATGGGCAATAGTTGGAGAATGGTTATATCCCTGAAGCAACCATGTAAAAGTGTATTGATTCCCTTCCCAGGTGAAAGCAAATTTGTCTTTGTCTTATTCATTGATTGGTACTATAAAAAACATATCCTTGATATCTAGAACAGCCATTATAGGATGTGCTGCTTTTTGGACTTCAGCAATTAGTTCTGCCATATTAGGCACAGCAGCAGTTAGTGGACCTGTATTGGCATTTGTTTTCCAGAAATCTATGGTCAAACGCCATTTACCTTTGGTTTCCTAACCAGCCAGATTGAAGAATTATAGGGAGAATGAGTATTAATAATTATACCTTTTGTTTTCAAATCTTCTATTACTTCTTTTATGCCTTCTTTAGCTGCTAATGACAGTAGCTGCTTGATACTCGTGATTTTGCTTTGTGGAAGACAAGGAGTTCTCTGCAATAGCCTAACTTCTAGAGTGGGTGTACCAAAATTCCAATAATTACCTTTATCATCTCTCCATGCTTTTCCTTGTAAAATATCCATTCCCAGTAAATTGTAGGGAATGTCACCCACTATAATTTCTGTCCGGATTAACTTATCTTCTCCTGGCAATTTTAGGTAAACTCTGGCTGTCTTTTGTAAAGTGGGCTGGCCAAATGCACCACTTACCATCAATGGTTTTAGGGATGGATTAATACCACATTTCAAGGCCTCATCTTTCCTAAGCGTGGATATTTGAGCTCCTATATCCACCACAAAGGTCACCGGATACTTATTTGGTCCAACACTGCAAGTGATTTCCAAGTCTCCTATTGAATTTTTGGTTAATCTTAGAATATTCTGACAATCTTGAGGAGATACATTTATTTTGGAGTCTAATTTATTTTCTTTTGGCCAATCGTTTTGTTTTCCAGGTATGGTTTCCCACGATTTTCCTGGAGTAGTTACTGCATTTTCAATTTCTATTGCATTGCCAATCTCACCTTTCTCCTCCCTCTGTCTTTTCTTTCTGTGTTTGCCTTTAACAGAGGAAGGCTCCTTTAGTTTCCCTGTTGGTGCTGATTGTTTCCACCCACAGGGTGTGACAGCCACTTTTCTACAAGGTCTTTTAAATTATTATAGCTGTATGTCCAAGTCAAGAGCTTGGAGGGAATGCCTTTACACCTAGCCTCCTCTTTTAGGTGTGCAAAGGGTCCTGGTTGTGTACTGTCTTGTGAGTGAGATCATTCACCATTTTGGATTTGGGAATCACGCGTATTGTGGTTCCAGGTTGGTTGATTAATGGTGGGTGCGCGGTCACCCCGTCGCTGCCCCAGATTGTGAGGGGGGTTGCGAGGTGGCCGAGTAGCCACTGCGGCATAGGTTGGCCTTAGATTTCCGGAGCTGGGGTTCAGCGTGACTTGTCTAATGTTTGATTTCTTGGAATAGTCACATTCTGGTACCCCATACTTTCTACCATACTCAGTTAATATTTTGGCTAAATCTCCCCAAGTCAATGGGTTTTCGTCAGAGTTCTAGTTTTCCAGTTTACCTTTTAATTGAATTGCCATATTTTTTAATTCACCAGGCAGACCTCGGATTAGAACATCCATCCTATCCGGGTCTACTCGCAACATTAGCAGTGAATCCTGGTTCGTGACTAACTGGCCTTGGTAGATTAATTGTATTACAGCTGCTTTGTGTATGTTAGTCATGAGCTGTGAGACATCCCCTTTTAAAACAAAAGGTTGGCCTCATGACATGGGGTCTATCATGCTGATATTGTATGCTGCTCTTTGCGTGATTGACCATGGGGCTTCATGGTTACCAGTGGTCAATAGGGTTTGGTTCCAGGTCCCCAGTGCCCAGAAGCCTCTTTTTCTGATAATTGGATGTTATCCTCTCCTGAGGCTGACACCCTGATAACATATTTGGTATCAGTCTCGGTAGGTTGCCTACTAAATTGTTTTTTCAAGTTGGCCATTTCCAAGGGAGTGTAAGGTGTTTCTTTACGCATTATGTTTGTGTGTCTCTGTTGACCAGCAACGGAATACTCGGTGCGTATTATGGGTCATAGAGTCACATGTGTTTGTTCTTCCTCATCTGATCTGATCATGCCAGATTTTTTGTGTTGTGAATCTGATCTGTCTTTTCGGTGGAGCAGACGATATAATTTCTTTGTCTTTGGTGTTCCCTGCATCCAAATTAGATTGGACTTCAATTTTATCGTGTTTCTTATATAGGGTGTTATGTGTGGATTTCTTTATGTCTCCTTCAACAAGGATATCAGGACCTTTGCCCAACTCATCTTTTTCAGAGGAATCTGAACTGGTTTCTGATTCTTTGATTGGCGCACTGGGTATAATTTCATTTTTTATTTCCAGATTGTTTTCTTTAATTATTTGTTTTAATTCTTCATTTTCCTGCCAGATTAATGTGGCCAATACAAAGAAAGCTTTTGCATCGAAATAATCAATGCCATGTTCACAGATTTTCTGTTGTTGCCCTTTGGATAGTCGTGAGCTATCCTCTAGAGATGTTAACTCATGGCAAATATATTCCAAATTATTTGAGGTATAATATTCCCTCATTAATTCATAGTTCCTTCTAGTGGAAATGTAGTTCCTTGTTCTAAGATGTTCATAAAAGGGAACCACAAAAGGGCAAGATTTAAATTCCTCTTGGAAAGGGGAGGAAGGGCATGTGGGTGTTTCGGTCTGCTTTGAACACAGCATATCTAGAATTCCCATTATGGTGTATTCGGTTTGCGTGGGTGAACATGCAATCTGGGCTTCTTTGGTCTAAATCCCACTTCTGACACCAATAAGAATGTTGCAGTCCGAGTTCGACCCAGGCTGGAAAAACTTGAGTTGACTCATGGATTGCCCCCTCTCTTCTCCTCAATTAGAGGAGGAATAGCCCCCGATTGGCTGGTTTTAATTTCCCAGTGGGTCCGTCCCTAGCTTGGGACTGGCTGGCTACACTGGGTATTTCTCTAGAACACAAGCTCCACCCAGATGCGCATGCACCAGCCCAAACACAGAGACTATGTGCTTAAAATACCACTTCACTGTAACAGCTTTAAAAGACGGAGTGGGAGGGGAGCTGGATATTCAAAGGTGGTTACAGGAGACAAAACTTGGGGTGTACAATGTTTGTACTTGTGAACTGGGTATTTGAGTGCAATATGGGATAGGTAAAGAGAAAGAAAGAAACACTATTATAGTTGAGAGTAGAGTGCCCAGCACGGTTTTCCCGTATAGGGTAGACAAGGTGTGTGTGTGAATGTGGCCGATTACTTTTGCCCAGGGAAAAGAACACAAAGAAAGAGAAAGATTTCTTGGTCAGTGGGTCTCTCTTACAGCTTTAAGAGCGTGGCTTTGGGTGAGTGCGGCTTTGGGCGAGTGTGGCTTTGAGAGCATGGCTTTGGCAGGCGGCGACTGCGATGTTGGCTGGAGCTCTGGTGGCAGCAAGCAGCTTGAGCTACAGCGGGACATGGCGATGAGCAGCTACAAGCTGGAACTACGGCACAGGCAGATACAGCACGTGCTGGCAGCGGCACGTGGCAACTGCCTTGGGAGCGCAGCTTTGGCAGGCAGTGGCTGCGACATCAGCTGGAGCTGCGGCGGCATCATGCACCTGTGGCGAGTGGCTGTGGCAATCAGCTACAACTGGCTGGAGCTGCGCCAACTGCTCTGGGAGCACTTGATGACAGAGGGTTTGGGGAGCGAGCAGTGATTCCAGCTCTTTTAGCTCTTTTAGTGTGCTCCAGCTCCCTTCTCCATTTCTTCGGCTCCTTTTGCGCAGTTCTGCGGCGAACAGGTTCCACGGGAGGGAGCATGAATGCAGGAAGGCAAGAAAGCAGGAATTCAGGAAAGCAGGAGAGCAGCAAGCAGGAATGCAGGAATAAACCCCAGCCACAGAAGGCTCTCTTTTATTTGGACTCCTATTCCTTTTTCTTCTATCTTCTTTTCTTTTCTCTCCTTTCTGCCAGCAGCAGAGAACAATGAACACCGACGACTGATAATGACCCATAACGACTGTCTTCTTCACATTCTTTTGTAGGGTGGTTTCTATCTTTAGTCCACTCAGCCCTCAGCTCTTACCTGCAGCTCTTGCAACAATACTGCCATGCTCCTGCCAAAGGCTAGGTCCTGGCTGCAAACATAGCCAGGTGGGCTGGCTGACTCTGTCCTTCATTGTCTAAATCCTAGCCACAGCGCCCCCGCAACCCCCCCCCCCCCCGCAGTGTTGTCACTGTTTCGGGTGGGTTTTTTTCTTCTTTTTTTGTCTTTTGCGTCTCTCTGTTGCAGTCAGTTTGAGTGAGAGACATATCTTTTGTGCAGGCTGGTTCTCCACACAGCCGCTGCCAGCTATGACATCATAGAAAGCTATCAGATTGGTTAAGCATGATTTTCCCTTTGTGAATTCATGTTGACCACTCCCAATAACTTTCTTTTCTTCCACGTTTAGAGATGGCATTCAGAACTATTTGTTCCATCACCTTTCCAGGGACAGAGGTGAGACTAATCAGCCTGTAGCTGGCCTTCCTCCAGTCCTCAGGCACCTCTCCTGTTCTCCATGATCTTTGAAAGGTCATGGAGAGTGACCTAGTTATAACATCTGCCAGTTCTCTCAGCACACGCGGGTGCATCCCATCAGGGCCCATGGACTTATGGATGTTCAGCTTGGCCAAGTGGTCTCTAACCCGGTCCTCCTCTACTGAGGGAAAGTCTTCCTCTCTCCAGACCTTTCCCCTTGCCTCTAGGGCCTGGGATTCATGAGGGTCAGTTTTAGCAGTGAAGACCGAAGCAAAGAAGGCATTCAGTAACTCTGCATTCTCTGTGTCTTCTGCCGCTAGGACGCCCACCTCATTCATCAGCAGGCTCACATTTTCCCTAGTCTTTCTTTTTTTTATTGATGTACTGAAAAAAACCCTTCTTGTTGTCTTTTATACCCCTTGCCAGATTTAATTCCAGGTGGGTCTTAGATTTCCTCGTTGCATCCCTGCATTCTCTGACAACATTCCTATATTCCTCCCAAGTGGCCAGTCTTGTTTTCCATGTTCTATACATTTCCTTCTTCCATTTGAGATCTTCCAGAAGACCCTTACTCATCCATGCGGGTCTCATGCCTCCTCTGCTTGATTTCTTACTCATAGGGACACATCGATCTTGAGCTTGGAGGAAATAGTGTTTGAATAATGACCAGCTCTCATGGACACCCCTACCTTCTAGAGCCCTAACCCATGGTATTCCATCGAGTAGATCTTTGAAGAGGCTAAATTTAGCTCTTCTGAAGTCCAGGGTTGTAATCCTACTTATTTATTTACGTCTTCCATGTAGGATCCTGAACTCCACCATCTCATGGTCACTACAGCCAAGGCTGCCCCCAGCCTTCACATCGTCAGCCAGGAGGGCTTTGTTTGTCAGTACAAGGTGCAGTAGTACACCTCTCCTTGTTGGCTTCCCCACCACCTGAGTCAAAAAGTTATCGTCAATACACTGGAGGAAGCTCCTGGACTGTACATGCCTGTCTGTGTGGCCTTCCCAGCAGATATCAGGGTGATTGAAGTCCCCCATGTGGGCCAGGGCCTGTGATCATGAGGCCACTTTCAGCTGTCTGTAGAAGGCCTTATCAATCTCCTCATCCTGATTAGGTGGCCTCTAGTAAACACCCACAACAATGTCACCCATGTTAGCCTGCCCCTTAATTCTTACCCGTAAGCTCTCAACTGGTTCTTCATCCTCTCCTGGGCAGAGCTTGATACATTCCAGGTGCTCTTTCACATAAAGAGCAACTCCACCACCCTGCCTCGCTGGCCTATCTTTCCTGAACAGTATGTAGCCATTCATGACAGCATTCCAGTCATTCAAACTATCCCACCACATCTCAGTAATTGCAATGAGATCATGGCCCTGCAACCGCACACAGATCTCTAGTTCTTCCTGTTTGTTCCCCATACTGCGTGCATTAGTGTATAGGCATTTCAGAGAGGTAGTCAAGCATGCAGGTTTCCCTGGAGGGGAGTGGGAGGATATACCATAGTCGTACACAGCCCCAAGGTGGTTAGCCTTCTGGTTCTTGTCTTTGGAGGTAGCTGAAGAGCATTTGTTGCAAGTCTGGTTGACCTGGTTTATTCCCCAGGTGGGTGTGTTGACATGAGCATTTACATTTTGGACCCCACCCCCCTGAATCCTTCAGTTTAAAGCTTGTTTCACTAAGCTGGTCAGCCTGCTACCAAAGATTCCCTTACCTTTTCCAGACAGGTGTATTCCATCCCTCCCTAACAGGTTAAAGACATTGAGGATTGTCCCATTGTCATAAAAACCAAAACCCTCTCAATGGCACCAGCCATGTAGCCAGAAGTCGATGTACATTATATGTCTATTTCTGGCAACCTCCTTTCGTCCAACTGGTAAGATGGAGGTGTTTTGGTTTGAGCAAGCTCTTTGCTGATTTTTTTCTTCCTTTCAGTGAACTTTTTAGCAGCGCCAGTGGACTGATAATAACCAAGGTCACTTCTGGCTGTCTGCAGCCTCCCCCCGCTACGGGGGAGCAGATTAGACTGAAGGCAGGATCAGCAAACCAGACTATTCCCTTCTCATAATATTTTCTCTATTTGGCTTTCAGTATAGGGTAATATATCACGGAAGTCAAGCTTCTCGTTTTCCTTTTTCCTCACTTTTCTGCTTACTGTCACTTCTGTCGCCCTCTCTTTGGATCTCTCTTTTTGTTTTTTTCCATTTTTTCATTACAGCCGACACCCGAGGACCCCGTCCGTGCACCCGGACACTCCCCCCCTTCAGCTGAGAGACCATGAGAGTGGTCAGGGGAGGAGGGAGGGGGTCGGGTGTTGCACATCCCTTTGCAAATATATATTCCCTTGTCACCAATAATTAAAATCAATCTGTTTCACTTTTCAACCCAGAGAGCCTCTCTTTCTCATTTTTCTCCCTCTTTCCCTACCTTGGGGGAGGAGGGGGGGGAGGGGTGAATCGAGAGACTGCCAACTCGGTGCCAAACCGACACAGGAGGAAAAGATAACTTGTGCACCAAATTTTTTTTACCTGTACCCTTAGGGCTTTATAGTCCTTAATTCTGCTCAGCTTCTGGTTTGCTCTGTTGTTCGTACCCACATGAAAGAGTAACAGGGGATAGTAGTCTGTGCTTTTGATCAGTTGTGGCACCCTCTCAGTAATGTGTCTGATCTTAGCTCTCGGGAGGCAGCAGACCTCTTGCAACTCTGTTGGGTCAGCATATGGGTTTCTCAGTGCCCTTTAACAGAGTCACCCACTACAAGGACTTGTCAGGTTTTTTTGCAGTATCCACTGTGCATTGCTGTTAGTTACTTCCTGCAGCCCTTGCTCGTGGGTGTCTGTGGTTGTTAAAATATCGTATCTGTTTGTGGTTGCAATTGTGGAGGGTGGAGACTGAAGGGGAGTCCTGCTTTTGTGGGTCCCCAGTGTTCAAGGTGCCTCATTCACAGTGGTGTCCTCGACATGAACATGCTTATGAAACCACCTATCTCCATCTCAGCTCTACCAATATTGTGCAGCCTTTTAACTGTTTCTTGTAACTCTGCTACCTGATGTAACAGGTCATTAACCTGTGCACATCTTGTGCAGGAACTTACCTTTTAACCAGGAGGAGTGTTTGGGCAATCACTACAGCCTACTGCCTGTACTGAAATCTCCTTTGTTACCAGTTCTGTCTGGATGGATACATCAGACATCACTGGGGCTTTCTCTGAAGGGACAGTGGTTTTAGTCCTGAGGTGAGTACTTACCATTTTGGTAGAGCCCCTACCCTCAGCTGTGGACCTACTAGGAGGTTTCAGTGCCCTCCCGGCAGCTAACTAGCTGCTGTCAGAACTTTTGCGCCCTGCCCGCATGCCCTGCCTGCATGAACTGCTGCGCCATGCCCTGGCTGATATGCCACGCCCTGTTTGCCCATCCTGGTCACTGCTCCCCCTGGGAAGCCTTTTATGAGAGTGGGGGTGGCTGCCGGTGGTGCCGGCTCCAGCCACACCGCCTCAGCAGCCCTCCCACAAGATGCTGGTCCCTGGCACAAGATAGCTACTTTCCCAGCTTCAAAAACCCCCCAAAAGAGCTCCTTGCCAGCCCTTTTCACCGCAATTCCCTTCCCCAGTGTGGACTTACCTACACTGGAGCTGGTGTCCTTGATGACACCAAGCCACGTGGTGTGGTTGACATGCTGGAGGGAAGGGAGGCCATCCAGAACAACCTTGACAGGCTTGAGAGGTGGGCTCGTGCCAATCTCATGAAGTTCAACAAGGCCAAGTGCAAGGTCCTGCACCTGGGTTGGGGCAATCCCGAGCACAATTACAGGCTGGGCAGAGAATGGATTGAGAAGAGCACTCAGGATAAGGACTTGGGGGTGTTGGTCAATGAGAAACTCAGAAAGAGCCAGCAATGTGCGCTTGCAGCCCAGAAAGCCAACTGTGTCCTGGGCTGCATCAAAAGAAGTATGGCCAGCTGGTCAAGGGAGGTGATTCTCCCCCTCTACTCTGAACTCGTGAGACCCAACCTGGAGTACTGTGTCCAATTCTGGAGCCCCCAACACAGGAAGGACGCGGAGCTCTTGGAGTGAGTCTAGAGGAGGGCCATGAAGATGATCCAAGGGCTGGAGCACCTCTCCTATGAAGACAGGTTGAGAGAGTTGGGGTTTTTCAGCCTGGAGAGGAGAAGGCTCCAGGAAGACCTTAGAGCAGCATTCAAGTATCTGAAGGGGGCCTACACAAAAGCTGGGGAGGGACTTTTTACAAGGGCATGTAGTGAGAGGACAAGGAGTAATGGATTAAAACTGGAAGAGGGGAGATTTAGCTTAGACATTAGGAAGAAATTCTTTAGTGTGAGGGTGGTGAGACACTGGCCCAGGTTGCCCAGGGAAGTTGTGGATGCCCCCTCCCTTGAAATGTTCAAGGCCAGGTTGGATAGGGCTTTGAGCAACCTGGTCTAGTGGGAGGTGTCCCTGCCCATGCAGGGGGGTTGGAACTAGATTATCTTTAAGGTCCCCTCCAACCCAAATGATTCTATGATCCTGTAATACTGTTATACTGGAAAGTGCTAAGAGATGCCATCCTCTGGTTATTTGATATGTAACTCATGGAATTATTTTGTCTGGAAAGGACCCTTAAGATCATCGAGTCCATCTGTTAACACTACCAAGTCCACAACTAAACCATGTCCCTAAGGATCACATCTACATGTCTTTTAAATACTTCCAGGAATGATCACTCAACCACTTCCCTGGGCAGCCTGTTTCAGTGCTTGACAACCCTTTTGGGGTTGAGGCCGTATCCTCTTGTCCTATCACTTGTTACTTGGGAGAAGAGACTGACACCAACCTCACTAAAACCTCCTTTCAGGTAGTTGTAGAGAGCAATATTGTTTCCCTTGAGCCTCCTTTTCTCCAGACTAAACAACCCAAGTTCCCTCAGTTGCTCCTCATAAGACTTGTTCTCTCAACCCTTTACCAGCTTCATTGGTCTTCTTTGGATATGCTCCAGCACCTCAATGTCCTTCTTGTACTGAGGGGCCCAGAACTGGGGTGCAGACTCATCAATGCTGAGTACAGGGGGACGATCACTTTCCTAGTTGTGCTGGCCAGACTCTGATACAATTCACAACGCTGTTGGCCGCCTTGGCCACACTGCTGAATAGCCAACTCTTGACCAAACCCCCAGGTCCTTTTCCCCAGGCAGCTTTCAAGCCACTCTTCCCCAAACCTGTAGCACAGCATTTTAAATTCCATTCACCACAACTCTTTGGGCCCAGCTGCGACGGCGAGGGAAGACAAGCAGTCAAATCAATATGATTGGTAAAGCAAGCTTCAACTTTATTCAAGATACAGCAGTGTTCTTATACTCTTGCTACTAATTATGCATACTTGTCATAACTCCAGATGGTCCACCCCAGTACAAACCCCATTGGTTACATACATACACAGTTCATATATGATTGGCTACGTGTCTTGTCACTTGCTGTCTGCGTCACGATGACCCAGGGCTTTTCGCTTCCCAGCCAGTGCCTCTCAGTTCTTGCTACAACATTCTTTTCTCACTACTTCATGAGATAACAACCGTGGGATACCTACTTGTGGGACACCTGCTGTTTACTGGTCCCGTGGGACAGTGGCCTGTGGGATACCAGCCTGTGAGACACCAGCTTGTTTACTGATCCCACAGTTTGCTTCAGGGCGCCTGACAATTTGGTCAGCAGCACCTGCAACATTGCTGTTTTAATTCAGGCATATTAATTTTCCATAAATGCCATATTAATTTTCCACAAATCCCATGCTAATTTTCCATAAATCCCAACACCCAGCCATCCAGCTAGTTTTTACCCAGCAAAATGTATACCTGTCCAAGTCATGAGCAGCCAGTTTCTCCAGGAGAATGCTGTGGGAAATAATGGCTTTCCTAAAGTCTAGGTAAACAACATCCACAGCCTTTCCCTCATCCACTAAGCAAGTCTCCTTGTCATAGAAGATCAGGTTAGTCAAGCAGAACCTGCCTTTCATAAACCCATGCTGACTGGGCCTGACTGCCTGGTTGTTCTGTACGTCCCCTGTGATGGCACTCAAGATCTTCTGCTCCATAGTAGTTCCCCAGATCCTCCTTCTGGCCCTTATTGTAGATGGGGGTCACATTTGCTAACCTACAGTCAACTGCTGCTGATAAATGATGGGAAGCAGGTTGTTGAGCACTTACACCAGCTCCTTCAACACCTTTGGGTGTATCCCGTCTGGCCCCATAGACTTGTGTGTGTTTAAGTGGTGTATCAGGTTGATGACCATTTCCCTTCAGATTATGGGCACTCCATTCTGCTCCCTGTCTTTCAGCTCAGAGGGCTGGGTATCCTGAGAACAACTGGTCTTACTACTAAAGACTGAGGGTAAGGCAGGCATTAAGTACCTCAGCCTTTTCCTCATCCTTTGTCATTATGTTCCCTCCCCACATCCAGTCAAGGATGGAGACTCTCCTTAAACCTCCTTTTGTTGTCAATGTATTTATAGAAACATGTATTGTCTTTTACAGCAGTAGCCGGATTAATTTCTAGTTGGGCTTTGGCCCTTCTACTTTTCTCCCTGTATAATCTCATGACATCCTTGTAGTCCTCCTGAGTTGCCTACCCCTTCTTCCAAAGGCCATAAACTCTTATTTTTCCCCTGAATTCCTGCTAAAGCTCTGTTCAGCCAGACTGGTCATCTTCCCCACCAGCTCATCATTCAGCACACAGGGACAGCCTCCTCCTGTGCCTTTAAGACTTCCTTCTTGAAGAATGTAAAGCCTTCCTGGACTCCTTTGCCCTTCAGGACTGCCTCCCAAAGGACTCAGTCAACAAGGTCCATAAAAAGGCCAAAGTCTACCCTCCAAAAGTCCAGAGTAACAGTTCTGCTAACCACCCTCCTTACTTCTCCAAGAATCATTTAATGATCGCTATGCCCAAGATGGCCTCCAACCATCACATCACCCACAAGTCCTTCTCTCTTTGCAAACAGCAGGTCCAGTGGGGTGCCCTCCCTAGTTGACTCACTCACCAGGTGCATCAAGAAGTTATCTTCCACACACTCTAGGGACCTCCGGGACAGTTTCCTCTCCAATATATTTTATTTCCAGCAGACATCTGGGAAGTTGAAGTCCCCCATGAGAACAGAATCACAGAATCACAGAATGTTAGGGGTTGGAAGGGACCTCTGAAGATCATCAAGTCCAAGCCCCCTGCCAGAGCAGGACCAAAAACTAGGGCAGATCACTCAGAAAGGCATCCAGACAGTTCTTGAAAGTTTCCAGAGAAGGAGAGTCCACAACCTCTCTGGGGAGCCTGTTCCAGTGCTCTGTAACCTTCACAGTAAAGAAGTTTTTCCTCATGTTGAGGTGGAATTTCCTGTGTTTGAGTTTGAGTCCATTGCCCCTCGTCCTATCACAGGGCACAAGTGAAAAGAGGTTATCTCTGCCTTCTTGACACCCAGCCCTCATGTATTTATAGACATTAATTAGATCCCCCCTCAGTCTTGTCCTCTCTAGACTAAACAACCCCAGTTCTCTCAGCCTTTCCTCATAAGGCAGGTCTTCCAGTCCCTTAATCATCCTCATAGCCCTCCGTTGGACTCTGTCAAGTAGATCCCTGTCCCTCTCCAACTGGGGAGCCCAGAACTGGACACAATACTCCAAGTGAGGTCTCACCAGGGCCGAGTAGAGGGGAAGGAGAACCTCCCTCGATCTGCTGGAGACACTCCTCCTAATGCACCCCAGGATACCATTGGCCTTCTTGGCCACGAGAGCACATTGTTGTCCCATGGAGAACTTGTTGTCTGCCAGGACTTCAAGGTCCTTCTCCACAGAGCTGCTCTCTAGCAGATCACCTCCTAACCTGTATTGGTACATTTTGTTGTTCCTTCCAAGGTGCAGGACTCTGCATTTGCTCTTGTTGAACCTCATTTTAGTTCTTCTTACCCAGCTCTCCAGCCTGTCCAAATCTTGCTGAATGGCCGCACAGCCTTCAGGTGAATCAGCCAATCCTCCCAGCTTCGTGTCATCAGCAAATTTGCTGAGAAGACACTCTGTCCTGTCATCAAGGTCATTGATAAAGATGTTGAACAGGACTGGACCCAGCACTGATCCCTAGGGGACTCCACTAGTTACAGGTCTCCAGCTGGACTCTGCACCATTGATCACCACTCTTTGGGTTCTACTGTGTAGCCAGTTCTTAATCCATCTCACTGTCCATTCTTTTATCCCACATATTCTGAGCTTGCTCACAAGGATGTTATGGGAGACTGTGTCAAAAGCCTTGCTAAGGTTGAGGTAGACTACATCCACTGGTCTCCCTGCATCTATCCATTTAGTCACAACATCATAGAAGGCTATCAGATTAGTCAAGCATGATTTTCCCTTGGTAAATCCATGCTGACTACTCCTGATATCCTTCTTCTCTTCCATGTGCTTCGAGACGACCTCCAGAATGAGTCTCTCCATCATTTTTCCAGGGATGGAGGTGAGGCTGACTGGTCTGTAATTTCCTGGATCGTCCTTCTTGCCCTTTTTGAAGACTGGAGTGACATTTGCTTTCCTTCAGTCCTCAGGCACCTCTCCTGCTTGCCAGGATCTTTCAAAAATGGTGGAGAGTGGTAGGGCAATAACATCAGCCAGCTCTCTCAACACTCTTGGGTGCATCCCATCAGGGCCCATGGACTTATGTACATTCAATTTGCAGAACTGATCTCTGACCCACTCTTCATTGACTAGTGGAGAGTCTTCCCTCCTCCAGGCTTCCTCTCCTATATCCAGGGTCTGAAGTTCATGAGGGCTGGCCTTAGTAAAGACTGAAGCAAAGAAGGTATTCAGCGACTCTGCCTTCTCTGCATCCTCTGTTATCAGGGCTCTCACTTCATTCAGCAGTGGGCCCACATTTTCCCTATTCTTCCTTTTACTGCTGATATATTTGAAGAAGCTCTTTTTGTTCTCTTTTACTGCCTTTTCCAGTTTAAGTTCTAAGAGGGCTTTGGCCTTTCTTGTTGCCTTCCTACATACCCTGACAACATCCCTGTAGTTCTCCCAAGTGACAAGTCCCTTCTTCCACAAACTGTAAATTTATTTTTTCCACGAGATTTTCTTCAGAAGATCCTTGCTTATCCATGCAGGTCATTTACCAGCTCTACCTGATTTTTTACTCGAAGGAATGCACCTATCTTGGGTTTGGAAGAAGTGGTATTTAAAAATTGACCAGCTTTCCTGGGCTCCCTTTCCTTCCAGTGTCTTAGCCCATGGGATTCCCTCGAGTAGATCTTTGAAGAGTCCAAAGTTAGCCCTTTGGAAGTCCAGGGTTGTAATCCTACTTATTGCCCTTCTTCTTCCTTGTAAAATACTAAACTCCACCATGTCATGGTCACTGTCGCCAAGGCTATTCCCAACCTTAACGTCCCCAACCAGACTTTCTTTATTCGTTAATACAAGATCCAGCAGTGCACCTCTCCTCATTGGTTCCTCCACTACCTGCATTAGAAAGTTATCATCGATGCACTGCAAGAACCTTTTGGACTGAACCTGCTTTGCTGTGTGGGCTTTCCAGCAGATATCAGGGTGATTGAAGTCACCCATAAGTACTAAGGAGTGTGATCTAGAGGCTACTTCCAGTTGACTGTAGAAGGCCTCATCAACATCTTCTTCTTGGGTTGGTGGTCTATAGTAGACACCCACAACAGTTTCACCTTGAATTGCATGTCCCTTAATTCTTAACCACAAGCTTTCAACCTGCCCTACCTCACTCCCTGGATAGAACTCGATACATTCCAGTTGCTCTCATACATAAAGAGCAACACTACCACCTCACCTTGTTGCTCTGTCTTTCCTAAATAGTACATAGCCATCCATGACAACATTCCAGTCATGGGAGCTGTCCCACCATGTTTCAGTGATTGCAATTATATCATAGCCATTCAACCTAGTGCAGATCTCCAACTCCTCCTGCTTATTCCCCATGCTCCGTGCATTGGTATATAAGCATATCAGAGAGGGAGTCAAGCAATTAGTTTTCACTTTTGCTATCTGACCATTCCCAGCCGCTTCCCTGGTTAGTAACCTGTTAGAGAGCCCTATGGTTTTTTTGTCGTATCCATCTCCATTTCCCACCTCAAGTGGGATGGCAGACAGAAGACCATCCTTAGGCTCACCTCTAGTGAGCCTGGTTTTATCCCCATCCCCCTTCGGGCCTATCAATCAGGGCAAGGGCTATCAATCTTGAGACTTCTTCCAGCTGCTTATAAAATATTCTATGTCTCTTCATCCTGGTTGGGTGGTCTATAACAGACTCCCACCATGACATCTAGGTGACATATAGGTGACCCTGCTCTGGCAGGGGGGGTTGGACTAGATGATCTTTCGAGGTCCCTTCCAACCCCTAGGATTCTATGATTCTATGATTCTATGATCTGCCTTGTTGGCCTTTCCCCTGATTCTTACCTATAAGCATTCAATACTATTGTCACCATCATTAACTTCCACCACCTTTCCTTCCTTGCCTATCTCTTCTGAAGAGCTTGTAGCCATTGATTTCAGTACTCCAGTTGTGCGAGTCATCCCACAATGTTTCTGTGATGGCAACTATATCATAGCTTTCCTGCTACACAATGGCTTCCAGCTCCTCCTGTTTGTTGCCTATGCTGCATGCATTGGTGTAGATGCACTTCAGTTGTGCACCTTTGTGCACAGTTGTGCATCCTGGCACCTTTTTTGGTAAAAAGCTCCAATTCCTGTGTTCTCAGACACTTCCATCGTTTCTAACACATGAACCCTTGCATCTTTGCTGCCACATGGAACTCCCTCTCCTACCCCCATTGAGATGGCTAAGGTGCAAATGTTTAAAGCTGTAATTCTTCTAAAAAGATAGCATTTCATTTGTTCCTTACTTTCCTTCTCTCGAATTTCCAGTTGTCACAGTTAAACAAATGACAGATTGTTCTCTATTAACCCCCCCTCCCTCCCCCTATAGGGAAAGGAGAGGGAATAAGGGAGAGAGACTTACAGGTTGGAAACTAAACTACACATCTTTAATGAAACAGAAGCGAGGCAAAGGAAAATTATGAAATATATACAAAGCCAATATTGCACTCCCCCCCAGTAATGCTCACATCACCACTGAGGCTGCAGGGCAGGCCCTGGGAAAGTCCCAGATTTGACTCCTGGAGTTAGCAGCAGATGGGAGCTGGGTGCAGGAACACTGGGTGCAGGAACACAGGGATTCAGGAACACATGGATCAGGATCAAAGGCAGACCAATGGACAGAATCCTCCAAAGACACCAGCCATGGAAGAAGACTACTTGACCCTCATAATCCCTCAGATTTACACCAAGTATGATGCATATGGAAGGGAATGCTTCATTTCGGTCACCTGTCTGGTCTGCTCCTCCCCAAAGGAGGGTCACAGGTGTGACCCCTTTCATCCCTTCTGTTTCAGAACCAAGCAGTGGCCTTGGTTCTGCATACAATTCTCTAGCTGTAACTATAAACATTAAGTGTTATCAGTCCTAGAAGCAGACACTGACTGGAAAACATGCTGTTAATTTCAGCAACTGCATCTACTTAGAAGGGACTTAACTGAAAAGCAAAATTACTAGAAAGAAAATTGGTTCTATCCTGGCTCAAACCAGGACATTACCCCCCTTATTCCATACCATTTGCATCATACTCCAATCACTACTATCTTTTGTCCTATTAGTCTACGATAGCAGTCTCTCAGGGCCAGGGAAGATGCCAAAGTAGTCACAGTTTATGTCTGCAGGTTGCAGGTGTCAACTTTGAGGAAGTTACTAGACACCAGTCGGTGAATGCAGTTCTGATTTGATCACCATAATGTTATCCTGAAAAACAATGCATTTCAACCATCTCCCCCAATACCACAAAGGTTTCAACCTTTTAGCTTAATTTATTTTTGTCACATAAAAAAAATTTTCATAGAATCATAGAAGCTGGAAGGGAACTCTGAAGATCAAGTCCAACCCCCCTGCTGCAGCAGGAACACCTAGGGCAGATCACACATGAATGCATTCAGATGGGTCTTGAAAGTCTCCAGAGAAGGAGATTCCACAACCTCTCTGGGCAGCCTGTTCCAGTGCTCTGTCACCCTCACAGTAGAGAAGTTTTTCTTCATGTTGAGGTGGAATTTCCTGTGTTGTAGCTTGGTGCTGTTTCCCCACGTCCTATCACAGGGCACCACTGAAAAGAGATTGGCCCATTCTTGACATCCACCCTTCAGATATTTGTAGACATTAATAAGGTCCCCTCTTAGTCTTCTCTTCTCAAGACTAAAAAGCCTCAGGTCTCTTAGCCTGTCTTCGTATGACAGATGTTCCAGTCCCTTAATCATCCTCATAGACCTCCGTTGGACTCTTTCCAGCATATCCCTATCCCTCTTCAACTGGGGAGCCCAGAATTGGACACAATACTCCAGATGTGGTCTTACGAGGTGTCACGGTTTGGCTCTGGGTTGGCAATCAAACCAATAACAATAACACTCTCGATTCACCCCCCCCCTCCCCTAAGGTAGGGAAAGAGGGAGAAAAATGAGAAAGAGAGGCTTTCTGGGTTGAAAAGTGAAACAGATTGATTTTAATTATTAGTGATAAGGGATATTTGTAAAGGGATGTGCAACACCCTATCCCCTCCCTCCTCCCCCAGCGACTCTCACAGCAACTCTTCTTCCTGGTGACTCCCAGCTGAAGGGGGGGAGTGTCTGGGTGCAGGGACAGGGTCCTCGGATGTCGGCTAGGAAGAAAAAAATGAAAAAAAGAGAGCCAAAGAGAGAGTGTGAGAGACGGACTCTATAATGGCCTTTAATCCAGCGACATCTACTGACCATTCGTAATGCACTCCTCGCACTCGTGAGAAGAGGAGAAAAGTACCAGGTGCATGCGTACAGGACCACAGACTACAGCTCCCAGGAGGCACAGCCGTGCCGGAACCGGAAGGGGAGCTGAAAGGCGCGCGCTGCAAACTCTCACTACGGACACAGCCGTCGTGTGTGCGTGTCGCCGCGGAGCGCCTTTTCCTGTGGTTATTTGTCGTGTAAACGCACCAAACGGACTACGTGCCTGGAGTCGCTGAAAAAGGATCCCGGCCAGGGATCGGCTTCGGCCACACCCCGATGGTGAGACTTGCGAACTTAACCACATCCTTACGCTTCATATTAACTCTTATAGACATTCATACACACATACACCTTAGATTAGTTTTCTATAATATTTCCTAAAGGCTCTCTCCAAGCTTTTTCCCTCTTATCCCTATCCGGGAATTAGGAGCTGGGAGGGGGGAGGGAAAGACGGAGGGGGATATTCCTATTGTTATTATATGTTGTTCTGTTATACTTTGACATCTGATATTATTCTATAGAATTAGTCTTGCTATAACCTCAGTGCCTTTAATAAACTTATTGATTTTTGATAATTGTTTGTGAGTGTGACGGGGTGTGGACCTCAGCCCTCGATCCCCTTTTAGCAGGGGGAGCGGGTCGCGGCTTTACCCATCTCGGTCTGTGACAGAGGGCGATAGAAGCGACAGTAAGCAGAAAAGTGAGAGGAAAAGGAAAACGAAAGGCTTGACTTCCATAATGTCTTAACCTATACTGAAAGCCAAATAGAGAAAATATTATGAGAAGGGAATATTCTGATTTTCTGATCCTGCCTTCGGTCTAATCTGCTCCCCCATAAGGGGGGAGGCTGCAGACAGTCAGAAGTGACCTTGGTTGTTATCAGTCCACTGGTGCTGCTAAAAATTTCACTGAAAGAAAAAAAAAATCAGCAAAGAGCTTCACCCTGGCTCAAACCAAAACACGAGGGCAGAGTAGAGGGGGAGGAGAACCTTCCTTGACCTGCTGGCCACACTGGTCTTAATACATACCATTGGCTCTCTTGGCCACAAGGGCATATTGCTCTCCCATGGATAACTTGTTGTCCACCAGGACCCCAAGGTCCTTCTCCATGGGGCTGGTTTCTAGCAGGTCAACCCCTAATCTATACTGGTGCATGGTGTTTTTTCTTCCCAGGAGCAGGACTCTACACTTACTCTTGTTGAACCTCATTAGGTTAATCTTTGTCCAGCTCTCCAGTCTATCTAGATCTTGCTGAATAGCTGCACAGCCTTCAGATGTATCAGCCAATCCTCCCAGCTTCATATCATCAGCAAACTTGCTGAGGATACACTCCACCCCCTCATCCAGGTCATTGATGAAGATGTTGAATAAAACTGGGCCCAGTATTAACCCCTGGGGAACACCACTAGTCATAGGTCTCCAGCTGGACTCTGCACTGTTGATCACAACCCTCTGGGCTCTATTGTTTAGCCAGTTCTTGATCCATCTCACTGTCCGCTCTTCTAACTCACACTTCCTGAGCTTATCCACAAGGATGTTATGGGAGACAGTGTCAAAAGCCTTGCTAATGTCGAGGAAAACAACATCCACTGTTCTCCCTGCAGCTATCCATTCTGTCACACCATCATAGAAGGCTATCAGATTAGTCAAACATGATTTTCCCTTGGTGAGTCCATGCTAGCTACTACTGATAATCTTTTCTTCCATGTGCTTAGAGATGACCCCCAGACTGAGCTGCTCCATCAGAAGTTCCCTGCTCAACCATGCAGGTCTCCTGGCTCCCTTACTTGATTTCCTACTCTTCAGGACACTTCGATCTTGAGCTTGGATGAGGTGGTGCTTGAATATTAACCAACTCTCTTGGGCCCCCTTTCCGTTACCTATCCCATTGAATTTCTCCAAGCAGTTCCTTGAAAAGGCCAAAATTAGCTCTTCTGAAATCCAGGGTTTTGACCCTGCTAGATGCTTGGTACCTGCTGAACATGATTCTGAACTCTACCATCTCATGGTCACTACAACCAAGGCTGCCCCCAACCTTAATGTCTTCTACCAGTCCCTCTTTGCTTGTCAATACTAGGTCTAGTAGTACACCTCTCCTTGTTGGTTCCTCCACCACCTGAGTCAAAAAGTTATCATCAGTGCCCTGAAGGAACCTCTTGCACTGTACCTGCCTGGCTGTGTGGTCTCCCCAGCAGATATCAGGGTGATTGAAGTTCCTTATGAGGACCAAGGCCTGTGATTGTGAGGCAACTCTCAGCTGTCTGTAAAAGGCCTCATCAGCTTCCCTATCCTGATCCGGTGGCCTGTAATAAACACCCACAACTGCATCCCTCATGTTAGCCTGCCCCTTAATCTTTACCCAGAGGCTCTCAACCTGCTCTTCATCTGCCCCCAGAGACAGCTCAATACATTCCAGTTGCTCTCTCACATAAAGAGCAATTCCACCACCTCACCTTGCTGCCCTATCTTTCCTAAAAAGGACGTACCCATCCATGACAACGTTCCAGTCATGTGAGCTATCCCACCATGTCTCAGTGATTGCAATGAGATCATAGCCATGCAACCACACACAG
The DNA here is from genome assembly GCA_020745705.1 of Hemiprocne comata. NCBI lineage: Eukaryota > Metazoa > Chordata > Aves > Apodiformes > Apodidae > Hemiprocne > Hemiprocne comata. The sequence continues at coordinate 541,184 of CM036615.1, read as the reverse complement.
ATCTCTAGCTCTTCCTGTTTATTCCCCATGCTGCGTGCATTAGTTTATAAGCATTGCAAAGAGGGAAAAATACTAGCAATGCCGCCCCACAAGTGCTGAGCCACAACACCCAGGCACCTCTCTAGCAAGCCCAGCTGTATCCCCATCCCCTTCAAATCTGGTTTAAACCTCTCTGGATGAGCCCTGGTAACTCTTGTCCTCTTGTTGCCCCCAGTCTCATTTCCAGTGGGCCTGGTTTTATCCCCTACCCCCTTCAAGCCTAGTTTAAAGCCCTCTCAATGAGCCCTGCTAACTCCTGGCCAATAATCCTTTTCCCCCTTGTTGATAGTTCTACACCATTTTTTTGCTAGCAGACCTGGTGCCGTGTAAACATCTCCATGATTGAAAAACCCAAAGTTCATCTGACGGCACCAGCCATTCATTAATCAGCCGTGTTTTCCTCATCCTTTCAGCTTTTCCTGCCACTGAAGGAACTGAGGAAAAGACCACCTGTGCTCCTGATTCTGCAAGCATTCGGCCCAGTTCTCTGAAATCCCTTTTCATCACCCTAGGACTTGCCTTGGCAACCTCTTCAGTGCCCACCTACATGACCACTAGTGGGTAGTAATCAGAAGGCTGCACCAGGCCTGGGAGTTTCTTGGTAACACTGCTAACCCAGGCCCCTGAGAGGCAGCAGACCTCCCTGTGGGATGGGTCTGGCTGGCATATGGGGTCCTCTGTTCCCTTCAAAAGAGAATCTCCCTGTCGCGGACCGATATTAAAGGCTATCAGATGTCAGGATGCTTCCGCAACTTTTCCCCTCCCCCCTTCTCAACGGGGAGCGGAGAGGTTTGTAAATGGGACCGCACATGCAGCCACTGTGGGACTGTACCTTAGAGGGTAGAGTGGAATGCTCCCCCCAGCACGCTCACAAAGACCAATATTTCACTTACACACTAAGAGGTTTATTAAGGTTTAACACAGCTTGAGGGACCAAGGTTCAGGGAAGGTTATCTAGGTATATATCAGGGGTCTATGTTATTAGTAAGCGCACTCCCTGCGGAAGAGGTTTAGGAAGGATTAATGTAAGGGAAGGGTAGGAAGTAAGCCTGGATAATATTTATATGTGAGTGTGTGTGAGTGTACCCGTGTTACCCCTTTCCGTAGTGAAGATGTAATCAGCGTCCGGGCGACCAGCAGCGGCAGTGACGGGACGAGCCCGTGGCGGCGGGGCGTGCCTGGCGGCGACCCCTCCAGCAGGCACAGCACAGCAGTCACGGCAGTCAGGTACAGCGGGCAAGGCAGGCACGGCTCCGGTTCGGACAGAGAACCTCAAGGCTCCGCTACAGGCGGCGAGTCCCCAGCTCCGCTTCAAGCGGCAGGGGGGGAGACGATTCCCCCGCGGGCGAGCACCGCCCCCCCCCGCGCGGAGCGGCTGCAGTGCTTGCAGGCAGGCTCAGTCGATTACCGAGTCCCGCAGACGGAGGAAAGTTCTCTGGTTCACCAGCACAGCCCGCCTCCTTTTACTTGTGGCTAATTGCTCAGTCTTTCAGAAGCAGTCTGCTATCTATATTTCTGCCAAGTTTGTTTCAGTCTGTCCTTGGCTAAATCAGCAAAGGCACTTTGCTGGCTTGAAAGGCATTCCATCTTGCGTGGGGGGAGAAGGAAAAATGGTCCGTTCTCCACACTCCCACAACGACCTTCCTTTTATTCTTAACAGAGGCAGCCCTAATGCATGGGGCTGACTGCCTCAGCAACTCTCTGAATGGACCTTTGTGAGTAACCTCAGCCATCTGGTTTTCCAGTTCCAGAGCCACATACCTGTTCTGTAAGGGTACCTGTGAAGGTGGGGAAGGACAGGAGGGGGCTCGCTTGCTGTCCCGAGCAGGGACCCACTTCACTAGGCTGAGTAAATCAGTCACCTGGTCACAGCATACACAGGTGTTCTCTCTGCTATCCTCTGATATGAGTGAAAGGCTCAGGCATTCTCTGCAGCTAGAGACCTGAATAGCCACATCTTAGAGAGGGACCTCTGTCTGGGTCACCACTGTCCTCCTGGCGATGGTTTTCGCCCAAGTGGATATCATGGCTAGGTCCTCTTCTGGGGGGCAATGACTACTGTCCGAGTTCTTACCTTGAGCCAAGAGATTACCTGTGCAAACTGCCACACCCCACCCTGCTTGCCTACTCCTGGTCACCTGCGCTCCCTAGGGGCTGCTCTTGTACATAAGGGGGTTAGGCCACCATCCCCTTTTCCCCACCCACAGTGAGTCAGAGCTGCTGCTCATCAGAAACTTATGCTCCCTGCCTGGGGGGGGCGCTGGGACTCCCTCTCTCTAGGCTTTTTTTCTCGGTTTTGTCAAAGGTTTCATTGCAATTTAGCCACTGCAGAAGGGGTCCACTGGCACAATCATCCACTCTGGTGTCCTTCACCTCAGTGGCTTCACCAAAATGGCAGTATTCAGTTGTCACTGTTTTAGCCAATAGCCAGGTAACAGATGCTCTCTATTATCCCCCACCTACCCTCCCCAAGGGAAGATAAAAAGGGGAATAAAGGAAAGAGACTTGAAGGTTAGAAAAATCCCAACAAACCCTAGAATAGGTTTAATCAAGTAGCAACAATAATTATGATGGTGAATTACAAATACATACAAACACATAAATACAGGACCCACAGTCTTCAGTTGGTAATTACTTCCCAACCAGAAAAGTCCCAAACTGGACTGAGCAGCAAATGGGGGTGCCTGTATCCAGGATCTCAATGACAATCCGCAAAAGCCTTAGAGCGGCCGAGCCAGTCCTACTCAGGGAGGCAGGGGAAGGCAATCTCTCTCACTGAAATATGTTCTTCTCTCAGAAGAAAAGAGGATGCAGGAATGCTAACAGCAGTGGGAGAGAAGACAAATCCAGGCGACACATCAGTCAGAGAGGCCAGAAGAGGGTGCTTGCTTAAGAGCCATTTTATATTGAGCACCATGGAAAGGAATACTGCGATTTGTCCATTTTGGGTCACCTGACCCATCCTCTCCTCCCCATAGGCACAGCTGCTCTCCCCCATTGTTACTATGTGTGGATATTTATGGAAAATTAGCATAGGATTTATAGAAAATTAGCATGGGATTTATAGCAAATTAATATGCCTGAATTAAAACAGCAATGTTGCAGGTGCTGCTGACCAAATTGTCAGGCGCCCTGAAGCAAACTGTGGGATCAGTAAACAAGCTGGTGTCTCACAGGCTGGTATCCCACAGGCCACTGTCCCACGGGACCAGTAAACAGCAGGTGTCCCACAAGTAGGTATCCCACGGTTGTTATCTCATGAAGTAGTGAGAAAAGAATGTTGTAGCAAGAACTGAGAGGCACCGGCTGGGAAGCGAAACACCTTGGGTCATCGTGACACAGACAGCAAGTGACAAGACAGGTAGCCAATCATATATGAACTCTGAATGTATGTAACCAATGGGGTTTATACTGGGGTGGATCATCTGGAGTCAGAGGTGTATATATTGCCGCCATTTTTAATAATAAAGGTCTTCAGTTATAACTCTTATAGAGTTGTGTGAAGTCCATACGCCGCCTCGACATTACTGTTTCATAAACAAGTAGGCAGCAGCTGATTGGGTTCTGGGCAGTCTTAGGTCAGTATGGCCATAAGCTATTTTTATCCTGGTGTAACGGTTTGACTCAGGATCGGCAAATAAACCAGAGACAACAATGCTCTCGATCCCCTCCCCCTCCCACCCAGGTAGGGAAGGAGAGAGAGAATTAGGAGAGAGACTTAGCTGGATTGAAAACTAAATTAGACAGCTTTAATCATATGTAAAATTATATACAAGTATATTCAGGAATTTGCAAAAGCCTCTTGCCTCCCCCCACCCCCAGCAGCTGCCCCGACACTCTCCTTAGCTGTGAGCAGTCCCGAAAACTCTCGGACCGCTGTCTGAGATAACAGCAGAGCAGACAGGGTTGGGTTATGAGGTCTAGGGATGCCTGAGCCTAGGGGTTGACAGTGATGGATGGATGGAGTCCTCCCCGGACACTGGCCATAGATGGAAGAAGAAGCAGGAAGGAAGTTCTCTTCTGTGATCTCTGACCTTCCTCAGAGCTTACGTAGATCTATGGAATGGAATCCCTTTGGTCAGTTCTGCTGTCTGTCTAGTCCAGCTCCCCTACGGGGGGGGGGTCATAGATACGACTCTCCTGCCCCAGTAGCCTCTGTAGCGGCAGAGCTAAGAAGCAACCTTGGAGTCTCAGCAGAAACATAAACATTCCAGTGTTATCAGTCCACTAGCTGGAACACTTACTGCTAGTTAAAAAGAGAGCTTACTGAAGCATATCAGTCTTTGTGAAGGTTTCTTTGTCAAAGTACTTGTGTGCCATCATTTTTGCTAAACTGAATGCACTTTACTTATTGTTTCTTGTAAATTTCTCCAGTCTTGTTAGTTTATTCACTTTTTTTCTTTCCAGGTTTTTTAATATTTTTAGAATATGCTATTACAGTAATTGTTTTAGTAAGGTTGTAATAGAGGTAAAAACATCTTCCAGTTTCTTTTTATTCTTATTTCCTTTAGTTTTCTATTTTTTGTATTTTTCCAACCCAAATTTTTTTCCTTCTAATATTTCTTTGTTGTTGTATCTAAATAAAAAGGAAAGAGAAATACTCTAGTAATTCTGTTGCTTCATTTGTTAAGATTTTTCTACACAGTATAAAGTAAACAGCATTTCTGTAATCATTTTATGGCTCTCTATAACCAAAGTTTCTCTGTCATGACACTTTTCTTGTTCTGTTATTGTTAGTCATAAAATGGCTGTAATAATCTTGTAGTGGGTTGGTATTGGTTCCATGCTGATGACAAACTTTTAATAATGGTTAGAAATTGCTTGAATTTTACTACTGCATACTAGCATGTTTCAGTTTTTTGCTCTGAAACTTCATATGAAAATTACTAATTTGCTAAGTGTTCATTTTATATCAGTGTTTTTGTGCTTGGCAAAATATTTGCATTTTAAAAGAGAGTCATTATAATTAATATATTTGTGTATTTTCTAAAGTACTTGCTTTTTTTACACGTATTGTAAATTTGCGACAGGTTAAAGAAAAATAATAGTGGCTTCACTTAAGCACTATGTATTATTATTTTTCAAGTTTCTTTTTAAGGAGTGTTTAACCAACTTTTGTTCAGTTTTACATAATTCTTCATTAGTAAATATAAACTACTACAGATTTATACCAGTTCATAAAATTTGCCTCTGAATTAGCCTTCTAAGCTCTTAGCAGTTCAGTGCAACTGAAATCGAGGTATGGGTGACTTCTGCAAATGTAAAAAAAAAAAACAAAAAAACACAACAAAAAAAACACCAATCCCAAAAACCCAAAACCTTAGACACCTCTCTTTTTTCTTTGGATTTTTTTGCTTGATAGCAAATTAGCATAGTGTTATTGAAGTAAAGTACTTGTGCTTAAGTACAAAGTGCTTTGCTGTATTGGTGCTTAGTCCCATGAACAAGCAGAAGTGAGGTCTCTGGGTAATGTATTACATGTTTTCCAGTGGGATTTTCTTGCAAGCTGCGAGGTTAGAGAATGAGTAAACTCTAGCTAGAATGCATTCCCTCTATTGGAAATATTTGTGTGACTGAAAGTAATGCTTGAGGAGTTAAAAGATTATTTTTTTTAAGGCAGGTGTGTTTTTTTATATAATCACTTTCTGATTAATATGTTGCAACTGAACCAGTAGCTTTTTGCTATCATGGTTATTTTTAAAGGAGAATGATGTTAAAACTGATCATGTTTTTCTTTGACTCAGGCAATTGTTCTTATTTGAGTAAATAGAGCAAATGAAGGAGCAGGTTTTCAGTTCAGATGCTTTAATATGGAATGCTAAAATGGAGGATATTTTTGCACAGGACAGAGGAGATGAGTTCACTTATACTGGGAGTGGAGGTAGAGATCTTTCTGGAAATAAAAGAATTGGAGAACATTCATTTGATCAAACATTAACACACATGAACAGGTAAGATTTTAAGACTAAATTTAAAAAATGCTCCAGACCAAAGAGTTGAGTTTTATTCCTTTAAATTAGAAATTATATTTAGCAAAATTTATTTATTCTTATACTTCTTCTGCTACTGTAAACAGCGATGCCTCCTGCTGTTTAGAGGCATTTTGTCAAACATGGTGTTATGTTGATTTAAAGAATCATTTGTAACTGATGAAAATATATTGCTGTATTACAAGTTCAGCTGGTATCTAGTTGAAATTGGCCAACACTTCTTATGAGAAGGCTTGGTTTTCAGTTGATTAGAAGTTTGCCAAATTTAAACCTCTTAAGCTGAAATTTTCTGCGCTGGATGTTTGCCTCAGGTTGTTCTTATAAATTTTCATCTTAAATGGTTTAACAGTTTGTGAAAGTTAGGTATGAAGAAAGTATGCTCGTTTGCCCATACTAAAAGAATTCTTACATGTTTTTGATAGCTTCTAGTGCCTTCATACTTTGTATAAAGAAAAAGGAATTAGTATTGCTTTGCCTTTAGGTTGTGTGTTTTGATGTCCCCAACAAAAGCTGGCCAATGTTTTTACCAAACTGTAGGCAAAAACAATTGACTGAAATTGAAAAAAAAATTGACTGAAAGCAGGTGGTCTAAGGAGGATTTAGTCCCACCAGTGGGCTCTGTTTGTTTCCTGAAATGCCTGTATGCTAATGCACGCAGCATGGGGAATAAGCAGGAAGAGTTAGAGGTCAGTGTGCGGGCTAAGGGTTATGATCTGGTAGCAATAACAGAGACGTGGTGGGACAGGTCACATGACTGGAATGTGGCCATGGATGGTTATGTGCTTTTTAGGAAAGATAGGGCGGGGAAGCGAGGTGGTGGAGTTGCTCTTTATGTGAGAGAGCAACTAGAATGTATTGAGTTTTGTGCAGGGGCTGATGAGGGGCAAGTTGAAAGTCTGTGGGTAAGAATTAAGGGGCAGGCTGGTGTGGGTGATACAGTCGTGGGGGTCTACTACAGACCTCCTGATCAAGGTGAGGAAGTTGATGAGGCTTTCTACAGGCAGCTGAAAGTAGCCTCACAACTGCAGTCCCTAGTCCTCATGGGAGATTTTAACTACCCCGATATCTGCTGGAGGACTCACACAGCCAGCCTTTCACAGTCTAGGAGGTTCCTCCAGTGCATTGATGATAACTTCTTAATGCAAATGGTGGACAAGCCGACTAGAAGAGGAGCGCTGCTGGATCTTGTACTAACCAACAAGGAGGGCCTTGTTGAAGCAGTGGTGGTCAGTGGCAGCCTTGGCTGCAGTGATCACGAGATGGTGGAGTTCAGGATCCTGTGTGGAAGGAACAGAATACCCAGTAGGACCAGAACCCTGGACTTCCACAGGGCAAACTTTGGCCCCCTCAACCAACTGTTAAGGGAAATCCCATGGGACAGGGTGCTAGATGATAAAGGGGCTCAAGATAGCTGGTCAACATTCAAGGACCACTTCTTGCAAGCACAGGATCAGAGCATCCCAATGGTTAGGAAATCTAGTAAGGGAGCTAGGAGACCAGCATGGTTGAAAAAGGAACTGCTGGGCAAACTTAAGTGGAAAAGGAAAATCTACAGATCATGGAAGGAGGGCCTGGTCACTTGGGAGGAATATAGGGCTGTTGTCAGAGGATGTAGGGAGGCAATTAGGAAAGCTAAGGCCTCCTTGGAACTTAACCTTGCAAGTCAGGTTAAGGATAATAGAAAGGGCTTTTTCAAATACATAGCTAACAAAACTAACACAAGAGGCAATATTGGCCCACTGTTGAATGAGGTGGGAGCCCTGGTGACAGAGGATATAAAGAAGGCAGAGGTGCTGAATGCCTTCTTTGCCTCTGTCTTTACTCCTGCAGGATTTCCCCATGAGCTCCAGACTCATATAGCCCCAGAAGTAGTCAAGATAGATGAGGAGTTTGACATAGTAGATGAGGATTGGGTTAGGGATCAGTTGAGTAATCTGGACATCCATAAATCGATGGGTCCAGATGGAATGCATCCAAGGGTGCTGAGGGAGCTGGCGGAGGTCATTGCTAGGCCACTCTCCATCATCTTCGGTAAGTCATGGGTAACAGGAGAGGTGCCTGAGGACTGGAGGACAGCAAATGTCACACCAGTCTACAAGAAGGGCAAGAAGGAGGACCCGGGCAACTATAGACCGGTCAGCCTCACCTCCATCCCTGGAAAGGTGATGGAACAACTTGTTCTTGACACTATCTCTAGGCATATCAGGGACATGGGGGTCATCAAGAGCAGTCAGCATGGTTTTATCAAGGGTAAATCATGTTTGACTAACCTCATAGCCTTCTATGAGGAAATTACTAGGTGGATAGATGATGGTAGAGCGGTAGATGTGGTTTATCTGGATTTCAGTAAGGCATTTGACACCGTCTCCCACAGCATCCTTGTAGATAAGTTGATCAGGTAGTGAGGTGGATCAGGAACTGGTTGATGGGAAGGAGTCAGAGAGTTGTAGTCAATGGGGCAGAATCTGGTTGGAGGTCTGTGACTAGTGGAGTCCCTCAGGGGTCGGTACTGGGACCGGTGTTGTTCAACATCTTCATCAATGACCTGGATGAGGGTATAGAATGTACCCTCAGCAAGTTTGCTGATGACACTAAGCTGGGAGGAGTGGCTGACACACCAGAAGGCTGTGCTGCCATTCAGCGAGACTTAGACAGGCTGGAGAGTTGGGCGGGGAGAAACATGATGAAATTCAACAAGGGGAAGTGTAGAGTTTTGCATTTGGGGAAGAACAACACGATGTCCCAGTATAGGTTGGGGGCTGACCTGCTGGAGAGTAGTGTAGGTGAAAGAGACCTGGGGGTCCTGGTAGACAGGAGGATGACCATGAGCCAGCAATGTGCCCTTGTGGCCAAGAAGGCCAATGGCATCCTGGGGTGCATTAGAAAGGGTGTGGTTAGTAGGTCAAGAGAGGTTCTCCTCCCCCTCTATTCTGCATTGGTGAGGCCGCATCTGGAGTATTGTGTCCAGTTCTGGGCCCCTCAGTTCAAGAAGGACAGGGAACTGCTTGAAAGAGTCCAGCGCAGAGCCACAAAGATGATTAAGGGAGTGGAACATCTCCCTTATGAGGAAAGGCTGAGGGAGCTGGGTCTCTTTAGCTTGGAAAAAAGGAGGCTGAGGGGTGACCTCATCAATGTTTACAAATATGTAAGGGGTGAGTGTCAGGGAGATGGAGTTAAGCTTTTCTCAGTGATGACCAGTGATAGGACAAGGGGTAATGGGTGCAAATTGGAGCATAGGAGGTTCAAGGTGAATATCCGAAAAAATTTTTTTACTGTGAGAGTGACAGAGCACTGGAACAGGCTGCCCAGGGAGGTTGTGGAGTCTCCTTCGCTGGAGACATTCAAAACCCGCCTGGATGCGTTCCTGTGTGATGTGCTCTAGGTGGCCCTGCTCTGGCAGGGGGGGTTGGACTAGATGATCTTTCGAGGTCCCTTCCAACCCCTAGGATTCTATGATTCTATGAAATAAAAAAAGGGTTTGAAAAAATAAATTAGACATTTGTTTAAAGTATATTCTGTATGTTCTGTAAATAGCCTGCCTAAAGTCTAGGAATTTTCAATACCCTTACATTTTTAAATGTGTGAAGCAGTGGCTGTGGGTTACTAAGATTGACTTGGACTTTCCCTACCAGTTCTGATGTTGGATGTGCTGTGCTTCTGTCAAGTGCCAAAACTGAGTGGGGAGGCATTCTTTCAGGCTCTGTGCTGATACTCAGAGGAGAAAGAAGAAAAGCCTAACTGGGATATTGACAGAGGAGGAGGAGACAGATGTAACAGAAACAAGAGCATGGAAAGAAGAGAGACAAAAAATAGATTTGGGCAGCAGGTTTATAATGGCTTTTAATCATTAAAGCAAACTTTTTACTGGAACCTGGAATAAAAACTAGGCTCCTTAGTCTTGCTGTTCCTCTGCTCTCAGAAAATGGTTGCAAAAGCCATTGGCAAAGTGTGTATCTGGTTGCTTTATAGTAGTTGAGGTGCATGGAGTATCATGTGGTGCTACTAGTTATCCATTTTGACTGGCTGGTGGTAGTCTTTGCTTTGGGTTTAATGTTCTTAACCCTTGTGATGAATGAAGGAGGACAGTATGTTTGCATGTAATAGAATCAGAATTGATTTTTCGTCAAGAAATTTCCTTTTTGTCTGTACAAAATAAATACTTTTAAACCCTGCATTACTTCACCTTTCCTTAGTTTTCTGTATATTACAGGCTGTAAATTTTCCCATATTTTTTAGAGCATCATTGTTTCTTTTGTGGTCCATGGTTGGGTTTGAGCCTGATTTCAGACTGTTGTTCATCCACACTCAAATCAATGTATGGCTATAAAAATATTTTATGTTCAAACTGTTTAGTCAGGGAGGGGTTCATACTATCTTACTCCAAATATCTAAAATAGGACACCTATATAAATAGTGCATAAATGTGAGTGCTTCAGGAGAGACTCAGAGCAAGCTGGAACCTACTTCTGCTCATCAACTGTATGGAGATCCAAATAGGTAATAGGTTAAATTTAGACAATATAAATACTGTTGCTTAATGTTTCTCTACATTGTTATAATGTTTTTCTAAGAAATGCCAGTTCTCTTAATGAGATTTATTCCCCTGTGTTCCTTTTGGAAGGATAAAGTTTTATCCATAAAGATTTTCGCTTCCTGCCAAAAACAATACTTTTCCCCCCTCATGCATAGAAATTCTTATTTTCATTCATTCTTAAAGCTAACATGTGAGGTGGGAGATGCTGCAACTAAAAAAGGAAGAACTTTTTTGTGGTGTTTACTGATATTTATTCTTTTCTGAATCTTTGATCCATCAATACTCTTCTAGATCAAAATACATAGAAAAGAAGAACATTATGGTTTGCTTGTCTCTGAATTAGTTAATGGTATTTAATTTGTAAACTTAGGGAGTTAATGGGCTAAGAAAAGTAATATTTGTTACAGATATATTTTTGGATAGTCACTATGTACTTTTTTCCATATGTTACTTTTCATTATATTTATCAGTTCATGCACTTAAAAATAAAAAAATATGCAGTAATGTGGAATAGTCAGAGAGATAATTTGCCATTGTTACAACTTCTTAAAATCCTTCCATGTTACTTGAGAAATAATTATTTTTTAAAATGAAAAAATATTAAACCTGAAGGGATTGGTTTCTTTTATTTAACTATATTAGCTGAGTTTTCATCACGAATATTTGGAACTAAATGTATTCCTGTTCTCACACATGTGCTTCCATTGGTATTGCAGTCTACTGAAGAATTCACTGCAAATTATTCTTCTGCTTAGTAAATGTAATTGGATAAGGCAAACAAATTTGATCTTGTCACACCAATTCTCAGTAGCATGTTGCATGAAGCAATCTATTTTATGAAGATATTTAATGTGATTTTCAGGGCATTGGCACTTAACTGTGATGCTCCATTGGATGATAAAAATGGAGCAGAGTCTAAGAATTGGAGAGCTGGTAAGCCAGTCCGAGTAGTGCGCAGTTCAAAAGGACGACGGATCAGCAAATATGCCCCAGAGGAAGGCAACAGATATGATGGCATTTACAAGGTATTATGATTTTTACTATATATAGCATTACATTTTTCTTAAGACATGCTTTCTTGTCTTGTGTGTGTTACATAGCAAACTCTTCATTATTGCTTTTGAAGGAACAATTTTGTTACCATGAGGATAGTTTAGCCTACTTCATTTTGTACTTAAATGAAATTGAAATATTCCATTCTGTTCCATCTGTGGCATTGACAGATTGTGTGGCAGTTCACGTGGATGTACATGTGGGAAGAGCCGTGCACTCTGACAGTTTTTGGGCTGCTGCCTGTCCTGATAACCCACAGGCTTAGGCTGCAGCCCTGACGGTCACCCCAGCTAGCTGGTGGCTGTGCAAGCCTATCCAGCAGGTTGAGGTCTCCAGGGAATTAGAAGGGCTTATTAGGCAGTGCTTTGGGATAGTCGGAAGCATAATGGTAGAGAACAGGCAATGGCTATACTCTGCAGCAGGCATTAATCAGCTAACTAGCCGGGCTATTCTGGGACAAGTGAAGGCAGGCACCCAGACAGAACTTCCTACCAGGGAAGCTGCCGTCCAGGTGGAGGGCTGCAAAGTCTGTACTCCACACTCCTGGGTGGAGGAGTGTGCAAGCTCCACCTGTGCAAGGTGTGCTCTGGTGGAGTCACTCAGGCAGTGGGTAGAGGAGCTGCAGGAGGCTATACTGTATTAGAGATGGAGAACAAGAAATAGAGTATATTTGAGACTTTGCAAGAAGAAATACTAGGGCCCCATGACACTGACCTCCAAGGACTGCCAAACAGTGTCAACAGGGAACAGACAGCACCTTGGAGAAGGAGGTGCCATGGTCTCTGGTGACTTGTGGCAACAGTATATCACTCCCTCATTTCCTTGTATGTACCAGCCAGCAACAGATAGGAAGTCTTGGCAGCAGAAAAAAAACAATGAGCAAGATTCACAGAGAGAAACTGCACCAGCAGCACATACTAAAAGCTGAAACAAGGAAGCAGTAAGTGCTACTAGCGGGTGACTCTGCTGAGAGGCACCAATGCACACCCATTGGTTGGCTTAATACATGGTCAAGGGAAGTTTGCTGCTTGCCAGGAGCCAAGATCTGGGATGTGAGGAATGCTCCCCAACTCTTTCCAAGGCCAAGAACCCAGCCATCTTAAGTGCTCACCTATCCAAATTCAGCCATCTCAAGTGCATGTATACCACAGCACGTAGTCTGGGCAACAAACAGAAGGAACTGGAGCTCCATGCCAAGTCTGAGAGTTATGATGTCATAAGAATCACAGAAACTTGGTGGTAAAACTCACAGTAATGATAAATAAATAAAATGGGATGGTTAGAAGATATATCTATATGTATTAAAATATGTGGGGCCTGAGCATGATGCAAATGGTATGGAATAAGGGGTGGAGACTGTATTGGTTCTGGCTGGGATTAAATTAACTTTCCCAGAGCAGCCCTACAAATGTGCTGTGCCTTTGTATTGGTAGCTAGAATGGTGTTGATAACACACCAGTGTTTTGGCTACTGCTGAGCAGTGCTCCCACAGGATTAAGGCTGTCTCTCCAACATTTTTCCCCCCTAGTCTCCAAAGGCTATTAGGCTGAGAATGGACAAGATCTTGGGAGGGGACATAGCCAGGACAGCTGACCCAAGCTGATTAAAAGGGATATTCCATACCACATGATATCTACTCAGAAATAAAAGCTAAGAGAAAGAAGGAGGAAGGGGGGTGGTGGCATTTGTTATTACATTTGTCTTCTGGAGCAATTGCTACGTGTACTGGAGCCCTACTTCCTGGGAAGTGGTTGGATATTGCCTGCTGATGGGAAGTAGAGAATAAATCTTGTGTTTTCCTTGGCTTCTGTACACGACCTTTGCTTTTACTTTATTAAACTGCCTTTCCCTTGACCCACAACTTCTTTTCCATCTTATTTTCTCCCTCTGTGTCCTTCTGAGGAGGGGGAGTGATAGAGTGGCTTGGTGAGCACCTGACATCCTGTTCTGGTTTAAATATTAAAGGTGAATCCCAAGCAACCAGAGGACAGAATTGCTCTCTATTACCCCCCACCTCCTCCCTCCCAAGGGAAGATAGAAAGGGGAATATGAAAGAGAGACTTCAACTTTGGAAATTGAAACTAGAAACGAGTTTACTATAACACAAGGAAAAAAGGGTAAAACGGGAGGGGGGGGGGGGAAGTGAGTAAATATTTATATACAAATATACAAAACCGATCTCAATGATCGCAGGGATATGGGGAACGCAGGGCCGCTCCAAGAGAGGTCTACGGCTCCTCACATCACCCGATGTAGTTGGATTCTGGAGCGAGCACGTGGGAAGCCGAAGGAAACCAGCAGCACACCCGGCAGGGGAAGAGGAGTAGGAGGATGGAGAGAGCGGCTTCCGGCTCTCCTGGCTTTTATAGATTGTGACAGGAAGTGGGCGGGAATACTGACCCTTGCCAGTCTGTCCGGTGCTAAGGACCCCCTCTCTCTCCGATAGGTGTCCAACACAGTGCCGGGGTCTCCCAAACCATAACACATCCAGACAAGGTCAACCCATCAAAAACTCACATGACTGGAAGACTAATGGATGTCTACAAGCTCTTTTGCAAAGATAGAAAGGGGGGAAGAGGAGGTAGAGTTGCTTTTTATGTAAAAGAGAAATGTGAATGTACGGAGGTGAGCTATGGAGACCACAAAAGTTCTATCAAATGCCTTTGGATCAAGATTGGAGAGATCATCACTAAGGGGTATCTTTTGTTAGGTATCTGTTACTGACATCCCAACCAGGATGATGAGGCTGACAAAATCTTAGTTTGGTTGCTCAAGCCATCAGAACCTGATCCTCATGGGTGACCTGAATTACCTAGACATTTGTTGGGAAAACAACACAACAGTGCACAAGTTATCCATCAGGTCCCTGGAATGCATTGAGGACTGCTTCCTGCTACAGATGCTGTACATGCTGACTAGGAACAGCACATTGCTAGATTTACTGCTTACGAACTGAGAAGACTTACTGGACAACATAACTACGAATATCAACCTTGGATACAGCAATCAACATTGTGGAGTTTAAGATCCTGCTGAGCATGCTGAAAACCAGTAGTGGGACAAAGAGCCAGGATTTTAAAAGAGCTAACTTCAATACATTCGGAGCTCAGCTGATAGGGATCGTGTGGAAAGCATATTGTCAAGGTTTGACTCAAAATTGGAAAAATAAACCAGAGACAAACAATGCTCTCGATCCCCTCCCCCTCCCACCCAGGTAGGGAAGGAGAGAGAGAATTAGGAGAGAGACTTAGCTGGATTGAAAACTAAATTAGACAGCTTTAATTATATGTACAATTATATACAAGTATATTCAGGAATGTGCAAAAGCCTCTTGCCTCCCCCCACCCCCAGCAGCTGTCCCAGCACTCTCCTTAGCTGTGAGCAGTCCCGAAAACTCTCGGACCGCTGTCTGAGATAACAGCAGAACAGACAGGGCTGTGGGGAGAGTTATGAGGGTAAGGGCTGAGCCTGGGATCGACAGTGATAGATGGAGTCCTCTCCGGATGCCGGCCATGGACGGAAAAGAAGGGAAGAAGAAGCAGGAAGGAAGTTCTCTTCTGTGATCTCTAACCTTCCTCAGAGCTTATGTAGATATATGTAATGGAATACCTTTGGTCAGTTCTGCTGTCTGTCTAGTCCAGCTCCCCTATGGGGGGGTCACAGATACAACTCTCCTGCACCGGTAGGCTTTGTAGCAGCAGAGCTAAGAAGCAACCTTGGAGTCTCAGCAGTAACATAAACATCCCAGTGTTATCACTCCACGAGCTGGAACACTTGTTGCTAGTTAAAAGAGAGCTTACTGAAGGAAAAAAAAAAACAGTAACTGGTGTAGCTGGACAACAACATGTGTTGATCCACCAGTAGTGGAGGAAGGACTGGTCTGCAGCCTTTTGCAAGGGCTCAACCCACATAAATCATAGAATCATAGAATTGTTTAGGTTGGAAGGACCTTAAAGATCATCAGGTTCCAACCTCCCTGCTATGAGCAGGGACACCTCACACTAGACCAGGCTGCACAAGGTCTCATCCAACCTGGCCTTAAACACCTCCAGGGAGGGGGCTTCCACAATCTCCCTGGGCAACCTATTCCAGTGCCTTACTACCCTCATGGTATAGAATTTCTTCCTGATGCCTAACCTAAATCTACCCTAAATCTATGGGCCTGGATGGAATCCACCCCAGGGTGTTAAGAGAAGTGGCTGACATAGTTGCAAGGCCGTTGTCTATAATCTTCAAAGTGTTGTGGAGGTCAGGGGATGTCCCTGATGCCTGGAAAAGGGCAAATATCACACCCATCTACAAGAAGGGCCTAAAAGAAGACCCAGGAAACTAAAGGTCTATTATTCTTGTTTCAATCCCTGGGAAAGTAAAGGAACGAGTCCTCCTAGAAACTGTCAGAAACCTAATGAAGCTGGTGATTGGGAAAAGCCAACACAGATTTACCAAAGGCAAATCTTGCCAGACTAACCTGATCACCTTCTACAGCAAAATAACATCTTCTGTTGACACAGGGAGAGCAGTGGATATTCTTTACCTGAATTTCCCCAAAGTGGTTGACAATGTTTCCCACAGCCTTTTCTTGGACAAACTGGCAAGATCTAGATTAGATGGGTGGTCTGCAAGGTGAGTAGGAAATTGGCAAACAGGCAGCCTTCAGAGGGTGGTGATCAATGGTTTTTACTCAGGCTAGCAGCCTGTCACAAGAGGGGTCCCCCAGGAATCAATACTAGGGCCCCATGCAGTTCAACATTGTGGTGGGTTGACCTTGGCTGGCTGCCAGATGCCCGGTTCTTCAGTTTAAAGCCCATTTAACTAAGTTGGCCAGCCTGCTGCCGAAGATTCCCTTGCCCTTTCTAGACAGATGGATCCCATCCCTCCCTAACAGGTTACAGTTAGAAAAGAATGTCCCATTGTCAGAAAAACCAAAACCTTCATGATGACAGCAGTCACATAGCCAGAGGTTGATATGTTTTATATGCCTATTTCTGGCTGCCACCCTGCCTCCAACTGGTGAAATGGATGAAAAGATAACTTGGGCCCCACATTTTTTCACTTGTTGCCCCAGAGCTCTGTAGTCTGTCTTGATTCTGCCCAGGTTATGGGTTGCAGTGTCATTTGTGCCCTCGTGAAAGAGTAACAATGGCTAGTAATCCATAGAATATGTAAGCTATTTTTGTGTGTGCTCACTGTTTCATATTCATCCCTGGAAATCAATTGATTTCTTCATTCCTTCCACCTCCCTTTCTGGCTTTTCATATACTTAATGTCTTCTTGATATCTGGAATAAAGATGTGCATCAGATGTACTGTATTTATCAAAATGCAAACATTTCCCAACTGAGAGAAGAGATACTGTAAAATAGTAACATCATTCAAATTTCCTCTCTTTGCCTTGAGCCAATAAAATATGACTACCTGCATGTGTTTGGCTTGTGATAAAATAATGACTACCTAGCAGAATATCTGTTGAACTTTTGGGTAGAATTTCTTAAATTGGACTTGAGGATCTACTGTGATAGCAAAAACATAAACCTGTTTTTATTTATCCTTAGGTGGTAAAATATTGGCCAGAAATTGGGAAATGTGGGTTCCTAGTTTGGCGCTATCTTCTGAGGAGAGATGATATTGAACCGGCACCTTGGACTTCAGAAGGGATGGAACGGTCAAAGAAACTGGGTCTGAGTGTACAGGTCAGAATCAGCATTCACAAAGTTGCTCTGATATTCTGTTCAAGTAAATGGAGACTTAAATTTTAAAACTAGGGATGTAAAATAAATTTAAGCCCTGTTTTTCATATACCTCAATGAGGCAGGGTCTAATATAAAAAATATTTTAGATAATCTATAATTTGAAAAACTATGATATTGGCAAAGCAGAAAGAATTGTGGATGAAGCTCTCTGCCTTAACAGGAAAATATTCTGGATCAGGAAATTATGACTTTGAATAGTTTTTTGATCCTTATGCTGGATAAGATTTATCAAAGTAACTCTTGTAATAGTTTAGTCTTTTCTTAGAATTTAAAAAAAAAGTTTTTCTGTATTTTTCTCTAATTGTAACCTGTGATTGAGGAACTATTATAGATAACATTTCAGGCAGGGACTTTGGCACTGTGAAATTTGTGGCAGATGGGAAGAATCAAAGTAGTATTTTTTTTTCCTCAGCAAACTGATCATTTAATTTGGATTTATTGTTTTGCTACATAACATCTTCTACTGTAACTTTCTGATTTGTGTAGTTGGAGTTGTAGATATGGATATAAGATGCCTTTTAATAAAAATTATTCTAGATCAGATCCTTTTACTCTAACTATAGTTTTCTAAAAAATATTAACTTAAAAGTTTTCCTGTTTATATAGGGTTTAAAAAATATTTTTATATTATTTCAATATGTAGTCATAGGGGTTTTCATTCTTTTAGAAAATAGACTTTTCAGTATTTGGGAATTCCTAGATGCCAGTGGATTTTGTTTTAAAACTGGTTTTTGGTTGTTTTTCTTTTTTAGTATCCGGAAGGTTATTGGGAAGCCATGGCTAGTAAGGAGAAAAAGGATAAGGTTAAGAAGCAAACTGTGAAACAGGAGCCAACCAGCCAGAGTAATGGAAACCAGAAAAGGACAAATGATAATGGTATTTCTTTTTACTTATTAGTTTTAGAGCTCTGTCAAGTTCTATACAAGATAATAGTATGAAAAATATAAGGAAGTTGGAAATAATCTGAAATCCAAATGTAAAGTGTTAAGTGCTCAGTAATAAAATGGGAAGCTGGGGATCTTATGGTGCTGTTCCATACTTGTAAGGTGTTTTTTTTTCTTTCTTAAACCTCACAGAAAAATGAATGATCTTCTATGTAGCTATGATCTGTACTTCAAAACAAAGCTGGGCAATTTGAATTGGAACTTCATTGCATCATAGATGTGATTCATGTTTTAACTTTCTAGAAATAATTTTGTCTTCTCTTTTTAATAGTTCAGACTACTACTGTTACTGTATCTTGTCATAATTTAAACAGGTATAGAGGAGACTAAAAATACATCCAAAGCCATGAGAATGGGAGATGGAGGGAAAGGAGAGGCTTTCCAACTGACCCAGCAACAGAAATGGCTGATTAAAGAAGACTCTATGAACCAGAAATTGTGGGATGAAGTACTTGCATCTCTTAAGGAAGGACCAGTATGCTTTCAGCTTGCTTAAATTATTAATTTTTAGCCTTTCTTCATATAGAGTTAGGAGAAATGAGGCTTTGTTAAAACCTAATTCACTTGCTTAAAATTGCTGAATACATACTATCTGTATGGGCCATGTAATTTAATTCACTTAAGGAGGAAGAAGAAATACTGTCATATTGAGACTTAGATACCAAATGAAAATATTTTTATCTCAAGTTTAGTAGATTATTTGACTCACTATAGAGAGAACCTTAAGTAAAAAAGAGGAAATACTTTCCTCCCCCAGCTGTCAAGAAAATAACAAGGATAGTTCAAGTTCGAAGACACTTGTGGATTTTTTTTATTAATCTCTGATAGAATATCCTCCAAAATATTATGTTCTTGAACATTAATTAGCTTTATTGATGATCCATTTCATAGTTATTTTAGCTGTTTTGCAGAGGAAAAGAAATAAAAAATATCAGAATTGTAAAGGTCACTATCAAGCCAGTGAAAGAACAAAAGATTAGTTTGAGAATGGATGCCTAAAAATTTATGTATAAAATAATTTTATTTGGGAATTACCAGGTGCTATTTACTTTGCCTCTTTGACAGAAAAAGCATCTGGTAACTCTTTGTTATTTCACTTACAGTACTACTATTGCTATAATGCTACCATACTTGCATAGGAGCTGATGCTGTAAGGTTATGAGTTATCTGTTGTTTGTCCAATGTTCGTAAATAATTAGACTTTCAACTCTTAGTTATGTGATAAAATACAATAGATATTTGTTTCTAAAGCAACAGAAAACAGTATCTTAAGAGAAATCCAGTTACCAGAAAGTTATTTTCCTATAGATTCCTGCTCATAATTTTTATTGCCCTTGGTGATAGCCATATAGAAATTTAAATGAGAATGACGCAACTACCAATAGATAGTTGCAATGAAAATATAAATCTGAATGCTTGAAACAGCCTTTCCACTTAAATGATAAGTTTTGAGTTGAAATGAATCTGTTATTATTGAAAATAACTGTATTTTGAGTAACTTTAGATTTTTTTTACACTTCTTTATCTGAGTGGATAGGCTTGAGACTACTGAAATACCAGAGAATAAGATCTCTGTAAGCATGCTTTTATGTGTAAAATCTACAGCACAAAATTTATCCCACATTCTTCAGAGTTGCTCTGAGAAGACTGGAAAACAGGAAGGTTCTTTACCTAATGCAGAATATTTCAGAGTGAGGACTCAAGAAACCAATTAAACACCTCCAGCAGGTGCAGAGGTGAATTTCTTAATGAAAGAGGTATACAGTATTTTGCTTTCCCTTTGCAGAGCAGTAGGAATCACTTATCCATCATGGATGTGCAAAATTCTAGTGATGATCACTAAATACAGATATTAGCTTCCAAATTCTCTGACTTGTGCTAAGAAATAGGCTTGATGAGCCCTCTGTTTTGTTTTTAATTATAATAATGTACAGAGTGTATCCTCAGCAATTTTGCTGATAATACAAAACTGGGAGTGGTGGTGACACTCCAGAGGGCTGTGCTGCCATCCAGCATGACATGGACAGGCTGGAGAGTTGGGCAGAGAGGAACCTAATGAGGTTCAACAAGGGCAAGTGTAGGGTCCTGCACTTGGGGAGGAAGAACGCCATGCACCGATATAGGTTGGGGTGGACCTGCTGGATAGCAGTTCTGAGGAGAAGGATCTGGGAGTCCCAGTAGATAGTAAATTATCCATGAGCCAGCAACGTGCCCTTGTCGCCAAGAAGGCCAATGGAATCCTGGGGTGCATAAGGAAGTGTGTGGCCAGTAGGTCAAGAGAGGTCATCCTCCCCCTCTACTCTGCCCTGGTGAGGCCACATCTGGAATACTGCATCCAGTTGTGGGCTCCCCAGTTCAAGAGAGACAGGGAACTACTGGAGAGAGTCCAGAGGAGGGTGATGAAGATGATAGGGGGACAGGAGCATCTCTCTTATGAGGAAAGGCTGAGAGAGCTGTGACTCTTTAGCCTGGAGAAGAGAAGGCTGAGGGGAAACCTTATGAATGCCTATAAGTATCTAAAGGGTGGGTGCAAGGAGGGTTAGAGCCAAGTTCTCTGACTTCTGGAAAAGCAGGGGAATTAATTGTTTATGGACTTTGTGAGAGACGGACTCTATAATGGCCTTTAATCCATCGACATCTACTGACCATTCGTGGTGATGCACTCCTCGTACTCGTGAGAAGAGAAGTACCAGCCGCATGCGCACAGGACCACAGACTACAGCTCCCAGGAGGCTAGGCACAGCCGTGCCGGAACCGGAAGGGGAGCTGAAAGGCGTGCGCTGCGAATTCTCACTACGCATGCAGTCGCCGTGTGTGTGTCGCCTCGGAGGCTGCCGTGGAGCCGTGAAGCACCTTTTCCTGTGGTTGTTGGCCGTGTGAACGTACCAAACGGACTGCTTGCCTGGAGTCGCTGAAGAAGGAGGAGGATCCCGGCCAGGGATCGGCTTCGGCCGCACCCCGGTGGTGAGACTTGCGAACTTAACTACATCCTGACACTTCCTATTAACACTTATAGACATTCATACATAACATACACCCTCGATCGGTCTCTGTAATATTTCCTAAAGGCTCTCTCCAAGCTTTTTCCCTCCTATCCCTGTCCGGGAATAAGAACAGGGGGGGAAGACGGAGGGGGTTATTCCTCTTGTTTTCTATGTATTTTTCTAATATATGTTCTGACATTTGATATTGTTCTGTAGAAACAGACTTGCCAAAACCTCAATGCCTTTAATAAACCTATTGATTCTTGAGCACTGTTTGTGAGTGTGACAGGGAGTGGTCCTCAGCCCTCGATCCCCTTTTGGAGGGGGAGTGGGTCACGGCTTTACCCATCTTGGCCCGCGACATTTTGGCGTAGTCGGCAGGATACGAGGGTCTGTTGTAGCCCTGAACGCGCTCACTCCAAATTAGGAATATGGAGGGCGAAGGCAGGGACGTTTCGATTGACATCCCCGAGGAGGTGGCTGGCGTTATGCCAGAACGTACCGAGGGGGACACAATGAGTTCAACAGACTCTAGTGGTCCTGGAAGTCCTCTGTACACCGTGCTCCTGGCAAGATCACCTTGTCATCCGTTGTATGCTGAGGTTTTGGCAGGTCTGCCACCTGGGGCGTGTCTTTCCCCTCCATGCATTGAGTCTCCAATAAGACCACCGCATTCTGTAGTTGATGTACACGATCAGGGTCTCGAGCAGGGGTATAGATTGTTAAGGCAAGAGATTGTGGAGTTAATGAAGGGGCATATGGAGTTACAAACGAAATATGAGGAGTTGAAGCCATTAAGGCAAGAGGTTGCAGAGCTAGTGAAGGGACTTAAAGACTTACAAGTAAAATACGGAGAATTACAGCAGGACTTTCAGGTATGGCGACAAAAGCAGCCAAAAAAGAAAGATACAGGGGCAAGACGAAAGGAGGAGCAGAGCAAAGGATATGATAAGCTGCTATACCCAGCTACAGGGAGATAAACAGGAGTCCAAAAGGAAATATAGGGAGTTAAAGAAAGACCATACTGACATGCAGACAATGTATGAAAAGAAGTTACATGATATACAGAAGGAGCATACAAAGATATTAGATGACATGGAGAGGGATGCTAGACTAAAAATCCGAGATATCTCAAAATTGCAGCAAGAGATTGTAACTTTTCAAGGAGATATTGAACGGCTTAAACAGGGGTCTTATCCTACATCCCCTGATCCTCCTCAGGAAAAGGAGGATGCCGGTGACTTGGAGCAGGAAATTATCTGGGTCCTACAAAGGACACGTATAACTACCAGTGAAAAGATAGCAATGATTAATGCTTTATATGCGGCTCAGCAGGAGCAGGTCTCCACAGATCTGTCCTCCCACGTTGAAGAACCGCAGGAGGTGAGGAAAATACAGAGTGCCCTGGATACTAAAACATATGACCTTGGGGTACGGTATGGAGAAGAGGCGGAGGAAGAACAGGAAGAAAAGAAAACACTCCGGCCTGTTAGAGTAACCACTTATACCCAGAAAGCAGGTGCTGCACAAAGAGATACAGAAGTAAAAGAAAAGCTCTATTCATCCATTGATCTGGGTAAACTCAGAGAAAAATATAGCAGACTAGAATCAGAAACAGAAGCTGAATATGTCATGAGAGTGTCACAGGAGGAGACGATATTATGTCAACTGAACGAGAAGATGATGGCTTTTGGGGACCTGGAATTGTGTTACAAACCGGAAATGCAAATCACCCATGGTCCCTAACGCAGCGTGCAGCCTGGAGTGTGGGTGATACTGATCCAATTGATAGAGGGGAACTGAGTGCCCTAAAAGGGAATCCCAATAATATTGTGGAAAATGTTCGTAGGGCTGCTGTACTCCAGATGATCTACAATCATGAATTGGAAGAAGAGCATGCAAGTCCTATGACCCTTAGGGTAAAAGCAAGAAGAATGAGGGACTCTCTGGGGCGCTCAAAACAAAAGCCATGCAATATCAAGAGGAGATTGCATTTAGACGTTTACAGATTACATGGGGTGACATAGCCCAGACCTTGATAACTTGTGCTAAGAACTGTGAGGAATATAAGGGCCCTACTAGGCCCTCTGCCTCCGCACCTAAAAAGGCTGCTCGGCTGTCTTATGCTGAAGTTGCTGCTAAGCCACCCCGCGACCCCCCTTCTCCTAGGCAAGATAGGTCACGGGGTGACTGGAATGTGGTAAACAGAGATAGACAGAATAGAACACAGCAGAGGTCACCCAGGAGACAGCACTTTGATGCACAGCACTCTAATACACAGCATTCCTCAACACAAGATAACAGGGGGCCTTATGCTAGGCTTAAAGAGGAAGGCAGGCAATTGGGAGTGCCAGCTTCAATCTTAGCCAGGACTCGTCCTTATGAGGAGCTAAAGGAACTGGTTGATGCTTTCCGTAGGTTGTGGGGACAACCATGAGGCAGATCACAATCCGGGGCCCAAGGCCAGTCACAGTCTAGAGCCCGGGATAGAGTACAGGAAAAGTCCAGTAGTTCGGGAAACTAGAATTCCCTCCTCCTGCTAAAACTGGTAAGTCAAAAAGGCAACGGAGGAGGGGTAAAACACAGGGTATTAGTACAGAAAGTCAACATGACTCCCAAACAAATCAGGAAGCTCCCATAATACAGGAATATCCTAGCCCCCCAAAAGACTGGCAAAATGTATTAAGACTCACGTATAACGAGGATGGAGATTTAGTACTCACTTGTGCTGTTGGTCCGAAACGTTATCCTGTTACTTTTGTTATACACACAGAGGCCCGAATATCTACACTGAAAGCCGAGGAGGCAAGGCACTGTGGCATTACCACATCTTCGAAGCCAATATGTGTAAGTGGAGCATTTGGTAACTCTACTTTACAGAAAACAGCTAAAGTCATCATGCATCTTCCAGGAGATGACAAACTGATTTGGACCAAAATGATTGTAGGTGATACTCCTTTTAATTTGTTAGGTTTGGATGTTTTAGCAGGTTGAGCCTGGAGAGATGAATGAGGCCGCTACTGGACATTTGGCACGCTGATGCTGGATGTCAAGTTGTTGCAACATGCCCCACGTCTGCCACATAGCAAAACAACAAAAGTAAAACAATACCCTATCCCAGTTGCTGCCAAGGATGGTATCAGAGAGGTAATAGCTGATCTGAAACAGAAAGGCGTTATCGTGCCGTGCCATTCACCCTTCAATGCCCCTATTTGGCCTGTGAGCAAACCAAATGGTAAGTGGAGACTAACTGTAGATTACAGGAAATTGAATGCCAATACAGAAGGCCTCACTGCAGCTGTACCAAATATTGCTGATCTGGTGCTAGAAATCCAGGAAGCAGCACATCCTGTGCTGGCCTCACTGGATATTAAGGACATGTTTTTCCAGGTCCCTATTGATACTGAAGACCAAAAGTATTTTGCCTTCAATTGGGATGGGGTACAGTACACCTTCACAAGGTTGCCCCAGGGATATAAACACTCATCCACACTGGCCCATCACGCACTTGCATGTGAGCTGGAAAACATTCCAGAAATCAAAAACCATTCCAAAGTAAAAGTCTATCAGTACATAGATGACGTGCTGATAGGGGGCCAGAGTGAGGGAGAGGTAAAGGTTGTTTATGATGCCATAATTAAGCATTTAACTGATATGCAGATAGAAATCCCTGAAGAAAAAAGGCAACCTCCGTCCCAAGAGGCAAAATTCTTGGGAATAAGGTGGAAAGGGGGGAACCTGGAATATTCCTTCTGATACTTTGTCTCAACTGACTCAGATAAAGGTACCATCTAACAAAAAAGAACTGCAACAATTGCTGGGAACCCTTCAATATTGGAGAAAGCACATTCCAGACTTCTCTGTTATAGCACGGCCTCTTTATGATCTATTGAAAAAGAATCATCACTGGGAATGGAATAAATCTCATGATGAGGCCCTTGAACTGCTAATACTGGAAGCACAGACCTTCCAGACCGTGAGACCTCTCCACCCAGAGGATCCGATAACAATAGAATGGGGATTTTCAGCTAGTGCCTTATCATATCACTTTTGGCAAAAGGGACCTAACAGGAGTACACGACCAATTGGCTTCTATTCACAATCTTTTGAGGACTCAGAAAAGCGATATTCCACTCTGGAGAAGGGATTGCTAACAGTGTGCACAGCACTAATAGAGGTCAGCAAAATCATTAAAAACCAGAGTAATTCTACAGGGTCCTTTCAAAGTGGTTAATCAAGTGCTGTCTGGGAAAGCCCCTCCAGAGGGAATATCTCAAAAGGGGACGATCAGGAAATGGTATAGCTAAATTGAATGCTATTCTAGCCTTTTCAAGCTAGAAGAAGGCCCAGATAAACAATTAAAAATTCAGGAACAAATTGAATCTATGGAGGAAAAAGAGTTAACAATGAAAACTCCCAGTCCTATTAAAGAGGCCCCAGAATACAAGTGTGAAATGATTAATGCATGGTTCACAGACACGTCAGCCCGAAGAGAGGGTAAAACCTGGTTGTTCAAATCTGCTGCAGTCAAACCCTCCACGGCTGAACGAATAATAAATCACGATAAGGGCAGTGCACAAGTGGGGGAGTTGGATGCTGTTCTCAATGTGTTTGTATGGGAAAAAGCCTCCAAGGACGCTGTGTACATCTACACAGATTCCTTTTCGGTCTTCAAGGGCTGTGTGGAATGGATAACTTTCTGGGAACAGAACAATTGGGAGATTAACAGGGTGCCAGTCTGGCAGAAAGAGAAATGGCAACAGATCCTAAAAATTGCTAAGAAAAATCCTAACATTCATGTAGGGTGGATACCTTCTCACCAGACCAATCTGAAAGATGAAGCTAGCAGGTGGAACAACTACGTTGATGAACTGGCTAAAATCAATGTAGTGGAAATCAGAACAGCAGGAGAAAATCAAAAGTGGGAGCAATTGCTTGAATGGCTTCATTGTAAAAGGGGTCATTCAGGAATCTTTGATTTGTATAGAGAGGCGCAAACCAGGGGATGGCCTGTTACCCGTGAACAGTGTAAAACAATCATTTCTGAATGTGATCTTTGCAAGATCAGGTTGGGGGAGCACCCCCTGACGACTGATACTCTGCATATTCGGGAAAGAAAGTCCTTGTGGTCCACCTGGCAGGTGGACTACATTGGTCCTTTCCGTAAATCAGGTAACAAACAGTATATCATTGTGATGGTAGAAGTGGTGTCAGGTCTAACTTGTGCTGAAGCTGTTTCTAAAGCAAATGGTGAAAACACGGTTCGCTTCTTGGAAAGGGTATTCGGGGTATTACCTAAACCCACAAATATTCAATCTGATAATGGCACTCATTTCACCTCACATCTGGTACAACAATGGGCAAAAAGTGAAGATATCCAATGGACATGCCATATTCCATATTATCCCCAAGCAAATGGGATAGTAGAACGTACTAACGGATTAATTAAAAGCCTTATTCGCCCACAGGACTCCAAATGGGATGAAAGGTTGCAATATGCAGTCACTACTATAAATAACAGATGGGGGGTAAACGGGTGTCCTCGTCTAACTGCTTTCTTTCCCACATCACCTGCTCAAGGAGAAACATAGACAACCCTGTGACAAGCGAAAGATCTCCCTAGACCCTGGACAAACCGTACTGGTACACTTGCCAAACACTGGGAAAGTCAAGTTGACCCTGCAAACACCCGTGAACTTGAATACCTGGGTTGCGTCTGACATGAATAACAAACAACTCAAAATCAGTACAAACTGGATACTTCATGCTGAGTAAAGCAGAATTTTGAGGTTGATTGTAAATACGTATCTGCATACTTGTGTGTATATCTATGTATGCCTATGTGTACTTGCTAGACCAACAACCTAAAGAACCGGAGACATCCCAAGCCAGAATAGGTTCTGATCAGCCCAATACTGGTTTCAAGGAGGGGGTTACCTTGTGAATACTATGGACTTGATCACCCCATGGTTTACACAACGTCTCCCACTATACAGTAGCATGTCTCCCATCACTGTCCCTTTAGGTTGTTGTATGTAAATAGTGTACTAACAATGCATCAATATATATATTCATAATGGGACTCCTATTTATATTGTACTTCTTTTATGTATTGTATATATGTATATACATATGTTGTATCGTATATAGGGAATTGTTCCCTCAGAAACAGGATACGTGAATAGTTTTATATATATCCAATATATAGATATGGAGATATATGAAATTGTATGTATGTTTAAAACAGGGAAGGAGGTAGGAGTTTGGACAACAGCCTGATAGGGTACAGATGTACATACATAAACAGACACATACATAAACACATACCACACATGGAACAAGTCGCTGTCATAAAAGCCATGGGGTGAGATGTGAGAGACGGACTCTATAATGGCCTTTAATCCAGCGACATCTACCGACCATTCGTGGCGATGCACTCCTCGTACTCGTGAGAAGAGAAGTACCAGGTGCATACGCACAGGACCTGTAAGCTCCTGCCCTAACTCAGCAACCTCTCGCTGTAGCTCTATCTCCCTGGCCTCTTGCTGTAGTGCTCTATCTGTAAGCCCTTTAATATTTTCCCGTAATATTCCGTATGCAAGGCTCGATACATCCAACCTTTCCAGACCCTCGGTGCCTTCTGCACAACCGGCATCCTCCACATCTGTAGGGATACTCTCGGTGCTCATATTGCTTCCTTTGTTTTGTTATCAAATGGCTTTCGAGAGCGTGGTTAGGTGGATCCCACTTCTGACACCAGTTATGTCGCGGACCGATAGCAATGGTTATCGGATGTCAGGATGCTTCCGCGACTATTCCCCCCCCGCTCGGCAGGGAGCAGAGAGGTCCGTGGATGGGACCGCACCTCAGAGGGTGGAGTGGAGCGCCCCCCCTCCCCCACGCTCACAAAGACCAATATGTCGCTCACACAACCGGAGGTTTATTGAAGGACCAAGGCTCGGGGAAGGTTATCTAGGTATATATCAGGGGTCTATGGAGTTAGTAGGTGCACTCCCCGCGGAAGAGGTGAGGGAGGATCAATGTAAGGGAAGGGTAGGACGTGAAGCCTGAGTACCAAGTATGGTGTGTAGGTGTACCCGTGTTACCCCTTCTGTAGCGAAGATGTAACCAATGTCCGGGGAGCCAGCAGCAGCGGTGATGGGACGAGCGGGGCGTGCCCGGCGGCGAGTTCTCTGACAGGCGCAGCCCTGTAGACACCACGGCATGACAGTCTTCCCTGGCACCGGCGAGCAACAGCAGGCAGCGGTCCAGACTCCGCTTTTAGCGGCGAGCAGGAAGGCAGCGAGCCCCCGGCTCCGCTTCGGGCGGCAGGGCGAGGGGGGGAGACGATTCCCCCGCGGGCGAGCACCGGCCCTCCTGCGCGCAGCCGCACTCCGACAGGTGGCTCGGTGGGTCCAGCGGCTCCACCGGCACAGCCCGCCTCCCTTCAGATAACGTTCTCCTTTGGTATGTGGCCGGGTGCCCAGTCTCTCAGGGGGAGTCTGCTATCTGTATTTCTGCCATGGCTGTTTCAGTCTGTCCTTGGTTACAAGAGGCACTTCGCTGGCTTGAAAGGCATTCCGTTGTGTGGAGGGAGAACTAGTCCGTTCCCCACAGGACCACAGACTACAGCTCCCAGGAGGCTAGGCACAGCCGTGCCGGAACCGGAAGGGGAGCCGAAAGGCGCGCGCTGCGAACTCTCATTACGCATGCAGTCGCCGTGTGTGTGTCGCCTCGGAGGCTGCCGTGGAGCCGTGAAGCACCTTTTCCTGTGGTTGTTGGCCGTGTGAACGTACCAAACGGACTGCTTGCCTGGAGTCGCTGAAGAAGGAGGAGGATCCCGGCCAGGGATCGGCTTCGGCCGCACCCTGGTGGTGAGACTTGCGAACTTAACTACATCCTGACACTTCCTATTAACACTTATAGACATTCATACATAACATACACCCTCGATCGGTCTCTGTAATATTTCCTAAAGGCTCTCTCCAAGCTTTTTCCCTCCTATCCCTGTCCGGGAATAAGAACGGGGGGGAAGACGGAGGGGGTTATTCCTCTTGTTTTCTATGTATTTTTCTAATATATGTTCTGACATTTGATATTGTTCTGTAGAAATGGACTTGCCAAAACCTCAGTGCCTTTAATAAACCTATTGATTCTTGAGCACTGTTTGTGAGTGTGACAGGGAGTGGTCCTCAGCCCTCGATCCCCTTTTGGAGGGGGAGTGGGTCGCGGCTTTACCCATCTCGGCGTGCGACAGATTTGCTGTCCAAATACTTTATTAGCCACACTCCTTCTCATGGATGTGAAGGATATAAGATAAGCCTTCCAAAGATTTGTAATGTAATAAACATAATTTATTAAATGTATACTTTGCACTTAACACAATAGAGGTTCACTGCTGAGAAAATAAGAATGAACGTGAAGCTGTGAACAATAGTAATATAGGGAACAAGCAGAAGATAGGTAGAGGTAATAGCAGAGGGTGTGGGAATGTCTTTATGTAAATGTCCATGAATACAAGAGTAATGGTGGTAGGCTTTGGAAGGAAATTTGTAACTTGAACTGAGACCTGAAGATGACACTAGAAGAGTTTAAGTCTAAGCAATTTTTGAAATGTCAAGCTGTCCTATCACACTGAATATTGGATTTAACAACTCCTAGCAGTTGTGTAACATTATTAGACCATGCTAACTGTGAGTTTGGGAAGAGTAACAAGGATGTTAAAACAAGTATTTCATTAATGTATCTCTGCATTTACCAAATGCTATGAAGGCCAACTTTTTTAGTTAATTTAGGGCTGTGAATTTATAATTTAAATATTTAAATAATTACAGGTAATAGTCAGGTAAATTAGTTTCTTTAAAAAATAATATTTTTTAAATAGAAATACATTTTTTTGTATATTTGTGAATGTGCCTCTAATAGTTCTACTTTTCTCTTTTGCTCTGTACTAGAATTTCCTGAAGAAATTGGAGCAATCTTTTATGTGTGTCTGCTGTCAGGAGCTGGTTTACCAGCCAGTGACAACAAAGTGTCTCCACAACATCTGTAAAGTAAGAATAATCCCTGTATTGCTTTGGACTGTGTTCTTGGCACTGAGACACCAATCACCAAAACCAACATATCTTTTACGAAGACAATAATTATTGTCTAGTAGTCTTAGCAAGAAATGTAACATGCTTGCTTCCAGTTGTGTGGCTGCCATATAATCCATCTTAATTTTATGTAAAAATTAGTGGAAATATATTTAGTATAATTTCTTATAAACATGATGTATCAAGTTTATCATTCCATTGTAGTTAGTGGAGCTACACTAGGGATAAGTTTGTTCCAGGAGTTATATGTTGGTACAAGAAGATTAAGTTAATTTTATGTAGTTAAGAAGTGAGAATAGAGCAAGACCGCTCCTTTAAAGAGCTGCTTTTTACATAGAGGTAAAGTATTATGAGGAGATTAATATATAGAGTGATGGAAAAAATATGGAGAATCTTTAATGACGACAATAACTTCAAAGCATAGAATCTGAATCTATAAATGACTAATTATAAAGTAACATCCAGTTACTGTTTTAAGTTATAGACTGACAGACAGTATTGTTGTTTGGGAAAAGATTTGCTCTCATAACATTTTCATATTTAACTTATATGCTTGGACTGTGGGCAGTCTGGGAAAAACAAAAAGAAAAAAAAAGTAATGTTAATAATAATAATCTTTTAGATACTGTAATCTGAAACCTTTTTTATTCTACAAATAAGCATCCACCAGTCACTTGCTCAGTCCTCTCCATAGTGAGAAAAACTTGTGGGTCAAGATAAAGACAGTTTAATAAGTGAAGAGGAAAAAAAAGAAAAGAAAGTGATACAAAGGCATTTGCTCACCACCTCTGGTCTCCAAGCAATGGGTATTTTGGAAAGATCACCCCCTAGTTTTTATTGCTGAACATGGCTATATGGCATGGAATATCCCTTTAGTCCATTTGGGTTAGCTGTTTCAGCTGTGTCTCCTCTTAACTTCTTGCCCATCCCTGGCCTACTTGCTGCGAGGACAGAGTGAGAAACAAAAAAAGTCTCGACGCTGTGCGAGCAATGTTCAGTAATAGTTAAAACATTGGTGTATTATCAACAATGGTTTAGTCACAGATTTAAAACACTGCTATGAAGAAAATTAACTCCATCCCAGCCAGACACAGTATGTGATTTCAGTTGTAAGGACAGAAATATGGCAAGAGAATTCAGTAAGAATTTGCTGTTTCTGGAAATGTGGGAAACTGCATCTTTGTTTCCTAGTAATTGCTTAATTTTTGCTAGCTAAATTTTCAGTGTAAAGCAAAAGCTGTAACACTTCTTTGTCTTTGTATGCCCTAGAGTTGTTTACAGCGCTCTTTCCGAGCTGAAGTCTTTACCTGTCCTGCCTGCCGCTATGACCTTGGAAAGAGCTATGCCATGGTTCCTAACAAGATCTTGCAGACACTACTTGACCAGTTCTTCCCTGGGTATAGTAAAGGACGATGATGTGTTCAAATCCTTTCATATTTCTCTTATTGACTTTATAGACAGTAAAGGAGAATAAACATCTAAAAGTCAACAGTGAACCAGCCAGCTTGATGAAACTGACTCTATTGACACATTTTGAAGCAGCTAATCCTCTTCCTTCCTATCACCATCTTTCTTCATGTAGTGAGAACTCTAAATCTCTGTTGTCTTTAACATCAAAGGTAGTTTTGGTGAGCTGAAAAATAATTTTTAAAAGGGAGGGAGAAAAACCCAAACCAGAAGCTTTAGGTCTAAGTGGCGAGTCCTAGCTGGTGCTTAAGTTATTATTTGTTTTTTGTAACTACCTCAGGTAGAGGAAAACAAATTGTGGGGAGGAAAAATAATTCATAAAGTTTTAGCTACCCACTGCTTTCTTAATTGTACTTACGTCTAGTCTATGTGGTTTGGTTCAACAAAAAAAGCCAAAAAAACCCAAACACCCAAAACAAAAAACAAACGGCACTTAAGTCAGCTGGATTAAAGAACAGAAAAATCTGTGGTGTGCATAGTCTTTTTTTGGTCTTTCTTCCATTATGGTGTAATTTTTTTGCAAGAACAGACTGACTTTTAGTCTATTTTTGTGAGCTTCACTGTGCTTTTTCTTGTATCTTATGCAAGCTGACTACTAAGAACTAATAACAATAATAATATGAATGAATTGTTGCTACTGTAGTGTAAAGTGATCTGTGTTTTTTTGCATTTAGTGGATATTCAAGACAGTAGTTGTGTACAAAAAATTAATATAAAAAAACCCACTTTTGTATTAGTTTAAAATGTATGCTTTTAGTAGGTCTTGTATCAGTGGCAATAATCTATACAGCATTGAAGACAGTGCTAGCTCAAGAAGAGTTTAAATTGCTTTATATGGTGACCAGAATTTTTATATACAATATATTCCCCCAAAATATACATTAAATATTTTATGATTCAGAAATGTTGCTAATTGTGTGGGGTTTGAATTATCCAAACTTGTCATATTATTACATTTAAAATTAAGATACTTTTTTCAGACTACAGATAATTTCCTTTAGGCAGGCTTGTTATTCTTCAAACTTGAGTCTTCATAAACTTTAATTCATCAAGAAAACAAAAGATTGTTTGCTCAAATGAATTTCTCAGACACTATGCCACTGTCATCCCCCCAACCATGCCTTAAGAAAAATATCTAACCTGATTCAGGGTCTTACATATCAGTTCTATATTTCTCCTGTAGCAGTGTTTGTGCTACAGGTTGTAGCAGGACGCTCCATCTCTCAATATGCCTGCCTCAGTTTTACTCTATTATTCAGCTGCTTTTGTCTTTCGGTTTTGCAGGCTCAGGCCTGAAGTGGAAGGGTTGTCATAAGAAAGGAAAAGGCCTAGCAAACTCTGAGCCGGTAACAACCTTGAAAGGTACAAACAGAGGGCCAAGTTGATGTTCATAACACCAGCTGCTCTCCGGTGTTGAAGAACACGGAGCTCAGCCCAGCCACAACTAGGTCCAGAATGGAGATAAAGTAATAATGAACAGATAAACAAGAGAGTTTGCTTGTTGGGAACAGGGCCTTCATGAATTTTCCCACTGTTTTGCTTTTATTCTCCAATGAGAGATTTTGGAGGTACGGCTAGTGGTTAAATGACAGCAGTCAGTCCACTTTATTCTATAAAAGCCTGGTCCCATTTTTGATTGGCAAGACTTCCGTACACTTTCCAGGAGGGTGTGCTGGACCTCCTCTCAAGCAGGGATGCCTGCAAGAGAGATTAATTCTTGAGAATTACGCCCAAGGATACCCAGCTGTAGTCTGGCAAGGGTGAGAAATATTACTCTTTCATTGTCTTTACTAGTGTACTTAATGTTAAGTAGCTTTCAACATTAAGCTTGAGATCGTAAGAACCATTAAGAGTGCTAATTAATATTCTAGGCCTAGTGTAGAGTTTAATAATAAGTAAGTTGCCAGATTTTAATGGTTAACCTTTGTTGTTTGATTGAATTAAGTAGTATAATTCACTGCTAATATACCCTTTGTATTCAAACTGCACTTCTGTTCGGATCTCCTGATTTTTCTACAGTTTTGCTGTGTGAAAGCCTCTGATCTTATGTAGTTAAGACCCCAACGTTATATGCAATAAATCTTGATTAGTGCATCTACGTCTCGTCTGCTGTGCATTCTGTCCGGGACAATCGGCGCAGCGAGCAGGGTCCCGTGACTCTCTGCAGGGTCCGATAAGGATCCTTCAGGATGGCAGACTGCGTTGAAAAATGGATAATGGGCTTAACTGAGTATCTTAAGAGGCACAATATACAGCTTGAACCTAACGACCCTTGGTCAGAAGCTAGTTAGTGTAATTGGGAGAACATTCTAACAAGAATAGATAAGAACAGAGGCTCGTTAAAGGATATGTAGAGCCCCGAAAAGAATAATTGTCTCAAAACAGCCACCCTGACAAACTGGACATTTTGCTCGGGTGGGGGCCTCATTCGATAACCACCTGGACCCTGTTCTTACAAGGAAAGCCCCTTGTTTGGTAACCACCCTGATAAACTGGACACTGTCCTTGAAAGGGGAGCCCCTCCTTTAGCAGCCACCCTGATAAATAGGACACTGTCCTTACTTGATAAGGAGCAGTGGCCAGCAAGAGAAGCCCCATGGAGGCACAGTGCCAACTTGAGAAAGACCACTTTCCTGTTTAATGACAGAGCGTATGTGTGAAAATAAAGGTCATTGCTCGGTCAACCCGGATGGGGGGGGCCAAGTGATCACCTGGACCCCTGTGCCCCACCGACTCATTTCCAGAACAATCCCAAATCCAACACTGAGTCTGCGCAAAGCAGGCTGAGCCTCACCAGGAGAGGCGGGGCCAGGTGCCATAAAAGACGCACACTCGAAATGCTCGGGGCGCGCGCCCACCATCCAAGGACCACAACGTCATGCTGAGATCATTGCTGGATCCAAGGGTGGTGATATCTTTCCTATCCACTCTTTGTTTATCTCTGTCTCTCTCTCTCTCTGCCTCTCTCTTCATCTCTCTCTCTCTCTTTCTAACCTTATTCTCGGCACATAGGGGTACCATCATTTCTAATTTTGCTAAGTTTTTCCTGTTGTAATCTGTTGCTTTGAGAGTGATATTGTTGTATGTTTCCTTTGACAAGCTTTATAATCTTACTCAATCTTAAGTAAAGGTGTGTTTTGTGAAAGCTTCATGGGTAATGGTCTTACTCCTAGAGTACTGCGCAGAGTATTCCCAAGCTTAATCTCGCCGAATGGGTTGTTAAAAGAGATATTTATATTTAGTTTGGGCCCCCAGCTCTGGGGAGCTGTGCCCACCTTGTGGGATGTGATAATGCCGTACCCACCTTGTGGGACGTGAAAGCACCGTGCCCACCTTGTGGGATGTGATAACGCTGTACCCACCTTGGGGGATGTGAAAGTGCTGTGCCCACCTTGTGGGATGTGATAACGCCGTAGCCACCTTGTGGGACATGACAGTGCCATGCCCACTTTGTGGGTCGTGACATTTAATTGATGTCAGAAGTGGGATACTCTGTGAGAAGCAGTAAGGAGGTTCTGTGAAAGGGGATAACTGTATAAAAGAGAACTGACTTCTCTGGCAGAAGGTCATGGCAGCCCGAATTGCACCTGATCTTGACTGCTCCCCACTTTTGGACTTGTTAAAATGGAAGTAAAGATTATAAAGCTTGTCCAACCCCAAAAGAGTGCACCCATGCCCAAGGAATATTGGGACTCCCCGGGCAAAGTGGTGCAGCTGCTGCACGACTTGCACCGGGAAAGGGAAGGCAGAATCCAGCTGCACCTAGGCTCCTCACGAGAGTGAAGGAGTTTAGAAAGCAAGGGGGTTCTGCCTGATCTTTCATAAGCCGTACACCAGCCTCATTTATCATTTTAGGATAAAAGCCAATATAAGTGCAAAAGACCAGTTTGGAGGCCTAGAGTTGTTGTTATGGGTGTCTCGACACTAAGTGGAGCCGTGCAGAAGTGAAAAGGGATCAGAGAGACAAGTGGAACCCTTCTGCACTATTAAGCCACTCCGAGTTGATAGGAGACACCATGGATAATTCCCCTTCACTAGAGGAATTTTTGGAGAGGGTTAAGGGCAAACCCTCTCCTGGGGGAAGACAATGGGCCTGAGAACATTGGTCAGATGCTTCTGCCCTGGTGGAAAGGATGATCCTGTTGCAAACCCACTCAAAGTGTAAACTTGGTAACGGTAAAGATACAGTTTATGCAGTGTGGGGAGCGGCAGCATTTAGCCGCTCAGGAAGAGATAAAATCCCTCATGTGGTCAACCTCAGATGATAAGGAGTCTCTTCAGAAACTGGTTACAAAACTACAGGCAAAATTAGAAGCAAAATGGACAAAGTGGCGGAAAGCCAAAGAAGTGTTAGTATTTCATAAGTAGTGAGATATTTACAAAACAGCCTGTGAAATGCTTTTTTGAGAGAAAGAGGTCTAATATTAAAGGTAGCTTAGTGAGATGAGGACCTTGATAGCAAACTCGGGTTCTCTAATTTGTGAAAAGAAACCGATCTTCTCTAAAGAGAGTTCGCCCCCCCCCCCCCCCCCCATTACCCTTGGGGAGAAAATGGAGAAAGCAAAAGCCAAATTTGATCACTCACCGAAGTTTTGGCCACTCCATAAAACTGAAGTTATTTACGATGGTGAGGAGGCCAAATCTACTGTCCTTACTAAACAGATACCCTGTAGTGCAACCGAATTGGCAAAAATTGCAATAAAAGTATTTCAAGTGTCCGGAGGAATCCGAGACGGAAGATGTGTCAAGTTTCCCTCATAGGAGGGGACCGAATCCTCTTCAGTGGGACAAAAGCAAGAAAAAAAAAACACACAAAAAACCAACTTGCATCCCCGGGCAGAAATGTGAGCCACACCCGGGCGAGTGTTAGTTTTATCAAGGCTCACAGATAAACAAAAGGAACCCGTCATTAGCATCCCAAAAGGACCAAGCAATGTTTATCTAAACTTCCTTACTGAAGATGGGGCGCGAATGTCTGTAATTACAAGAAAAACAGCAGAAAACTTAAATATAAAACCCAGTCACAGAAAAGTGAGCTACACAGGAATTGATGGGGTTACAAAAGAATGTCTTGTCTTTACTTTACTTTACAGCTGCTGTGCAAACGGAGACTAACTCACAGAGTTCTTTCCAATGTTCCCTTATGGTACTTGTTAGTTATCTATCTTGTACCAGTATTTAGCCTTAGATGGAGCTTTTCATCCACTCTGGGCTGCATTCCCAAGCAGCCCGGCTCTGGGAAGCCCCAGACCAGTGCGGAAGTATTGGTGGGTGCCGATAATATTAGGGTTTGATTTGCTGTGTGGCAGGACATGAAAACTTTCTGATGGTACAGTCTGGAGTTTTGCTGGCAAGGATCATGGGCAGACTTAGGGGTGATGTGGGCTGATGAGAGCGTGATTAGAATTATAGATTTGCTAGAGGTGTCTATGCCACTACCTCTGTTGAAACTGGTGAATGTAAAGCAGTACTTTCTGATGTCTGCTGTAAGTTCAGGCATTGACGGGGTGGTAGCGGACTTAGAGGAAGGAGGTGTTATCACTTGCTCACATTCTACCTATAATTCTCCTGCCTGACCAGTTAAAAAGCCAAACAGTCAGTGGCAGCTCACAGCTGATTACAAGCCACTGAAATCGAACACTGAACCTTTAACTGTCGCATTTCCAAATGCCTCAAAACAGGTAACCCACATTCAGGGAGCATCCCACTCATGGATGGCAACCCTAGATGCGAAAGACATTATTTTTATGCTTCTACTCCAGGAGTGTGACAAGCTCAGAAACAGTTTGCAAAATATAATGTCTAGCTTTCTGATGCATTTCATTTGTGCCACTAACTTTAGAGTGCTTTTTGTTGTTTATTTTGTTGGGTTTAGCACCAGGAAACATTTGGGAGGTTTTCGCAGTCTGTAGACATATAGAACTAACTCTCAATTTTAAAATTAAAGGTACAGGTTAAGGCACACATAAGATCATAGGCAGCAGACCTGTAACAAACCAAGCAATGTGACTTTTAACAGTTTTCTTGTACATTTTAAAAGGTCTCTTCCTTTTAACAGTGTCTGGTTTTGAATGTGGTTATCTTTCCAGGATATCAAGAACCCTGCTTTCTTTTTTGCTGGTGGTATATTATTTTATTTTACTAGGGATTTGTGCAATAAATGCACAATACAGGCCTAATCCTCTGTTACAGTGTCAAGACCATAACTGCCTAGTTACTTGCCTATGTCCTTTTTATTTTCATATTTCTTACTAGTGATGCTACGTTGGCTTCTCAGGATTCCTGAGGCTGGGGGAGAAACTGGAAGCTAAGTGTTTGGCTGTGCTGAAGTTCTTGCATCTGCAACCTGGACGATTGGTGGGGCCACGTAAGAGCAAGGGTCGCTCTGCTTATTAGCATTTTTGGAACTGAGCTTGAAGTTTAAGGCTAGTGTGTGAGGTGCCACGTAGGAGCAAGAGGTCGCCATTATGGGGGATGCTTCATAGCACATCCTGCACATGGCCTGTGTGAGGGTGCTCTGTTATCCACAATAAGGAAACTGCATGAGCACCTTGAGGGGTGTGCCTCAGCCTCTCTGATAGGTACTTCTAATCCCAGCCTGTAGCAGCATTATATAAATGCACTATATAAATCTCTCTTGCACCTGTCCAGGAATTTCATCTCTAGCAGCACAGTACAAAGACCCCTGGATGTCTCTCCAATAATTGTTTGTCTTAATTCTAACATAGTTTCTCTGATTTTATTAAGCCTATTCTTTAACAGGGAAAGGATCGTTCCTGTAATTGA
Source organism: Hemiprocne comata (assembly GCA_020745705.1). Taxonomy (NCBI): domain Eukaryota; kingdom Metazoa; phylum Chordata; class Aves; order Apodiformes; family Apodidae; genus Hemiprocne; species Hemiprocne comata. The sequence goes on along the minus strand of CM036615.1, from coordinate 502,543 downwards.
TAATTTGACACTATGTCCTTTTGTCATTTAAAAAGGTCCTTTTTCTTTCCAGCTTATTCAAGTTTGTCACTCTGTGTGGTCGTTTGTGTCTATGACAGCCTTGCCTGGTTCACCTTGCTGCATCTGACAGGGAGGAGGGACTGGAGTGGACTCCAGCATGCAAAGACCTGTTGATCGGGGACTCCCTCAGCTCCTCTCCCTTGTCAGGCAGTGAGTGACACCAGATGCAACGCTTGAAGTGAGATATTGTGGCAATTAAGGGTACTTAAGGAAAAAGAAATAGCATATGCCTTGTACCCCCTTAAGATGCATCCTGAAGCATTGGGACAAATTTAGAGGGGATCCCCTAACAAAAGAAAAGATGAAACAATATTGTAATCAATGGTGGCCACCGTCTCAATTGGAAGGAAGTGAAAATAGCCTAAAAATAGGTCTTCAAAGTTAGAATAATCATAGGGAATTTCAGTTGATATAATTGTGATGCTATTGTGTGTAGATTGTCCTTTTTCATTTAGTATTGTTGTGGAGAACATTCAGTCTTCTCCCCCCACATGCTGTTTTAATTTTAGTGTGAGGTTTTTTAAGATTGTATTGAATGAATGAAAAATAGCTTGTAAATACCACTCTCCTGTTATTGTGTAGATTCTTGTGTTTTAATGGTAAACCTTGCAGTAGTGAAATGTTCAATAAGTAACATAAGGTCTACCGTGATTTTTAATAATGATATTGTGTGTAACACCCCAATAATTCTTTGATGGGACAATGTAGAGTGCCTTACACTCATTATCCCCTACAAGGGACACCTTTTAACACCAAGCCTGTTGTTATCCTACTAGCTTAAGGTGTGAAATAGGTACCCCTTCTTTATGCCCATCTTGTCTTTTTAACTTTACAGTCTCTTCCTGACAATCATACCAAGAGGTGAGACTGTCCAATGAGAGTCACCTTTTGAGTAATTGGACTGGATGTGCTTTTAAAAAACTAAATTTACAGGTACAGCAAGTCCCAAAGATGATGCTTCAGAATCACTTGGTTTTTAATATGAAACTGACTGACAAAAGGAGGTCTGTGGAATGTTATAAAATGCCACTGCGTTAATCGAAGAACCTCAAGTGAAGATGCCAAGCTCATGGATATCATCTGTCTTATAATCTTTAGGACTTACGGGGTGGGGAACTTGATTAATAAGAATAGAGCTAACTTTGTTGTTAGGTTTTATATTCTTGTTAATTGACATAGGTATTGTACAGCGCATGATTACCTGTGCCATTTTCTGTCTCCCTCTCTCTCCTATCGTCTCCCACTGTCCTCTAGGATCGCCACCCTAGAAGATGATCTTCCTGAAGATATCAAGACATCTGTTTGAGCCACGGGGTGGTGTAGAGTCCCAAAAAGAATAATTGTCTCAAAACAGCCGCCCTGACAAACTGGACATTGTGCTCGGGTGGGGGCCTCATTCGATAACCACCTGGACCCTCTGTGGGACGTGAAAGTGCCATGCCCACCTTGTGGGACATGATAGTGCCATGCCCACTTTGTGGGTCGTGACAGGATACAAAGGGGAAAGGTGTAATATGTCATGTGTTAAGAATCTGCTTAACAGCTGCATGGCAATGGAAAGAAATAGCTCTCAATAGGGTTACTAATTTGAAATGAATAGAAATGTTTCAAAATTTGCAATCAAAACGAGAACTGAGAGACATCAAAGTAAGGTATGATCGATTGGAGGAGAATGTGGAATTAATCATGCCAAAAGCCCCTAACCCTATAGGTGTTAGACAAGTCTGAAAACTAATAACATCATCAGAGGACTGGGATGGTGAAATTTGGAAAAGCTTAGATTTTGAGGAGGATGAATAGTTATCTTTACCGACTCCCTCCTCTCTCCGAACAGCAGAGACGTGTACTGCTGCTGCTACAGCAAGCGTGGTGAGGGGAGGCTTCACCGGGACTGCTGCCCCCCTCTCTCCTCCAGCGGCTGCTGCTGATCAGGTTACAGGCACAGCTCCGGCTGCGGGAAGCGTCACTGCAGCTATTCAGACCTCTGCTTGAGACAAGAACAACTATCCCTATCAGAGCAGAAGTCCTGGGACCTGCTACAGGAGAGAGCCTTTCCTTCCTGTTAGCTTTGTATGTTGTGGAATCCCAGCACAGTGATCAGCAAAAGCGTTGTCTAAGTAGTCACGGGGTGGTACCAACAGTGTATAGTCTACAAAGGACATATGCCATGATGTTGGAGGGAAATAAAAACTAGGTATTAATCTTTGTGTCAATTCTCATTTAAGACATTTGAAATACTATTTATTTTTTCAGTGGTTCCCAGTGACAGGATGAGGGGCAATGGGCACAAGATGGAACATAGGAAGTTCCATTTAAATATGAGAAAAAAACTTCTTTACGGTGAGGGTGACAAAGCACTGGAACAGGCTGCCCAGGAGGTTGTGGAGTCCCCTTCTCTGAAGATATTCAAAACCTGCCAGGATGCATTCCTGTGAGTCACAAGAGCAGCAATTAAACAAATTACAATAATGCTCTCTATCTCCTCCTCCTCCCACCCAAATAGGGAAAGGAGAGAAAGAACATGTCAAGAACCCGGCTAATAACTTGATTGGGATCTAACTGATCAACACTGAGCTTACCACTCTCCTGCACGTCGGAAACTATTGCTGTGTCCTGTGTTGGATCTGACTGAACACTCTCAGACGCGTCCTCCTTCTTAGAAGGGGGAACAACCTTTTGTCTTAACTGCTCTCGCAGATTATTAATCTCTTGTTGCAGGGTTTCATTCTCTTGGCACAGTCTTGTTTGCTCTCTTCGTAGCACTCTAACATCTCGCTGCATCCCATCTATCTGCAGTTGCATGTCTATTTTCTCTCGTTGGGTCTGTTGTAGGGTTAGCTGTACCTCCTCGTATGTCTCACACAACCTCCTATATTTCTTATCTATCTTTACAGCCTCCTGGTACAGCGCATCTTTTTCCTGCTGTAACTTTTTATATTCATGTTGCAGCTGCTTACATTTTTCGTGCCGCTTCTCCTGCTGCACCCCTGTAGAGCTGCCCTCAAGCCTTTGCAGTAACCCTTCAAATTCCTGCTGCAACTTTCTGTGTTCCTCCTGTAACTCCTTAACCTCCTGCTGTGATACTTTCTCTGTAAGCTCCTGCTTTAACTCCTTAACCTCCTGCTGTAATTCTATAACCTCCTGCTGTAACTCTAACTCTCTAGCCTCTTGCTGCAATGCTCTGTCTGTAAGCCCTTTCATATTATCCTGTAAGCATGTGAGGCACAATAAAGTCAGCCTTTCCAGAACCTTGGTGCTTTCTGCACGACCAGTATCTTCTACATCCGTAGGAATACTCTCAGTGCTCATTTTGATGTTGGGGTTGTTTTTGGTTTTGGTTTTTTTGTTTTTTCTTTATTAACGGTTTAGCAATCAAGAGTGGGGTCTGGGGGCTCCAAAAGACCCTCTATCCCACTTTTGACACCACAAATGTCACAAGCCGATATCAAAAGCCACTGGCTGTCAGGATGCTTTCACAACCTTTCCCCCCCCCTTCCACAGAGGGGTTTGTAAGTGAGACCGCACGTGCGGCCGCTGTGGGACCGTATCTTAGAGATTGGAATGCCCCCAACCACGCTCACGAATTGTTACCGAGACCAATGTTTAACTGACAGGTTTATTAAGGGTTAACACCAACTGAGGGACCGAGGTTCAGGGAAGGTAGTCTAAGCATATATCAGGAAGGAAATCAGGTACTATGGTATTAGTAAGTGCACTCCCCGCGGAAGAAATGTGGGAAGGATTAATGGAGAGAAAGGGCAGGAGTTGAACCTGTACATGTATATGTGGATGCGTGTGTGTATGTGTACGCGTGTTACCCTCCTTCCGCAGCGAGGATGCGATCAGCATCCGGACTCCACGGCGGAGCGGCCCCGCGACGGGGGGGCAACCCGGTGCGTGGACCCCTTCGACAGGCAACAGTCACAGGCAATCACGGCAGGCAGACACAGTGGGCAAGGCAGGCGCGCAGGGCAGGCACGGCAGTCACGGCTCCGATCTGGACACAGACCCTCCAGGCTCCGCTTTGGGCGGCAACTTCCAGGCTCCGCTTCGAGCCGCAGGGAGGGAGGTGATCCCCCCGCGGGCGAGCACAGGCCCCCCTGCGCAGCAGCCGCAGCACCGACAGGTGGCTCAGCGAGTCCAGCGGCTTCACCGGCATAGCCCGCCTCCCTTTAGATAACATTCTTCTTTAATTTGTGGCTAGGTGTCCAGTCTCTCAGAGGGAACCTGCTATCTCTATTGTCTGCCAAGTCTGTTTCAGTTTGTCCTTGGCTAAATTAGCAAGAAGCACTCCTCTGGCTTGAAAGGCATTCCATTTAATCTTGGGGGGGGAAGGAGAAATAGTCTGTTCCCCACAGACTGAAGAGAAAAAATCAGTAAAAAGAAAATTGGCTTCATCCTGACTCAAACCAGGACACTGTATAATGTGCTCTAGGTGATCCTGCTTTAGCGGGGGAGTTGGAATAGATGATCTCTAGAGGTCCCTTCTAACTCTGACAATTCTGTGATTCTGTTTACCGTTAAATATTGGTTGAGGCTGCATTATATCAGTAAAGTATTATATTTGATTTGCTAATAGTTTTATGTAAAGTGATAATCCCCTTTTGAGTGCTTGTCTGTGGTGGGCATAAATCACACAGTCATCAGGTCCGTTAGAAAGCAGGAGCAGAAGCCGCTTTATTTCTTGTCTCTCTACATTTATACTGTGTCACTCAGATCATACAATAATGCTATTAGTTAACATACCGTTAATGCACACTTTACAAAGGGATGATTGATCTGTCTTGTTTGTCCATGCTCTGTCCACGCGCATCTATCTTCAGTTCAGAACACTTCTCTGAATCCCCAGCTGGTACCTCTCAATTCTTGCTACAACATTCTGTTTTCCCTTATCACTTACAATCCATGACCTTTTAAGGGCATAGTTCCATCTCCCAAGGCTTCCCTTATCTCTTTTTCCTTATGCATACACCCTAATGTCACGGAGACTGATTTCATCCCCCTGCATGTTTACAGCAAGGGTGTCTTGAGATCCCCCAAAACTCTCCACACTTGTCTACATGTACATTCATACATTTGAGGTACTGGGACATGTCCAAAGAAGAGAAATGAAGCTGGTGAAGGGTCTAGAGCACAAGTCTAACAAAGAGTGAATGAGGGAACTGGGGTTGTTTAGTCTGGAGAAAAGGAGGCTGAGGGGAGACCTTAATGCTCTCTACAACTACCTGAAAGCAGATTTTATTGAGGTGGGGGTCGGTCTCTTCTCCCAAGCAACAAACAACAGGACAAGAGGATATGGTCTCAAGTTGCACCAGGCGATATTTAGATTACATTTTAGGAAAAATGTCTTCACCAAAAGGGTGGTCAAGAATTGGAACAGGCTGCCCAGGGAAGTGGTTGAGTCACCATCCCTGGAGGTATTTAAAAGACGTGTAGGTGTGGCACTTAGGGACATGGTTTAGAATAATAGAAACATATAATGGTTTAGGTTGGAAGGGACATTAAAGATCATCTAGTTCCAACCTTCCTGCCATATGCAGGGACACGTTAAACCAGGTTGCTCAAAGCCCCATCCAACCTGGCCTTGAACACTTCCAGGGAGGGGGCAGCCGCAGCTTCTCTGGGCAACCTGTGCCAGTGTCTCACCACCCTCACACTAAAGAATTTCTTCCTAATATCTAATCTAAATCTCCACTCTTCCAGTTTAAAGCCATTAGCCCTTGTCCTCTTACTACATGCCCTTGTAAAAAGTCCCTCTCCAGCTTTCCTATAGGCCCCCTTCAGGTACTGGAAGGTGGCTATAAGGTCTCCCCAGAGCCTTCTGTCGCGGACCGAGATAGGTAAAGCCGCGACCCACACCCCCACCTCGGGGGAACCGAGGGCTGAAGACCGCTCCCCGTCACACTCACAAACAACGCTTAGGAATCAATAGATTTATTAAAGGCACTGAGGGTTTGGCAAGTCCGATATCAAATAACACACAAGGTCAACACTATATCTATATCCACACCTATATATCCATATACCAACAGCTATACAACACTACATCTATATGCCAATAACAACACACACAGAAAACAAGAGAGAACCTCTCCCCTTCCCCCCTGTTCCCGTTCCCGGACAGGGATAAGAGGGAAAGCCTGGAGAGAGCCTTTGGGAAATAGAAGAATATTGGAAAGGAGAAGTGAGTGTCTGGTATGTGTGAATATTATGTAGGAATGTTTGTAGGAATGTTAGTAAGATGTCCGCAATTCTCACCACCGGGGGTACGGCCGAAGCCAATCCCTGGTCGGGATCCACGTCCTGTCCCCTGAGACTCCAGGCAAACGGTCCGCTCGGTACGTCCACACGCCAACAACCACAGGGAGCAGCGCCGCAACGGCACGGCAGCCTCCGCAGCGGTACGCTCACCGCGGCGGCTGTATCCGTGTGTATTCGCAGAGCGCGCGCCTTCTTGCTCCTCCCTTTTTTTTCCGGTTCCGGCCCCGCCGTGCCTCCTGGGAGCTGCAGTCTGTAGTCCTGTGTGCATGCGCCTGGTACCTTTGTCCTCTCCCCACAAGTGCCGGGGGGGGGCGCATCGCCAGGAATGGTCAGTGAATGTCACTGGATTAAAGGCCATTATAGAGTCCGTCTCTCACACCTTCTCTTCTCAAGGCTGAAGAACCTCAACTCTCTCAGCCTGTCTTCATGAGAGAGGTGCTCCAGCCCTCTGATCATCTTCATGGCCTTCCTCTGGACTCGCTCCAGAAGCTCCATGTCCTTCTTATGTTGGGGATTCTAGAACTGGACACAGTACTCCAGGTGGGGTCTCACAAGAGCAGAGGGGAAGAATCACCTCCCTTGACCTGCTGGCCATGCTTCTTTTGATGCAGCCCAGGATGCAGCTGGCTTTTATTTCAACCCCCCTGACATCTGCTGGAAAAGTAGCACGGCAAGCTGTAGGCAATCCAGGAGACTACTGGAATACCTCGATGACAACTTCTTAAGACAAGAAATTTATAGTTCTACCCGAGGGGATGCGTTATTGGACCTGATGGTCACAAATGCAAGTGAACTTATCAGGGATGTCAAAGCTGAAGGCAGCCTGGGCTGCAGTGATCATGCACTAGTGCAGTTCACTGTCCTAAGGGGTATGAGACAGACAAGAAGCATAGTCAGGACTCTAAATTTTAGGAAAGCAAACTTCCAGCTCTTCAAGGAGTTAGTAAGTAGGACCCTGTGGGAAACAGCCTTCAGGGACAAGGGAGCAGAAGAGAGCTGGCAGATCTTTAAGGATGCTTTCCATAGAGTGCAAGAGATCTCAATCCTCAGGTGTAGGAAATCGGGCAAGGAAGGCAAGAGACCAGCATGGCTGAGTCGAGACCTGCTGGTCAAACTAAAAGGCAAGATGGAACTACACAGGCAGTGGAAGTGGGGACAGGTATCATGGGAAGAGTATAGGGACATTGCCTGGTTGTGTAGGGACGAGGTCAGGAAGGCCAGGGTGCAGCTGGAGCTGAACTTGGCAAGGGATGTAGAGAAAAACAAGAAGGGCTTCTACAGGTATGTAAACCAGAAAAGGAAGGTTAAAGAAAGCGTACCCCCCCCCGATGAGCAACAGTGGTGAAATAGTAACAACAGATGAGGAGAAGGCTGAGATTCTCAACAACATTGTTTCCTCAGTCTTCACTGACAACCCCTCTCCTCACAACTCTCAAGTTGATGTCCAAATTGACGGAGACCAGGGAGACAAAGTCCCTCCCACCATAAGTGAAGACAAGGTTTGTGACCATCTGAGGAACCTGAACATACACAAGTCCATGGGACCTGATGAGATGCATCCCAGAGTCCTGAAGGAATTGGCTGATGTAGTTGCCAAGCCACTCTCCATGATATTTGAAAAGTCATGGCAGTCAGGTGAAGTCCCTAGTGACTGGAAGAAAGGAAACATTATGCCCATTTTTAAAAAGGGTAGAAAGGAGGACCCTGGGAACTACCAACCTGTCAGCCTCACCTCTGTGCCTGAGAAGATCATGGAACATATCCTCCCAGAAGACATGCTAAGGCACATGGAGGACAGGGAGGTGATTCAGGACAGCCAGCATGGCTTTACTAGGGGCAAATCCTGCCTGACCAACCTAGTGGCTTTCTACAATGGAGTGACTGCATCAGTTGACAAGGGAAGACCTATGGATATCATCTATCTGGACTTCTGCAAGGCCTTTGACACAGTCCGCTACAACATCCTTCTCCCTAAGTTGGAGAGAGATGGGTTTGATGGGTGGACTGTTCAGTGGATAAGGAATTGGCCGGATGGTCACATCCAGAGGATAGTGGTCAATGGCTCGATGTCCAGATGGAAAATGGTGGCAAGTGGAGTCCCTTGGTGGTCCGTACTGGGACCAGTGTTGTTTAATATCTTCATTAATGATATTGACAGTGGCATTGAGAGCACCCTCAGCAAGTTTGCCAATGACACCAAGCTGGGTGGTGTGGTTGATATGCCAGAGGGACGGGATGCCATCCAGAGGGACCTGGACAAGCTGGAGAAGTGGGCCCAGGTGAAGCTCATGAGGTTCAACAAGGCCAAGTGCAGGGTCCTGCACCTGGGCTAGGGCAACCAGAGATATGAATGCAGGCTGGGGGAAGATGTGCTAGATAGCAGCCCTGTGGAAAAAGACCTGGGGGTACTAGTGGATAAAAACTGGACAGGAGCCACCAATGTGCAACTGCAGCCCAGAGGGCCAACAGCATCCTGGGCTATATCAAAAGAAGTGTGGCCAGCAGATTGAGAGAGGTGATTCTGCCCCTCTACTCTGCACTGGTGAGACCTCACCTGGAGTACTGCTTCCAGCTCTGGAGCCCCCAACACAAGAAAGATGTGGACCTGTTGGAGCATGTCCAGAGGAGGGCCACAAAAATGATCAGAGGGCTGGAGCACCTCTCTTATGAAGACAGGCTGAGGGAGTTGGGATTGTTCAGCCTGAAGAAGAGAAGACTCCAGGAGAGCCTTATAGCAACCTTCCAATATCTGAAAGGGGCCTATAAGAAGGCTGGTGAAGACCTGTTCACAAGGGTATATAATGATAGGACAAGGGGTAATGGTTTTAAGCTAGAGAAGGGTAGATTTAGATTGGACATGAGGAAAAAGTTCTTCAATATAAGAGTGGTGGATCACTGGAACAGGTTGCCTAGAGAGGTGGTGGAGGCCCCATCCCTGGAGCCATTCAAGGTCAGGCTTGATGGGACTCTGAGCAATCTGTTCTAGTGTGAGCTGTCCCTGTTTATTGTAGGGAGGTTGGACTAGATGACCTTTATAGGTTCCAACCCAATACATTCTACAATTCTATGATTCTATGGTCAACAGCTGAGGAAACCACAGAGCACAGGGAAAATTTATCTTTTCACAAGTCCGTAATTTACTTACTAGTAGGAAGGCTGCTACTTCTGAAGTGTTGCAATGAAGGGATACAGGCTCTTAGGGAGGACACGCTGGAAAGACAAGGAGGGGGACTTGCACTTTATGTGAGAGAGCAGCTGGAGTTCATGGAGCTCTACATGGGAATGAATGAAAAGCCAGCTGAGAGTTTAAAGGACAAGTAAGGGTGGCATAATAGTGTGTGTCTGCTACAGACTGCCTGACAAGGAACAATAAGCAGCTGAGACTCTCTATGGACAGATAGGAGGAGCCTCACGTTTTTAAGTTTGCTGATGACACAAAACTGGGAGGAGTGGCTGATACCTCAGAAGGTGGTGCTGCCATCCAAAGGGACAGCAACAGGCTGATGAAATGGGTTGACAGGAACATCATAAAGTACAAAAAGGAGAAGTACCAAGTCCTACACCTCGGGAAGAACAACCCTAAGCACCATTATATACTGGGGGCTACCCAGCTGGAAAGCAGTTTGGCAGAAAAGTCCCTAGGGATCCTGGTGTACACCAAGTTGACCATGAACCAGCAATGTGCTCTTCCTTCAAGGAAGGCCAATGGTATCCTGGGCTGCATTATGAGTTCTGCCAGCAGGTTGAGGGATGTGATCCTTTCCCTCTACTCAGCACTGGTAAGGCCCAACATAGAGTCCTGTGTCCAGTTCTGGGCTCCCCAGTACAACAGAGACATGGACAGGACATACTGGAGAGAGTCCAGCAAAGGGCCACAAAGATGATTGTCCTGGGTTGAGCCAGGATGAAGCTAATTTTCCTTTTACTGATTTTTTTTTCCTTCAGTAAGCTCTCTTTTAACTAGTAGCAAGTGTTCCAGCTAGTGGACTGATAACACTGGAGTGTTTCTGCTGAGACGCAAAGGTCAGTTTGGTCTACTCAGTGAATCTGCCACTGCAGATGCTACTGAGAGCAGGAGACTTGTATCTATGACCCCCCCCCGTAGGGGAGCTGGACTAGACAGACAGCAGAATTGACCAAAGGTATTCCATTCCATATATCTACGTAAGCTCTGAGGAAGGTCAGAAGACAACTTCCTTCCTGCTTCTTCTCCCCCTCTCTTCCGTCCATGGCTGGCGTCCGGGGAGGACTCCATCTATCACCGTCGATCCCAGGCTCAGCCCTGACCCTCATAACTCTCCCCACAGCCCTGTCTGCTCTGCTGTTATCTCAGACAGCGGTCCGAGAGTTTTCGGGACTGCTCACAGCTAAGGAGAGTGCTGGGACAGCTGCTGGGGGTGGGGGGAGGCAAGAGGCTTTTGCACATTCCTGAATATACTTGTATATAATTGTACATATAATTAAAGCTGTCTAATTTAGTTTTCAATCCAGCTAAGTCTCTCTCCTAATTCTCTCTCTCCTTCCCTACCTGGGTGGGAGGGGGAGGGGATCGAGAGCATTGTTGTCCCTGGTTTAACTGCCGATCCTGAGTCAAACCCTGACAGTGATTAAGGGACTGGAGCACCTCTCCTGTGAGGATATGGTGGTCTGGTGAGTTTCCCACTGATTGGAAAAAAGGTAACTGTCAGCGTTTGACTCAGGATCGGCAATTAAACCAGAGACAACAACGCTCTCGATCCCCTCCCCCCTCCCCCAGGTAGGGAAAGGAGAGAGATAACAAGGAGAGAGACTTTTCTGGATTGAAAACTAAACTAGACAGCTTTAATTTTATGTACAATTATATACAAGTATGTGCAAAAGCCTCTTGTCTCCCCCCACCCCCAGCAACTCCCGCGGCACTCTCCTTAGCGGTGAGCAGTCCTGAAAAGTCCCAGCCCACAGGCAGGAGATAAGGCAGAGCAGACAGGGGCTGAGACTAGAGATATGAGGGTCAGGAATGTACAAGCCTAGGGGTTGACAGTGATGGATGGATGGAGTCCTCCCTGGACGCCGGCCATGGACTGAAGAGAAGGGAAGAAGAAGCAGGAAGGAAGTTGTCTTCTGTGATCTCTGACCTTCCTCAGAGCTTACATAGATATATGGAATGGAATACCTTTGGTCAGTTCTGCTGTCTAGTCCAGCCCCTCTACAGGGGTCCATAGATACGACTCCCCTGCTTTCGGTAGCATCTGTAGCGGCAGATTCACTGGCTAGAACAAACTGACTGTCGCGGACCGAGATAGGTAAAGCCGCGACCCACACCCCCACCTCGGGGAATCGAGGGCTGAGGACCGCTCCCCGTCACACTCACAAACAACACTTAGGAATCAATAGATTTATTAAAGGCACTGAGGGATTGGCAAGTCCGATATCAAATAACACACAAGGACTATCTATATAGCTATATCCACACCTATATATCCATATACCAACAGCTATACAACACTACATCTATATGCCAATAACAACACGCGTAGAAAACAAGAGATAACCTCTCCCCTTCCCCTTTCCCCTGTTCCCGTTCCCGGACAGGGATAAGAGGGAAAGCCTGGAGAGAGCCTTTGGGAAATAGAAGAATATTGAAAAAGAGAAGTGAGTGTCTGGTATGTGTGAATATTATGTAGGAATGTTAGTAAGAAGCGTCAGAATGTAGTTCGCAATTCTCACCACCGGGGTACGGCCGAAGCCAATCCCTGATCGGGATCCACGTCCTTTCCCTTGAGACAGTCTGTTCGGTACGCTCACACGCCAACAACCACAGGAAAAGGCGCCGTATAACTTCACGGCAGCCTCCGCAGCGGTACGCTCACAGCGGCGGCTGTATCCATATTGTGGTTCACAGAGCGCGCCTTTTTGCTCCCCTTCCGGTTCCGGCCCCACTGTGCCTCCTGGGAGCTGTAGTCTGTGGTCCTGTGCGCATGTGCCTGGTACCTCTGTCCTCTTCTCATGAGTGCCGGGGGGGCACCTCACCAGGACTGGTCAGTGAATGTTGCTGGATTAAAGGCCATTATAGAGTCCGTCTCTCACACTGACCTTCGCATCTCAGCAGTAATATAAACATTCCAGTGTTATCAGTCCACTAGCTGGAACACTTGCTGCTAGTTAAAAGAGAGCTTACTGAAGGAAAAAAAAAATCAGTAAAAGGAAAATTGGCTTCATCCTGGCTCAAACCAGAACATTCCACCCCTTATTCCATACCATATATTACATATAGGCTCTATATTTTACCAACTTTCAAATTACGGATTCTCCCCCAGAGTCAGATTACCTTGAGGTACATATTGTACTTCAGCATCCTCCATCATCACACACGATGTATGTCCAGGTCCCTGAGCAAAAGAAACACCCCAGAAAGGTTTTCCTTTACCAGAAGTAGGAAAAACCCAAACACTTTTCCCCAAAAGATTCCTTTCACACACCACAGGGACTTTATCCCGATCTACTGTATGTAAAATGTATGATTGAGCAGAACCAGCCCAATTGATAGATCCCCTGGTGTTAACGAACCAGGTGACCTTTGCCAAATTTTTGTCCCAATTTTTAAAAGTTCCACCACCCATTGCCTTCAGGGTAGCTTTCAACAGACCACTGTACCTTTCAGTTTTCCCTGAGGCTTGTGTATGGTACACGATATGGTAAATCCATTCGATACCATGTTCTTTGGCCCAGTCAGTCACAAGACTGTTTTTGAAATGAGTCCCATTGTCTGACTCATTTCTTTCTGTAGTACTGTCTCTCCACAAGCTTTGCTTCTCAACGCCCTGGATAGTATTCTGGGCTGTGGCATGAGGCACAGGATATGTTTCCCACAATCCTATACTTGTTTCCAACCATCCTGTATTTGTTTACACTATTGTAAGCACATAGCACTTACCCTGGTGGGTCTGAGGCAGTGTGATATAGTCAATTTGCCAGGCCTCCCCATACCTGTACTTTGACCACCTCCCCTCACAGCACAAAGGTTTCAACCATTTAGCCTGCTTAATTGTGGCGCTTGTTTCACAGTCATGGATAACCTGTGCAATAGTGTCCATGGTTAAGTCCACCTGTTGGTCACAAGCCCATCTATACGTTGCATCTCTGCCCTGATGACCTGAAGTGTCATGGGCCCATCGAGCTAAAAAGAGTTCATTCACCCTTATGTTCCCAGTCCAAGTCTATTTGGAACACTTGAGCAGCCTCATCTGCTCGTTGGTTGTGTTGATGTTCCTCAGTGGCTCGACTCAGAGGTACGTGTTCATCTACACGACGCACTTTTACAACCAGTTTCTCTATCCGAGCTGCAATGTCCTTCCACAGCTCAGCAACCCAAATAGGTTGACCTTTTTGCTGCCAGTTGTTCTGCTGCCACTGCTTTAGCCACCCCCACAAGGCATTTGCTGCCATCCAAGACTCAGTGTAGAGATAGAGTCTTGGCCACCCCTCTCACTCAGCAATCTCCAAAGCCAGCTGGATGGCTTTTACCTCTGCAAATTTACTCGATTCACCTTCTCCTTCAGCTGCTTGTGCAACTAGTGGTGTAGGATCCCACACTGCAGCTTTCCACTTCCGGTGGTTCCCTACAAGATGACAGGAGCAATCGGTGAAAAGAGCAAATTGTTTCTCAGCCTCTGGTATATGATCATATGGTGGAGCTTCTTGTGGTGGCATTCCAAAGTGTGTGCCTTCTGGCCAGTTTGCAATTGCTTCTACGATACCTTGATGATTAGGGCTTCCTATTTGAGCCCCCTGGGTAATTAAAGCAGTCCATTTACTCCAAGTCACATCAGTGGCATGATGGATAGGAGAAATATTAGTCTTAAACGTGAAGCTCAGTACTGGCAATCTGGGCACCAGGAGGAGCTGCGCTTCAGTGCCGATCACTTCCGAAGCAGCTCTAACTCCTTCATATGCTGCAAGTATCTCCTTTTCAGCTGACATGTAGTTGGCCTCGGAACCTCTGTAGCTCCGGCTCCAAAATCCCAAGGGTTGACCTCAAGTCTCCCCTGGTGCTTTCTGCCAGAGGCTCCAGGTAGGACCGTTGTACCCGGCTGCAGTGTAGAGCACATTTTTGATGTCTGGCCCTGTTGGAACTGGCCCAAGGGCCATTGCCTGCACAATCCCCTTTTTAATCTGCTCAAAAGCTCTCTTTTGGTCAGGACCCCATTTAAAGTCACTCTTCTTTCAGGTCACCTCATAGAGAGATTACACAATTTGACTGTAATCAGGAATATGCATTCTCCAGAAACCAACAGTCCCTAAAACGGTTTGAGTGTCCTTTTTAGTAGATGGTGGGGCCATAGCTGTTATTTTGTTAATGACAGCCTTTGGGATCTGGTGACATCCACCTTGCCACCTGATTCCCAGGAACTGGATCTCTCGTGAAGGTCTCTTGACCTTGCTTCTTTTGACAGCAAAACCAGCATCGAGAAGAATTTGGATGATCTTTTTACCTTTCTCAAAGACGACTTCCGGCATGTCACCCCACACAATGATGTCATCGATGTACTGCAGGTGTTCTGGAGCTCGACCCTTCTCCAGTGCAGCGTGGATCAGTCCATGGCACCTGCCTGAGCTGTGTTTCTACCCCTGGGGCAGTCAATTCCAGGTGTATTGGACTCCCCTCCAGTTGAAAGCGAATTGTGGCCTGCACTCTGGTGCTAGAGGAATAGAGAAAAAGGCATGAGCAATGTCATTAGTGGCATACCACCTGGCTGCTTTCGACTCCAGCTTGTACTGAAGTTCTAGCATGTCCGGCACAGCAGCACTGAGTGGTGGTTGTCGTGGACCGATATCAAAGGCTATCGGATCACAGAATCACAGAATGACGAAGGCTGGAAAAGACCTTTAAGATCATCAAGTCCAGCCTATGACCAACACCACCACACCATCTAGACTATGGCACTAAGTGCCACATCCAGCCTTGCCTTGAACACATCCAGGGACGGTGCCTCCACCACTTCCCTGGGAAGTCCATTCCAATGTCTAATCACCCTCTCCGTGAGGAAGTGCTTCCTAATATCCAACCTAAACCTCCCTTGGAGCAACTTCAGGCTGTGCCCTCTTGTCCTGTCACTAGTTGCCTGGGAGAAGAGCCCAGTCCCACCTGACTATAACCTCCCTTCAGGTAGTTGAAGAGAGTGATGAGGTCCCCCCTGAGTCTCCTCTTCTCCAGGCTAAACAACCCCAACATCCTCAACCTCTCCCTATAAGACTTTCCCTCTAATCCTTTCACCAGCCTTGTTGCTCTCCTCTGGACCCGCTCCAGCACCTCAACGTCCTTCTTGAAGTGAGGGGCCCAGAACTGTACACAGGACTCGAGGTGAGGCCTCACCAGTGCTGTGTACAGGGGGAGAGTCACATCCCTACTCCTGCTGGCCACACTATTCCTGACACAAGCCAGGATGCCATTGGCCTTTCGGGCCACCTGAGCACACTGCTGGCTCATGTTCAACCATCTGTCAACCAGTACTCCCAGGTCCCTCTCTGCTGGGCTGCTCTCCAGCCACTCTTCCCCCAGTCTGTAGCGCTGCCTGGGGTTATTGTGGCCAAAGTGCAGGACCCTGCACTTGGTCTTGTTGAATTTCATGCCATTGGCCTCGGCCCATCGATCCAGTCTGTCCAGGTCCCCCTGCAGCTTCTTCCTACCCTCTGGCAGATTGACACTCCCCCCCCCCCCCCCAGCTTGGTGTCATCTGCGAATACACTGAGGGTGGACTCAATCCCCACATCCAGGTCATCAATAAAGATATTGAAAAGGACTGGGCCCAGTACTGATCCTTGGGGGACACCACTGGTCACCGGACGCCAGCTGGATGCAGCTCCATTCACCATCACTCTCTGGGCCCGTTCATCCAACTGGTTTTTGACCCAGCAAAGGGTGCACCTGTCAAAGCCATGGATTGCTAGCTTCTCCAGGAGGATGCTATGGGAGACTGTGTCAAAGGCCTTGCTGAAGTCAAGGTAGACCACATCCACAGCCTTCCCCTCATCCACTAGGCGGGTCACCCAGTCATAGAAGGAGATGAGATTAGTCAGGCAAGATCTTCCTTTCCTAAACCCTTGTTGGCTGGACCTGATCTCCTGGTTGTCTTCCACATGCCACTTGATGGCACTTAGGATAATCAGTTTTATAACCTTGCCAGGCACCGAGGTCAGGCTGACAGGCCTATAGTTCCCCGGATCCTCCTTCCAGCCCTTCTTGTGGATGGGCATCACATTGGCCAACCTCCAGTCATCTGGGACCTCCCCAGTGAGCCAGGACTGGTGATAAATGATTGAGAGCGGCTTAGCCAGTTCTTCCGCCAGCTCCCTCAGCACCCTAGGATGAATCCCATCCGGACCCATGGACTTGTTGAGATCTAAGTGGCACAGCAGGTCCCTAACTACTTCCTCCTGGATTACAGGAGGGGGATTCTGATCCTCATCCCTACCAACTCAGGAGCCCAGTTGTCCTGAGGGTAGCTAGTCTTTTTGTTAAAGACTGAGGCAAAGGAGGTGTTAAGCACCTCAGCCTTTTCCTTGTCCTCCGTTACTAAGTTCCCCTCCTCATCCAATAAAGAATGAAGATTTTCCCTGACCCTCCTTTTGTTACTAATGTATTTATAAAAGCATTTTTTATTATCCTTCACAGAGATAGCCGGATTAAGTTCTAGCTGGGCTTTTGCATCTCTGATTCTCCTCCTACATGGCCTTACAATATCCCTAAATACTTCCTGATTCACCTGCTCTTTTTTCCAAAGTTGATACATTTTTTTTTTTATTCCTGAGTTTTTGCTAGAGTTCCCTGTTCAACCAGGCTGGTCTTCTTCCCCTCCGGCTCCTTTTTTGGCACACAGAGACAGCCTGCTCCTGCACCTTCATAATTTCATTCTTAAAGTAAGCCCAGCCTTCCTGGGCTCCTTTGTTTTTGAAGAGGCCAAAGTACGCCCTCTGGAAGTCCAAGGTAGAGGTTTTGCTGACGACCCTCCTAACTTCACCACAAATTGTAAATTCTATCATATCATGGTCGCTGTGCCCAAGACGACCTCCAACCACTACATCTTCCACTAGCCCTTCTCTGTTTGTGAACAGTAGGTCTAGCATGGCACTACCCCTGGTAGGTTCACCTACCAGCTGTAGCAGGAAGTTATCTTCTATACATTCCAGAAACCTCCTGGATTGGCCCCTTTCTGCTGTGTTGTACTTCCAGCAGACATCTGGTAAGTTCAAGTCCCCCACAAGAACAAGGGCTAGCGAACGCGAGACATCCCCTAGTTGTTGAAAGAACATCTCGTCAGCCTCTTTATCCTGGTCAGGTGGTCTGTAGCAGACTCCCACTAGGATATCAGCCTCATTGGCCTTCCCTTTTATCCTCACCCATATACATTCTGCCTTGGTGTGTCTAGTATTGAATTCTAGGCAGTCAAAGCACTCCTTAACATATAACACCACCCCACCATCTCTCTTGTCTTGCCTGTCCCTTCTAAAGAGCCTATAGCCGACCATTGAAGCACTCCAACCATGCGAATCATCCCACCACGTTTCCGTGATGGCAATTATATCATGGCCTCCCTGGTGCACAATAGCTTCTAACTCCTCTTGTTTATTTCCCATGCTTCGGGCATTGGCATATATACACTTGAGCTGTGGTACAGATATCCCGACCACTTGCGTGGTTACCAATCTATCAGTGAGCCCTTTGTTCTTGTTGCCACATTTATCCCCATTTCCCACCTTGAGTGAGACAGCAGACTGGCAGCTGTCCTTAGGCTCATCTCTGGTTTTGTCCCCATCCCCCTTCAAGCCTAGTTTAAAGCCCTGTCTATGAGCCCTGCTAACTTGTGCGCCAGAACCCTTCTCCCCCTCCAGGTTAAGCTTCCCCCACCTGTTGTCATGCCCGGTGTCCTGTACGTCCATCCATGATCAAAAAAGCCAAAGTCCTGTCGGTTGCACCAGTCCCGAAGCCAAAAGTTAATCTTCTGGCACTTCCCATTTATCCCCTCATCAATCCCTGCTACTGGTGGGATAGAGGAGAACACCACCTGTGCTCCCGATCCCCTAACCAGCTGTCCCAGGGCCCTGAAATCTCTCTTCATTGCCCCTACACTTCTGGTAGCTACCTCATCACTGCCTACTTGGACCAGCAGTAATGGGTAGTAGTCTGAGGGCCGAACTAGGGCAGGGAGCTTCCTCCTTATATCCTTAACCCTGGCCCCAGGGAAGCGGTTGACCTCCCTAAGAAGTGGGTCCAGCCTGCATATAGGGCCTTCCACTCCCTTCAGAAGTGAGTCACCTATGACAAGTACCCGCCTTTTTTTCTTAACTGAGGTGGTTTTGATGAAAGGTACAGACTGACCTGGCCTCGGTGACACCTCCAAGTTTGGCGAACCATCATCCACAATATCATTTGGTTCTACTTGTAGAGCCTCATATCTGTTCTGTAAAGGCACTTGGAGAGGGGGAACACTAGGGACCCCCTTTCCATGCCGCTTCCGCCATGCAGAAACTCTCTGCCATTGCTCCTCATCCTGTAGGCTATCTCGTTCAGCCAGGCAGACAGGAGATAGGCAGTGGTCTGCATCATGAGCGCCACCTGTCTTTTGAGAGTTGTTCAGGGATGCTAAGTCATGGCACCAACGATCTATCTCCCTCTCACACTCCCTGATACTCCTAAGCCTCTCTACTTCTTCCTTCAGCTGTGCAACCATACCAAGCAGATCATTTATCTGCTCACACCTCACACAGCTGGCGTCTCTGCCATTCTCCAGGGGGAACGACAGGCTTTGGCACTCGCTACAGCCAGAGACCTGAAGGCCCACATGTCTGTGAGGAACCTCTGTTTGGGTTGCCACAGTCCTCCTGGTAGAGGCTTTTGACCGGGTGGAAACCATACTTAACCTTCTTTCTTTTCTAGGTGGTTTTAACGACCTCTCCTCTCACCCGCGCGCCCTGCCAGCTGTGAACTGCCTCGTGCAAACTGCCGTGCCACACTCCTGTTTGCCCGCTCTGGGTTGCTGACGCTCCCTAGAGGTGTTTAAATCTCCCGCGCAGCCTCTGGCCGCGCCCCCTCCGCGCCTGGTTGGCTGCCGCGGACTTCCTGGTTCCGGCTGGGGCTTGGGCGGAGAACAGGGATCCCAGAGCTTGGAAACCCCCCTGTACCGCACGTGTGAACCCCCACCTCGGGCTTACCTCAGTCGCTGCTGCCGCTGTCGCCACCGCCGCTACACCGAGTCAGGATGTAACCTCATTTAAGCCACGATAGTCCACTGTCAGCCTCCACTCAGCATCAGGCTTTCACACTGGCCAAATAGGACTGTTGAAGGGTGAGTGAGTCCTGCTGATCACTCTCTGGCTCTCCAGTTGTCAAATCAGCTTATGGATGGGAATCACAGAGTCTCTGTTGGTGCGATATTGTCGTCTATGCAGCGTTGAAGTGGCAATTGGCACCTGTTGGTCTTCAACCTTCAGCAACCCCACTAGAGAAGGGTCATCTGAAAGGCCAGGCAAAGTATGCAGCTGTTCAGTGTCCTCATTCTCTATAGCTGCTATACCAAAGGCCCACCGGTACCCTTTTGGATCCAGGAAATACCCTTTTTTGAGACAGTCTATGCCAAGGATGCACGGAGCATCTGGGCCAGTCACTATAGGGTGCATTTGCCACTTTTTTCCAGTGAGGCTCACATCGGCCTCCACAACAGTCAGTTCTTGAGATCCTCCCGTCACTCCAGAAATAGTGATGGATTCTGTCACTTCCTCACGGAGAGGGTGATTAGACATTGGAATAGACTTCCCAGGGAAGTGGTGGAGGCACCGTCCCTGGATGTGTTCAAGGCAAGGCTGAATGTGGCACTTAGTGCCATAGTCTAGATGGTGTGGTGGTGTTGGTCATAGGCTGGACTTGATGATCTTAAAGGTCTTTTCCAGCCTTGGTGATTCTGTGATTCTGTGATTCGGTGATTCTGTGAAGTGCTTCCTAATATCCAACCTAAACCTCCCTTGGCACAGCTTCAGGCTGTGCCCTCCTGTCTTGTTGCTAGTTGCCTGGGAGAAGAGCCCAGCCCCCATCTGACTACAACCTCCCTTCAGGTAGTTGAAGAGAATGATAAGGTACCTCCTGAATCTCCCCTTCTCCAGGCTAAACAACCCCAGCTCCCTCAGCCTATCCCTATAAGACTTTCCCTCCAGTCCCTTCACCAGCCTCATTACTCTCCTCTGGACTTGCTCCAGCACCTCAACATCCTTCTTGAAGTGAGGGGACCAGAACCGGACACAGTACTCAAGGTGAGGCCTCACCAGTGCTTAGTTTGGGGGGAGAATTACATCCCTACTCCTGCTGGCCACACTATACCTGATACAACCAGGATGCCATTGGCCTTCCGGGCCACCCGGGCACACTGCTGGCTCATGTTCAACCAGTTGTCAACCAGTACTCCCAGGTCTCTCTCTGCTGGGCTGCTCTCCAGCCACTCTTCCCCCAGCCTGTAGCGCTGCCTGGGGTTATTGTGGCCAAAGTGCAGGACCCTGCACTTGGTCTTGTTGAATTTCATGCCGTTGGCCTTGGCCCATAGACCCAGCCTGTCCAGGTCCCCCTGCAGCTTCTTCCTACCCTCCGGCAGATTGACACTCCCCCCCCCCAACTTGGTGTCATCTGCAAACTTACTAAGGGTGGACTCAATCCCCACATCCAGGTCGTCAATAAAGATGTTGAATAGGGCTGGGCCCAGTACTGACCCCTGGGGGACACTGCTGGTCACCAGTTGCCAACTGGATGCAGCTCCATTCACCATCACTCTCTGAGCCCGTTCATCCAACCAGTTTTTGACCCAGTAAAGGGTGCACCTGTCCAAGCTATGGATTGCTAGCTTCTCCAGGAGGATGCTGTGGGAGACTGTGTCAAAGGCCTTGCTGAAGTCAAGGTAGACCACATCCACAGCCTTCCCCTCATCCACTAGGTGGGTCACCCAGTCATAGAAGGAGATGAGATCAGTCAGGCAGGACCTTCCCTTCCTAAACCCTTGTTGGCTGGACCTGATCCCCTGGTTGTCTTCCACATGCCACTTGATGGCACTTAGGATGATCTGTTCCATAATCTTGCCAGGCACCCAGGTCAGGCTGACAGGCCTATAGTTCCCCGGATCCTCCTTCCAGCCCTTCTTGTGGATGGGCGTCACATTGGCCAACCTCCAGTCATCTGGGACCTCCCCAGTGAGCCAGGACTGGTGATAAATGATTGAGAGCGGCTTAGCCAGTTCTTCTGCCAGCTCCCTCAGCACCCTAGGATAAATCCCATCCGGACCCATGGACTTGTTGGGATCTTAGTGGCACAGCAGGTCCCTAACTACTTCCTCCTGGATTACAGGAGGGGGATTCTGATCCCCATCCCTACCAACTCAGGAGCCCAGTTGTCCTGAGGGTAGCTAGTCTTTTTGTTAAAGACTGAGGCAAAGGAGGTGTTAAGCACCTCAGCCTTTTCCTTGTCCTCCGTTACTAAGTTCCCCTCCTCATCCAATAAAGAATGAAGATTTTCCCTGACCCTCCTTTTGTTACTAATGTATTTATAAAAGCATTTTTTATTATCCTTCACAGAGATGGCCGGATTAAGTTCTAGCTGAGCTTTTGCATCTCTAATTCTCTTTCTACATGCCCTTTAAATATCCTTAAATACTTGCTGAGCTACCTGTCCCTTTTTCCAAGGGAAAATACCAAAGGCTATACCAAAGGCCCACCGGTACCCTTTTGGATCCAGGAAATACCCTTTTTTGAGTTAGTCTATGCCAAGGATGCACGGAGCATCTGGGCCAGTCACTATAGGGTGCATTTGCCACTTTTTTCCAGTGAGGCTCACATCAGCCTCCACAACAATCAGTTCTTGAGATCTTCCCGTCACTCCAGAAATGGTGACAGATTCTTTCCCTTTATGATGTGATAGCATTAGGGATGCACTTTGCACCAGTGTCCACCACGGCTTTATACCTTTGTGGTTCTAATGTGCCAGGCCACCGAATCCACACAGTCCACTAAACTCCGTTGTCCCTTTCCTCTTCCTGGTCGGAGGCAGGGCACCTCTAATGTTGAGCATTTGAGGTTGAAGCACCATCCTGGTTGGACACTGGTGCAGCCTTCTTCCTGGAAGAACCACCTCCTGCCTTTGTTCTATTTAGTAGCTCTTGCACATGTATCTGAAGAATAGCAGTGGGTTTATTGTCCCAGTTTCTCATGTCCTCTTTAAAATAATTACACAAGAGAGACCACAGGTGGTGTTGGAGTGGGTCCCCTTTGTCTTGCTGCTGTCTCATAGCAGGACATCTCCTCTTAATGGCTGCAACATGTGATCAGTTTTCTCTAGGGAGATACTGGGGTTTACCTTCCCATCTGTTCGGCATCTTATTCCTTCTGTCAGTTCAATGGCTGAGGTGTGGAACGGATGGGAATCAGAGATCATGTCTCCATGCTGTCATGCTCTGAAAGCCACATCATGCACAGTTGGTCTTGCGTTGTCATCAATGCATCCCATGAAGGAGAATATATGGGCATGTGCTGCTGGTACAGCCTGCGCAAACCTCCGGAACATCTGGGTGCCGCACAGAACGTCATCAGGATTTGTAAGTCCAGTGTTATAATAGTTCACCTTTCGCACAGCTAATTCTCTCAAATACATGATGGCTCTTGAGAGAGTGGGTGTTCTGCTTTGGCACCATTTGATGTCACCCTTATGGGGGTATCTCTCCCTCACA
This sequence comes from Hemiprocne comata, assembly GCA_020745705.1. Taxonomy (NCBI): domain Eukaryota; kingdom Metazoa; phylum Chordata; class Aves; order Apodiformes; family Apodidae; genus Hemiprocne; species Hemiprocne comata. The sequence goes on along the minus strand of CM036615.1, from coordinate 479,489 downwards.
GCTGAAAGAAGTCAGCCCTACAGGGTGGCAGTTCCCTTCTTACTACCAAGTGCTCTATCAATTCCAGCATCTCTGGCCAGGGATTCCAACTCCTTGGCTTCTCTCTCGTCCACGTCATAGGTTTCAGCCCCACTGTCATAGCATCGGAGCAACCAAGGAAGAAGTCCATCACCGTCAATGCGGGTAAAGTCCTTTCTCATGAGGCGCAGTTCTTTTAGGGAGAAAGATTGGACAAGATCATCGTCGTCATCTGCTTGAGAAGGGCTTGCTTTTCTATCTGCTTGTAGGTCTGATTTCTTATCTGCTTGAGAAAAGCCTGCTCCTTTATCTTCTTCAGAAGTACCTGCTCCATCACCTGATTTAGAATCGTCTGCTTTCTCAGTTTCAGTGTCTAACATAGCTTGAAGAAACTCTGGATGTCACAGACGGGAGCGGGTAAAAAGGCTGGAGCCTTTTGCCTTTGCTTTGCTCCTGGTCACAGGATTAACTCTTAGTTTGAATCGAAGGGGATTGGACTTAATCTTTGCAGAAGCAGCTGTTTTTGTAGCAGTACCAGTGGTAGCAGCATCAGCAGTGGTGCTAGCAGCATCATGGGTGGCAGCAGCCTTGCCTGTGGGGGATTGGCAGTGAGTAGAACAACACCTCACCCTACGCATCCAAAATACATTATAAACATTCAGCAGAAGCATCCCTACTGAAACAATGCTATTCAGATCAAGAGCTGGGAGATTCAGCTTGAGATAAAATGGAGAGGTAAAACTGGACCTGGTACTGCCATTTTTGTTCACTTGAGGATCTGTACCATAACTGTACACATACAGTGCCCCCATAAAGATCAATATCAAAAACCCTAGGATCACTAGGCTGGTACTTATACGGTTGATCATGGCTACAGTTCTGTCCATACACCATAAAACAATAACAAGAGCAGCTCCACAGAGCAGTACGATCCCGGCTGCATACCACATGTATGATTGCATGTTGGGAAAAAGGTCCAGCAGATTTCAATTCGTCATTAGATTCAGCAGAAGTGATGCTCATTGCCATCTGAGGGATTCTTTCCATCAGAGATGGAATTTTAAACATACCCAATTAGTGAGAGTTTGGGCTTAAAATCGAGCCCCACGTTCAGCGCCAATAAATTGTTGTCACGGTTTGACTCAGGATGGGCAATTAAACCAGAGACGACAATGCTCTTGATCCCCTCCCCCTCCCACCCAGGTAGGAGAGAGAGAATTAAGGAGAGAGACTTATCTGGATTGAAAACTAAATTAGACAGCTTTAATTATATGTACAATTATATACAAGTATATTCAGGAATGTGCAAAAGCCTCTTGCCTCCCCTCACCCCCAGCAACTCCCCCGACACGCTCCTTAGCTGTGAGCAGTCCTGAAAACTCTCGGACCGCTGTCTGAGATAACAGCAGAGCAGACAGGGGCTGGGTTATGAGGGTTATGAGGTCTAGGGATGCCTGAGCCTAGGGGTCTACGGTGTTGGATAGATGGAGTCCTCCCTGGACGCCGGCCATGGACGGAAGAGAAAGGGAAGAATAAGCAGGAAGGACGTTGGCTTCTGTGATCTCTGACCTTCCTCGGAGCTTACGTAGAGCTATGGAATGGAATCCCTTTGGTCAGTTCTGCTGTCTGTCTAGTCCAGCTCCCCTATGGGGGGGGGGGGGGTCACAGATACAACTCTCCTGCCCCGGTAGCCTCTGTAGCAGCAGAGATAAGACACAACCTTGGAGTCTCAGCAGTAACATAAACATTCCAGTGTTATCAGTCCACTAGCTGGAACACTTACTGCTAGTTAAAAGAGAGCTTACTGACGGAAAAAAATTCAGTAAAAGGAAAATTAGCTTCATCCTGGCTCAACCAGGACAGCAGCCCAGGATATGGTTGGCTTTCAGGGCTGCAAGAGCACATTGCCAGCTGTGTTGGATTGGTGTGGCGGGGTTTTGGTAGCAGGGGAGAGGCCACAGAGGTGGGTCTTGTCAGAAGCTGTGGAAAGCTCCCCCGGCTCCAATATCTGGCCCCACCTTTGGCCAAGGCTGAGCCCATCAGGGACAGTGGATGAGCCTCTGCGATTAACACATTCAGGAAGGGAAGCAAACTGCTATAAGACCTGCAGGGCAGAGGAGAAGGGGAGGGAAGAGCAATGCAGGAGCAGAGATACCAAGGTCAGTGAGGAGGAAGGAGGGGGAGGAGGTGCCCGAGCAGACATTCCCCTGTAGCCCATGGTTAGACGGCAGGCTGTCCCCCTGCAGCCCATGGAGGAGCCCAATGAAGCGGCGCATGAAGGACGACGGTGGAGTAGATGTGGACCTGCAGCCATGGAGGACCCCGCGCCAGGGGAGGTGACTATGCCTGAAGAGGGCCGTGACTCTGTGGGAAGCCCACGCTGGAGCAGTCTGTTCCTGAAGGACTACACCTAGTGGGAGTGACTCATATTGGAGGAGTTTGTGAAGGACTCTTTCCTGTGGAAGGGACACCATGTTGGAGCAGGGGAAGAATGTGAGGAGTCCTCCCCCCCTGAGGAGGAAGGAGTAGCAGAAAACAATGTGTGACGAACTGACTGTAAACCCCATTCCCTTTCCCCCTGTGCCGCTGGGGTGAGTGGGTAGAGAAATTGGGAGCAAAGTAATTTGGGCTCAGGAAGAAGGGAGGAGTGGGGTAAGGAATTTAAGCTCTGGTTTTGTTTTCTCATTGTCCTGCTCTGACCTGATTGGTGATAAATTAAATTGATTTTTTTTCCCCCAAGTTGAGTCTGTTTTGCCCATGACCATAACTGGTGAGTGAACCCTCCTTGTCCTTGTCTTGACCCACGAGCTTATAGATGGATTTTCTCCTCCCCATCCCACAGTGGGCGGAGTGAGTGAGAAGACATGTGGTTCTTTGTTGCCGGCTGGTACTAAACCACGAATCTGGCTCACGTTATGCTTTCCTTCAACCAACACCCCCAAGTCCTTCTCCTAAGTGCTGTTCTCAATCCATTCTCCACCCAGTCTGAATTTGTGCTTGGGGTTTCCCCAATCCAGATGCAGGACCTTGCGCTTGGCCTTATAGAACTTAATGAGGTTGGCATGGGCTCACCTCTCAAGCCTGTCAAGGTCCCTCTGGATGGCCTCCCTTGCCTCCAGAGTGTCGACCTCACCACACAGTTTGGTGTCGTCAGCAAACCTGCTGAGGCTGCACTCAATTCAAAGAATCACAGAATCATCACGGTTGGAAAGGACCTCTGAGATCACTGAGTCCAACCATAAACACACAAAAAACCCCCACCAAACCCAAACAACCACACACTCTATCAGAAAACACCCACAAAAAAACTCCCCCTACAACCTTGGCCACTAGAGCATGCCCTGAAGTGCCACATCTACACATATCTTGAACACCTTCAAGGATGGTGACTCCATCAACTCCCTGGGTGGGCTGTTCCAGTGCCTGACCACTCTTTCAGTATAGAAATTCTTCCTAATATCCAATCTAAACCTCCCCTGCTGCAACTTCCGGTCATTTCCTCTGGTCCTGTCATTATTTACTTGGGAGAAGAGGCCAACACCCGCCTCCCTACAACCTCCTTTAAGGTAGTTGTAGAGGGCAATGAGGTCTCCCCTGAGCCACCTCTTCTCCAAACTAAACATCCCCAGTTCCCTCAGCTGCTCCTCATAGGACTTGTTCTCTAGACCCTTCACCAGCTTGGTAGCTCTTCTCTGGACTCGCTCCAGCACCTCAATGTCCTTCTTGTAGTGAGGGGCTCAGAACTGAACACAGTACTCAAGGTGCGGCCTCACCAGTGCTGAGTACAGGGGAACAATCACTTTTCTACTTCTGCTGGCAACACTATTCCTGATGCAGGTCAGGATGCTGTTTGCCTTCTTGGCCACCTGGGCACACTGCTGGCTCATGTCCATCCGGCTGTCAACCAGCACCCCCAGGTCCTTTTCTGCTGGGCAGCTTTCCAGCCGCTGTTCCCCAAGCCTATAGCATTGCATGGGGTTGTTGTGACCTAAGTGCAGGACCTGGCACTTGACCTTGTTGAATCCCCTACAATTGGCCTTGGCCCATCGATCCAGCCTGTCCAGGTCCCTCTGCAGAACCTTCCTACCCTCAAGCAGATCAACGCTCCCACCCAATTTGGTGTCATCTGCAAACTTACTGAGGGTGCACTCAGTCCCCTCATCCAGATCATTGATATATTCAACAAGACTGGCCCCAAAACTGAGCCCTGAGGGACACCACTGGTAACCAGCTGCCAACTAGATTTGACCTCTTTTACCACAATTCTATGGTCACAGCCATCCAGCCAGGTTTTTACCCGGTGAAGAGTATATTTGTCTATGCCATGATTCACCAGCTTCTCCAGTAGAATGCTGTGGGAAACGGTGTCAAAGGCTTTACCAAAGTCCAGGTAGACAACGTCCACAGCCTTCCCCTCATCCAAAAGGTGGGTCATATCATCATAGAAAGAGATCAGGTTGGTCAAGCAAGACCTCCCTTTCATAAACCCATGCTGGCTGGCCCTGATCCCCTGGCTGCCCTGCACTTGCCATGTGAGCTCACTCAAGATGAGCCTCTCCATGATCTTTCCCAGTACCGAGGTCAGGCTGTAGTTCCCCGGATCCTCCTTCTGGCCCTTCTTTGTAGATGGGTGTCACACTAGCCAGCCTCCAGTCATCTGGGACCTCCCCTGTTAACTAGGATTGTCGATTAATGATGGAGAGAGGCTTAGCAAGCTCCCCTGCCAGCTCCCTCAGTACTCTAGGGTGGATCCCATCTGGCCCCATAGACTTGTGTGTGTCCAGGTGCAGAAGCAGATCATTAACTACTTCCTCCTGGATTGTGGGGGGATTGTTCTGCTCTCCATCTTTATCTTCCGGCTCAGGAGGCTGAACACCCTGGGGGGAGCTGGTCTGACTGTTAAAGACAGAAGCAAAGAAAGCATTAAGTATCTCAGCCTTTTCCTCATCCTTGGTTGCAATGTTCCCCCTGTCATCCAGTAAGGGATGGAGATTCTCCCTGGCTCTCTTTTTATTGTTGATGAATTTATAAAAGGTTTTTTTGTTGTCCCTTATGTCAGTGGCCAAGTTGAGCTCCAGCTGGGCTTTTGCCTTCCTAATTTTCTCTCTGTATGACCTAACAAGATCTCTGTACTCCTCTTGAGTTACCTGTCCCTTCTTCCAAAAGTGGTAAAGCCTCCTTTTTTTTCCTTAGTCCCAGCAAAAGCTCCCTGTTCAACCAGGCCAGCCATCTTCCCTGCCCTTTGATCTTGCAACACATGGGGACAGCCTGCTCCTGGGCCTTTAAGATTTCCTTCTTGAAGAGTGTTCAGCCTTCCTGGACCCCCTTGTCCTTCAGGACTGTCTCCCAAGGGACTCTCTCAACCAGTGTCGTGAACAGGCCAAAGTCCGCCCTCCGGAAGTCCAAGGTGGAGGTTTTGCTAACCTCCCCTTCCTTACATCACTAAGAATTGAAAACTTAACCATTTTGTGATTGCTAAGCCCAAGATGGCCTCTGACCACCACATCTCCCACTAGTCCTTCTCTGTTTGTGAACAGGAGGTCCAGCGAGGCACCTCCCCTGGTAGGCTTACTTACTGGTTGTGTCAGGAAGTTATCTTCCACACACTCGAGGGACCTCCTAGCCTGCCTGCTCTTTGCTGTGTTCTATTTCCAGCCGATGTCTGGTAGGTTGAAGTCCCCCACCAGAACAAGGGCTGGCAATTGTAAGACTTCAGCCAGTTGCTTATAGAATACTTCATCTGCCTCCTCGTCCTGGTTGGGTGGTCTATAGCAGACTCCCAGCACAATATCTGCCTTATTCGCCTTCTCCTTCATCCTTACCCATAAACACTCAACTTTATCATCACTATAATCAAGCTCTATACAATCAAAACACTCTCTAACGTACAGAGCCATGCCACCACCTCTCCTTCCCTGCCTATCCCTTCTGAAGAGCTTATATCCGTTCATTGCAGCATTCCAGTCGTAACAGTCATCCCACCATGTTTCTGTGATGGCAACTACATCATAGCTGTCCTGCTGCACAATGGCTTCCAGCTCATCCTGTTTGTAGCCCATGCTACGTGCAGTAGTGTAGATGCACTTGAGCTGGGCTATCGATTTCACCCCCATCCTTGGCCCTTCACCCCTAGGCTCATCTCTGCTGGGCCTGGTTTTATCCCCTTCCCCCTTTGAGTCTAGTTTCAAGACCTGTCCATGAGCCCTGCTAACTCTTGCCCTAGTACCCTTTTCCCCCTGCGAGATAGGGCTTTCCCATCCATTGCAAGAAGGCCCGGTGTCCTGTAAATTAAACCGTGGTCAAAAAAGTCCTGCTGGTAGCACCAGGTTTGGAGCCAGGCATTGATCTGTTGGGTCTTCTTGTTTACCCATTCATCATTCCCCAGAACTGGAGCACAACTTGTGCTCCCGATCCCTTGACCAGTCGTCCCAAGGCCCTGAAATCTTTCTTCATTATCCTCAGACTTCTTCTCTCTAGGTCATCACTGCCTACCTGAAAGATCAAAAGAGGGTAGTAATCTGAGGGCCTTACCAGACCAGGAAGTTTCCTGGTTATACCCCTAACCCGGGCCCCAGGGAGGCAGCAGACCTCCCTGTGGGATGGGTCTGGTCGGCATATGGGACCCTCAGTTCCTCTCAGAAGGGAATCTCCTATAACAATCGCCGTCCTCTTGCTCTTAACAAAAGCAGCCTTAATGCGTGGAGCTGCTGCTTTGGCAACTCCCTGGATGGGGCTTTATCAACATGGGGCACCCTCTCTCTCCTTGCACTTTTGCCAGTTTTTTTGCTGCTAAGGAAGGGTCCTGCGATCCACGCTCCGGAGCCCTTCGCCTCAGTGACTTTGATCAAATTCCACTGTCTGTGTTGCCAACAAAGATGTTAAACAGCACTGGGCCCAGTACTGACCCTTGAGGAATGCCACTTGTCACTGGTCTCCATTTAGACATAGAGCTGTTGACCACTACTCTTTGAGTGTGACCACCCAGCCACATCCTTATCCACCGAGTGGTCCATCCATCAAGTCCATATCTCTCCAATTGAGAGACCAGGCTGTCATGTGGGACAGTGTCAAATGCTTTGCACAAGTCCAGGTAGATGATGTCAGTTGCTCTCCCCTTGTCCATTGACGCTGTGACCCCATTGTAAAAAGCCACCAAATTTTTCAGACACAACTTGCCCTTGGTGAAGTCATGTTGGTTGCCACCAACCACCTCCACATTTTCCATGTGCCTTAGCAGAGCCTTCAGGAGGATCAGCTCCATGATCTTGCTGGGCACAGAGGTGAGACTGACTGGCCTGTAGTTCCCCAGATCTTCCCTTTTTCCCCTTTTAAAAATGGTGGTTATGTTTCCCCTTTTCCAGTCAGTGGGAACTTCACCAGACTGCCACGACATCTCATATATGATGGAAAATGGCTTAGCAACTTCATTGGCCAGTTCCCTCAAGAGCCGCAGATGCATGTCTCTTCTCTTATAGTGGGGGGGATCTTCCTTCTCCCAGTCTCTGCCTTTGCCTTCTATGACTTGGGGGGTATGGCTTGACCACTTAAAGAGTAAAGAGTGAGGCAAAAAAAGTCATTGAGTACCTCATATCCTGGGTAAGCAGGTCTCCTGTTTCCTTCTGGAGAGGGCCCACATTTTCCCTAGTCTTCCTTTTATCACCAACATACCTGTAGATGCTTTTCTTGTTACCCTTGATGTCCCTGTGTGGGGTCATTTTTACAGTGCTTCAAGTAAAGTATCCAATTAAAATAAGTGCTTTCTCTCAATCGCGGCAACGTGGACCCGAGCTGAGAGTTTAAAAGCTTAGCCTTGTGATGAATAAAGGGTCATCTGATTTATCACTCAGGAGTACATGTCATCAATCCCTTCAAATGGTGACCCCGACGTGATACGGGTCCAGAACGCGCCGGGAGGGACTCCAGCCGAACGATTGTCTCACCAGCTGGACTGAGTAGACAGGAGAAAGCCCCAGAAGAAACTTGGTTAATCACCGAGATAAGGTGAGCGGCTGGATAGACTTTTAAAAGCAGTAACAATGGGGGCTCAATTGTCAGCTGAAGAATCAGCTATAGTAAAGATGCTTATGCATATTCTTAAATCTAGGGGTATTAAGTATGATGAATGCAAAGTACGACTGATTTTACACTGGCTGAAAGATGCCGGTGCCCCTACTACCTCTCAAGAAGCTTTTGATGCTGTGGCATGGGAAGCAGCAAGGCAGAAAGTGTGGGAGAGTGCCTCGAAAGGAGATAATATTGCAAAGGAGATAATGACAACCTGGCAGTTGATTTATGAGATAGTAAAGGCTATTAAGACGGAAAAAGCTGTTGCTGGTGCTGTAGCTTGAACTCTCGAAAAGCTGGCAGCGACGTGTAGTGTAGCTGCCTCAGCACCACTGCCTCTGCACCATTGCCTCTGCACCATTGCCTCCGCGACTGTCACCGCCTATAACACCGCCGGCGCCCTCTGCGCCTCCGTTACCTTCAGTGGCAGCTGCTGAGAATGAAGGGTTGTTACCGGATGGGTGGCCTCCACTTCCTAAGGAGGAAGACCTAGACCCTGAGCCTATGGAATTTACTGCTGTCACGACTAAAGCGCAGCAGTCCACAGGGATATGCAGAGTACCTATACTACAAAGAGAAGAGTTTGATCCCCGTGATAGATGGCAGCAAGTACATAAAGAAATGGTAGCTAGTGGAGAATCTGATTTGCTTCTTGCCTGTCCAGTAATAGCCCATGAAAACAGGCCTAATGAATGGGTGCCTTTTAATTGGGAAATGATAAAAGAATTAAGAAAGGCTGTAACTTCTTGGGGATTGTCAGCTCCCTATACCCAAGCAATGTTGGAAACCTTTTTAACTGCGCAACTCAATACCCCGTACGACATGAAACATTTGATGAACATGATTTTAACACCTGCTCAAAAACTCCTTTGGATAGCTAAATGGGAGGAGCTGTGCAGTCAAGCAGCATTGAAAAACACAGACAGAGATGAGAACGATCCTGAATATGCTGTAACTGAGGTTCAAATGATGGGTACAGGAGACTTTGCTGATCTGCGGGTGCAGGCCCAATTGCACAACAAAATCTTAACAATGTCGGCACAGTTAGCTTGGAGGGCTTTATGCAATATCCCAGAAATAGGGAAGGTGGAAAAATCATTCACTACAGTGAAACAAGGACCTCAATAGCCTTATATGACATTTATCGATCAGTTACGAGATGCTATTGATAAACAGATCGATAATCCAGAACCCAAGGAAGCCCTGATATTGAAATTGGCACATGAGAACACTAACCAGGATTGCGGGAAAGTTTTGGCTACCCTGCCTCCCGGAGAAGGTCTAATCCGAATGATAGAGGCCTGCAACCATGTTGGCTCTATTGATCACCATACTCAGGCTCTGGCTTTGGCGTTTACTACCGCACTGAGACCAGGGGCAGGACAAAAACGCTGTTATTCCTGTGGCAGCAGGCAAAGCTCTTGGAACCTTACGCAAGTTCGGTTGTTGGCTGGCGAAACAGACCAATGATACCTCTGTGGCCTTAACTCATATGCTAGTAGATGTAGATGGTATTAGACATGCCACGCTACAAAATAGAGCAGCTATTGATTTTTTGCTTTTAGCACAGGGACATGGATTGTGGGGATTTATGGAAAATTAGCATGGGATTTATGGAAAATTAATATGCCTGAATTAAAACAGCAGTGTTGCAGGTGCTGCTGACCAAATTGTCAGGCACCCTGAAGCAAACCGTGGGATCAGTAAACAAGCTGGTGTCTCACAGGCTGTTGTCTCACAGGCTGGTACCCCACAGGACCAGTAAACAGCAGGTGTCCTACAAGTAGGTATCCCACGGTTGTTATCTCATGAAGTAGTGAGAAAAGAATGTTGTAGCAAGAACTGAGAGGCACCGTCTAGGAAGCGAAACGCCCTGGGTCATCATGACACGGACAGCAAATGACAAGACAAGTAGCCAATAATATATGAATTGTGTATGTATGTAACCAATGGGGTTTGTACTGGGGTGGACCATCTGGAGTCAGGGGGTATAAATTGCAGCCATTTTTAACAATAAAGGTCTTCAGTTATAACTCTTCTAGAGTTGTGTGAAGTCCATACGCCGCCTCGACAAGTGGTGACCCCGACGTGATATACGAAGGAGCACTGCGGAGGCGATGCGAGGGACCGGCTGGAAGCTGGCTGGCTGGACCGGTTCAGGGGGTCGGACGATGGCCTAAGTGAAGTGGAATCATTGCAAAGGTATCTCGCCCGGAGAGGTGAGCAGCCGGGGAGTAGCATGGGTCAGAGTCTTAGTCAAGAAGAAGGGGCAGTAGTTTGGATCCTGCTACATATACTCTCGATGAGAGGGATAAAGTATGATGAGGGCACCTTGAAGAAGTTGTGGAAGTGGTGCCAGAACCAGGGTTTTGCTCCTGACCCTGTATTAGCATTTAAGGTAGAGACTTGGGACGCAATAGGGAACAAACTGTGGGAAGCAATTAGTAAGGGCGACCGGACAGCTAGTGAACTCGCTGCTGCCTGGCAACTAGTCACACAAACCTTGCAAGCCATGAGACCAGAGAGACAAGCCGCCAGCATGGACTTGGCGCTGACATCCCCTCACGTTATATGGCCTGGAGATTCTAAACCTTTTTCGAAAGTCCCAACCATTTTGGCCCTGATTGCTGATTTGGCGGAGAATCCCAAACGCCCAGAGGAAAGCGCCGCGGTAAAACCATCTGCACCGCCCCTGCCTCCCGAAGGAGCCCGGACGGAGTCGCAGCCGCTGCCGCCACCACCCCCTCCTCCTGACACAGCCCCGACGGGTCCGTGCGCTGCCGGCACCGAGGAGCGGCCACGAAAATCGGAGCCGCAAGACACAGTTGATGCGCTGCTAGAAAACATCCGAGGAGTGCTACTGAAGGAGTGGCCGCCCATTTGCCAGAGCTGCACCAATCACTGCCCGTGTGGTCCGGAATTGCATCGACTGGGGCCGCGGAAGAAGGTCGGCAACTCGACCTCACCGGAAGGAAGAGAATCTGAAGATTTGTATCCGCCCTTGTCCGACGATGCTAGTGACTGGGGGGAGTCAGGGAGTGAATCTAGTGCGCGGGGGGTGGGACAAGGGAAACATGCGTACGATCCGAGAAGGAGGTGGGGGGGGGAGTGTACGCTGCTGCCTGGCGGGAGGGAGAGTTGCTTGAGTCGGGGTTGATGTCTGTGTATACGGTAACTTTGGTAGACAAAGGTTCTAATCAGTCTGCCTTAACGTATGGGTTGCAAGCACCGTTTACGCAAGCTCTATTAGATAATATATATACAGGACAGGAGGCCTATGTTTCTTTCATAAATTGGCTTCAGAGAGCTATTTCAAGGCAGGTAGAGAAAGAGAATACGGCGTGTGTGTTTTTTCAGCTGGCTTTTGGAAATGCAAATGCAGATTGCCAGGAGGCAATCACCCCAATTAGGCACTCTGCTAGCTCGATTGTTGAGCTGTTAAAGTTGTGTCAGAATGTGGGCTCAGAGTCGCTTAAGGTATCTATGCTGGCTGAGGCCCTTGCTCAGCAGCTTACGGTAGGCAGAGTGGGTTTGAAGTGTTTTGGTTGTGGAAAAGTGGATCAAATTAAAAAGGAATGTCCGACCCCGGGGGGGGGGGTGGTCACAAAAGAAATAGTAAATGTCAGCCGATATGCAGTCCCGCACCCCCAGCCTGAGAAAGGGACCGGCGGCTTCAGAAAAGCGCCTTCCGGCCCCCCCCCCCCCCCCCCCCCCTTTTTGCCCCCTCGAGCGCCGACAGCGTCTGGCCACCGCTTCGGGTTTTTTCTTTTTCCAGCAGGAATCCTTTTGTTTATCAGTAGCGAAAGCAGGGGACCCTTTTCGAACTTGCTCAGTGGGGTTCCCTTTGAGTACTTTTGATTCATTTACTAGGTATGTTAAGGATAAAAACTTTTAGATAAGGTAACGAGTGTTTCACATATAGTTCCTATGATTGCAACTTTAAATGTAACTGACTTTGAACCACAGGAGATAGATCTGTTAGGTTCCTTTCTTAATAATATGCCACGCTACAAAATAGAGCAGTTATTGATTTTTTTTACTATTAGCACAAGAACGTGGATGTGAAGATTTTGAGGGTATGTGTTGCATTAACCTGTCTGACCATTCTGAGTCGATACAAAGCAATTAACTCACTCGAGTGTAGGCCTTGATGGATGGCTGGCAGATTGGGGTAGTACTGAATGGTTGAAAGATCTTATGGTACATGGACTTATCGTACTAGTAATAATATTGGTTGTGCTGTCAGATGTACCATGTATTTTGAAAATGCTTAACCACGTGATAGAGAAAGCTATGAAGGAGATATGGGTAGTTCACAAAAAAAAAATAAAAAAAATTGTAGAGTCCTTTTTGGAGGAACACGGTCACGAGTATTTGGCTATGAAATAGAAATGAAGGTGAATGGACACTAATGAACAGAGTGAGACAGCTTGTGGCACATGTTGGCCCCATGTGTCCCAACCTTGTCCCACTGTAAATGTGCATCCTGGGCAGGATGACTTGCGACACATGTTGGCCCCATGTGTCGGAACCTCGTCCTCCTTATAAAAGGTATGTGGACCAAGTTTATCTCAAACACCATAGGTTGTAATAGCAAGAGTTTAATGCACCTTTTATTTTGTATTTTGTTATATTGCATAACCTGTTGTATTGATGTAATCTGTGTGTGCTTTGCTACTTATATTGACTAACCTGTTGTATTGATATAACCTGTGTGTGTTTTGCCATAGTAGGAGTTTGTTACTGGATAAAGAAGGTGAAAGGACTAGGGCTGACCAAGCATCTCCTACCATCAGCAAGGGCAAGACTGGGTTGGCCTCTGTGTTTGCCACCAAGAAGAACCTCGAGCTCCGCTGCTGGCTGCAATCCAGTAGGCATTGAGTAGTGGAGACATATGCCATACCAGACCTTGATGTGAGGGATGGCCTCCTCTATTATAAGAGGGCCATCCAGGAGGGGAGGACAGGCCACAAGGCCTGTGAGTGACAAAAATTGATACCCCAAAGCCTGGATTATGCTCACCTTATTACTAAAACAAAAAAGGGGGAATTGTGGGGATTTATGGAAAATTAGCATGGGATTTGTGGAAAATTAATATGGGAATTATGGAAAATTAATATGCCTGAATTAAAACAGCAGTGTTGCAGGTGCTGCTGACCAAATTGTCAGGCACCCTGAAGCAAACCGTGGGATCAGTAAACAAGCTGGTGTCTCACAGGCTGTTGTCTCACAGGCTGGCACCCCACAGGACCAGTAAACAGCAGGTGTCCTACAAGTAGGTATCCCACGGTTGTTATCTCATGAAGTAGTGAGAAAAGAATGTTGTAGCAAGAATTGAGAGGCACCATCTGGGAAGCGAAACACCCTGGGTCATCATGACATTGTTAGAGTTGGAAGGACCTCTAGAGATCATCCAGTCCAACTCTTCCACTGAAGTAGGATAACCTAGAGCACTTTACACAGGACTGCATCCAGGCAGGTTTTTAATATCTCCAGAGATGGAGACTCCACAACCTCCCTGGGCAGCCTGTTCCAGTGCCTTGTCACTCTCATTGTAAAGAAGTTTTTTCTTATGTTTAAATGGAACTTCCTATGTTCCAGCTTGTACCCGTTGCCCCTCGTTCTGACACTGGGAACTACTGAGAAGAGCCTGTCTCCATCTTCCTTGCACCCACCCTTTAGATACTTGTATACATTGATAAGGTCTCCCCTCAGCCTTCTCATCTCCAGGCTAAAGAGTCGCAGCTCTCTCAGTATCAAAAGCCTTGCTGAAGTCAAGGTAGATAACATCCATTGCTCTCCCTCATCTAGCCAGCCAGTAATGACATCATAGAAGGCAATCAGGTTAGTCAAGCACGACTTCCCTTGGATGAACCCATGCTGACTTCTCCCAATGACATTCTTCACTTTCACATGTTTTGTAATGACATCCAGAATGATTTTTTTCTAACACCTTACCAGGGACAGAGGTGAGACTAACCGGCCTGTAGTTCCCTGGGTCCTCCTTCTTGCCCTTTTTGAAGACTGGAGTGACATTAGACCTCCTCCAGTCCTCAGGCACCTCTCCTGTTCTCCACGACCTTTCAAAGATGATGGAGAGTGGCCTAGCAGTAACATCTGTCAGCTCTCTCAGAACTCGTGGATGCATCCGATCAGGGCCCATGGATTTATGGATGTTCAGTTTGGCTAAGTGGCCTCTAACCTGGTCCTCCTCTACCGAAGGAAAGTCTTCTTTTCTCCACACCTTATCTCTTATCTCTGGGGTCCGGGATTTAAGAGGGCTGGCTTTTGCAGTGAAGACCGAAGCAAAGAAGGCATTCAATAACTCCGCCTTCCCTGTGTCTTCAGTCACAAGGGCACCCGCCTCATTCATCAGCGGGCCTACATTTCCCCTATTCTTCCTTTTTTTATTGATGTACTGGAAGAAACTTTTCTTGTTGTCCTTGATACTCCTTGCCAGCTTTAGTTCCAGGTGGGCCTTAGCTTTCCTTGTTGCATCCCTGCATTCTCTGACAATATTTCTGTATTCCTCCCAAGTGGCCAGACCTGTTTTCCACATTCTGTAAATTTCCTTCTTTCCTTTAATTTTTTCCAGAAGACCCCTACTCATCCACGCAGGTCTCCTAGCTCCTCTGCTTGATTTCTTTCTCTTTGGGATGCACCAGTTTTGAGCTTGGAGCAAGTGGTGTTTGAAAGTTGCCCAGCTTTCATGGGCATCCATACCTTCCAGAGCCTTGACCCATGGTATTCCACTGAGTAGATCTTTGAAGAGGTTAAATTTTGTGTTCCTGAAGTCCAGGGTTGTAGTCTTGCTCATTTCTCTCCTACTTCCACACAAAATAGTAAATTCCACCATTTTGTGGTCACTACAGCCAAGTTTGCCCCCAACCTTCACATGCCCAACAAGACCCTCTTTGTTTGTTAATACCAGGTCTAGCAGCGCACTGCCCCTTGTAGGTTCCTCAACCACCTGCATCAGAAATTTGTCGTCAACACTCTGCAGGAACCTTCTGGACTGTGCGTGCCTGGCTGTGTTGCCTTTCCAGAAAATATCTGGGTGATTGAAATCCCCCATGAGAACTAAGGCCTGTGATTGTGAGGCTACTTTCAGCTGCCTGTAAAAGGCCTCATCAACTTCCTCATCCTGATCAGGTGGCCTGTAGTAGACACCCACAACCGTGTCATTCATGTTGGCCTGCCCCTTAATTCTTACCCATAAGCTCTCGACACATTCTTCCTTCTCCCCTGGCCAGAGTTCGGTACATTCCAGGTGCTCTTTCACATAAAGAGCCACTCTGCCACCTCGCTTTGATGACCTATCTTTCCTGAACAGTACGTAGCCATCCATGACAGCGCTCCAATCATCTGAGCTATCCCACCATGTCTCAGTGATTGCAATGAGATCATAGCCGTGCAACCGCACACAGATCTCTAGTTCTTCCTGTTTATTCCCTATACTGCGTGCATTAGTTTATAAGCACAGTTAGTATAACACAGATGCCCCAAAAGCCCAGAACTTTAAAAAAAAAAAAAAAAAAAAAGATGATGCAAAAGCCTGGAACCAAAAGGGAAAAACATATGACCGAAAAGGCCAGAACCAAACAAAACCACCACATGCCCCAAAAGCCAGGAATAAAAAAAAAAAGGTGTTAAACAGCACTGGTCCCAGTACCAACTCTTGAGGAATGCTACTCATCACTAGTCTCCATTTAGACATAGAGCCATTGACCACTCCTCTTTGAGTGCAACCATCCAGCCAATTCCTTATCCACCGAGTGGTCCATCCACTGAATCCATATCTTTCCAACTGAGAGACCAGGATGTCGTGCAGGTCAGTGTCAAATGTTTTGCACAAGTCCAGGTAGATGACATCAGTCATGAAAAAACCTCAGATGATCCAAAAAGCAGGAACCAAAATAAAAAAAAAAACTCAAACAAACCTGGAAACCCAAAAGCTCATAACAAAAAAAAAAAATCCCCAAGAACTCAAAAACCATGAAATGAAGAAAATCTCCGATGATCCAAAACTGCAGAATGAAAAAAATCCAAATGACTCAAGACCCCGGAATGGAAAAAAACCCCAACAAATCAGATGCCCCCAAAGCCCCCATATGCACCCCCTACCTAATCCTGACACACCTCACACCTACCTACAACCCACTACATGTACCCCACAAATGCACCTATGCATGCACCCCCTACCCCATGCACTGTACACTCACACACAGAACACCTGCACCCACCTGTCACAATCCAGTAATCGGATATGTGGAGATTCTTTGCGATCCCGCCAGGGCAAAACAAAGATAATAGAAGATCGGGTGCACAAATAGGCTTTTATTCGGGTACAGATCAGCTGGTAAGAGTTACAGCTATATATTTGTCATAAACTTGTAATAAATGTGATAACTAACCCTAAACTACAAAAGAGAAAGATCAGGAAAGGATCACATTCCCAGATACTCCTTAATCTTTCCACTTCCTCTTTCAGCTCAGCCACTAGGCTGAGTAAATCATTCACCTGGTCACAGCGTACGCAGGTGTTCTCTCTGCTATCCTCTGATATGAGTGAAAGGCTGAGGCATTCTCTGCAGCCAGAGAGCTGGACAGCCGCATTTTTGAGAGTGACCTCTGTCTGGGTCGCCACTGTCCTCCTGGCAATGGTTTTCGCCCAAGTGGATACCATGGCTAGGTCCTCTTCTGGGGGGGTGATGATCACTAGCTGAGTTCTTACCTTGAGCCAAGAGGGGGCTTGCGCCCTGACCCGCTCACCCTTTCTGCGCAAACTGCCGTGCAAACTGCTGCGCCACGCCCTTCTACTGTGCCACGCCCTGTTTGCCTACTCCTGTTCACCGCACTACTGGTCGCCTGTGCTCTCTAGGGGTTGCTCTTGTACTTGAGGGGGTTAGGCCGCCGTCCCTTTGTCAGTGAGTCAGAGCTGCCGCTCATCAGAAGCTCTCACCCCCTGCCCGGGGAGGGGGCTAGGACTCCCTCTCTCTCTCTTGGCTTCTCTTCCTCGGTTTTGCCGAGGGTTTCCTTGAGGTTTAGCTGCTGCAGAAGGGGTCCACCGGCACGATCCTTCGCTCTGGTGTCCTTCGCCTCAGTGGCTTCACCGAATTTGCCAGATTGTCTCAGCCTACTGCACTTGCTGTTGAAACAAGCGCAATGTTGGGCCCACCACCCTTGTAACTAAAGCAAGAACAATGTTGGCTGGTGTTGACATTGCAATGCGGCTCAGAGAGTATGGGGTCTGCACCACCACAAGCATTCAACTCCTGCATCCAGACCATTGATAAAAATCTTGCACAGAACTGGCCCTAGAATTGAACCCTGAGGAACACCGCTGGTGACCAGTTGCCAGCCAGATGAAGCCTCATTCACTACAACCCTTTGAGCCCTGCCCTTCAGCCAGTTCTTCACCCAGCACACTGTGTACCTGCTCATCTCACAGTTGGACAACTTGTCCAGAAGGATGCTGTTGAGGGACAGTATCAAAAGCCTCACTAAAATCCAGAATAACTACATCCACTTCCTTCCCTTCATCCACTAGGTGGGTGACCTTATCACAGAAGGATATCAAATTAGTTAGACAGGACTTTCCCTTTGTGGACCCATGTTGACTGTGCCTCATTATTTCATTGTCCTTTAAATGCCTTTCAATAGTACCCAGTATGATTTCTCCATAATTTTTTCAGGTACTGTGGTTAAATGAACAGATCTGTAGTTTCCTGGGTCTTCCCTGTAAGGGTTGCGCACCTTACCACAGAAAATATGCCTCCCATAAAACTATTTCACCATATAAGGGAGATTAAATAGACGCCGCTCCTACACGGTCCGTACCTGTGGCACAGGAACCAGGCTTCTTGGGGAGAGGGACCTGCTTTCCTGTGGGCGGTCTGTTCTGAGACTCAAGATTGGCTGGGCCAGGGTTGGCATGCAAATGGGCAATGCATTGTGGCACCTGAGACTGTGCGCTGGGTCACCCTAACCTAGATTACTGGTAGCCTAAGGGCATGCCACTCTGCTGCTGGAGGACCTGGACAGGCTGGATCGATGGGCCAAGGCCAACGGCATGAAATTCAACAAGACCAAGTGCAGGGTCCTGCACTTTGGCCACAATAACCCCAGGCAGCGCTACAGGCTGGGGGAAGAGTGGCTGGAGAGCAGCCTGGCAGAGAGGGACCTGGGAGTACTGGTTGACAGATGGTTGAACATGAGCCAGCAGTGTGCTCAGGTGGCCCGAAAGGCCAATGGCATCCTGGCTTGTGTCAGGAATAGTGTGGCCAGCAGGAGTAGGGATGTGACTCTCCCCCTGTACACAGCACTGGTGAGGCCTCACCTTGAGTACTGTGTACAGTTCTGGGCCCCTCACATCAAGAAGGACGTTGAGGTGCTGGAGCGGGTCCAGAGGAGAGCAACAAGGCTGGTGAAAGGATTAGAGGGAAAGTCTTATAGGGAGAGGTTGAGGATGTTGGGGTTGTTTAGCCTGGAGAACAGGA
The DNA here is from genome assembly GCA_020745705.1 of Hemiprocne comata. Lineage (NCBI taxonomy): Eukaryota > Metazoa > Chordata > Aves > Apodiformes > Apodidae > Hemiprocne > Hemiprocne comata. Next base: position 460,908 of record CM036615.1, on the reverse strand, counting down.
GACTCAGGGGGGACCTCATCACTCTCTTCAACTACCTGAAGGGAGGTTGTAGTCAGGTGGGACTGGGCTCTTCTCCCAGGCAACTAGTGACAGGACAAGAGGGCACAGCATGAAGTTGCTCCAAGGGAGGTTTAGGTTGGATATTAGGAAGCACTTCCTCACGGAGAGGGTGATTAGACATTGGAATAGACTTCCCAGGGAAGTGGTGGAGGCACCGTCCCTGGATGTGTTCAAGGCAAGGCTGGATGTGGCACTTAGTGCCATAGTCTAGATGGTGTGGTGGTGTTGGTCATAGGCTGGACTTGATGATCTTAAAGGTCTTTTCCAGCCTTGGTGATTCTGTGATTCTGTGATTCCATTTTTTGAGCAAGGGTGTGTACTACCCGAGGGGGGGGTTTCAACAGGTATCAAGTAAAATCAAAAAGGGGAGGGGTTAACCGCTCAAACCCCTTTCTCTCCTCCTTGAACCTTGGTGTCAGAAGTGGGATAGCTGTTGAAAACCTAAGGTGCACACCGCCAGAATGGGAATTCGGGACATCTTTTTCTACAAACATGAAAATATACCTAGCAGCCCAAGCAAAGAGTTATAGAAAAGTCATCACCCAGAGTTCCAGCGGCATCCTGTTGGTCTCGTAGTAGAGGAGGGGGGAGGGGGTGGAGGTCCAGTCCTAGGGGGCATCTTGAGACTGGCACTCTTTTATGCAATTAATTCCTTGGATATGCCATGGCGGTCACCCAATCACCGTTCCACGTTTGTAGCTTCCAACACAAGTTGTCATAAATTCCATCTTTTGCTAAAGATGACAGCTCGTTTGTAAAGCTCCTCAATTAGCAGTTGCCTGCAGTATTTTTCCATATTGCTGACACATCATGGAGGCTTGCCATTATCAGATGATTAAAACCAACTCAGTGGATTGCTGAGACATGTCTCTGTTCTGGCCTTATCTCTTGGATGGCTCAAGACAAACACCAGACACCCTGAGTGTCTGAATACACTGTTTATCTCTTGGATTGTTTGAGACAAGTACCATATATCCTGAGTGTCACATCACCCCGTGTCTTGAACAATCCGATGCTATTTCCTTGATGGCTACGAAATGAGAAGAAAAGAGAGACTAAAGATCCTAATACTAAGTATCCTAAAGTATCATATCACAAGGCATTAATATTTGTGCTTGTACAAGCAGCAATGGCACATACCCATCTTTATCTGGGCGGACAATTACAAAATGCATTCCAGATACTGCATGTGTGATTAGACGTACAATACAAGGTACAATACATGGTAAAAATAATAATCCAGCAAAAGCACATTGCATGAAAAAAAATATTCTCTTAATAGTTGCTCCACCTGGTAACCAAGAGAACAGGTCACATTCCCACCCCTTCCATGTCTGAATGGGAACATGTGCGACTTCCCTTATTTCCTTAGTTTCTTAACGATCTCTCCATTATAATCAATTTTCAAACAACAATCTGTTAAGTTCAATTTTGCACACACTCCTCCCTCCTCTGCCAATAAATAGTCCAAAATTATACAATGTTGGAAAATAGCATTTCTCATTTGAGTTGATTGGTCAGCTAACAATTCTAAAGCATTGGCTGTTTGATTGGTGACAATTTCCAATACTTCTTGGAGTCTAATAATCCAATTTAAATTATAAATCGGATCTCTGGCTCCATGAATTATTTCATATGGATTCCAAGTAGCTGGGCCATAATATTCTGTAATTCGTTGAGGTGGCCACTTGTTTTTTTCCCCACTTTTGCCTGCCACCAGCTGCAAGACTGGTGTCTATTGTCCTTTTCCCTCAATCTAAATCATCATATAACTTAATTCCTAAAGCACTTCCTTTTTGTCCAGGCAGAAGAGAGAAAAGTGGGCAAATATACCCTATATAACATATTCCATTCCAATTTGCTGATAAACATTGATAATCTTGAGCTCCACAAATCCAATGATGTCCCTTCAAAGCACATCTGCCATTTAAGGATGGCCCCTTGAAGGTACTGGTTAGGGTCCCTGGAATATTATTCCACAATAATTCCCCATCAAAATACAGATTCTGTGTCCATCTTGGGAAAGGGTCTCCCAATATAGGGAATTAATTTTTCCACTCGTCCCTCTCCACAGTTTCATTTTGCAAATTACAGTAAGTACGTTCCCAGGCTAGTGATTGGAATGTACAATTACATCCAATATGGTTGGCTGAATCTGTCAGATTTGTCATATAAGGAGTGGTGGACCAAAACTTATCAAATGCCACTGGAGATCCGGTCTCATTGTACCAGTTACATGAAATAATATTATAAGGAAAGGTTTTTAATCCATAAGTAAAATTACATTTACTATATCCCATAACTTTCCCTCCCTCTGTACCATTCCAACAAAATTCTCCTTGACCTGTTAGGGCTAATTTCCAAGGTCTTTGTTGACTGGGAAGCCACCAAGTATCATACATGCTAATGCCAACCAATGCTTCCAAGGTGTCCTGGTTCGAGCCAGGATGAAGCCAATTTTCTTTTTACTCCTTTTTTTTTTCTTCAGTGAACTGAAAGTAACAGCAAGTTTACCGGCTGGTGGACTGATAACGCTCAGTTTATAGATACTGCCAAGAGACCAAGGACACTTTGCTCTACTTGTTGGATTTGCTACACTAAAGGAGCAGAAGAGTTGTATCTACAACCCTCTCATAGGGAGGAGCGGACTAGACAGACAGCAGAATCGGCGAACCAAAGTATTCCATTCATATATATACATAATACTCAGTATAAATTCAGAGATTATGGAAGTCAAGCCCTGTTGGGATTTATGGAAAATTAATATGGGATTTATGGAAAATTAATATGCCTGAATTAAATTGTCAGGCACCCTGAAGCAAACCGTGGGATCAGTAAACAAGCTGGTGTCTCACAGGCTGGTGTCTCACAGGCTGGCACCCCACAGGACCAGCAAACAGCAGGTGTCCTATCCCACGGTTGTTATCTCGTGAAGTAGTGAGAAAAGAATGTTGTAGCAAGAACTGAGAGGCACCGGCTGGGAAGCAGAAACCCTGGGTCATCGTGACACGAAAAGCAAAAGACAAGACACATAGCCAATCATATATGAATTGTGTATGTATGTAACCAACAGGGTTTGTACTGGGGTGGAACATCTGGAGTCAGAGGGGTATAAATTGCCTCCATTTTTAACAATAAAGGTCTTCAGTTATAACTCTTATAGAGTTGTGTGAAGTCCATACGCCACCTTCGACAAAGCCCTCCTTCTTCTTCCCTTCCTCTTCCATTCATGGCTGGCGTCCAGGGAGGACTCTGTCTATCCATCACCGTTGATCCCTAGGCCTGTGCATTCCTGACTCTCATAACTTTACCCTCAGCTCTTGTTTTGCTCTGCCGCTATCTCTGGAAGCAGTCCAGGACATTTCGGAACTGCTCACAGTTAAGGAGAGTGCTGTGGGAGTTGTTGGGGGTGGGGGGAAGTGATGGGGGTTTGCACATTCCTGCTATTACTTGTGTGTAATTATATATATTTTCTTTTATCATTAGTATATACCATTAGTATATATCATTAGTATCGTAACCCTCATAACACAGCCCGTCTGCCCTGCCTTATCTCCTGCCTGTGGGCTGAGAGATTTTGGGACTGCTCACAGATAAGGAGGGTGCTGAGGAAGTTGCTGAGGGTGGGGGGAGGCAAGAGGCTTTTGCACATTCCAGAATATACTTGTATATAATTGTACATATAATTAAAGCTGTCTAGTTTAGTTTTCAATCCAGCTAAGTCTCTCTCCTAATTCTCTCTATCCTTCCCTACCTGGGTGGGAGGGGGAGGGGATTGGGAGCATTGTTGTCATTGGTTTAATTGCCAAGCCTGAGACAAACTGTGACACAAGGGTACTGGTAAGACTACCCAGGGCCGATCATCAAACCCTAGAGGACCCCCACATACCCAACAGTCAGTGAGGTTGAAGGTTTTTACCACGTCAGTTGCCAATTTTAAGAATTTATTACTGGACCAGTTGTTGAGCATTTTTGCTTCACCCCCACACAAGGCTTGGGTTTTCCAACCCAGGGTTCCCACAATGATCATTACCACGAACACCCACCCTTGGGGATTTTTTTGTCCCACGATCCATAACTATATTATTATTCCTACAATACCAAACCCAATTATAATATAAGCCACAATGGGCCAGAACAGGTATAGCTCCAGGGCATCTCAGAGTTTGTTATTGTCCGATCTTCTTTCTGATCTCTACCAACTTTCTCCTGCAAGACAAAACAAAAAAACAGATCTCAACTCACCCTGTGAGTTAGAGGTTAAAAGGAGAGTATAATCCACCATGTATTAATTTTGCGGGCACGCCTGTGTGCATGTCTTGCTTTCCAGGCATATACGTTTATGGGTGACTGAAGCACCAGGGGCACTTCTCCTAGAGAAGGTATGTCAACCACAACTGGCTGACCAGGGAAATGACTCTGTTTTTTTGAAGGTTTCGGGTCAGGACCAGGGAACAAGGTAGGAGGGTTCGGACAAAATGCTTTGAGCTTAGGACATCCATTCACCCCCCCACCTATCGTTGACTTGTTTTACTGCGTCTTGAAGTCTTCCAGTCCCAACTAGACTCATTGGGTTTGAGAAACCGTTTTAACATGCCATTGGTTCATTCCACGATTCCATTGGCTTGAGGGTAATATGGGGTATGGAAGACCCACTTAATTCCCTCTTCCTTTGTCCCAGTCCTGAACCATACTGGCTGTAAATTGAGATCCGTTATCTGACTGTATTACTTCAGGTTTGGGGAGCGTGCTTAACCACTACTGCAGGGCTTTCACTGTGCTTTCTGCATTAGCTTTTGCAACATCTTCAGCCTGAACTAGTCCTGATACTACCTCTACTCCCACTAATATATATTGCTTACCTTCAGACTTATGGAAGGGCCCTATATAGTCTATTTGCCATGTACTCCACATTTCCTTTCCTTCTCTAATGTACAAGGGAGGTTGTGTCAAAGGGTGTCCAGCCTCTTACGGCAGATGTTACAGGCTAAAATGGTGGTTTTACACATTTATTCACTGATTGGCCACCCGTGACTAACAGCTTCTTTATATAGATCATAACTTCCTGAGTGTCCCTGGTTTAAGTGTAGCCACTCTATGACGGAATCCCATCCCTCCCCCTCTGAGATATCTGACGACTGCAATTGTGCCAGCTGGTCTACTTGGTTATTCCATTGTGAGGAGGGGTCATGGCCATTCTGATGAGCAGGGACCCATCTCACAAAAAATTGTCCCTTTTTTGCAATAGACAAAATTTCTTTCCATTTCTCTGTTTGCCACACTGGCACCCGGTTCACTTCCCAATTGTTTGCTTCCCAAAAGGGAAGCCATTTGGTACACCCTTTAAATACTGAAAAGGAATCTGGATAAATATAGATGCACTCGTGGGTGTCCTTCTCTCGCATAAAGACACTCCACATGGCAACTAATTCCCCAACCTGGGCACTTCCTTCTCCCTTTATGATAATCTGTTCTTTAGTCCTAACCTGAAGCACTGCAGCCTGGAATTTCCAGGTAGTATTTTCTCACCTGGATGACATGTTTGTGAACCAAACATTTAGTAATTCTTTGTGCAGAGGAGGTGCTACCCTATCTGCCCTTGGAAGGTTATGAGGGGTGCTTTGCCTTACCCAATCTTCCTTTTGTATGGGTAAAACCTTATCTGGTCCCTCTGTCACTTCAAACAACTTACAATAGTGCTCAATCTGAGCGTACCACTTCCTCAAGGTGGCTCATTGAGCTACTCCTATTGGGGGAGGGGTGCCTGCCAACACTTCTTTTATTACCTTAAATGGGCCTCTTAAGATAATAGACTGATTTTTTACGGTCCGACTAGCTGTGGTCAGTGCACTGCTTACAACAAACAGCTCTTTCTCCCAGGTAGACTATCTCTTCTCAGCATCTTTGAAGCTGCTAGAAAAAAATCCCAGGGATTGTGTAGGTCCTGTAGGTCCCTTTTGCCAGAAATTGAATGACATTCCTGTTCTGGCAAATCCCCATTCAATGACTATGGGGTCGGAAAGGGTGGACTGGACCTAACGCCTGGTGAGCGTGAGCTTCAAAAATTAAGAGCTGAATAGCTTCTTCGTGGGGAGACCCCCCCATTCCTACTTTTGGCCCTTTCTTAACAGATTGTATAAGGGACGAGCTAAGAAGAAGTCTGGAATGTGCTGCTGCCAGAAGACTAGCAGACCCATTACTTGTAATTATTTCATATTTTCTGGCATTTTAACTTGGTCGAGAGACTCTAAAGTTTGAAGAGGGATACACCACGTTCCTCCTTTCCAACAAATCCCCAGAAACTTCACCTATCGATTAGGGTGTTGTCTTTTTTCTTCTGGAATATGGATCACTGAATCTATCAGGTGCTTAATGATCCTGTCACCAAATAGGATGAAAATAACTTATCGACACCAATGTGATGTAGATAAGCAGACACTTCTTTATTAGCGCGCTGAATCTCTTTTGTGTTTCCCACCTTATGTGCTTTACAGTGCCACCTGGATAGGCTTTTGAACGGCTTGCAATAATTGCAAAATTTCATTCTGATGTTTAATATTTGATCCTTGGGAGGATAATAATCCTCTTTCTTTCCACTACCCCAAAGGCATATTTTGAATCAGTCCAAATGTTCACCTTCTTTCCTTCACTTAATTCAAGGGTGTTGAGGTGGCGTAAATTGGACTTCACACAACTCTATAAGAGTTATAACTGAAGACCTTTATTATTAAAAATGGTTGCAATATATACACTTCTGACTCCAGATGGTCCGCCCCAGTACAAACCCCATTGGTTACAAACACTCCCAGCTCATATATGATTTGCTACGTGTTTTGTCACTCGCTGTCCATGTCATGATGACTCAGGGCTTTCACTTCCCAGCCGGTGCCTCTCAATTCTTGCTACACCATTCTATTTGCTCACTACTTAATGAGATAACAACCGTGGGGCACCAGCTTGTGGGACACCAGCTTGTTTACTGATCCCACAGTTTGCCTCAGGGCGCCTGACGATTAGGTCAGCAGCACCTGCAACACAACTGTCTTCTTCTAATTCAGGCATGCTGATTTTTCTATAAACCCCCACAATTCCCCCTTTTTTGTTTTAGTAATAACCACTCAAGATGAAGGTGGGCATGATCCAGGCTTTGGTGTATTAATTTGTGCCAACCACAGGCCTTGTGGCCTGTCCTCCCCTCCTGGATGGTCCTCTGATAATAGAGGAGGCCATCCCTCACATCAAGGTCTGGTATGGCATATGTCTCCACCACTCAACGCCTACTGGGTTGCAGCCAGCAGCGGAGCTCGAGGTTCTTGGTGGCAAACACAGAGGCCAACCCAGTCTTGCCCTTGCTGATGGTAGGAGATGCTTGGTCAGCCCTAGTCCTTCCACCTTCTTCATCCAGTAACAAGTTGCTACTATGGCAAAGCACACACAGATTACATCAATACAACAGGTTATTCAATATAACAAAAGACAAAACAAAAGGTGCAATAAACTCTTGCTATTACAAACTACGGTGTTGGCGAGAAACTCGGTTCATATACGTTTTATAAGGAGGACGAGGTTCCAACACATGGGGCCAACATGTGCCACAAGCCATCTCGCTCTGTTCATTGTTTCCATTCACCTTTATTATTTCTATTTCATAATCATATACTAGTGACCATGTTCCTCCAAAAAGGACCGTACAATTCCCCCTTTTTGTCTTTGCACTACCCAAATCCCATTCATGGCTTTCTCTATCATATGACTAAGCATTTTCAGTATACATGGTACAGTTGAAAGCATGATCAGTATTACTATCAGTATGACAAGTCCATGTACTGTAAGATCTTTCAACTATCCAGTAATGCCCCAGCCCGCTAGCCATCCGTCAAGTCCGACACTCGAATGAGTTAGTTGCTTTGTGAGATGTTGGAGAGCTTGGATCTTCTTGTGTATTGACTCAGAATGGTCAGACAGGTTCATGCAACACATACCCTCAAAATCCTCACATCCATGTCCTTGTGCCAATAGTAAAAAAATCAATAACTGCTCTATTCTGTAGCGTGGCATGTCTAATACTATTCACATCTACTAGCATTTGATATAAGGCCACAGAGGTAGTATTGGTTTGCTTCGCCAGCCAACAACCTAACCTGTGTAAGGTTCCAAGAGCTTTGCCTGCCACCACACCTGGGAGAAACAAGGATGCTGCTACAGATGGACCCACATCCCACAAGTTAACATTGGAATTACATGTGGCATCAAACCGTTGCAATGCATGACGAGTCCTGGTAGAATGTCTAGTATAATTTAACCACTGGGCCATGGTGGGCATAAACATTGTAAGATGACCAAGCATACAAGGTCCGCCCCGAGGGCGGGAAGGTATCCCTGCCCATGCTCTATCTCCACAGATTAAAAAGACTCCTGGTGGCAGCACTTTTGGTGGGGTCTTAATGGAGGTATCGACTAATGCGAAGTCACCAGTACACCACCAGGAAATGTTTTTATAAGTTTCTAGTTGTGGTTCAACCCTTTGCATATTTACACTTTTCAACCATGGCCCCACTCTACTTCGTCCCAGGTGTTTCTGCAAAATCCGGTAGAACTGCATCAGTTGCAGGTGCTTGCTGGCATCCTCGAACCATACACAAGTTTTATTACTAGGAAAGGAACCTAACAGATCTACCTCCTGTGGTTCAAAGTCAGTTACATTTAGAGCTGCAATCATAGGAACTAATTGTGAAACACTCGTTACCTTATCTAAAAGTCTTTTATCCTGATGTGAGAGACGGACTCTATGATGGCCTTTAGTCCAGCGACATCTACTGACCAGTCCTGGTAATGCACTCCCCGGCACTCGTGGGGAGAGGACAGAGGACCATACCCCTTAAATGAATCAAAAGTACTCAAAGGGAGCCCCAGTAAACAGGTTCTGCCACTGATAAACAAAATGAGTCCTGCTTGGTGATGTTAGCAAAGATAACTCAAATATTCAGCCTTGGAGGTATCAGCCAAGGTCCATCAATCTCCATTTGCACAGTCATCGCCACACAGATCAGGATGTGGATTCCAATTCTATCCAGGGCTTTACCCATTTTGCTGGGACCCATCTCGTTCCACTATCTGTAACGACACAAGCATAGACCCTTCCCCAAGTTAACAGTCGTACTGGTCCTTCCCATTGTCCTGTCTGTGGGTTTTTCACCTGTACCCTGGCTTCTACATCATGCCCCAATGCTCCAATGTCTGTCTTGAGTCCCCGTAAAGGTTTTATTATTGGTGGCACCTCCTCATCCCCTGGAAAATTTAAAAAATTAAATACATAGACTGCTTTCTGTAATTTCTCATGTGGTGTCAGGCCTACCTCCCCCCTTTTTTGTTTTAACAGTTGCCTTTTAAGCGTTTGATTCATACGTTCCACAATAGCCAGACCAGTAGGTGAATGTGGAATACTGGTGACGTGCTGAGTACCCCACTGTTGAAAAAACCCCTCAATTGCTCTACCCAGGTCCATTATCAGTTTTGATTTCTCGCGGCACACCCAAGGCCATGAACGCTGAACGAAGGTGTTTCATGACATGTCTGCTTGTTTCCCCCGTTTGTGCAGTCACCCAAACCACATGGGAGAAGCAGTCCACAGAGACACGCACATACTTCAGCATACCAAATTCAGGGACATGCGTGACATCCATCTGCCACAACTGTAACGCATGAATACCTCTGGGATTGACTGCTCCAAGCATCACAGGGCCCATCTGGTGACAGTCTGGGCAAAGTAGCACAATGCTTTTTGCATTTGCCAACGTGATTTGAAACTGTTTAGACAGAACTCTGGCTGATTGGTGGAAAAATTGATGACACTGTGATGCTTGGCCCATGTGATCTGGCAATGGACCAGCCCATACAGGTGCAACCAATTTATCAGCTACCATATTCCCCTCAGTGAACTCCCCTGGAAGGTTTGTGTGACTTCGTATGTGAGTTATATAATAACCCTCTGTACGTTGTTCCAACAAATACCATAGCGTTCTGAATTGCAAATATAAATCTTCCGGACTAACATGTTTCAATGTAGCCTTCTCTAGCCGCCATACTACTCCTACTACATACAGCGAATCTGATACCACATTCAATGGTTCTGTTGGCTACAAGCTAAAGGCTTCAATTACTGCTTGTAATTCAATTTTTTGAATGGATCCAGCCTTCTTCACTACCTGGTGCTTCCATTCTCCCTCTTCTCGCCACACCACGACTCCTGTCCCTGACCGACCGCCACCATCTGTGAATACCGTACGACCTCTCACTGGCACATCACTTCTTTTGGGCTTATCTTCTAAACCCCATTCCTGCAAAAAGGCAAACCTCTTGTGTGGGGGGTAGTGGACTTTGATCTGGCCTGAATAGCCCTGTAAGGCCATTTGTATTGGCAATGAAGGACGAATTGTCCAATCTAAATAGTCTACCTGTAAAGGTATAAGGATGGTGTTTGGCTCTTGCCCACTGATATCTACTACCCGAGTTCTACCTTTGAGCACCACATTACCAATGCTCTACAACCTAGTGCTGATTGTTTTTCGAGGTTGTGACAGTAAGAAGACCCATTCCAATATTCTAAGGTGTCGCAAACCGAGATGGGAAACTGCGACTCACTGCCCCACACAAAAGGAATCGAGGGCTGAGGACCACTCCCTGTCACACTCACAAACAATGTTTAAGAATCAATAGGTTTATTAAAGGCACTACTGTCTAGGCGGGGTTATTTCTACAGAACTACAGGGTAACAGCAATCGTAGGGAAGAATAATGCAATACAATACAATAACAATACAATATAATACAAACAATCCTATCCCCCTCCCAATCTCCGCCCCCAATCTCGGTCCCGGACAGAAAATGAGGGAGAGAACTTGGAGAGAGCCTTTGGGGAGATTAAAGGAAGTAAGTGTATAGTAGAGGTGTGTGTGAATGGGTAAATGTTAGTAAGAAACGTCAGAGTGTAGTCAAGTTCGCAAATCTCACCACCGGGGTGCGGCCGAAGCCGATCCCTAGTCTGGACCCTTGTTCTCCAGCGATTCCAGACGGGCAGTCCGTTCAGCGTGCTCATACACCGGCAACCACAGAGGAAAGGTACGCAGCAGCTACACGGCAGCCTCCATAGCGATGTCCTCACCGTAGAAAAAGTGTTCGCAGAGCGCGCCCGTTGCTCCCCCTCCGGTTCCGGCCTCGCCGGGCCCCCTGGGAGCTGTAGTCTGAGTCTGTGCGCATGCGCCTGCTGCCTCTATCCTCTTCTTGTGCCGGGGAGTGCATTACCAGGAATGGTCAGTAGATGTCGCTGGATTAAAGGCCATAATAGAGTCCGTCTCTCACATCTCACCCCGTGGCTTTTATGACAGTGACTTGTTCCTTGTGTGGCGTATGTATATGTAGGTGTGTATATATATATATGTACATCTGTACCCTATCAGGCTCTTGTCCAAATTCTTACCTCCTTTCCTGGTATTTCCCAATATATATATATACAATTATAACATTTATCAAACAATGCATATAGCACTTTCTGAGGGAACAATTCCCGATATGCGATACAACATATACATATATCTGTACAGATATCTTAATATTTTGGTGCACCATTAGTATCTTATTAACATACAACAACCCAAAGGGAAAGCAGTTATAGGAGACATAATGCTGCAAAGTGGGAGACATTGCGCAAACCATGGGGTGATCAAGTCCATAGAATGCACAAGGTACCCCCTCCTCAAACCAGTGTCAGGCTGATCAGACCTTGTCCTGGATTGGGATGTCTCTCTGGTTCTTTGGGTTGTTGAAGTAGCATATACACATCACTATATACACAAGTACACAGATACATATTTACACTCTACTCTTATATCCTGCTTCACTCCACATGCAGTATCCAATTTGTACTGATTTTGAGTTCTCTGTTATTCATATCAGATGCAACCCAGGTGTTCGAGTTCACAGGTGTTTGCAGGATCAACTTAACCTTCCCGATGTTTGGCAGGTGTACCAGCACGGATTGTCCAGGACGTAGGGAGACCTTTCGCTTTCCGCAGGGTTTGTTGTATTTCCCCTTCTCTGGTGTGGGTGATGTAGGAAAGAAAGCGGTTAAACGAGGACACCCGTTCACCCCCCATCTGTTATTGATAGTGGTGACTGCATATCGCAACCTTTCATCCCATCTGGAGTCCTGTGGGCGAATAAGGCTTTTTATCAATCCATTAGTACGCTCTACTATACCATTTGCTTGGGGATAGTATGGCATGTGAAATGTCCATTGGATGCCTTCACTCTTTGCCCACCGTTGCACTAGATGTGAGGTGAAATGAGTACCATTATCAGATTGAATATTTGTAGGTTTAGGTAATACCCCAAATACCCTTTCCAAAAAGCAAACAGTGTTTTCTCCATCTGCTTTAGAAACAGCTTCAGCACATGTCAGACCTGATACCACTTCTACCATTACAATGATATACTGTTTGTTACCCGACCTACGGAGAGGACCAATGTAGTCCACCTGCCAGGTGGACCACAAGGCCTTTCCTTCCCGGATGTGCAAAGCATCACCTGTCAGGGGATGTTCCCCCAATCTGATCTTACACAGATCACATTCAGAAATGATTGTTTTACACTGCTCACGGGTAACAGACCATCCCCGGGTTTGTGCCTCTTTATACAAATCAAAAACCCCTGAGTGACCCCTTTTACAGTGAAGCCATTCAAGCAATCGCTCCCATTCCTGATTTTCTCCTACTGTCCTGATTTCCACTACATTGATTTTAGCCAGTTCATCAACGTAGTTGTTCCACCTACTAGCTTCATCTTTCTGGTTAGTCTGATGAGAAGGTATCCACCCTACATGGAAATTGGGATTTTTCTTAGCAATCTTTAGGATTTGTTGCCATTTCTCTTTCTGCCAGACTGGCACCCGGTTAATTTCCCAATTGTTCTGTTCCCAGAAAGTTATCCATTCCACACAGCCCTTGAAGACCGAAAAGGAATCTGTGTAGATGTACACAGCGTCCTTGGCGGCCTTTTCCCGTACAAACACATTGAGAACAGCATCCAGCTCCCCCACTTGTGCACTGCCCTTATCATGATTTATTATGCGTTCAGCCGTGGAGGGTTTGACTGCAGCAGATTTAAATAACCAGGTCTTACCCTCTCTCCGAGCTGATGCATCTGTGAACCAGGCATTAGTCATTTCACTTTTGTATTCTGGGGCTTCCTTAATAGGACTGGGAGTTTTCATTGTTAACTCTTTTTCTTCCATGGATTCAATGTGTTCTTGAATTTTTAGCTGTTTGTCCGGACCCTCCTCTAGCTTGAAAAGGCTAGAGTAGCACTCGATTTGGCTATACCACTTCCTGACTGTTCCTCTTTGAGATACTCCCTCTGGAGGGGCTTTCCCAGACAGCACATGGTTAACCACTTTGAAAGGACCCTGTAGAATTACCTTTTGTTTCTTAACGATTTTACTGACCTCTGTTAGTGCTGTGCACACTGTCAGCAATCCCTTCTCCAGAGCGGAATATCGCTTCTCTGCATCCTTGAAGGATTGTGAATAGAAGCCAATTGGTCTTGTACTCCCATTAGGTCCCCTTTGCCAAAAGTGATATGATAAGGCGTTAGCTGAAAACCCCCATTCTATTATCATTGGGTCTTCTGGGTGAAGAGGTCCCAGAGTCTGGAAAGTCTGTGCTTCCAGTGTTAACAGTTCAAGGGCCTCATCATGAGATTTATTCCATTCCCAATGACGATTCTTTTTCAAGAGATCGTAAAGAGGCCGTGCTATGACAGAGAAATCAGGGATATGTTTCCTCCAATACTGAAGGGTTCCCAGCAATTGTTGCAATTCTTTCCTGCTAGATGGTACCTTCATCTGAGTCAACTGGGATACCGTGTCAGATGGAATATTCCAGGTCCCCCCCTTCCACTGTATTCCTAGAAATTTTACCTCTTGGGATGGTGGTTGCCTTTTCCCTTCGGGGATCTCTAACTGCATATCAGTTAAGTGCTTAATTATGGCATCATAAACTGCTTTTACTTCTCGCTCACTCTGGCCCCCTATCAGTATATCGTCTATATACTGATAGACTTTCACTTTAGAATTCTTTTTGATTTCTGGAATGTTTTCCAGTTCACACGCAAGTGCATGATGGGCCAGTGTGGGTGAGTGTTTGTATCCCTGTGGCAACCTCGTGAAGGTGTACTGAACTCCATCCCAAGTGAAGGCAAAATACTTTTGGTCCTCCGTATCAATAGGGACCTGGAAAAACATGTCCTTAATATCCAGTGCTGCCAGCACAGGATGTGCTGCTTCTTGGATCTCTAGCACCAGGTCAGCTATGTTTGGTACAGCTGCAGTGAGTCCTTCTGTGTTGGCATTCAGTTTCCTGTAGTCTAAAGTCAGTCTCCATTTACCGTCTGATTTTTTCACAGGCCAAACTGGGGCATTGTATGGTGAATGGCATGGCACTATCACACCTTTCTGTTTTAAATCAGCTATCACCTCTCTGATACCATCTTTGGCTGCAACTGGAATGTTATATTGTTTTACCCTTGTTGTTTTGCTACATGGCAGACGAGGGGCACGTTGCAACAACTTCACTTCCAGTGTTGGTGTGCCAAATGTCCAGTAGCAGCCTCGCTCATCTCTCCAGGCTCGACCTGCCAAAACATCCAAACCTAACAGATTAAAGGGAATATCGCCCACAATCATCGTGGTCCGGATCGGTTTGTCATCTCCTGGAAGATGTATGGTGACCTTGGCTGTTTCCTGTAAAACAGAGTTACCAAACGCTCCACTTACACATATTGGTTTTGACGATGTGGTAATGCCACAGTACCTCGCCTCCTCAGCTTTCAGCGTAGATATTTGGGCCCCTGTGTCTATAATAAAAGTAACAGGATAACGTTTCGGACCAACAGCACAAGTGAGTACCAAATCACCATCCTGGTTATAAGTGAGTCGCAATACATTTTGCCAATCATTTGGGGGACTAGGGAGTTCCTGGATTACAGAAGCGTCCTGATCTGTTTGTGAGTCATGTTGGTTTTTTACCAACTGATTACTCTGTTTTTTACCCCTCCTCCTCCGCCTCTTTGTCTTACTGGTCGCAGCCGGAGGAGGGAGATCTAGTTTCCCGAACTACTGGACCCTCCCTGTGCTTGAGCCCGAGTTCTAGACTGTGACCGGCCTCGGGCCCCAGTTTGTGATCGTGATCTGCCTCGGGTTTGTTCCCTTGTTCGAAAAGCATCAATCAGTTCCTTTAGATCCTCATAGGGACAGGTTTTGGCTAGGAGTGAAGCTGGCACTCCCAATCGCCTGCCTTCCTCCTTAAGCCTAGCATAAGGCCCCTTGTTATCTTGTGTTGAGGAATGCTGTGTATCACAGATCTGTCTCCTGGGTGACCTCTGCTGTGATTTCTTCTGTCTATCTCTGTTTACCACATTCCAGTCACCCCGTGATCTGTCTGGCCTAGGAGAAGGGGGGTCTCGGGGTGGTTTGGCTGCGGCTTCTGCATATGACAACCGAGCAGTTTTTTTAGGCACAGAGGCAGAGGGCTTAGTAAGGCCCTCATATTCCTGACAGTTCTTAGCACAAGTCATCAAGGTTCGGCCTAAGTCACCCCATGTCATCTGTAACCGTCTAGCTGCAATCTCCTCCTGGTAATGTACAGCTTTCACTTGAAGTATCCCGGTAAGCCCCTTTATTAACACCTTCATCCTTGGTGCTCTTATCCTAAGAGTCATGGGACTTGCATTCTCTGCTGCCAGTTCTCCCTCATGGATCATCTGGAGCGCCGCAGCCCTACGAACATTTTCCATAATGGAACCTTCCCGCAGGATACTTGGTTCCCCTCTGTCAAGCAGGTCAGTACCATTTACACTCAGGGCTGCACGCTGGGTCAGGGACCATGGGTGTGTTGTATCTCCAGTTTGTAAGGTAATCCCAGGTCCCCAATAGCCATCAGCTTCTCGTTCAGTTAAAGCAATATCATCTCCACCTGTGAGAGACACTCTCATGACATATTCAGCTTCTGTTTCTGTCCTTAGTCTGCTATATTTCTCCCTAAGTTTACCCAGTTCCATAGACGAATAGGATTTTTCCTTTACCTCTACATCTGCTTGTGCAGCCCCTGCTCTCTGGGTACTAGTAGTTATCCTAACAGGTCGGAGGGCTTTCTTATCTTCCTGTTCCTCCTCTGCCTCTTCTGCATGCTGAGCCCCAAGGTCAAGGTCAAATGTCGGGGCCCGCAGTACTTTCCTCACCTTTTGCACCACGTCAGTGTGGGAAGACGGATCTGTGGAGATCCGCTCCTGCTGAGCGGCACATAACGCCATAATCATTGTTCCCTTTTCACTGGTAGTCATATCAGTCCTCTGTAAGACCTGGCTGATTGCCTGCTCCAAAACACCAGCGTCCTCCTCCTTCTCCTCCTCCTTCTCCTCCTGAGGAGGATCAGGGAGTGTAGGACACGTCCCCTGTTGGAGCCGCTCAAGAGTTCCTTCCAAGATCGTAAGCTCCTCCTGTAATCTTGTGATGTCTCGGTTCCTCAACCTAGCATCCCTTTCCCTGCCATCCAATAGCTTCTGCATAGCCTGTAACTCTTTTTCATGCTCTGTCTGCAAGTCAGCATGTTCTTTCTTTAACTCTCTATATTTCCTTTCAGACTCCTGCTTATACTGCATATACTCCTGCTTATACTGCGTATACTCCTGTAGCAACTTATCATAATCAGGCTGCTGCTCCTCCTTTCGTCTTGCCCCTAAATCTTTCCTCTTTGGTTGCTTTTGTTGCCACGCCTCAACCTCCTGCTGTAATTCTCTATATTGTAATTGTATATCCTTAAGCTCTTTCGTCAGTTCTGCAACCCCCTGTACTAGCGGCTGCATCTCCTCAACTTTCCGCCTTAACATCGGCAACTCCTCCACCTGCTGCTTCAACAGCGGCAACTCCTCAACTTGTTGCTTTAACTCCTTCAACTCCTCGACTTGCTGCTTCAACAGTGGCAACTCCTCAACCTGTTGTTCTAACTCCTTCAACTCCTCGACTTGCTGCTTCAACAGCAGCAACTCCTCAACCTGTTGCTTTAACTCCTCGACCTGCTGCTTCAACAGCGGCAACTCCTCAACTTGTTGTTTTAACTCCTCAACCTGCTGCTTCAACAACGGCAACTCCTCCACCTGCTGCTTCAACAGCGGCAACTCCTCAACTTGTTGCTTTAACTCCTTCAACTCCTGTCTTAGGGGCTCCGTCAGGGCCTCTAGCTCCTGCCTTAGGGTCCTTATCTCATCCCGCTGTTCCCGCTGTCCAAACACGCGGGTGTGCAAAGGGCAGGAGTACATTTCAGGGCGAGGAGACTCTGCCCGTACCTCAGCATGTATCGGACTGCTGGGAACAGTGGAGTAGGCTAGACTAGTGTCTCCCACCGCCTGCTCCAGTTCCTCGGGGCCGCCTGACTCAGCGCCAGACTCCTCCTCCTTAGGAACATCGATATCAATCCGCATTTCACTTGTTTTGTCCTCCATTTTTATTTTGTCTATGTGCAGGGGCTACCACAGACCCTCGTATCCTGCCGACTACGCCAAAATGTCGCAAACCGAGATGGGAAACTGCGACTCAC
Source organism: Hemiprocne comata (assembly GCA_020745705.1). Lineage (NCBI taxonomy): Eukaryota > Metazoa > Chordata > Aves > Apodiformes > Apodidae > Hemiprocne > Hemiprocne comata. The sequence continues at coordinate 443,204 of CM036615.1, read as the reverse complement.
TGCCCCACACAAAAGGAATCGAGGGCTGAGGACCACTCCCTGTCACACTCACAAACAATGTTTAAGAATCAATAGGTTTATTAAAGGCACTACTGTCTAGGCGGGGTTATTTCTACAGAACTACAGGGTAACAGCAATCGTAGGGAAGAATAATGCAATACAATACAATAACAATACAATATAATACAAACAATCCTATCCCCCTCCCAATCTCCGCCCCCAATCTCGGTCCCGGACAGAAAATGAGGGAGAGAACTTGGAGAGAGCCTTTGGGGAGATTAAAGGAAGTAAGTGTATAGTAGAGGTGTGTGTGAATGGGTAAATGTCTGTAAATGTTAGTAAGAAACGTCAGAGTGTAGTCAAGTTCGCAAATCTCACCACCGGGGTGCGGCCGAAGCCGATCCCTAGTCGGGACCCTTGTTCTCCAGCAATTCCAGACGGGCAGTCCGTTCAGCGTGCTCATACACCAGCAACCACAGAGGAAAGGTACGCAGCAGCTACACGGCAGCCTCCATAGCGATGTCCTCACCGTAGAAGAAGTGTTCGCAGAGCGCGCCCGTTGCTCCCCCTCCGGTTCCGGCCTCGCCGGGCCCCCTGGGAGCTGTAGTCTGAGTCTGTGCGCATGCGCCTGCTGCCTCTATCCTCTTCTTGTGCCGGGGAGTGCATTACCAGGAATGGTCAGTAGATGTCGCTGGATTAAAGGCCATAATAGAGTCCGTCTCTCACATAAGGGGATCACTGTCCTCATCAATCCACTGAATGATAAGCCCATAAGGTTGGTGTTGTTGATTTATTACTGCCAAAAGAAGCGGCTTCGCCTCAACCCTTCGATCTCCATGAGAGACTGCAATTTTGTTCACAATAACTTCCAGAGCTTCCATAGCCTCCTCTGTCAATTCTCTAGGGGAGTAAATATCACCTAGCACTCTCAGCAGAGCTACCAGTGGGCCCATTTCTTCATTTGTAATCCCACATACATTCCTTATGCAATTTAGATCCCCTACCAATTTTTGCACATCATTCAGTTTTTACCTCGGTTCTGATTTGTAATTTCTGCAGAGTGATCTGTGTTTTGGTGATTTCCCACCCCAAATACTTCCATGGTGCTATGGTTTGGACTTTCTCAGGTGCAATTTGTACTCCCCTTCCTTCCAGTACTATTGTGAGCTCCTGCAGGATTGCTGTCCCATCCATCCCCTTTCCAGCCAGCAATTTGTCATCCATATAATGATAGATGAGTAGCTGTGGTCATCGCTCTCTTATGGGTTGTAATGCCCAGGCCACATATGTTTGACACATAGTTGGTGAATTCTTCATGCCTTGAGGCAACACTGTCCAATGATATCGTTTCATGGGTTCAGCCTTGTTGATGCTAGAGACCGAAAAAGCAAATCACTCTGCATCTTCTGGATCTAAAGGGATGGTGAAAAAGCAGTCCTTCAAATCAATTACCATCACATCCCAATTTTTTGGGATCATACTAGGGTCCCTCTTGACCAACTCCTTGTCTCAAAGGGGCTACCATCTGTGTTTGCTGTCTAGTTCTCCGAGATACAGGGGTATGCACCACAACTTCCGAAGGTCCTTCTTCCTCATCCCACTACTCTCAGGCTCCATTATTTCTACTGATTCATTTTCACGCCATTGTCTCTGTCTGTGGTGTTCCCGTCCTCCCTGTGAAGGGGCTACATCTAATTCCAGTCCTATTTCATCTTTTGGGGCCATACCTTTGATACACCTCTTTCCAATATTGCACGCAGAGCAATATCTCTTTGTCTTTTTGTTTTCAGAAGTTAAAGCCATTAATAGATTGTCTCGGCTAAACAATTTACATTCTTTCTGCCAATCAGTTCGTTGCCTCAGATAAAAGAACAAGTCTACATAGGACACTTCATTCCATTTCCCCTCCCTTCTGCAAAACAACATTAGCTGTAATATAGTTTTATAACTCAAAGTTCCATTTCTGGGCCATTTTTCCTGATCTTCTAAAACATACAGGGGCCACCAATGATTACAATACTCTATCATTTGACTTTTTCTCAAATCATCCTGTAATTCTCCCCAATGGGCCAATAAACACCCTAATGGGGAGGTTTTTGGTATCTTTTCATCAGAAGCTAAATTACCAACACTTTTACTCTTAAACAAATGTGTCAACTTGGAAGTCATTGTAACTGTGTTAAAGTTCACACAGAATCACTCGATCTTTCGCTTCGTTCATCTCCGGCCGCACCCCTTGTGGGATAACGGAACCGCAGATCGGAACTCCGCACTCGCTTCGTGCTCAATTGCATGTCTCAGTCACACGCATACACACACCAATAGTGCCAACAAAATGTGTATATATACATATAGTTCCAAATATACAAAGACACCGACAAAGACTTATAGGCACTTCAATTTCCAATACCACAAATTGTCCAACCCTGCAATAGCTTTCGTTTATGTCTTACGAGCAGACGCCTCGGCTTCCACAAACAGGTACCCTCTAGTCCAACCCTGCACAGCTTTCGCCACGTCAGACTCTATCCCCCTCCCAAACCAAATAAGAAGTGTCTTACCAATTCCAGGGGACGTCACAAAGAGCCTTGCGGATTGGGGATCGACGCGTATCCCCGAGAATTTCCTCGGTGCCGGCTGGAACCGATCAGGTCCCCGACTCCTCCGGTCTCTCTCAGCGAGGTCCCATCTGGGTCGCCAAAAACTGTCACCAAATAGGACGAAAATAACTTATTGACACTTCTTTATTAGCGCGCTGAGGATACGGGGGATAACTCCTCCTAGTGTATCCTCCATTGCATTTCAATCAACAGGTTTTTATATATTCAATTTCTATTGTCTAAAATATTTAACATAAAAAGCATATAATACTTGCTTTTAATTACTCATTAAGTTTAACCTTTACATTGATTGGCCCCCTTGTGATCTTTCGAGTTACATAACCTCATACATATTCATCTTTAACAAAAATCATTGGTTATCCTACTGATTATAGTCCCTGATATTTAAATCAGGATGGGATGGGAAAAGGGGATTTCCAAGCAGCACAATTGGTTACTGTGACCTTGGCTACTGTGTGATAGCTTCAAGATTTATTATTGTATTATTCCTTCCACGGTAGCTGCTTAAGCATATCATCTTATTCTTCATATAATTCCAGACCCTAGCTACTTGTACATACCACTTGTCTAGTACATGTGATTTCTGTGACTACTGAAGTAAAACACAATCACCCACTTTCCCCCTCCCAATATGATTCCTATGAGAACAGTTTCTCCTAAAAGCCTCGTCTTGGTCAGGCCCGACCAGGCCCTGGCCTTCTAAATGATCAAAATTCAGTCAATTCAGTAACAATCCTATCATAGGTATCTTGCACAGGATCATTTTCTGTTCCCCCAATTATTATGTCATCAATGTATTGGTAAACTTTTACCCCTTCTGCAGGAGCTACTTGATCTAGTTCCCTGGCTAGGGTGTAGTGGGCCAGCGTGGGAGAATGCTTAAACCCCTGGGGAAGACAGGTAAATGTGTATTGGATGACTTCCCAAGTGATTGCAAACCGTGCTTGGTCCTGCTCTTGCAACAGCACCATAAAGAACCATGTCTTTAACATCTAACACGGCCATAACAGAGAACGCTTGTTCCTGTAAATCTGCCATGAATGCTGCAATATTAGGAACGGCGGGTGTCAAAGTTCCAGTATTAGCATTCAGTCGCCTATTTATTCTTGATAGCTGTTTGTGAGTGTGACAGGGTGTGGACCTCAGCCCTCGATCCCCGTTTGGAGAGGGAGTAGGTCGCGGCTTTACCCATCTCGATCCATGACAAGTGCCATCAAAATGCCTGCTGCTGCTCTCATTCAGCTGATGAATAAATTATTGTGAGAGAAAGACTCTATAATGGCCTTTAATCCAGTGACATTTAATGACCATTTATGGTGATGCACTCCTCGCACTCGTGAGAAGAGGGGAGAGGTACCAGGTGCATGCACGCAGGACCACAGACTACAGCTCCCAGGAGACTAGGCGTAGCCGTGCCAGAACCGGAAGGAGACCCAAAGGCGCACGCTGCGAATGCTCACTACGGACACAGCCGCAGCCCTAGACCTTAAACCCTAGAGACTCAACTCCAAACTTTTAACCCAAGACCTTGATGCTTAACCCTAGACATTTAAGCCTAGACCCTTAACATCACACGCTTAAGCCTAGACCCTTAAACCTTGGCCCTTAAGCTTAGACCTTTAATCCTAGACACTTAACACAAGAAGCTGAACTTTAGCCCATTAACCCTTGGCCCTTAACCCTAGACCCTTTACCCTTAACTCTTAAACCTAGACCTTTAAGCCTAGGCCCTAGACCCTTAACACTACCTGCTTAAAACTAAACCCTTAAGCCTAGCTGCTTTACCCTAGACCCTTACCACTAGACAAATAACCCTTAACTCTAGATGCTTAAACATAGACCCTTAGCACTGGACCCTACACCATTAACCCTAGGCCTTAGATCCAAAACCCTAGACCTTTAACGCTAGAACCTCAACCCCTCAACCTTGACTTTTACGCTTAGACTCTTTACCCTAAACCCTTAACCCTTGACCCTAGACCCTTAACCCTTGACCCTAGATCCCAGACCCTTAACCCATGGTCCTAAACCCTCCACCTTTAAGCCTAGACTCTAGCCCCTTAACACTAGAAGCTTAACTCAAGATGCTTGAAACTAAACCCTTGACCCTTTACCCTAGACCCTTAACACTGGAGGCTTAACCCTAGATGGTTAGTCCTCTACCCTTCACTGAAGATGCTTAACCCTAGGCCCTTAAGCCATGGCCCTTAACCCTTGGCACTTATCCCTAGACTCTCAACCGTGGGCCTAGATGCTTACCCCTAGACCCTTAACACAAGAAGCTTAACATTAGCCCATTAACCCTTGACCTCAAACCCCAGACCCCAAGCCCTTAATGCTTTTCCCTTAGCCCAAGAGCCAAGGCCCTTAACCCTGGAAACTGAACTCCCTACCCATAACTCTAGATGCTGAAAACGGAACCATTTACCTTGAACCCTAGATGCTTTACCCAAGACCCATAACACTCGGTGCTTTACCCTAGACACATCAACCTAAACCCTTAACGCTAGACCCTACACATTAGGTCTTCAACCAAAACTCTAGACCTCTTAACTCTAGATCCTAGACCCTTGATCCGTGACATTTATCCCTAGACTCTTAACCCGAGATCTTTCACTGTTGACCCTTAAACCCTAGACCCTTAACACTTTGTCCTTAACCATAGACCCTAGACCCTTAACCGATGACCCTTTACTCTAAACCCTTAGCTGTTTAACACAAGAAGCTTAACATGAGACCATTAACCCCTAGTTCTTAAGCCTAGACTCTAGACCTTTATCCCTAGACACTTAACTCTAGACTCTTTACCTTGCACCCTTAACCCTAGAGGCTTAATTCCAGACACTGTAGCCTATAACCTGAACTTTTAAAACTAGACCTTGAAGTCTAGATGCTTAACCTTGGACCTTCCGAAAGTGGCAGCGATGTCCCGGCGGCGGGCAGGTCCTGGTCAGGCAGTAGCGGCGGAGGCTTTCTGGCGGCGGCAGGTAGCTTCCCCGGCGGTGGCATTGCAGCTCCGGCGTGGGAAGCAGCAGGCAGCTCCCCGGCGGGAGGGGCAAACGGGTCCTCTGCGGATTGCGTCCAGAACAGGCCGAACAGGACAGGGGCCCCACTTTAACTGTGTTTCTCTGTTCAAGTTAGCGCCGTAAGTTCTTCTTCTTAACATATTAATAATGCTCAAAGCCAATTAGCATTCTAGGGTCCAAAGCTGGCATTGTTGGGCAGTCCGTAAGCTTTTGTCCATTTTCCTGCCTGAGGAGTTGTCCTCAGCCCTCAATCCCCTTTGGAGGGGGTGTGAGTCGCAGCTTTACCCATCTCAGTCCGCAACATTTTGGCGTAGTCGGCAGGATACGAGGGTCTTTTGTAGCCCCTGAACAGATTCGCTTTATATTAGGAAAATGGAGGACAAAACAAGCGAACTTTTGATTGACATCTCTGAGGAGGAGGCTGGCGTTATGCCAGAACACACCGAGGGGGACACAATGAGTCCAACAGGCTGTAGTGGTCCTGGAGGTCCTCTGTACACCGTGCTCCTGCCACGGTCACCTTCCCATCTGTCGTATGCTGAGGGTGCGGCAGGCGCGTCACCTAGGGCACGTCTTTCCGCTCCCTGCCTTGAGTCTCCACTAAGACCACCACGTTCCGTAGCCGAAGTACACGAGACAGTGGAGTTAATGAAGGGGCGTGTGGAGCTACAATTGAAATATGAGGAGTTGCAGCGAGAGATTGAGGAGTTGAGGCCAGTAAGGCAAGAGGTTGCAGAGTTAACAAAGGGGCTTATAGAATTACAATTAAAATATGGAGAATTACAGCAGGACTTTGAGGCATGGTGACAAAAGCAGCCGAAAAAGAAGGATATAGGGGCAAGACGAAAGGAGGAGCAGAGTGAAGGATATGATAAGCTGCTACAGGAGTATACGCAGTATAAACAGGAGTCCGAAAGGAAATACAGGGAGTTAAAGAAAGATCATACTGACATGCAAACAGCATATGAAAAGAAGTTACATGATATGCAGAGGGAGCATACAAAGATATTGGATGACATGGCGAGGGATGCTAGACTAAAAAACCGAGGCATCTCAAAATTGCAGCAAGAGATTGTAACATTGCAAAGGGATATTGAATGGCTTAAACAGGGGCCTTCTCCTCCACCCCTAATCATCCTCAGGAAAAGAAGGTTGTCGAGGACCTCTTGAAGCAGGAATTAAACCGGATCCTACACATCCCAAGCATGACTACCAGTGATAAGATAGCTCTGATTAGTACTTTACATAAGCTTCAGCAGGAGCGTGTCTCCACAGATCCGTCCTCCAAAGCTGAAGAGCTGCAGGAGGAAAGGGAAAGCCAGAGGGAGAGAAACATACAGAGGGCTCTGGATACTATAACATATGAACTTGGGATCCGGTATGGAGAGGAGGCGGAGGAAGAGCAGGAAGACAAAAAAAAACCCCACAAAACAGTCCGGCCTGTTAGACTAACAACCTCTACCCAGAGAGCAGGTGCTGCACAAAGAGATACAGAAATAAAAGAAAAGCCCTATTCGTCCATTGATCTGGGAAAACTCAAAGAAAAATATAGTAGGCTGGCTTCAGAAACAGAAGCTGAATATGTCATGAGAGTGTCACTCACAGGAGGGGACGATATTATGTTGACTGAACGAGAAGCTGATGGTTTTTGGGGACCTGGAATAGTGTTACAAACTGGAAATACACACCACCCATGGTCCCTAACGCAGCGTGAAGCCTGGAGCGTAGGTAATACTGAGGCAGTTGAGCGAGGAGAACCAATTGCCCTGGAAGGGAATCCCAACGACATTATGGAAAATGTTCGTAGGGCTGCTGCACTCCAAATGATCTATGATCGTGAGTTGGTAGAAGAGCATGCGAGTCCCATGTCCCTTAGGGTAAAAGATAGGAGAATGTTTGTGTTGGTTAAGGGACTCTCTGGGGCACTCCAGGTAAAAGCCATGCAATATCAAGAGGAGATTGCAGCTGGACAATTACAATTTACATGGGGTGACTTGGCCCGGAACCTGATTGATTGTGCTAAAAAATATGGATATAAGGGCCCTAGGTCATCTTCTTCTGCACCTAAAAAGGCTGCTGGACTGTCTTATGCTGAAGTTGCTGCTAAGCCACCCCGAGGACCCCCCCCCCCCAGACAGGAGAAGTCACGGGGTGACTGGAATCTGGTAAACAGGGATATACAGAATAGAACACAGCAGAGGTCACCCAGGAGACAGCCCGTTGATACACAGCGCTCTACTACACAACATTCCTCAACACAAGATAACGGGGGCCTTATGCTAGGCTGAAAGAGGAAGGCAGGCAATTGAGAGTAACAGCTTCACTCCTAGCCAGGACTCATCTTTGTGAAGAGCTAAAGGAACTGATTGAGTTTTTCTGTGGAATGCTGGGACGACTGCGAGGCAGATCACAATCAAGAGCACGTGGCAGATCACAGACCAGGGCCCAAGGCCGGTCACAGTCCAGAGCCCAAGACAGAGCACAGGAAAGGTTGAGTAGTTCGGGAAACTAGAATTCCCTCCTCCTGCTACAACTGGTAAGTCAAAAAGGCGACGGAGGAGGGGTAAAACACAGGGCATTAGTACAGAAAGTCAGCACGACTCCCAAACAAATCAGGAAGCTCCCACCATCCAGGAATATCCTAGCCCCCCCAAAAGACTGGCAAAATGTATTGAGACTCACGTATAAAAAGGATGGAGATCTGGTACTCACTTGTGCTGTTGGTCCGAAATGTTATCCTGTTACTTTTGTTGTAGACAAAGGGGCCCGAATATCTACACTGAAAGCCGAGGAGGCAAGGCACTGTGGCATTACCACATCTTCGAAGCAGAGATGTGTGTGTGGAGCGTTTGGTAACTCTACTTTACTGAAAACAGCTAAAGTCACCATGCACCTTCCAGGAGATGACAAACCAATTTGGACCAAAATGATTGTAGGTGATATCCCTTTTAATTTGTTAGGTTTGGATGTTTTAGCAGGTCGAGCCTGGAGAGATGAGCGAGGCCGCTACTGGACATTTGGCACGCCAACACTGGACATTAAGTTGTTGCAACATGCCCCACGTCTGCCACATAGCAAAACAACAAAAGTAAAACAATATCCTATCCCAGTTGCTGCCAAGGATGGTATCAGAGAGGTAATAGCTGATCTGAAACAGAAAGGCGTTATCGTGCCGTGCCATTCACCCTTCAATGCCCCTATTTGGCCTGTGAGCAAACCAAATGGTAAGTGGAGACTAACTGTAGATTACAGGAAATTGAATGCCAATACAGAAGGCCTCACTGCAGCTGTACCAAATATTGCTGATCTGGTGCTAGAAATCCAGGAAGCAGCACATCCTGTGCTGGCATCACTGGATATCAAGGACATGTTTTTCCAGGTCCCTATTGATACTGAGTACCAAAAGTATTTTGCCTTCACTCGGGATGGAGTCCAGCACGCCTTCACAAGGTTGCCCCAGGGATATAAACACTCACCCACACTGGCCCATCACGCACTTGCATTGTAGCTGGAAAACATTCCAGAAATCAAAAACAATCCCAAAGTAAAAGTCTATCAGTACATAGATGACGTGCTGATAGGGGGCCAGAGTGAGGGAGAGGTAAAGGTTGTTTATGATGTCATAATTAAGCATCTAACAGATATGCAGATAGAAGTCCCTGAAGAAAAAAGGCAACCTCCGTCCCAGGAGGTAAAATTCTTGGGAATAAGGTGGAAGGGGGGAACCTGGAGTATCCCTTCTGATACTTTGTCCCAATTGACTCAGATAAAGGTACCATCTAACAAAAAAGAACTGCAACAATTGCTGGGAACCCTTCAATATTGGAGAAAACACATCCCTGATTTCTCCATCATAGCATGGCCTCTTTATGATCTATTGAAAAAGAATCACCACTGGGAATGGAATAAATCACATGATGAGGCCCTTAAACTGCTAATACTGGAAGCACAGACCTTCCAGACTCTGGGACCTCTCCACCCAGAGGATCCAATAACAATAGAATGGGGATTTTCGGCTAATGCCTTATCATATCACTTTTGGCAAAAGGGACCTAATGGTTAGGCAGTACACGACCAATTGGCTTCTATTCACAATCTTTTAAGGACTCAGAAAAACGATATTCCACTCTGGAGAAGGGATTGCTAATAGTGTGCACAGCACTAATAGAGGTCAGCAAAATCATCAAGAAACAAAAGGTAATTCTACAAGGCCCTTTCAAAGTAGTTAACCAAGTGTTGTCTGAGAAAGCCCCTCCAGAGGGAATATCTCAAAAGGGGATGATCAGGAAATGGTATAGCCAGATTGAGTGCTACTCCGACCTTTTCAAGCTAGAAGAAGGCCCGGATAAACAACTAAAAATTCAGGAACAAATTGACTCTATGGAGGAAAAAGAGTTAACGATGAAAACTCCCAGTCCTATTAAAGAGGCCCCAGAATACAAAAGTGAAATGATTAATGCCTGGTTCACAGATGCATCAGCCCGAAGAGAGGGTAAAACCTGGTTGTTCAAATCTGCTGCAGTCAAACCCTCCACGGCTGAACGAATAATAAATCACGATAAGGGCAGTGCACAAGTGGGGGAGCTGGATGCTGTTCTCAATGTGTTTGTACGGGAAAAAGCCTCCAAGGATGCTGTGTACATCTACACAGATTCCTTTTCGGTCTTTAAAGGCTGTGTGGAATGGATAACTTTCTGGGAACAGAACAATTGGGAGATTAACAGGGTGCCAGTCTGGCAGAAAGAGAAATGGCAACAGATCCTAAAAATTGCTAAGAAAAATCCTAACTTTCATGTAGGGTGGATACCTTCTCACCAGACCAATCTGAAAGATGAAGCTAGCAGGTGGAACAACTACGTTGATGAACTGGCTAAAATCAATGTAGTGGAAATCAGAACAGCAGGAGAAGATCAGGAGTGGGAGCAATTGCTTGAATGGCTTCATTGTAAAAGGGGTCATTCGGGAATCTTTGATTTGTATAAAGAGGCACAAACCCGGGGATGGCCTGTTACCCGTGAACAATGCAAAACAATCATTTCTGAATGTGATCTTTGCAAAATCAGGTTGGGGGAGCACCCCCTGACGACTGATACGCTGCATATTTGGGAAGGATAGTCCTTGTGGTCCACTTGGCAGGTGGTCATACCCTGGACAAACTGTACTGGTACACTTGCCAAACACTGGGAAAGTTAAATTGACCCTGCAAACACCCGTGAACTCGAATACCTGGGTTGCATCTGACATGAATAGCAAACAACTTAAAATCAGTACAAACTGGATACTTCAATCTGAGTAAAGCAGAATTCCGAGGTTGATTGTAGATATGTATCTGTGTACTTGTGTGTATATCTATGTATACCTATGTGTACTTGCCAGATCAACAACCTAAAGAACCGGGGACATGCCAAGCCAGAATAGGGTCTGATCAGCCCGATACTGGTTTTGAGCAGGGGGTTACCTTGTGAATACTACGGACTTGATCACCCCATAGTGTACACAACGTCCCCACTACACAGTATCATGTCTCCCACCACTGTTATCCCTTAGGCTGTTGTCTGTAATATAATAGTGTACTAACGATGCATCAATATACATCCATAATGGGACTCCATTATACTGTACTGTTTTCATGTATGTTTTTATTATGTATTTGTACATCTTTTATGTATTGTACATATATATGTACATGTGCCATATATAGGGAATTGTTCCCTCAAAAACAGGATACGTGAATAGTTATATCCAGTATATAGATATGGAAGTATATGAACTTGTATATATGTTTAAAGCAGGGAAGGACGTAGGAGTTTGGACAACAGCCTGATAGGGTACAGATGTACATACATATACAGACACATACATACCACACAGGAAACAAGTCGCTGTCATAAAAGCCACGGGGTGAGATGTGAGAGACGGACTCTATAATGGCCTTTAATCCAGCGACATCTACTGACCATTCCTGGTGATGCGCTCCTCGCACTCGTGAGAAGAGGAGAGAGGTACCAGGCGCATGCGCACAGGCCCACAGACTACAGCTCCCAGGAGGCACAGCCGGGCCGGAATCGGAAGGGAGCTACAGGCGCGCAATGTGAACATTCACTACGGATATAGCCGCTGCCGTGGGTGTATCGCTTCGGAGGCTGACGTGGGGCCGTAGAGCGCCTTTTCCTGTGGCTGTTGATGTGTGAGCGTACCGAACGGACTCCCTGCCTGAAGTCACTGGAGAAGGAGGAGAATCCCGACCAGGGATCGACTTTGGCCGCACCCCGGTGGTGAGACTTGCGAACTTAACTACATCCTGACACTTGCTATTAACACTCATAAACATTCATACACACCATACACTCACTTTCTATTAACCTTCCTAAAGGCTCTCTCCAAGCTTTTTCCCTCCTATCCCTGTCCGGGACTCAGATAACGGGGGGGTAGGGGGTAGTAAGATGTGAGTAAGAAGAATACATTGCCTTGTTTACTTGAACAGTGCCACTAAGTTAAAGGGGAGGGTGGTCCCTGGAATCTAAAGGGCAAGAGCTTTTGCTGATCCCGTGCGGCTTATTCTGGACGCAATCCGCAGAGGACCTGTTTGCCCCTCCCGCCGGGGAGCTACCTGCTTCCCACGCCGGTGCTGGAACACCGCCACCGGGGAAGCTACCTGCTGCCGCCGGAAAGCCTCTGCCGCTACTGCCTGACCAGGACCTGCCCGCCCACGGGACACCGCTGCCGCTTATCGGAAGGTCCAAGGTTAAGCATCTAGACTTCAAGGTCTAGTTTTAAAAGTTCAGGTTATAGGCTACAGTGTCTGGAATTAAGCCTCTAGGGTTAAGGGTGCAAGGTAAAGAGTCTAGGGTTAAGTGCCTAGGGATAAAGCTTTAGGGTTGAAGGTCTAGAGTCTAGGCTTAAGAGCTAGGGGTTAATGGTCTCATGTTAAGCTTCTTGTGTTAAACTTCTAAGGGTTTAAAGGGTCATCGGTTAAGGGTCTAGGGTCTATGGTTAAGGACAAAGTGTTAAGGGTCTAGGGTTTAAGGGTCAACAGTGAAAGATCTCGGGTTAAGAGTCTAGGGATAAATGTCACGGATCAAGGGTCTAGGATTGAGAGTTAAGAGGTCTAGAGTTTTGGTTGAAGATCTAATGTGTAGGGTCCAGCGTTAAGGGTTTAGGTTGATGTGTCTAGGGTTAAGCACCGAGTGTTATGGGTCTTGGGTAAAGCATCCAGGGTTCAAGGTAAATGGTTCCGTTTTCAGCATCTAGAGTTATGGGTAGGGAGTTCAGTTTCCAGGGTTAAGGGCCTAGGCTCTAGGGTTAAGGGAAAAGCATTAAGGGTTGGGGTTTGGGGTTTGAGGTTCTTGTGTTAAGTGTCTAGGAGTAAGCATCTAGGGCCAAGGTTAAGGGTTTATGGATAAGTGCCAGGGGTTAAGCATCTTCAGTGAAGGGTAGAGGAGTAACCGTCTAGGGCTAAGCATCAAGGTTAAGGGTCTAGGGTAAAGGGTTATGTTTGAAGCATCTAGGGTTAAGGGTCTAGAGTCTAGGCTTAAAGGTGGAGGGTTTAGGGCCTTAACACGTTTAGGGGCACGTGCTTAACCCCGTGGCTTTTATGACAGCGACTTGTTTCCTGTGTGGTATGTGTTTATGTATGTGTCTGTATATGTATGTACATCTGTACCCTATCAGGCTGTTGTCCAAACTCCTACGTCCTTCCCTGCTTTAAACATATATACAAGTTCATATACTTCCATATCTATATACTGGATATAACTATTCACGTATCCTGTTTTTGAGGGAACAATTCCCTATATATGGCACATGTACATATATATGTACAATACATAAAAGATGTACAAATACATAATAAAAACATACATGAAAACAGTACAGTATAATGGAGTCCCATTATGGATGTATATTGATGCATCGTTAGTACACTATTATATTACAGACAACAGCCTAAGGGATAACAGTGGTGGGAGACATGATACTGTGTAGTGGGGACGTTGTGTACACTATGGGGTGATCAAGTCCGTAGTATTCACAAGGTAACCCCCTGCTCAAAACCAGTATCGGGCTGATCAGACCCTATTCTGGCTTGGCATGTCCCCGGTTCTTTAGGTTGTTGATCTGGCAAGTACACATAGGTATACATAGATATACACACAAGTACACAGATACATATCTACAATCAACCTCGGAATTCTGCTTTACTCAGATTGAAGTATCCAGTTTGTACTGATTTTAAGTTGTTTGCTATTCATGTCAGATGCAACCCAGGTATTCGAGTTCACGGGTGTTTGCAGGGTCAATTTAACTTTCCCAGTGTTTGGCAAGTGTACCAGTACAGTTTGTCCAGGGTATGACCACCTGCCAAGTGGACCACAAGGACTATCCTTCCCAAATATGCAGCGTATCAGTCGTCAGGGGGTGCTCCCCCAACCTGATTTTGCAAAGATCACATTCAGAAATGATTGTTTTGCATTGTTCACGGGTAACAGGCCATCCCCGGGTTTGTGCCTCTTTATACAAATCAAAGATTCCCGAATGACCCCTTTTACAATGAAGCCATTCAAGCAATTGCTCCCACTCCTGATCTTCTCCTGCTGTTCTGATTTCCACTACATTGATTTTAGCCAGTTCATCAACGTAGTTGTTCCACCTGCTAGCTTCATCTTTCAGATTGGTCTGGTGAGAAGGTATCCACCCTACATGAAAGTTAGGATTTTTCTTAGCAATTTTTAGGATCTGTTGCCATTTCTCTTTCTGCCAGACTGGCACCCTGTTAATCTCCCAATTGTTCTGTTCCCAGAAAGTTATCCATTCCACACAGCCTTTAAAGACCGAAAAGGAATCTGTGTAGATGTACACAGCATCCTTGGAGGCTTTTTCCCGTACAAACACATTGAGAACAGCATCCAGCTCCCCCACTTGTGCACTGCCCTTATCGTGATTTATTATTCGTTCAGCCGTGGAGGGTTTGACTGCAGCAGATTTGAACAACCAGGTTTTACCCTCTCTTCGGGCTGATGCATCTGTGAACCAGGCATTAATCATTTCACTTTTGTATTCTGGGGCCTCTTTAATAGGACTGGGAGTTTTCATCGTTAACTCTTTTTCCTCCATAGAGTCAATTTGTTCCTGAATTTTTAGTTGTTTATCCGGGCCTTCTTCTAGCTTGAAAAGGTCGGAGTAGCACTCAATCTGGCTATACCATTTCCTGATCATCCCCTTTTGAGATATTCCCTCTGGAGGGGCTTTCTCAGACAACACTTGGTTAACTACTTTGAAAGGGCCTTGTAGAATTACCTTTTGTTTCTTGATGATTTTGCTGACCTCTATTAGTGCTGTGCACACTATTAGCAATCCCTTCTCCAGAGTGGAATATCGTTTTTCTGAGTCCTTAAAAGATTGTGAATAGAAGCCAATTGGTCGTGTACTGCCTAACCATTAGGTCCCTTTTGCCAAAAGTGATATGATAAGGCATTAGCCGAAAATCCCCATTCTATTGTTATTGGATCCTCTGGGTGGAGAGGTCCCAGAGTCTGGAAGGTCTGTGCTTCCAGTATTAGCAGTTTAAGGGCCTCATCATGTGATTTATTCCATTCCCAGTGGTGATTCTTTTTCAATAGATCATAAAGAGGCCATGCTATGATGGAGAAATCAGGGATGTGTTTTCTCCAATATTGAAGGGTTCCCAGCAATTGTTGCAGTTCTTTTTTGTTAGATGGTACCTTTATCTGAGTCAATTGGGACAAAGTATCAGAAGGGATACTCCAGGTTCCCCCCTTCCACCTTATTCCCAAGAATTTTACCTCCTGGGACGGAGGTTGCCTTTTTTCTTCAGGGACTTCTATCTGCATATCTGTTAGATGCTTAATTATGACATCATAAACAACCTTTACCTCTCCCTCACTCTGGCCCCCTATCAGCACGTCATCTATGTACTGATAGACTTTTACTTTGGGATTGTTTTTGATTTCTGGAATGTTTTCCAGCTACAATGCAAGTGCGTGATGGGCCAGTGTGGGTGAGTGTTTATATCCCTGGGGCAACCTTGTGAAGGCGTGCTGGACTCCATCCCGAGTGAAGGCAAAATACTTTTGGTACTCAGTATCAATAGGGACCTGGAAAAACATGTCCTTGATATCCAGTGATGCCAGCACAGGATGTGCTGCTTCCTGGATTTCTAGCACCAGATCAGCAATATTTGGTACAGCTGCAGTGAGGCCTTCTGTATTGGCATTCAATTTCCTGTAATCTACAGTTAGTCTCCACTTACCATTTGGTTTGCTCACAGGCCAAATAGGGGCATTGAAGGGTGAATGGCACGGCACGATAACGCCTTTCTGTTTCAGATCAGCTATTACCTCTCTGATACCATCCTTGGCAGCAACTGGGATAGGATATTGTTTTACTTTTGTTGTTTTGCTATGTGGCAGACGTGGGGCATGTTGCAACAACTTAATGTCCAGTGTTGGCGTGCCAAATGTCCAGTAGCGGCCTCGCTCATCTCTCCAGGCTCGACCTGCTAAAACATCCAAACCTAACAAATTAAAAGGGATATCACCTACAATCATTTTGGTCCAAATTGGTTTGTCATCTCCTGGAAGGTGCATGGTGACTTTAGCTGTTTTCAGTAAAGTAGAGTTACCAAACGCTCCACACACACATCTCTGCTTCGAAGATGTGGTAATGCCACAGTGCCTTGCCTCCTCGGCTTTCAGTGTAGATATTCGGGCCCCTTTGTCTACAACAAAAGTAACAGGATAACATTTCGGACCAACAGCACAAGTGAGTACCAGATCTCCATCCTTTTTATACGTGAGTCTCAATACATTTTGCCAGTCTTTTGGGGGGGCTAGGATATTCCTGGATGGTGGGAGCTTCCTGATTTGTTTGGGAGTCGTGCTGACTTTCTGTACTAATGCCCTGTGTTTTACCCCTCCTCCGTCGCCTTTTTGACTTACCAGTTGTAACAGGAGGAGGGAATTCTAGTTTCCCGAACTACTCAACCTTTCCTGTGCTCTGTCTTGGGCTCTGGACTGTGACCGGCCTTGGGCCCTGGTCTGTGATCTGCCACGTGCTCTTGATTGTGATCTGCCTCGCAGTCGTCCCAGCATTCCACAGAAAAACTCAATCAGTTCCTTTAGCTCTTCACAAAGATGAGTCCTGGCTAGGAGTGAAGCTGTTACTCTCAATTGCCTGCCTTCCTCTTTCAGCCTAGCATAAGGCCCCCGTTATCTTGTGTTGAGGAATGTTGTGTAGTAGAGCGCTGTGTATCAACGGGCTGTCTCCTGGGTGACCTCTGCTGTGTTCTATTCTGTATATCCCTGTTTACCAGATTCCAGTCACCCCGTGACTTCTCCTGTCTGGGGGGGGGGGGGGTCCTCGGGGTGGCTTAGCAGCAACTTCAGCATAAGACAGTCCAGCAGCCTTTTTAGGTGCAGAAGAAGATGACCTAGGGCCCTTATATCCATATTTTTTAGCACAATCAATCAGGTTCCGGGCCAAGTCACCCCATGTAAATTGTAATTGTCCAGCTGCAATCTCCTCTTGATATTGCATGGCTTTTACCTGGAGTGCCCCAGAGAGTCCCTTAACCAACACAAACATTCTCCTATCTTTTACCCTAAGGGACATGGGACTCGCATGCTCTTCTACCAACTCACGATCATAGATCATTTGGAGTGCAGCAGCCCTACGAACATTTTCCATAATGTCGTTGGGATTCCCTTCCAGGGCAATTGGTTCTCCTCGCTCAACTGCCTCAGTATTACCTACGCTCCAGGCTTCACGCTGCGTTAGGGACCATGGGTGGTGTGTATTTCCAGTTTGTAACACTATTCCAGGTCCCCAAAAACCATCAGCTTCTCGTTCAGTCAACATAATATCGTCCCCTCCTGTGAGTGACACTCTCATGACATATTCAGCTTCTGTTTCTGAAGCCAGCCTACTATATTTTTCTTTGAGTTTTCCCAGATCAATGGACGAATAGGGCTTTTCTTTTATTTCTGTATCTCTTTGTGCAGCACCTGCTCTCTGGGTAGAGGTTGTTAGTCTAACAGGCCGGACTGTTTTGTGGGGTTTTTTTTTGTCTTCCTGCTCTTCCTCCGCCTCCTCTCCATACCGGATCCCAAGTTCATATGTTATAGTATCCAGAGCCCTCTGTATGTTTCTCTCCCTCTGGCTTTCCCTTTCCTCCTGCAGCTCTTCAGCTTTGGAGGACGGATCTGTGGAGACACGCTCCTGCTGAAGCTTATGTAAAGTACTAATCAGAGCTATCTTATCACTGGTAGTCATGCTTGGGATGTGTAGGATCCGGTTTAATTCCTGCTTCAAGAGGTCCTCGACAACCTTCTTTTCCTGAGGATGATTAGGGGTGGAGGAGAAGGCCCCTGTTTAAGCCATTCAATATCCCTTTGCAATGTTACAATCTCTTGCTGCAATTTTGAGATGCCTCGGTTTTTTAGTCTAGCATCCCTCGCCATGTCATCCAATATCTTTGTATGCTCCCTCTGCATATCATGTAACTTCTTTTCATATGCTGTTTGCATGTCAGTATGATCTTTCTTTAACTCCCTGTATTTCCTTTCGGACTCCTGTTTATACTGCGTATACTCCTGTAGCAGCTTATCATATCCTTCACTCTGCTCCTCCTTTCGTCTTGCCCCTATATCCTTCTTTTTCGGCTGCTTTTGTCACCATGCCTCAAAGTCCTGCTGTAATTCTCCATATTTTAATTGTAATTCTATAAGCCCCTTTGTTAACTCTGCAACCTCTTGCCTTACTGGCCTCAACTCCTCAATCTCTCGCTGCAACTCCTCATATTTCAATTGTAGCTCCACACGCCCCTTCATTAACTCCACTGTCTCGTGTACTTCGGCTACGGAACGTGGTGGTCTTAGTGGAGACTCAAGGCAGGGAGCGGAAAGACGTGCCCTAGGTGACGCGCCTGCCGCACCCTCAGCATACGACGGATGGGAAGGTGACCGTGGCAGGAGCACGGTGTACAGAGGACCTCCAGGACCACTACAGCCTGTTGGACTCATTGTGTCCCCCTCGGTGTGTTCTGGCATAACGCCAGCCTCCTCCTCAGAGATGTCAATCAAAAGTTCGCTTGTTTTGTCCTCCATTTTCCTAATATAAAGCGAATCTGTTCAGGGGCTACAAAAGACCCTCGTATCCTGCCGACTACGCCAAAATGTTGCGGACTGAGATGGGTAAAGCTGCGACTCACACCCCCTCCAAAGGGGATTGAGGGCTGAGGACAACTCCTCAGGCAGGAAAATGGACAAAAGCTTACGGACTGCCCAACAATGCCAGCTTTGGACCCTAGAATGCTAATTGGCTTTGAGCATTATTAATATGTTAAGAAGAAGAACTTACGGCGCTAACTTGAACAGAGAAACACAGTTAAAGTGGGGCCCCTGTCCTGTTCGGCCTGTTCTGGACGCAATCCGCAGAGGACCCGTTTGCCCCTCCCGCCGGGGAGCTGCCTGCTGCTTCCCACGCCGGAGCTGCAATGCCACCGCCGGGGAAGCTACCTGCCGCCGCCAGAAAGCCTCCGCCGCTACTGCCTGACCAGGACCTGCCCGCCGCCGGGACATCGCTGCCACTTTCGGAAGGTCCAAGGTTAAGCATCTAGACTTCAAGGTCTAGTTTTAAAAGTTCAGGTTATAGGCTACAGTGTCTGGAATTAAGCCTCTAGGGTTAAGGGTGCAAGGTAAAGAGTCTAGAGTTAAGTGTCTAGGGATAAAGGTCTAGAGTCTAGGCTTAAGAACTAGGGGTTAATGGTCTCATGTTAAGCTTCTTGTGTTAAACAGCTAAGGGTTTAGAGTAAAGGGTCATCGGTTAAGGGTCTAGGGTCTATGGTTAAGGACAAAGTGTTAAGGGTCTAGGGTTTAAGGGTCAACAGTGAAAGATCTCGGGTTAAGAGTCTAGGGATAAATGTCACGGATCAAGGGTCTAGGATCTAGAGTTAAGAGGTCTAGAGTTTTGGTTGAAGACCTAATGTGTAGGGTCTAGCGTTAAGGGTTTAGGTTGATGTGTCTAGGGTAAAGCACCGAGTGTTATGGGTCTTGGGTAAAGCATCTAGGGTTCAAGGTAAATGGTTCCGTTTTCAGCATCTAGAGTTATGGGTAGGGAGTTCAGTTTCCAGGGTTAAGGGCCTTGGCTCTTGGGCTAAGGGAAAAGCATTAAGGGCTTGGGGTCTGGGGTTTGAGGTCAAGGGTTAATGGGCTAATGTTAAGCTTCTTGTGTTAAGGGTCTAGGGGTAAGCATCTAGGCCCACGGTTGAGAGTCTAGGGATAAGTGCCAAGGGTTAAGGGCCATGGCTTAAGGGCCTAGGGTTAAGCATCTTCAGTGAAGGGTAGAGGACTAACCATCTAGGGTTAAGCCTCCAGTGTTAAGGGTCTAGGGTAAAGGGTCAAGGGTTTAGTTTCAAGCATCTTGAGTTAAGCTTCTAGTGTTAAGGGGCTAGAGTCTAGGCTTAAAGGTGGAGGGTTTAGGACCATGGGTTAAGGGTCTGGGATCTAGGGTCAAGGGTTAAGGGTCTAGGGTCAAGGGTTAAGGGTTTAGGGTAAAGAGTCTAAGCGTAAAAGTCAAGGTTGAGGGGTTGAGGTTCTAGCGTTAAAGGTCTAGGGTTTTGGATCTAAGGCCTAGGGTTAATGGTGTAGGGTCCAGTGCTAAGGGTCTATGTTTAAGCATCTAGAGTTAAGGGTTATTTGTCTAGTGGTAAGGGTCTAGGGTAAAGCAGCTAGGCTTAAGGGTTTAGTTTTAAGCAGGTAGTGTTAAGGGTCTAGGGCCTAGGCTTAAAGGTCTAGGTTTAAGAGTTAAGGGTAAAGGGTCTAGGGTTAAGGGCCAAGGGTTAATGGGCTAAAGTTCAGCTTCTTGTGTTAAGTGTCTAGGATTAAAGGTCTAAGCTTAAGGGCCAAGGTTTAAGGGTCTAGGCTTAAGCGTGTGGTGTTAAGGGTCTAGGCTTAAATGTCTAGGGTTAAGCATCAAGGTCTTGGGTTAAAAGTTTGGAGTTGAGTCTCTAGGGTTTAAGGTCTAGGGCTGCGGCTGTGTCCGTAGTGAGCATTCGCAGCGTGCGCCTTTGGGTCTCCTTCCGGTTCTGGCACGGCTACGCCTAGTCTCCTGGGAGCTGTAGTCTGTGGTCCTGCGTGCATGCACCTGGTACCTCTCCCCTCTTCTCACGAGTGCGAGGAGTGCATCACCATAAATGGTCATTAAATGTCACTGGATTAAAGGCCATTATAGAGTCTTTCTCTCACAATAATTTATTCATCAGCTGAATGAGAGCAGCAGCAGGCATTTTGATGGCACTTGTCACGGATCGAGATGGGTAAAGCCGCGACCTACTCCCCCTCCAAAAGGGGATCGAGGGCTGAGGTCCACACCCTGTCACACTCACAAACAGCTATCAAGAATAAATAAATTTATTAAAGGCACTGAGGTTATGGCAAGACTAAATCTATAGAACAATATCAAAGTATATCAGAACAATATATAATAGGAATATCCCCCTCCGTTTCCCCCCCCCCCCGCTCTTAATCCCGGATAGGGATAAGAGGGAAAAAGCTTGGAGAGAGCCTTTAGGAAATAGTATAGAGAACTGATCCAAGGTTTATGTTGTGTATTAATGTCTATAAGAGTTAATATGAAGCGTAAGGATGTGGTTAAGTTCGCAAGTCTCACCACTGGGGTGTGGCCGAAAACGATCCCTGGTCGGGACCTTCCTCCTTCAGCGACTCCGTTTGGTGAATTCACACGGCCAATAACCACAGGAAAAGGCGCTCCACGACTCCGCGGCTGTGCCTCCTGGGAACTGTAGTCTGTGGTCCTGTACGCATGCGCCTGGTACCTCTCTCCTCTTCTCACGGGTGCGAGGAGTGCATCACCAGGAATGGTCAGTAGATGTCGCTGGAGTAAAGGCCATTATAGAGGCTGTCTCTCACAGCACTCTTTTATCAAACCCCTGTGATGGCCTAATCCATTTTAAAGCAGCAAACTAGAGTAGAAAGGCAACCCCCCCAAAAAACCCCCGACTTTATTCCATTCAAATTTAAACAAGCAAGAAAAAAGGGCTGTTACGGTTTGGCACCTAGTTGGAACACTCTCGATTCACCCCCCTCCCCCTCTTCCCCCAAGGTAGGGAAAGAGGGAGAAAAATGAGAGAGAGGCTTTCTGGGTTGAAAAGTGAAACAGATTGATTTTAATTATTAGTGATAAGGGAATATATATATTTGTAAAGGGATGTGCAACACCCAATCCCCTCCCTCCTTCCCCAGCGACTCTCACAGCAACTCTTCTCCCTGGTGACTCCCAGCTGAAGGGGGGAGTGTCCGGGCACACGGACGGGGTCCTGGGATGTTGGCTGTAAAGAAAAATGGAAAAAAAAGAGAGAGCCAAAGAGAGGGTGATAGAAGCTACAGTAAGCAGAAAAGTGAGTGGAAAAGGAAAAAGAGAGGCTTGACTTCCGTGATGTCTTAACCTATACTGAAAGCCAAATAGAGAAAATATTATGAGAAGGGAATATTCTGATTTGCTGATCCTGCCTTCGGTCTAATCTGCTCCCCTGTAGGGGGAGAGGCTGCAGACAGTCAGAAGTGACCTTGGTTATTATCAGTCCACTGGTGCTGCTACAAAGTTCACTGAAAGAAAAAAAAAATCAGCAAAGTGCTTCACCCTGGCTCAAACCAAAACAAGGGCAAATCAAAATAAGGTTAAAAAAAACTTCACTAAAGATTTTTTTTTCTCTTCATTTTTCTTCTGCTTTGTTCTGAATCTTCCAAACTGCATTTCTCTGCTGGTGGCTACTTTGATGCAGGAGGCTTTTGTTAACCCAGATGCTGCTGACTGATGCTCAAAAGCATATTTTCATCCTTGTGATGAGTTCTACCTGTGGATCAACTTGCCCCATTTTTAGGTGAAAGAGAGCCAAAAGGTGAATATTGAACAGACCTTTATCCTAAAAGATTCACAGTTGCTTCCCTTGCGTACTTGAATGCTCTGCTCTCAAAATATAGGTACTTATATTGGTGCTAATGTGGAGGTGAGGACTCTTGTACGCCCGTTCTCTTTTTCGGGAGGTGAGAATCAGCCCGTGCAGTAATGCAGTGTTGCTCACTTGGGCAGCAAAGCAGAACACTACGATTTTCCTTGATAAATGCTCAGGGCTTTGGGGGAAATCTTTCCTTGGCAACAGGGCATTAGTGCCTGGGCTTGTCTGCCCTCCAGTCTGGGACCAAGGTGTGAGAGACGGACTCTATAATGGCCTTTAATCCAGCGACATCTACTGACCATTCCTGGTGATGCACGCCCCGCACCCGTGAGAAGAGGAGAGAGGTACCAGGCTCATGCGCACAGGACCACAGACTACAGCTCCCAGGAGGCACGGCGGGGCCGGAACCGGAAGGGGAGCCGAAAGGCGCGTACTGCGAACATTACGGATATAGCATTTGACACTGTGAGCCACGATCACATCATCTCGGCTCTGAGACAAAGATCATATTATTGCCCTGATTGAGAACATGTATCAAAATGTTACCACCAATATTCATCTAAAGGATGGACAATCAGACTCCATTAAGATCCAAATAGGAGTCAAACAAGGTGATCCCATGTCCCCACTGTTACTCAATCTTGCGGTTGACCCCTTGCTCTGTAAATTACAAGAATCAGGAAATGGGTTCCTTATCCATTCCAAAACCATCACTGCGATGGCCTTTGCTGACGATTTAGTGTTACTAAGTGATTCCTGGGAGGGCATGATGAAAAATATAAAAATTGTTGAGACCTTTTACAATCTCACCGGTCTCAAGACACAGGGGGAAAAGTGCCACGGCTTTTACATCCAGCCGACTAAAGACTCTTATAAGATCAATGATTGTCCAGCATGGACGATTAACAGCACCCCCCTGAATATGATTGATCCTGGTAGCTCTGAAAAATATCTGGGAATGTGTATTGATCCCTGGGTTGGAATATCTAAACCCGAATTACTATCAAAAGTCAAAGGTTGGCTACAATGAATTGGGAGGGCTCCTCTAAAGCCTTTTCAGAAGGTTGAGATCTTGAAAGTTTATGCCATGCCCCATTTAATTTATTCAGCTGATCAAGCCGATGTGAAAATAACTTGCTTGGAGATGCTTGATCTAGAAATAAGATCTACTGTGAAGCAATGGCTGCATTTACCACCGTCCACTTGCGACGCCATCCTGTATTCCAGCACTAGGGATGGTGGGTTTGGTCTCACTAGGTTCTCAAAGTTGATCCCCAGTGTACAAGCCCAGAGGCTGCACCATTTGGCACAGTCTCCGGACGAGGTTATAACAACAATTGTACGTTCGGAAGGTATTGAGAGCAAGTATGAGAAATTATGGGTAAGAGCTGGAGGGAAGAAAGAGAAAATTCCATCAATATGGGATCCCAGAACCGTAATTAAGTTAACAAATGTAGCGGGCGGTGAGGAATTAACATCAGAATGGGAGGTGTCTGCTCCTAAAAACATCTACCCCAAACCCTGTAATTGGAGAAAGGAGGAATTTAACAATTGGACTAAATTAGTAACACAAGGTAAAGGGATTTCCAACTTTGAAAATGATAAGATCAGTAATGATTGGTTAATCCACTACAGAGGCATTCCTCACAGGAAGCTCCTCACTGCATTACAATTGAGAGCTAATGTGTATTGTACTAGAGAGTTCCTGGCGAGAGGTAGGCACAGCAGCCAAAATACATCCTGTAGACACTGCCAGGCTGAGATTGAATCGTGTGCCCACATAATTGGCTACTGCCCCAAAGTACAAGATGCCAGAATTAAAAGACATAACGGCATCTGTGAACTGTTAATTGAGGAAGCTAAAACCAAAGATTGGATTGTTTACCAAGAACCAAATTTAAGGGCTGACAACAATCTCTTTAAACCAGACCTAATCTTGGTCAAAGACAAACAGGCACTAGTCATTGACGTTACTATAAGATATGAGAGTAATCCATCTTCCCTATCAGAGGCTGCCGCAGAAAAAGTCCAGAAATACCAGCATCTTACCCAACAAATTCAAGATTTGACGAATGCCACAAATGTAAAATATGTGGGCTTCCCCGTAGGAGCGCGGGGTAAGTGGTACCTAGGTAATTATGATGTTTTGTCAGAAATTGGTCTAAGTCGCATCAAATCAAAATTGCGTGGCGAATTGTTAATCGGGCTTTGTTCACGTCAGTTGAAATTGTTCATATGGTTGCATCGAAGGCACGGGTTTGAATTGCGTCGGGTTAAACTGTAAGTGTGCGGGTTCACTGAATAAATGTTATATTGGGTAAGGGTGGGACAAAAATTGGGATTCTCGTAATGATTACCTAAAACATGACACGTCATACCGGACTGGACTAATCAGGTGGATGAGCCACCTTATTTAACTCGGAAAAGGAACATATCTTTATGTTCGATAAATAGCCGCCGCTGTGAGTGTCTCGCTGTGGAGGCTGCCGTGAAGATATAGGGCGCCTTTTCCTGTGGTTGTTGGCATGTGGACGTACCGAACAGACTGCTTGCCCGGTGTCGCAGGGGAAAGGACGAGGATCCCGACCAGGGATTGGCTTCGGTCGTACCCCGGTGGTGAGATTTGCAAACTACATTCTGACGCTTTTTACTAACATTCCTACATAACATCCACACATACCAGACACTCACTTCTCTTTTCAATTTTCCTCTATTTCCCAAAGGCTCTCTCCAGGTTTTCCCTCTTATCCCTGTCCGGGAATGGGAACAGGGGTGAAGGGGGGTTTTATGTCTTTTTGTGTGTTATTATTGGTATATAGATATTCTGAGTCTTTGGTGTGTTGTTACTGGTATATATAGCACTTGATATCGGACTTGCCAAACCCTCAGTGCCTTTAATAAATCTATTGATTCCTAAGTGTTGTTTGTGAGTGTGACGGGGAGCGGTCCTCAGCCCTCGATCCCCTGAGGAGGGGGTGTGGGTCGCGGCTTTACCCGTCTCGGTCCGCGACACTGATGCTTTTGGTTCTATCCCAAGCCTCATAAGAAAGTGAGAGGAGGGTGAAGGGACAGTTACTTTAAGTTATAGAAAGGGTGTTATAGAACTCCCCAGCTGCATTGGATGATCCATTGAGTAGAGCATTCAGATGGTGTGGGACCTGTCAGCTGACTTGCAAGACCAAAAAGGACTGAGGATGGCCAAGGACCTCAAGAAGTACCAAGACAGTCTGTACTCATTGAGCTCCTCCTAGATGTGTGTCCAGCTTAAAACTCAGCAATAGAGTCCAAATCCTCCCCCAGCAGTTAATTCTAACATTCACCTATTTTGTCCCATCATGTGTCTTGCAGGTCCCCTTGCTTTCCCATTTACTGTGCAGATGAAGAAGTTTGTTCCCTTCTGTGGGGCAGCTCATCTCTTTGTTGAAAGGGATTTTTAGCTGTTTCATGGCCACAGTCTTCACTCCTTATACTGAATAGTCCACATTCCCTCATTGCTTTCTCACTGCCTGTGCTTGGCATGTGCAGCCATTGTAGTTTCTGGCTGTGGAACCAAAACAAGATCCATTGTACTCCTTGTCCTGGAGCCTGCAGCAGGTCTGTGCTGCTATCAACTGTGCAGTAGTACACCACAAACATGGTGCACATTATTCCTTTCAACACTCAATCGGCTGCCTGCCTCCAACTCCCATCCCAGCTGCTGCAGGTTTGCTTGGCTGTCATCACTTCCCTTCTTGGGTGTATTTTGTTTCTGTTCTTTGTGACTTTGGATCTCAGCTCTTTCCAGCCGGTGGCACTGCCATTGCAGAACAAGGAAGCCAAACCAAGACAGTGCTGTGGGAATAGTTTCATACTGGTTCTGTTAGTTTTGCACGAAACAAAAAGGGTTGGTGTGTGGCCCAATCAGGGTAAAGCGCATGGGGATAAATAAAGAAAGTGATGGTGAATATACCCAGCACAGACAAGGGGCTGTGAGAGACGGACTCTATAATGACCTTTAATCCAGCGACATTCACTGACCGTTCCTGGCGATGCGCCCCCGCGGCACTCGTGGGGAGAGGACAGAGGTACCAGGCGCATGCGCACAGGCCCACAGACTGCAGCTCCCAGGAGGCACGGCGGGGCCGGAACCGGGAAAAGGGAGGAGCAAGAAGGCGCGCGCTCTGTGAATACTATACGGATACAGCCGCCGCGGTGAGAGTACCGCTGCGGAGGCTGCCGTGAAGTTACGGCGCTGCTCCCTGTGGTTGTTGGCGTGTGGACGTGCCAAACGGACCATTTGCCCAGAGTCTCAAGGGAAAGGACGTGGATCCCAACCCGGGATTGGCTTCGGCCGTACCCCGGTGGTGAGAATTGCGAACTACATTCCGAGGCTTCTTACTAACATTCCTACATAATATTCACACATACCAGACACTCACTTCTCTTTTCCAATATTCTTCTATTTCCCAAAGGCTCTCTCCAGGTTTTCCCTCTTATCCCTGTCCGGGAACGGGAACAGGGGGGAAGAGGAGAGGTTATCTCTTGTTTTCTGTGTGTGTTGTTATTAATATATAGATGTAGTGTTGTATAGCTGTTGGTATATGGATATATAGGTGTGGATATAGATATAGAGATAGACCTTGTGTGTTAGGTGATATCGGACTTGCCCTCAGTGCCTTTAATAAATCTATTGATTCCTAAGCGTTGTTTGTGAGTGTGACGGGGAGCGGTCCTCAGCCCTCGATCCCCTGAGGTGGGGGTGTGGGTCGCGGCTTTACCTATCTCGGTCTGCGACAGGGCTGTCCTTGGTCGAGGCAAAATTGGAAAAGAATTCTTGGTACAGAAAGTCTATCAAAGAAGCACTCAGATACTTTATGTTGAAAAGACTGGCCATTTATAACTAGAGGTGGAAAACTGGCAGAATGGTGGCCACCGCAAGGGACTTTTGACCAGCACACTTACCTTTCTGTGACATCACCTAGAGGATAAGTTCCCAGGACAAATAGATTACTGGTATGTTTGGGATGATTTGGTGTGGGAGAGAAAACACTCAAATCAGAGGTGCTGGATGAAAAAGGCATTGCCAAAGGTAGCACTTGCAAGTAGCAGAGGCTACTGCACTGGATGAAGCCCCAGATAATGATAATTATCATGATAACGATAACCACATCTGTCTCACCTAATGCTCTTTCTCTGTCTTTTGATTCTGCTCTGCCAGCTGCCGGACTCTATCCAATGATTTCTAATGTCTTGCCTAATCCCGCTGCCATGCAACTGGGGATGGTGGACAGAGCCCCACCTGTACTGCATATATTTACTAACCAACTTTGTGAACCTAGTGACTTGGCTCTATGGGGAAGTAAAATGTTGAGACTGAGGGAGGATGCTGAGAAATGTGCTCAGCTATTTTCTTACATATGCACTGGGTACAACCCCAATTAGGAAGATACCCAGGTGGTGTTGAGGGAATTATTCTGACCTGATGAGAAATAGAAAATAATTAAAAGGATGCTGAATTGACTCAACAGGCAGAAACCCCTGGCCAGCAAATGATCCAAACTGGGACTATAATAATTCAGGGGATTGAGCCATTTGTCAGACAGGGTTCTGGAATTTAGTAGAAGCCATTAGAGCATGTGAGGAACTAGGGGTGAACTGGACTAAAGTAAAAGAATGCAGACAGAGACCTGATGAGCATCCTAGTGATTATTTGGGGATGGCTCTGACAAGCTAAAATATGGAGGAATGATGCCACTGAATTTTAATGATGCAGTTATGATTGATATCTTTGTGGATCAGGTGGCCCCCTTGTCGCGAGCCAATATCAAAAGCCACCGGCTGTCAGGATGCTTCCGCAACTTCCCCCCCCCCCCCCAATGGAGAGGTTTGTAAATGAGAACACACACGCGGCCGCTGTGGGACTGTATCTCAGAGTGTAGATTGGAATGCCCCCTCACCACGCTCACAAATTGTTACTGAGACCAATGTTTAACTTACAGATTAATTGGTTTATTAAGGGTTAACACAAATTGAGGGACCGAGGTTCAGGGAAGGTAATCTAGGCATATATCAGGAAGGAAATCAGGGTTCTATGGTATTAGGAAGTGCACTCCCCGCGAAAGAGGTGCAGGATTAATGGAGGAGAAGGGTAGGAGTAGAGCCCAGTAGATGTGTGTGTGTGTATGTGTGTGTATACGCGTGTTACCCTCCTTCTGCAGTGGGGATGTGACCAGCATCCTGACGACTCCGCAGTGGGGCGACCCCACGATGGGGGACGACCCCACGATGGGGGACGACCCGGCGGGTCGACCCCTCCAGCAGGCAACAGCCACAGGCAGTCACGGCAAGCAGGCACAGGCTAGGTACAGCAGCCAGATACGGCACGGCAGGTAGACACGGCACAGCAGGCAGCACAGCAGGTTCCGCTATGGGCGGCGACTCCCCAGCCACCGGCGAGCAGCAGCAGCAGGCAGCGATCCCCCGCGAGCGAGCACAGGCCCCCCCGCGCGGAGCAGCTGCAGTACTTGCAGGCAGCTCAGCTGATCACTGTCCAGCAGACGAAGGAAAGTTCTCTGGTTCACTGGCACAGCCCTCCTTTTTGATAACATTCTCTGTTCAACTTGTGGCCAGGTGCCCAGTCTTTTCAGCCTGCTATCTGTATTTCTGCCAAGTCTGTTTCAGTTTGTCCTTGGCTAAATCAGCAAAAGGCACTTCGCTGGCTTGAAAGGCATTCCGCCTAATCTTATGTGGGGGGAGGAAGAAAAGTGGTCCGTTCCCCACACCCCTATATACAGAAATAGTTTAAAGAAGTCATGCTTGGGTGACAGGGAGAGAATTTGCAAAAGATTTTGAGTGTTGTTGTGTTTGTATATGATGGGTGCGAGGAAAGGCAAAAAGCTGAGAAGATTAAAGAAAGAAAGCAAAAGAACAGGAGGCAAATTTACTGGCCATGGCTTTAGCAAAGAATTTACAAGTGAGAGGGGCTGGGGAAGAAGACAACCAGATACAAGGTCTGAACTAAGACCAGGAAAAAAGGAAAGGGGGACAGGAAGGAATGCTGGAAGGGATTGTTACTATTGTGGGAATTTAGGACATATACAGTGGGAATGCCCACTCCAGCCATGAGAAAAGACAAAAGAGGGAATTATCACTGGGGAGAATTGTCCCAGGAAGACTTGCAATCACAATGACTGGAGGAAAGGGACCCTGTGGATCTTGGAGGGGGAGTTTGAAAGATTAAAAATTTGTAATATGTAACCCAATTGGACCAGCAGGGACATATTATAGGTAAAGCTGAAGGTCGCAAAGTTTAATTATTGGTAGGTATGGGAGCCACATTATCCCTGAGAGGGTCTAGGACCACAGACAGACTTTTAATACATGGGGTCAGAGGACAAAGAGAGAAGAGTTTGAGTAAACCCCTATTAGTAACCATAGGAAACAAGTGTATACAGGGATGTTTTATATTAGTGGATGACTCCACAGTGTGTCTGTTAGGGAGAGATCTCTTGCAGGCTCTAGATGTAAAATTACACTTGTCACCTGAAGGAATATACTTAATAATTGTGGGAATGTGACTGTAGTCACTGGAAGCCCAAATGATGAGCTAAACCAGGACAGCTGTGAAACAGTATCTTATTCCCCAAGAAACTGAGAAGAGCATTCAAAAGCAAATAGACCAGTATTTAGCCCAAGGAATTCTGAAAGTGTGTGTGTCACCATATAATACTCCTATACTCCCTGTAGAAAAGAATAGATTAGATGAAGATGGGGATCCAGAATACCATTTTGTATAAGATCTACAGGTAGTTTAATCAGCACGTAGTGGCTCCTCATCCAGTAGTGCTTGATCCCTCTACCATACTTTTACAAATACCACATTGGGCAAGATATTTTACTGTGATTGATCTAACCACAACTTTTGTTTGCCTTTAAGTGGAAATTACAATTAACCTGGGTGTCTCCCACAAGGGTTTGTGGGGTCTCCTATAATTTTTTCATGAACACTGAGACATTATTTGAAATACATAAAACTGTTACTGTTTTAAGTTAGCTCCCGAAACGCAGACAAAGAGACTAGGAAGGAGACGTTTATTGCAGGTTTGTGCAAAGCTGGGTGCTTGGTGGACTCCCACAAGTCAAGCACACCTTCCTCAATAGAGGGTTTCTTTTATACATCAAAAATACAAATTCATCTTATCTCCCAAATACACCGATATTGTCATCTACATACTTGTTCTTTTGTGAGAAGGGGGTCCTTCCCGCTAAGTTTAACTACTCGTTCTCTGCTACCTGTGATACCCATCTCCTGTGGCTACAGACATCCACACCAAGATAAGCTCAACCAGCACCCCCTTCAGTTGGTCATGCTGGCCTGTCTCTTTCAACATCAAAACTACTGGGCAAATCAGCTCTTGTACAATATGTAGATGATTTGCTAATAGCAAATAAAGATAAGGATGCCTGTATAAAAGACACTATACATCTATGTACTGCCTTAGCAGAGAAAGGTCATCGGTGCATCCCTGTACAAACTTACACCTGTGCTAGAAGGAAGTTAAATATTTAGGGTTTATCCTAAGGGGAGGGCAGTGAGCAATAGACCCAGAAAGAATAGAAGCTATAATAAAGTTTCCGTGTCTGGTCACAAAGAAACTTGTGTGCTGTTTTGGTTCTGGTATGGTTTTGGTAGCGGGGGAGGGGCCCCAGGGGTGGCTTCAGTAAGAAGCTACTAAGAGCTCAGGTGGCCAAGGCCAGAACCATTAGAGAGACAATAGATGCGCTTCTGTGATTAAC
This sequence comes from Hemiprocne comata, assembly GCA_020745705.1. NCBI lineage: Eukaryota > Metazoa > Chordata > Aves > Apodiformes > Apodidae > Hemiprocne > Hemiprocne comata. Next base: position 411,792 of record CM036615.1, on the reverse strand, counting down.
ATATTAAAGAACTGCTATAAGACCTGGGCAGTGAGCAAGCAGAGGACAAAGAGCTGTGCTGGAGAGGTGAAAAGCAGTGCCGGGGGTGAAGATCCCAAGGTTGGTGAAGAAGAAGGGGAAGAAAGTGCCTGAGCAGAAGTTCCCCTGCAGCCCATGGGGAGACGGCAGGCTGTTCCTCTGCATTCGTGGAGGAATGTGGTGGAACATTCCCTGCAGGTGCCAGGAGGGACAAATGTGGACTCGCTGTCCATGGACTTGGATCTGCAGCCATGGATGACCCCACGCCAGGGGAGGTGCCTGTTCCCAAAGCAGCCCCTGACTCTGTGGGCACCCCAGCTCAAGCAGCTGCTCCGGACCTCATGGGAAGGGCTCATGGAGGAGAGGTTCGTGGAGGACTCTCTCCCACAGGAGGGACCCCGTGGGGAAGCAAGGGAGGACTGTAAGGAATCCTTCTCCCTTGGAGGAAGGAGCCGCGGGAAACACCAGACTGTGGACTCACTCTAAAGCCCATCCCCATCCCCCTGTGCCGCTGGGGGGAAGGAGGGAGAGAAATTGGGAACAAAGTAATTTGGGCCCAGGAAGAAGGGAGGGGTGGGGTAAGGTATGTAAGCCCCCCTCTGTGTGGTGTCTGTGTCCTGTGTGTGTTTGATTAGTGATAAATTATTATTTTTCCCCAAGTTGAGTCTGTGTTGCCCGTGACCATAAATGGTGAGTGAACCCTCCTTGCCCTTAGTCTCAACCCATGAGCTTCTCGTTGGCCTTTGTCCTTCCCATCCCACAGTGGGGGGGACGGGGGAGGAGGGGGTGAGTGAGCAGTCACAGTGCTGGTTCTTTGTTGTGTTAGGCCCAAACCACGACAACTTGCGAGGGTTCCTTGGAGCTGTTGGATTTTGTTGACTGTGGATTCCTGGGTTGGGAGAATTAACAAAATCTCTGACAGAGGCAACAGGAAACGAGGAGGTAGATCCTATCGTGTGGGGTCTGGAAAGGGGCCAGCTTTTAAAGCTATTAAAGGAGCTTTGGCATCAGCTCCTGCTCTTGGGCTCTTGGATTATAGAAAGCTCTTCAATTTATATGTGCAAGAACAAAAAGGAATAGCCAGTGGAGTGATGACACAGAAATTAGGCCCTCACTAGAGACCGGTTGCATACTACTCTGTGCAACTAGATCCAGTTGAAGCAGGAGCACCAGCCTGTATTAAATCAGTGGCAGCAGTGGCCACAATATTAAAAAGGAGCCATTCCCTCATTCTGGAACACCCTGTAACAGTTTATGTCCCACATGAGGTGGAAATACTGTTGAAACAGTATGCAACCCAAGCCTTATTGCCACAACAGGCACACAGATACAAACTGATCCTTCTAATGGTGGATAGCAACCCTAATACCTTTGCCTGATGATGGAGTAGAACATCACCAGTGTGAGCAGGTGATTAACACTTCAAATAAACTGTGAGCAGATATAAATGATGTTCCTTTGCAGAATACAGACCTAACTCTGTAGATGGCTCATCTTACTACCTGCATGAACAACGACAAACTGGATACACTGTGGTCAGATAAGGGCAAGTACATCGCTGAACCTTTCCCAACAAGGATGAGTGTACAAGGAGCAGAGCTAGTAGCTTTAATGCATGCAGCACATCTGGGAAAAGGTAAACCAGTCAATATCTATACAGACTCTCAATATCCCTTTGGGGTATGCCATGCAACAAGAACGTTATAGAAAGAATGCAGACTTTTCACATCATCGTGAAAGAGGGTATCGAATGGGGAAGAAATATGGAATTTGTTGGAATCAGTCCAACTACCTAAAGAAGTTGCTGTGATACATTGCTCAGCCCATACTAAGGGTAATACAAAAATCAGTAAAGGAAATGCCTTAGCTGATGCAGCTGCAAAGGCTGCAGCCTGACAACCCCTGAAAGAGTGTGTCATTGCAATTCCAGTGGCGAACCAGAGCGAATGGCCAAATTTAACAAATCCTAAAACCACGTATGAGAAAGACTGTTCCGCAAAAGAAAAGAAACAATGGGAAAAGTGGGAAGCAAACTGAGATAGTGACAGAATATGGACAACTGGATGAAAACCAGTACTACCAAAGAAATGCATAATTACTGTGGCTGGATGGTTTCTCAACAAAACTCATGGGGGGGCAGAGTCGATAGCTAATCAGGTACAGAAAGTATGGGCAGCACCAGGGATTTATGCTGCCGCAAAAAGGAACACTAGCAGCTGTCTGACTTGTCAAAAATTTTCGAGTACCAGGCCAAACTCAGAATTAGGGAAATGACTGTGGGTTTACTTCCTTTTCCAATGACTGCAAATAGATCACACAGATATGCCATCCGCTAATGGATACAAACATTTGCTTGTAATAGTAGATTAATTGTCAGGCTGTGTGAAAGCCTTCCCAACAAGAAAAGCTGACACAGGAGGAGTAATAAAAACTTTGTTGAGAGACATTATACCTGGATATGAGGTCCCAGAATCAATTGAATCAAACAGGGATGCTCAACTGTGTTCTGGGCTGCATCAAAAAAAGCATGGCCAGCAGGTCAAGGGAGGTGATTCTCCCCCTTTACTTGGCTCTCATGAGACCCCACCTGGAGTACTGTGTCCAGTTCTGGACACAAGGGCATTGTCGTGAGAATGCAAAAAGCCTTGAAGTGTGTGTGTGTGTGACATGGATGTGTGGTGGAGGAGGACCCTCCCGTTGAAGCCACAGTATTTCAGACTACAGCCCCCTTGGTATCCAACAACTCTTGTATACTGGAGCACTGGGGGCAGCTGGATTGCAATCTTATGTCCCAGGTCTTAATAAATGGTTTATGACTAAAGGATTATGTGCGTTTATGAGTATGACCACTTAACATTTGTCTGTCCCACTGTCCTCAAGTGAGGACTGCTGTGAGAACGGATTCACAAAAGTGGCAAATACAAAGTAGTTAGGTATAAATGTAAGGTAATTTATTAATGTGATAGATACAAGTGCTAGATAGCCATTGATAAATGCACTGACTACAATATGCTATTAATTGATGTCAATATTGCTAGCAATAAAAAGAATACGCCCATGGATACTTTCACCCCTACCCAAAATGTGAAAGTCAAGATATCTTACCCAAGGAGGTGTGCTTGCCTGGGGGGAAGAAGAGGAGGCCTGTCGACCCATTCCAGGGGAGGTGCTCTTCTCACACCAAACAAAGGATTCAAGACCTAATTTAGCTCCTATTGATAAGGTGGGACTTAGGTCATAACTAGTGTATTGATTGGTTCTTAACAGACTAATAATGTTTATTAATTAGGAAAAAGGTAAGGGAGATGCTCAGTGCCTGCTTCACATGTAAATTCAAGCTTTCTTAATGCCCACAGCTTGCTTTGATAATGTCCAGTCCAGCCATGTAGCCATTAGGCACCTGGGTTTGAAGATAGACAAGGACAGCAATGTATCTCTTCCAGCCAGCGAGTCGGGCCTGTCCTCTCTACCAGACATAAATTTGCAGACATAAACTTGTCAGGTCCAAGGCCTAATACCCAGTTAAGCATCTCGTACTCTGCACAGCTGCCAAGTTTTGTTTTCCCACAGGCATGGAGTGAAAGGACAAGGGGCAATGGATTAAAACTGGAAGAGGGGAGATTGAGATGAGATATTAGGAAGAAATTCTTTGCTGTGAGGGTGGTGAGACACTGGCCCAGGTTGCCCAGAGAAGCTGTGGCTGCCCCATCCCTGGAAATGTTGAAGGCCAGGTTGGATGGGGCTTGGAGCAACCTGGTCTAGTGGGAAGTGTCCCTGCCCATGCAGGGGGGTTGGATCTAGATGATCTTTAAGGTCCCTTCCAACCCAAACCATTGTATGATTCTAAGTATGATTCCATGAAATATAATCAATAACTGTAGAAATCACTGGGAATAGAGAGAAATTTACATACCTCCTATCATCCACAGTCTTTGGGACAAGTAGAAAGGATGAACAGGACATTAAAAGAAAAGATAGAAGTATGTGCACACACTGGTTTAAAATGGCCAGAAGCATTAAACATAGTTCTATGGGATGTTCAAAACACTCTGTGACAATCCATAAGACTATCACCAGCAGAGATTCTCTTTAAGAGGCACTTAGCTATACCAGGGACTTATATTCCAGCTAAGACCATCCTATTGGACAGAGATGAACAGTTGACCCAGTACATTTTATACATGCAAAAAGAGTTTGAAGGTAAAAGGAAATATGCCCAATGGTGCCAACCCACATCACCTGAAATACAAGTACATGATATACAGCCGGGAGATGAAGTCTTAGAGTGTTTGCCTGAAAATCAAAATTGGAACCCAAATGGGAAGGGCCATACACTGTCTTATTGTGTTCTTATTTTGCTGTTAAAGTTTTAGGAAAAGAAAACTGGATACACCATTTTCATGTAAAAGAAGTGGTGGATAGCCACCCAGCTGACAGATTACATATTCCTGAAAATCAACAAAAAATGAAGTTGGATATTTCACTACTCCTGATACTGTTGACTCTGGTGACTGCTACAGCATGGCTAAGTATAAAATTAAAAAGGATGGATAATCCAGAATAGTGGAAAGGAGATAAATTTTAAAGGAAGATAATCTATTTTGCTTATACAGGTTCTGATTTCCCAATTCTTGAAATACCTGAAGGAGGGACTCTCATTTTTTATTGTAGTCAGAAAAAACAGATCTCATTGTCCCAATAATACCAGTTGCTGTTTAACACTTGATCCCAGGTGTTGTGTGGAGATTAATGGTGTAGTTGTCAGAATACAAACTAAAAGTTTATTGTGAAAGAATTTACTTGATACCAACTACAGTCCCTCTACCCTCTACAATGAATCCAAGTTCAACTCCACTAATGTGAGGAGATGATCCTGCAAATAACTTAAATTGGACTGTATGCTGTCAAACATGTAGGGCAAAAACAAGTGTTATTTAATCCCTCATGGTCACTGAAACAGATAGAACCGTTGATACAAGTTAATGTTTCTACAATCAAACTGACCTGCTCACCATTCCTAAGTACATCCCATGCAGGATGGTTAGCATGGTTACATGAGCGAACATTTACCCCCTTAAGATGAACAAAAAGAGATGCAACTGGTATCATAGGGACAGGATTGGGAGTCTTGAATAGCATAAACGCTGAAGTACTTGTAAACTGAGCGCAACTGCAAGTGACTTAAGCAAATTAGAACACCCATTGCGGTCCTCTCTATCAGCATTAGGGACTAACCAATGGCTTGTGTCTGATATACTCAATGAGGAAAAATTAATGAAAACGACCACCAGTTGATTGTAGATGTGCTTGGAACAGTCCAAGGCAATGTTTCACTAGCCCCTAGCTTAACTGCAGATGCAGTCTACAGTAGCAGCAATCATAAGAGAAGGTGAAGGCGGCATTTTACCCACAGAGATTAAAAAAGTAATTTGGAGCAACGTAACTAAATTCAAAAGAGAATTCCAATAATGGTGGTAATTAGTAAATTTTACTTATGACCCCATCAACAATAGGGCCACTGCTTTTGTCTTAACACGCAATGCTTTGGTGTACACCATATACCTAATCATTGAATTAGGGTTAAATCACAAGGGAACTGTACTCTATCCTTTAGAACATAGAGTATGGGCCCAACAAATGGGGAACAAATGGCAAACTGTTGATATTGGCAAATGTTGCACAAGACCAACGAGGATTTGTCTGTGAAAGTAGCACCATCAGAGTCCAAGACATTTGTCTTGATAATGAACAAAAAGTCTGCCATTTTGAAATATATCCCAATGAAAAACCCAAAACTGTACTTGTATATACTGGAAAAGGTTGTGTCTGTATGAGAATGCTTCATAGCCCTATATCTGTAGATAACTTCATTGTAGATACAAATAATTACTCAAATATTTGTATTTGTAACTTGATTGAAATTATAGGATGCGACTTTAATTATTCAGCGTCTGTCACATCCCACCAATTACTCCAGTCTAACTATACATTATACCAAAATTTGTTGCCTATCCCCACAGGAATGAATCTAACACTAGTAAAGAAACTATTACAGCATAGTGAATTACAAGTATCAAAACATGTGAAGGATGATGGACAAAAGGTTCTAATCACTGTCCACCATGATGCAGAAGAAATCCACTGTGTTCTCAAAATGGTAAAAAGGGATGGAGAGGTGGGAAAGCCTTATTGGATGGTCACCTATGGTGACAGGAATTTATAACCACATGCTGTATCCTATTGTGAGAGACGGACTCTATAATGGCCTTTAATCAAGCGACCATTCCTGGCGATGCGCCCCCCCGGCACTCGTGGGGAGAGGACAGAGGTACCAGGCACATGCGCACAGACTACAGACTACAACTCCCAGGAGGCACGGCGGGGCCGGAACCGGGAAAGGGAGGAGCAAGAAGGTGCGCGCTCTGTGAACTCACACGGATCCAGCCGGCGCGGTGAGAGTACCGCTGCGGAGGCCGCCGTGCCGTTGCGGCGCTGCTCCCTGTGGTTGTTGGCGTGTGGACGTACCGAGCGGACCGTTTGCCTGGAGTCTCAGGGGACAGGACGTGGATCCCGACCAGGGATTGGCTTCGGCCGTACCCCCCGGTGGTGAGAATTGCGAACATCTTACTAACATTCCTACAAACATTCCTACATAATATTCACACATACCAGACACTCACTTCTCTTTTCCAATATTCTTCTATTTCCCAAAGGCTCTCTCCAGGCTTTCCCTCTTATCCCTGTCCGGGAACGGGAGTAGGGGGGGAAGGGGAGGGATTCTCTCTTGTTTTCTGTGTGTGTTGTTATTGGCATGTAGATGTAGTGTTGTATAGCTGTTGGTATTTGGATATGGATATATAGGTGTGAATATAGATATAGAGGTAGACCTTGTGTGTGTTAGGTGATACTTAATAAATCTATTGATTCTTAAGCGTTATTTGTGAGTGTGACGGGGAGTGGTCTCCAGCCCTCGGTTTCCCCGAGGTGGGGGTGTGGGTCGCGGCTTTACCTATCTCGGTCCGCGACACCTATAGTAATCTTGTTAAGTCTGGCTGTGTTATACTTGTTACTGATAGTCATCTTGTATATAAAACTGTGGAGAATGATCACACGATTTGAAAGATTTTGTGAACTAAGTAACTGCAATTGCTGAAATTAATGGCATATTTTTCAGTCAGTGTCTGCTTCTTCTGACTGATAATGCCTGATGTTTATGGTATGCAGAATGGTATGCAGAACCAAGGCCACTTCTTGGTTCTGAAAAACATCCTATGCTCTGCAACTGGCAGTGAAAAGGTAAACCTATTTGGGTTGATGAACTGTGGCAAGACACTGCTGCTTGGTTAGAGAAACTGGATGTAAAGATGCATCACGTGGATACCCACGTACCTATAAGTCAAGCCACTGAGGAACATAGAAATGGGTCTAGGACAATTCTCCACCAACAACTGTCTGAGGGAAATTTCACCATGGACAACTCACCGCTGGAACATCTCTACACTGGGACATCTCTTCGCTGGGACATCTCTATGCCAGGACAGCCTTCCACGGGGACAACTCCTGGACTGGTAGATGACACAGGGCTGTGCTGCTCCTCCCTGGTTGTCCCTGCTGTGCAGCAAGCTCTGCAAAGCCCTTGAAACTGTGCGTGTCCCTGCCATGCATGTTTTATTTTTCTCTTTTTTTATGGGTCAGTGTTGTTTCTTACAGTGCAGGACTTAGTGGCTCAGTGTCTCTCTGCCCTAAAGGGAGTCAGCAGCCCCCACCTTTAGTTGCCTTTATCTCAAACGTTTCTCACACCCCCTGCAGCCCTTAATCACTTTATCTCTAAAATTTCTCACCTTTGATTGACTCAGCTTTATCACACTCTGAATTTTCCCCTTCCCCGGCCTGATAGATTTCCCTTAATTTCATAATTGTATTTTCGTTTCTCACCTTTACTCAGCTTTCTCTCACTGTGAATTTTTCTTTTAATCAGAAAAAAAGACATTTTTTTTAACACATATTACACAAATGCAGTTTTAAAAGTGATGCTACACGACCAATGTTTTTAATACTGTTTTAAGGCAGTTATGAAGCAAAATACAGCTCTGAAACTGATGTTAAGTGGCAAAAAGCATTTTTTAATTATGATGGTACACAAATGCAGGTATAAAATGGCAAAAAAAAATTTTCTTAAGGTACTATGCTTAAGGTGCTATGGCACGCAAGTATTCTGAAGGGCTTCTATTGCCATAGTCCGACACTATCTTTGAAAGACGGTCATCAGCTTTCTGGTATTTCTTCAATTTGACCAGAGGACTGTGTCCTGAAGCAAGCTGTTCATAATAGACATCTCTGCCCTTCTGCACCATTCGGAGACCATCAATGAACTTCCAGATGGTCGGGTGGCATATTCCCAATTCAGCACAGAGGCAACGATGAGCAGTTTCTGAATGGTTGTTTGTCCAATCCTCTCTCAAAAAGATTCCACATAGCTAGTGGAAACAGAGGAGGTCGTCTACTGTGTCCTCTCCTACCTGGACAATTACAAAAACATCAAAACACAGGATTAAAAAGTTATGTTAGACAAATGCAAATATAAGAATCCTTCTGGGTCTGTCTCCAATATCACCAAGCAGGAATGGCTCCTGCACACCTGGAGCTGGCGAATAGGTCTTGTATTCCTCTGGTAATATAAGGTCATCCAGTCTGACTGGGTCCAAAGGTGCTGAATGCAATTTATTTTGCCTTTGCCGGATTGTTTTCTGTACAGCATCTTTTTTCGGAATCTCAGCATGAGCTGCCAAGCTCAAGTTGGTCATGCATGAATTAATAACTTTGGCTGTACCTTCCAGTGTTTCCTCAGCTCGCCATTTTATTGCCGTCACAAAACCTGCCACTTCAAGATTCACTGCTGAAGGACCGTGGGTATTGGCATTCATCCTCTTGACCACCTCTCCATTCTTGGTGTGAATCCTGGCCTTGCACTGTCCGATCAGTTCACAATGCCAAAATTTAAAAGATCCATCACGTTGGCTGAGCTCATCGAATACATAAAGATATCCATCACAAGGGAATTTTTCCCTTCCTCTCTGGCTTTGAACTGTCACAGCCATCTTACAAGTAGCAGCCAAGCAGAATGATTTTTGCAAGGAAACTGCGTGTATATATAGGAGAGTTCAAGTGTACGACTCATGCAACTTTTAATGCATGCTAGCCAACTAATCTCACGTTTTCATTGTGCTCAGCCATCAGAGCTGTCCATCTTGTTCTGCAAATATTTTTTGTTATCTCATGATTAGATAAAAACAAATCAATCAAATGTCAGAAACAAAAAAATCACTATTAGATAACAGGAAATGAAACAAGCCTGAGAAACAAAAAAATAATGAAAAACCATTTATGTAACAACAATTTCAAAAAACTTTTTTCAAGCCATTTTATACCTGCATTAATGTACCATCACCATTTAAAACATTTGCTGCTTAACATCAGTTTCAGAGCTGTATTTTGCTTCATAACTGCCTTAAAACAGTATTAAAAAGTATTAACAGCACTACAAACTGTTTTTTTGTCGTTTAATAATTGCATTCATGTGTCATCTGCCAATTCGCGGAGTGTTGTCCCCACGGAGGGCTGCTCCAGAGGAGAGATGTCCCAGCATAGAGCTGTCTCGGTGTAGCAAGATGTCCCAGTGTAAAGATGTCCTGGTGGTGAGTTGTCCAGCAGAGAGTTGTCAGTGGAAAGTTGTCCCTTCCCACATTGAAACAACCAATGAGCACACTGTTTTTAAATAGAGTAAGTTTCAATGGCAGATTAGTAACATAAAATGACAAGCTATATGTGCTCTGGCAGGGGGGGTTGGACTAGATGATCTTTCGAGGTTCCTTCCAACCCCTAGGATTCTATGATTCTATGATTCTATGTCATCAATGCACTGCAGAGCTGTTGCTTTGGACTATAACAGTTACCATGTAAAAAATTTTTCTTTATATAAAAATCCATCATCCAAAGCCATTAAGAGACCACAATAAGTATTGCGTAGATTCTCCACACTCAGCTGACTTCAACTGTTAATGGCTTAAAAAAAAGAAGAATAAAACCCCAAGTTCATGAATGTCTGACAACAAACTCTGTAATTCTGGCGCATCATTGTCAGTGTTGCTAAATCTGGTCTTGATACCAGTGTCAACATCCATTCAGCGCTGCATGCTGCTTCAGTCATTCAGTGTATTAAAGTTGTGTAGTTTAGTTTCCAACCCACAAGTCTCTCTCCCTTATCGTCTTTCCTTTCCCTTTCTGGGAAGGGAGAGGGGTTAATAGAGAGCATCTGTCATTCGTTTCATTGCCGGCCCAGCGTTAAACATAGACAGATTGGTAATTAAAAATTAATTTATCTGAGGTCAACTGTGTTGGTTTGGTTTGGTGGGTTTTTTTTGGTAGCAGGGGAGGGGCCCCAGGGGTGGCTCCTGTAAGAAGCTGAAAAGCTCCCCCAGCTCCAAACCAGCTGGCCAAGGCCAAGCCATTAGAGACAATAGATACGCCTCTGCGATTAATATATGAAAGAAGGGTAAACTTGAGAGCAGAGGAAGAGCCAAGCTGAAGAGCTGAGTTGGAGGGCAGAAGTGAGAGCAGTGCCGGAATGGAGATCCTGAGGTTGGTGAGGAAGAAGGGGGAGGAGGTGCCCTGTAGCCCACAGCGAGACAGCAGGCTGTCTCCCTGCACCCCGTGGAGGAGAAGCACGGCAGAGCATCCCCTGAAGGTGCATGGTGGGACAGATGTAGACCTGTAGCCCATGGACTTGGATCTGCAGCTGTGGAGGACCCCACGCCAGGGGACATGACTGTTCCTGAAGCAGCCTGTGACTCTGTGGGCAGCCTGTGCTGGAGCATACTGCTCCTGAGGGACTGCACCTCGTGGGAAGGACTCATGTCAGAGGGGTTCAGGAAGGACTCTCTCCCATGGGAGGGACCCCGTGGGGAAGCAGGGGAGGACTGGGAAGAATCCTTCTCCTTGAGGAGGAAGGAGCGACAGAAAACAACAAACTGTGAAGTGACTCTAAACCCCATCCCCTGTCCCCCTGTGCTGCTGGGGGGGAAGGAGGTAAAGAAATTGGGGACAAAGTAATTTGGGCCCGGGAAGAAGGGAGGGGTGGGGTAAAGTATGTAAGCTCTGCTCTTTGTTTTCTTTTTGTCCTGTGTGCATCTGATTAGTGATAAATTAAATTGATATTTTTTTCCCTGAGTCTGTTTTGCCTGTTACCATAATTGGTGAGTGAACCCTCCTTGTCCTTTGTCTCGACCCATGAGCTTCTAGTTGGCCTTTGTCCTTCCCATTCCACAGTGTGTGTGCACGTGGCTGCTTCTTTGTCTATGAAGTTGTTATAGGAAACACTATTGAAAGCTTTGCTAAAGTCAAAGCGAACAACATCCCCTCCTCTCCCCTCATCTACCAAGGCAGTAATTTCATCGTAGAAGGTGATCACATTGGTCAGACATGACTTTCCCAGTGTAAATCCATGCTGACTATGCCCAGTCACCTTGTCCTCAATATGTTTGGAAATGGCTTTTGGTAGTATTTGCAGGGACTGAGGGGAAGCTGACCAGCCTGTAGTTCCCCAAGGTCTCTTAAGCTCACTGATTTGTTCCTGCCATTGCCAGTTGCTGCATGTACAAACAGCCCTTTTTATAATTAAAAGCAGATGACTGACCTTTAACCAAAGTTGGCAAAGATCCTTGGACATGCTATTCAAAACATCCTCCTAAAATATATCACAGGATCAAAATGTTTGTAATTTATCCTAAGATGAAGTTTGGGGAAAAACAGCAAATGGTGCAACATCCAACCTTCCATTTCACAACACTATTAGTTCATTACCAATCAATTACAGGAACATTTACATTATCTGGGGTAAGGGACAGTTGAGGTTCTACTAGGCCTGTTATAATCCAGCTTATAAATAATAGAATCACAGAATGGTTTGGGTTGGAAGGAACCTCAAAGGTCCAACCCCCCCCCCTGCATGGGCAGGGACACCTCCCACTAGACCAGGTTCCTCCAAGCCCCATCTAACCTGGCCTTCAACACTTCCAGGGATGGGGCAGCCACAGCTTCTCTAGGCAACCTGGGCCAGTGTCTCATCACCCTCACAGTGAAGAATTTCTTCCTAATGTCTAACCTAAATCTCCCCTCTTGCAGTTTAAAGCCATTGCCCCCTCATCCTATTACTCCCTGCCTTTGTAAAAAAAAACCCTCCCAAGCTTTCCTGTAGCCCCTTCAGGCACTGGAAGGTGCTCTAAGGTCTCCCTGGAACCTTCTCTTCTCCAGATTGAACAACCCCAACTCCCTCAGCCTGTCACCAGAGCAGAGCTGCTCCAGCCCTCTCAGCATCTTTGTGGCCTCCTCTGGACTTGCTCCAAGAGCTCCATGTCCTTCCTGTGTTGGGGGCGCCAGAACTGGACACAGTACTCCAGGTAGGGTCTCATGAGATCTGCTGGCCATGCTTCTTTTGATGCAGCCCAGGACACGGTTGGCTTTCTGGGCTGCAAGTGCACATTGCCAGCTCATGCTGAGCTGCCAGCTCTTTTCTGCTCCCTTGTCCCTGAGGACTGTGTCCCAGGGGGTCCTACTGACTAACTTCTTGAAGAGCTGGAAGTTTGCTTTCCTAAAATTCAGCATCCTGACTATGCTCCTTGTCTGACTCATATCCCTTAGGACTGTGATCTCCACCAGTGCGTGATCACTGCAACCCAGGCTGTGTCCAGTCTTGATATCCCTGATGGCCTTGCTTGCATTTGTGACCATCAGATCTAGTATTGCATCCTCTCTGGTAGGGCTGTCTATTACCTGGCTTAAGAATTTATTCTCAAGGCACTCCAGGCATCTCCTGGATTGCCTACAGCTTGCCATGTTACTTTTCCAGCAGATGTCGAGGTGGTTAAAATCCCCCAGCAGGACAAGAGCCTGCGAGTAGGATACCTCCTGGAGTAAGAATGCTTCATCAATAGGTTCCCCTTGATCGGGCGGCCTGTAGTTCCCCTTGTTGCCCCTGTCTCTAATTCCTACCCATAAGCTTTTGACTTGCTCATGGCTATTCTTTAGGGACATCTCTTCACACTTGATCAATTTCTTAACATAGAGGGCAACACCTCCACCCCTCCTTCCTCGCCTGTCCCTTCTGAACAGCTTGTAGCCATCAATAGCCACACTCCAGTCATAGGATTCATCCCACCAAGTTTCAGTGATGGCCACTATGTCATAGCTTTTCAGCAGCATGGTAGCTTCCAGCTCCTCCTGTTTGTTGCCCATGCTGCGTGTGTACGTTCATCTAGAGGCACTTCAGATGGGCTGTCGGCCATGTCACCTTCTTAGAGGAACACCCTTTAATTCCCTTGAGGTGTTTCATGGGTGTTTCCCTTTTGGCTCCTACTACCTCAGGAGCCCCTGACTTGTCTCTGTAAGACTTTGCCTGTGCTGCAGTGTCCCCAGCATGCATCAGGGCAACAGGTTGAAGGCCCTTATGTCCTGGACGGATGGCAGATGAGATGTATATGCACCAATTAAGATTTATTGCATATAATGTTGGAGTCTTAACTCTTCAGGATACAAGGCACAAGTACAGCAAAAGTGTAGGGAAATTGGGAAATCGGAACAGAAGTGCAGTTTGAATGCAAAGGGTACATTAGCAGTGAATTATACTACTTATAATTAAATCAAACAACAAAGGTTAACCATTAAAATGCTGGCAACTTATTATCAAATTCTATACTAGGCCTAGAATTTTAATTATCACTCTTAAAGGATTCTACAGTCTTAAACTTAATAATGAAGATTACTTAACGTTAAGTTTACTAATAAAGACAGTGAAAGAGTTAATATTTCTCACCCTTGCCAGGCCACAGCTGGGTGTCCTTGGGTGGATCGTAATTCTCGAGAATTAATCTCTCTGGCAGGTGTCCCTACTGGAGAGGAGAAGGTCCAGCACACCTCCTGGGAAAGTGTACGGAAGTCTCTCTGATAAAAAATGGGACCAGGCTTTTAAAGAATAAAGTGGACTGACTGCTGTCATTTAACCACTAGCCGTACCTCCAACATCTCTCATTGGAGAATAAAAGGAAAGCAGAAGAAAAAATCATGAAGGCCCAGCTCCCACCAAGCAAACTCTTTTGTTTATCTGTTCATTATTACTTTATCTCTGTTCCAGGCCTAGTTGTGGCTGGGCTGAGCTCCGTGTTCTTCAACACCGGAGAGCAGCTGGTGTTATGAACATCAACTTGGCCCCTGTTTGTACCTTTCAAGATTGTTACCAGCTCAGAGTTTGCTAGGCCTTTTCCTTTCTCATGGGAATCTTTCCACTTCAGACCTGAGCCTGTAAAACTGAGAGACAAAAGCAGTTGAATAATAGAGTAAAACTGAGGCAGGCATATTGAGAGATGAAGCATCCTGCTACACCTTACTAGCACCCCATCCCTCTAACCCTGGTGTGTCATCCCACAGCTTGTCACAGACAAGCCAGATATTATTATCCCTCTCCCCCTTCACATCTAGTTTAAGCCCTGTCTATCAGCTCTGCAATCTCTTGAGCAAAGACCCTCTTCCCCATTTGAGAAAGGTGTCTCCCGTTTGATGCCAGCAAGCCTGGTGCAATGTAGGCCATCCCATTGTCAAAAAACTAAAAATTGTGGCAGTGACACCAGCCATGGAGCCATATGTGACAGAGCACTCATGCCCCCCCCCTGCTGCCGATTTCTGGTCTTACCCCCTACTGAGCTGCAGAAAGGTCAGCAGACAGAGTGGCACCTGGTTTTGGTGAGCAATTTGGGGATTGCCAGCATGGGACCCTCTGTTGACAAAGAGGGTCCCCAGCCAATGGGGTGTCTTGATCCAGGTAGAATAACGAATGAATGACCACAGGTCAGATCTGACTTAGTCCATAAAAACTGAGTTCCTTGCTGCTGGTTGGGTTTTCCCTTGGAGTAGCGGGTCTTCCAGGAAGCCTACCCCCTTAGGTCAGGAAGTCACCTAAGGAAACTTCTCGAGATTGAGTAACTTCATCTTTGGTGAGTGATAATTCTTCTAGATATATATTTCAATGAGCCTTGTCGCTATTGGGCAAGTGATTCCAGGTACCTTAGGGAAAGGCTTTCCCTTTCTCTGAGTGAACGTGCACATGTGGGATTATTATTATTATTATCTATGTTGAGAGTAATCAAAAAAGCTTAAGTAGTTGTGGTGTAGTGTATTAATATTCCCAACCAACATCTGAATCTGTGGTATTATTTTTGATTTATTGGAGTGCTAGTGTTGCTTGGAATAAATATTAATTCCTAGTAAGCTCCTGTGTGTTTGTGAGTGCCTCCATGACACCATATTGCGCAGGTTATTCACTGTAGTGAAACATGCGCTGCAATTAAAGAAGCCAAACGGTTAAAAGCTTTGTGATATGGGGGGCAATGCTTGAAATATGCTTGAAGTATGGGGAGGCCTGGCAAATTGACTAGATCTCACTTCCACGAACACGCCAAGGCAAGTGCTACATGCTTACAATGGTGGAAGGGACCACCGGATGATGGGAAACATATACCATGCCCCATGTCACTGCCTGTAACACTATTCTAGGCCTTGAAAAGCAAATCTTGTGGTGACATGGAACTCCAGAAAGAATCTAATCAGACAATGGGACTCATTTCAAAAACAGTCTCATAGATAGCTGGGCTAAAGGACATGGTATTGAGTGGATATATCACATCCACTACCATGCACCAGTTGCCAGGAAAGTCGAGTGATACAATGGACTGTTAAAAACCACCCTGAAAGCAATGGATGGTGGAACATTTAAAAATTGAGATGGACATTTAGCAAAAGCCACCTGGTTAGTTAACACCAGGGGATCCATCAGTCGGGCCGGTCCTGCTCAGTCAGACCCTCTACATACAGTAGATGGAGATAAAGTCCCTGTGGTGTGTGAAAGGAATCTGTTGGGGAAAAGTGTTTGGGTTTTTCCTGCTTTGGGCAAAGGCAAACCCATTTGTGGGGTTGCTTTTGCTTAAGGACCTGGACATACTTGGTGGATGATGATGGAGGACAGGGAAGTCCAATGTGTACCTCAAGGGAATCTAACTCTGGGTGAGAATACTCAAACCTGAGATGTAAGGGGTTAATTGCTGCATAATATTAACAGTGTTCAAGAAGTGTTTTTAAGAATAACAGTAGTGACAAAAAACGGAGCTAGCTTCATTGAGTGGTGTCCAGTAACTTCCTCGAGGCTGACACCTTTCAATCTGAATCCTGTGGGCTCAAACTGTGACAAACTTCAAACCACTTCTCCTGTCATGAGAGACTGCTATGATGGATGGAGCCTATGGTTATGGGCTAAATCAATGAATTCTTTAGAGTGGTGGTGTATGGCCTATGAGAATGATATCTCTGTATATATATAGAGAGAGATGGGAAAAGTAGTAGCAATTTGAGTGTGACGTAAATGGTATAGAACAAGGAGTGGAATACTGTCCTGGTTTTGCTGGGACAGAATTATAAAATAATTTTTTCTGTTTAGAGGAACTGTAGTTGTGAGAGACTGCAGAGTCCAATTCTGTGAGAACAAAAGAGATAAGATGCTCTGGTATGCAGGTTTCCGCAGTGATCAAGGGTGTCGAGGGTAGTTTTGAACCATGCAGGTGCAGTGGGCTGGGAGGGGTGAAGCCCAGGGCAGCTGACCCAAGCTGGCCAACCCAAGTATTCCATACCATAAATGTCACCCTCACTATAAATCGGGAAGTTTGTGGAGATGTTTGGAGCTTCTATCATGGTTGCCCTCCCAAGAGGATCTCGTCTGTTGTCCTGTGCCTGAGGCGTACTCTGCTTGCTGTGACCACCACGTTCTCGCTGGAGCTGTTGTGCTCGCAGTGTTGGGCATTCAGCCTTCACTGCTAGAAGCACACAGCTCGTTATTACTATCTGGAGCTGAGTATAACTTTGTATCTTATGTTAACATTGGGGTTAATATTAGTTCATCATTATTCTATTAAATCTGTTTTCATTTCAACCCACGGGCCTCCTTTCCTTTTCCTGATTCCCTTTCCTGGGTGGGGTCAGATGATAGAGCAACTGTCCAAACCACAACAGAAGGCTAGACATAATGATATCATTACCCTTTCTGCCTTCAGTGCCATGAATCAATGAATGGCATCTATACCAGAAGGTATAGATGACATTTCCACAACTGAAATGGCAACCCTTTCAAGTACAAATGTTGCTGAAGCCTTGTTTCTTCATGCATATTAACACAATCTAATGCATTGGATCCCATTTCAAGACAGCATCTTTTACAATTTTCACCCCAAATCTAAATGCAGCAGCAATTCCTGGTACATCCAAGGGTAACATCTCTTGAGACAACTGCACTTTGCATCCAAGATTTTCAATTGTTCCACTATAACTAGAGAGAATTCCTAATTCCCTGCAAACTCAATGCAAACCTGGAAGTCAAGCTTGGTTCATTGTGCAGAGCCTCTCCCTTACAGGGTCTGAGTATGACTGGATACATTGTCTCTCTGAGGCTACTGGAGTACGTTTTGGAGAAAGGTAGTGCTGTTGATGCAGATATCATGGGTTAAGACTGTAAGAACACTTTGCAGAGAAGAGTGGTATTTTTATTAGACCAAGTGATGTAACTGGGGGAAAAATAGGCACAAAGAAAATACAAACTTCAGACTAAATAGTGAAAAACTGCTCTGAACTTCAGCTCAGTTGGACTAATTGTCCTGAAATGCAAGGGTTGGTAGTCTGAAAAGTAGAAGAGAATGTTAGCAAGAGGAAGGTAGATACTGCAGCCCGAGTCTGTGAAGAATGGATGGTTTTCATGTATTGTCTGCAACACAGAAGTAGAGCAGATTTCTGAACCAGGAACAGGGTGATATTCTTAACACAAGTGGTTTTCCCCCCCTCCTAAATGTGACTGGCAAGTGGAATGCTAAAGCACCAGAATGGTGGTTTCCAACCTTTGGTACGTGGACTGCAGGCTATTTAAGAAATCTGCAGTAGGTGACTGAGAAAAGCAATCCTGAAGGAAGCTTAAGCATACAGTCCGGCAGGATTTGCACCTGCACCGGATTATTCTTTAGTAGTTGGAAAACTGAAAAGGTCACAAATCCTTGTAACAGCAGATAAAGTCCTGACACAGGCAGTAGGTAGAATTTGCCTGCCAGGCCTGGTCAAATCTTCACTGTGTTAAAGTGCAGGGTCTCCTCTCCAAGCCCCGAGCCTCCATTACTTTATTCCTTTAGCTCTCCCCTGTGTGATATTCGGAGACACGCTCCAGCTGGCACCACACCATCTGACTACAGCATCCCAAGAGCTCTCAGCCTTTGCTGCTGCATGCTGTACATCAAATATCCATCTTGATTAGCAAAGGATTGCCAAGTCATGATGAAAGAATGCTAATAATACTGATTAAATCTGCACAGATTATGGAGCTGCAAACATGTCTGTCACAAAGTTTGTGAAACTTTGTTTAGAGCTATAATTAATTCCCACCCCCCAATAGTAATAAAACAAAATATCAACAGCTGCCTCATGAAAATCAACACTACCTGTGCACTGTTTGGTCTAAATTTCAATTTAGCTCTAAAAGACCCTCTATCTTATTTGGAAAATATGGGAATAGAGAGTTCTTGCTGCTTCCAAGCAGTAGGAACTGTCATAGCTCCTGCCCATCTATCTAATAAATATCAAGGTCAGTCCAGGATGCAGACCACTTACATCTGTCTACTCTGTCTAAGCAGAGAAGGCAGAAGCGTGAACAACACTGTTGAACAACAGTATTTTCAAATATTGCTTAGGGTAAAATGAGATTTGATGCCCACTCTACTTACATGGAGAGTATGGGGTCAAGAGACAGAGGATGACAGTAAACAGCAGTAAAGGAAATAGGGCCACAGAAAAGGTCAAAAACCATGAGATGTATCACAGGAAGCACCAGGAGCTGCCCCCATCACCTTTACCAATCCTGCTTGCTCAGCAGAGTGCCAAGCAGGGACCAATTTCCCCATAGGTTAAGCAAGTCCTGCCTTAAAATGCCAGGTCTTACAAAGAAGGGATGCCAGAGGTGTAAAACTGCTACATTTTGGACAACCAGAGGTGCTGTACAGAATGGGAAAAATGCACAGCAGGAAAAACCTAAGGGGAAAAAGTTCTTTTTTTCCTGTCTCACAACCTGAAACTCCTCTTCTTGGGGAGTCAAACAACCTTCCTTTCTTGCCACCTGTCCTGTCACCGTTCAGTTTAGGTTGCCTGAAGCTGCACCAAATGCTCTGACATACTTCTGCTGTGACACCCCCAGTATACTCTCCTTGCTGTTTTCCTCCCGTACTGCAGCTATCCTTTGTCCTGGGATTCCTCCATGTCAACGGGCAGTCTCCTTGTATCCAGCCTGGCAAAAGAGTGTAACTCTTAAAATAAATTGATGCAAGCACAGAATTGGTTCAAATTTCCTGACCGCTCAGGCATTGGTCTCAGCAACTGTGGAGAGAGAACGTGAAGGAGCCTTTTGATTCTCTAGTCATGTAGATTGTTTGGGATACCAAAGAGGTCTGAGATGAAGCCTCCAGGAGAAAAATAACTAGAGACTGAGGCACCAAATGTAATTAACATAACCTGGCAACCAGGCTATAATCTATAACATAAACCATTCATAATGAGTCCAAGCTGCGCCCGTAGGTACTGAGCCTCTGTCTCCCCGCGGCCTGACAAAGCAGAGGCGGGGCCGCCTATCCCCGCAGACGCCCTTCCCGGTCAAGCTCCGCCGGCGCATCAACCGAGCGACATCAAAGAGCGACTACGGCCTTCCTTCAGGGCCTCCCGCAGAGCAGCCAGCGGAGACGAGCTAGCGCTGACGCCCCCAGGAGACGCGGAGGTCCTATAGCCCCTCACAGAGATGCTCCCCGTGCCACCTTCCCCCAGCGCAGTTATGGGTGGGACCAACCGTCCCCTTCTTCCGTGCGCGCGTGGGGGGGGGGGAGGTGGAGCACGTCAGGCGAGTACGTGACGTCACGTGGTGGGGGAGTGGCCTCGCGCGCGTGTGGATGGGGAGTGAGCGAGGCAGGCGGTCACGTGACGGTGGTGGGCGCCGTCGCTGCTGCTGTTGCTGCTGCTGCTTTGTGAGCACATTGGGCAGGTACCATGGGGGGGGGTTAGGGCCGTGTGCGTCTGCCCGCCCGGTGAGGGGGGTTGCGTATCCCCTTTTTTTACCGCCTGCCTTGCACGCGCGGTGGTGGTGGGGTAGTAGACCCGCGCGCCCACGGGAGGCCTAGTGCCCCTCCCCCGCCCAACGGTCCGCGGGGTACTGTTTCTCCCTCAGCGGCCTGAGGCTCCGGGACAGGTCCGCTTCCCTGTCCTGGTGGGAGCTTTTGTCCGGCGGCAGGTGCCAGGGCCTCCCCTCCCCGTCGGGCCTGCCGTCCCTTCCTGGCGTCGGAGGCGGGTGGGGGTGGCCTGAGGGGAGGGGGTTCTGCCTTATTTTTCCTGGTGGCTGCCTAGGGGAAGCTTCGCCCTGCCCTAGATTGCCGCGCTTTCCCCCCCCTCCTTTCTCCTCAGGGGCGCGGGTAGAAGCTGCTGAGTAGGCCGCGGTTGCGGGCAGCTCCTGACCTGCTCTAGCCCGGGTTCATGTAGGGAGGGGGAGCCGACTTGACCCTCGATGGGTGCTGGGAGAGGTGGGTTAACTTTCCGCCCTCTTCTGTTTTGGGGAGGGGGTCATGCACCCCATTCCCCTTGTTTCTCATCTCGTTATAGCTGGGGGTTTCTCTCCTGATGGGTTTGTGCTTCTCCTGGCTCCATGGGTTTGGGGGTGTGAAGAAAGGGGGGTGCAGTTATAGTGAATAACTATTGATTTGTGCCTTGTGTAGGAGTTCAATGTTGTCTATCTTCATCTCCTTCCCGGGTGCTCCCTCGCTGGTGGGGTGGGGTAGGGTAGGGCAGGGCAGCTGTGTCATGGTGTTACAGCTACAGAATTCACTGAGGATAATATCTTGACAACAGTAGGTTACTTGAGGACATGGCAACGAATGAGCTGTTCTCTCTCTGAACTTTCTCTACCTAGTCTTTCCTCAGCCCTGGTTATGTGTGCTTGCTGAGAATTGGAAGGCAAGGCAGGACTTTGCTATTGGACTGGCTTATGTTGCATTTAAAAACAAAAAAGAAAGCTTTTCTGTGTTTGCTTATTGTTGCTGAAGAAAATGACAGCAGGGAAGTGAACTGGTAGAAACCCTTCTGCAAGAAACTGGATATAGAAAGGGACCTGGTGCACCTTTGAGCCTTATGGCAAGGTTCTGAACTCTGTGATGTAAAATTTAAAAATATGTGCTGAAATGTCTGCAGTGGTGTCACGGTTTGGCACCGAGTTGGCAGTCAAACCAATAACAATAACACTCTCAATTCACCTCCCCCAAGGTAGGGAAAGAGGGAGAAAAAATGAGAAAGAGAGGCTTTCTGGGTTGAAAAGTGAAACAGATTGATTTTAATTATTACTGATAAGGGAATATATATATATTTGTAAAGGGATGTGCAACACCCGATCCCCTCCCTCCTCCCCCAGCGACTCTCACAGCAACTCTTCTCCCTGGTGACTCCCAGCTGAAGGGGGGAGTGTCTGGGCACAGACGGGGTCCTGGGATGTTGGATGTGAAGAAAAATAGAAAAAAAGAGAGAGAGCCAAAGAGAGGGTGATAGGAGTGACAGTAAGCAGAAAAGTGAGTGGAAAAGGAAAACGAAAGGCTTGGCTTCTGTGATGTCTTAACCTATACTGAAAGCCAAATAGAGAAAATATTATGAGAAGGGAATATTCTGGTTTGCTGATCCTGCCTTCGGTCTAATCTGCTCCCCCATGGGGGGGAGGCTGCAGACAGCCAGAAGTGACCTTGGTTGTTATCAGTCCACTGGCGCTGCGAAAAAGTTCACTGAAAGAAAAAAAAAATACCAGCAAAGAGAAAGTTTGCTTCACCCTGGCTCAAACCAGAACAAGTGCCACCTGGAAATTGCTCAGGGTGAACCTGGTTTGGAGCTTCTCTCTAAAGAGTGTTAACATCAAGAGCATGTTTGTGCAGAGCCCTCTTTGTTATGTTCAAAGGAACACGCAGTCTTGTGGAATGGAAACTTCAGGCTTGGTGTGGAGCTATGTAGGGAAGTTTATGAGGGCCAGCCCACTTTATCTCGGGTACCAAGCACCAATCTGTTCCTAGTCATCTCAATTTGAGTAAATGCTGAATGCTTATAATACAGCAGCAGATCAAGGCGATAGCCTCTGGGGCTGTGGTGGCTGGTGAAATGGAGAGGCCGTCCTGGCATAAGAGCAGCTGTTTTTTTCAAGGAGAGAAATTGGAGCTGTATGTGTGAAGGGAGGGGGAGGATGTGCAGGCCTGGAGGAGCCATGCTTGCCATTGAGATGGAGCCCTTCACAACAAATGGCAGCAACTCAGTCTTCCAAGACTTTGCTTTTTTAATATTTTTCAGGACCTTTTAGCAATTCCCTTGGTCATATCATGTTCTCTAGTGGAATCTGGGTTTGGATTCCTACCTGACTGACTCAGTATTTATACCTGGGCCTCATCTCTCTGTGGTGGTTTGACCTAACTTGTTTAAAGAATTTATTTTTAAGCTTACACTAGGTAACTTGAAAGCAAACAAGGCTAAATCACTTCTCAGCGTTAATGATGTTTGTGACTCCTGGAGGGTTACATGAAGAAACTGGATTAGCTGGTGTAAACTAATTTTGATGCATAATCTGGAAAATGAGCCAACTGTTGTGTTTATAACCTCAACAATCTTGATAACTTAAAGGAGGGAGGAGTAGGAATTGGGCAAGCTCTATTCTGCTTTGTTCTAGTTGCAGTTTTTATCAGCTTTTTTAAATCAGTTTTTATTATATTGATTTTAAAAAGTGTTTATAGTAATAAAAACAAAGGCTCAGAAATTTAGACTATTTCACTTGCATTGTTTTGGCCAGTCTTCAAAAAAGCTCCTGGTGCCATGGTTTGCAAAAGGATTTGACCATTCTAGGAGACTTTGAAGTTACAGACTTGCCACTAAAATCTAAGGAAGCTAAGGGAAAACCCAACAAAAAATCTTGTTGCTAGAAGCTTTTTTTTTACTTCTTCCAATTTTTAAGTTACCCTTTTAGAATGTAGAAGCAGATTTTTAATGTTTTGCATTTTTTCCATTGACTTTTGTGTTATGTGATGCTTTCCTAATAGAATGCCACTTTTTAGTATGTTTTATATTTGTTGCTGGTGTCCCTCTAGTGGTACTGATCATAGCAGAATAGTATGGGGATTAATAGTGCTTGAGTATCATAGACTATTAAGACTCTGTTAATAATTAATATTGATAGTATTAATAGTAATGCTTACTTGCAATTTCAGTAATATTTAGTACCAGTACTTGGAATAGGTTCTTAATGAAAGAATATTAATAAAAATTTATATCTTTATTAATATTTCAATTTATTTTTGTCTCTTATTTGGTTAAAGCACATGAGCAGGACTCTGAAGACCTCTGTTCTGCACTCGGGTTTGCAAGTCTTATATGACCTTGTTAAAAGAGAAGCCAAGTCACTTATCCCTTTTGTAAGATGACAGATGAAAGAAACTCAGCGTTGTATTTGTATACTTCAGAACTATTGAATGAAAGGTGTTAGAGGAAATACAAGTAATATCCACTTCAGTGTTGTTATTCTGCTGGAGCTTTTAGTTGAATTTTTTTTTTCTGATACAGTCTGCTCATTTGTAGCCTTTGTATCCTCTTTGCTTTGCAGAGAAGACCTAGTTTGGACTTGTACTGTTTTTCATATAACTAAACAGGTTACGTTCATTAAAGTGAGACCTGGGATGAAAGTTTGTGAAAGTAGCTAATTTGGAATCACTTAAGTTTCATATTTTACAAAAATTGTACAAAGGGTTTATCCATTTTGCTCTAACATGAAAGTCCATGCTCTTTAATTTTGGTCATCTAAACTGGCAGTTTATTAGAACTCCCTGCCCACCTGGGGCTCCTTCAGTCCATTTCACAGGTGTGGTACCTCCAGCCTTTTCCCCTCCACTACTGCTTAATACTGCAAAGAATAAACAGTGATTAAAGACACAGATTAGAGGTGATACAGTCTGATGCCTAAGATGTCATGGCTTGCTCAGCTTACTTTGATTACATCATAACTATTTTGATGAGCATATTGTTTTATTTATGTTCTCTCTAGATTGTAAAACTTGTAAGATAGGTTATGTAAACAGCTTTGCACAATTTCCTTGAACGGAGTTGTTTCTACTCTCAGTTCTCTTGAGCACAGGTAGAGTTGGACCTGACCAGGGATGTTAAGAACAAGAAAAGTTTCTACAGGTATGTCAGTGATAAGAGGAAGATGAGGGGAAACTGCAGGCCCACTTCAGAAGGAAACTGGAGATCTGGCCATGAAGAACATAGAGAAGGCTGAGGTACTCAATGAGTACTTTGCCTCAATCTTCACTGGTAAAGGCTCTGGTCACACCATCCAAGTTACAGAAGGCAAAGGCATGGACTGTGAAAAGGAAGATCTCCCCATAGTAGAAGAAGAGCAGGTTCATTACCATCTGAAGGACCTGAGGGTGCACAAGTCCATGGGACCTGACGAGATTCATCCACGGCTCCTGAAGGAACTGGCCGATGAAGTTGCAAAGCCTCTGTCCCTCATAGTTGAAAAGTCTTGGCAGTCTGGAGAAATCCCCACTGACTGGAAAAGGGGAAACATAACTCCCATTTTCAAGAAGGGAAGGAATGAAGACCCAGGGAACTACAGGCCAGTCACTCTCACCTCTGTGCCTGGCAAGATCCACCATTTGCATCAAGAAGTTATCAGTGCACTGGAGGAAGCTCCTGGACTGTGAATGGCTGGCTGAGTAGGCCTTCCAGCAAATACCTGGGTAGTTAAAATCCCCCATCAGAACCAGGCCCTGTAATTGCGAGGCTGCTTTCAGCTGCCTTTAGAAAACCTCATCAACTCCCTCGTCCTGATCAGGAGGTCTGTAATAGACCCCCACAACTGTATCACCCATGCCAGCCTGCCCCTTAATTCGCACCCACAAACTCAACTCGCTCCTCATCGGCCCCTGGACAGAACTCAACACATTCTAGTTGCTCTCTCATGTAAAGAGCAACTCCACCACCTTGCCTTGTTGACCTGTCTTTCCTAAAAAGGACATAGCCATCCATGACCACATTCCAGCATTCCAGTCATGCGAGCTGTCCCACCATGTCTCTCTAATTGCCACCAGATCATAACTCCTTGACTGCACACAGACTTCTAACTCCTCCTGTTTATTCCCCATGCAGCATGCGTTGGTGTACAGGCATTTCGGGGAGCAAGCACATCATCAGCACAAGACGGACATGGACCTGTTGGAGCGAATCCAGAGGAGGTCCACAAAAATGATCAGAGGGATGGAACGCCTTTCCTATGAAAACAAGCTGAGAGAGTTGGGGTTGTTCAGCTTGGAGAAGAGAAGGCTCTGGGGAGACCTTATTACAGCATTTCAATACTTAAAGGGAGCCTATAAGAAAGATGGTGACAAACTTTTTAGCAGGGCCTGTAGTGATAGGACAAGGGGTGATGGGATTAAACTGAAAGAGGAGAGCTTTAGACTACATATAAGGAAGAAATTTGTTCCAATAGGGGTGGTGAAACACTGGCCCAGGTTGCCCAGAGAGATGGTAGAAGTCCCCTCCCTGGAAACATTCCAGGCCAGGTTGGACGGGGCTCTGAGCAACCTGATCTAGTTGCAGATGTCCCTGCTCACTGTAGGGCAGTTGGACTGGATGGCCTTGAAAGGTCCCTTCCAACCCAAACCATTCTGTGATTCCAAATATAGTACTGCCAAAATGAACCCCCATTTTCAAAAAGGTGAAAAAGGAAGACCTGGGAAACTATAGACCAGTCAGCCTCACCTCTGTGCCCAGCAAGATCATGGAGCAGATCCTCCTGAAGGCTCTGCTAAGGCAAGTGGAAAACAAAGGGGTGATTGGTGACAGCCAACACAGCTTCACCAAGGGCAAATCCTGCCTGACTAGTTTGGTGGCCTTCTACAATGGGGTCACGGCATCAGTGGACAAAGGAAGAGCAACTGACATCATCTACCTGGACCTGTAGATGAGCTTGGAGGACTACTTAACCTGGCTGAGCGTAGCATTTTGCATTAAAAACAATTAAATGGTTCCCATATTGAGAGCGCTTTGATCTTTCTTGAGACTTAAGGTTTGCCTGAAGTATTCCTCCTATAGTGAACTTTATAGTTTTGTTTTTTTGCTTTATCATACAGGAAACACAATTTATTCCAGATCTGTAGAAGATGCAAATTCAATGGAATTTGCGTTATAGAATCATTTAGTATTTTAATCCAAAGTTAAATGAAGAAAATGCAAGTACTTTCTTAACCTCTGTAGTTGAATCATTAGATTGCACTTTTTAAAACCTGGTGTAATGGGGGGAAGGGGAAGATCTGTCTTAGTCTGTTAGGCAGCCCTATGGTTGAAGGTATAAAATTTGAATTCAGTAGCTATGATCATATTCCTAAATATTTTTAATGGCTAGCTGTAGAGAGAGGAAATCTTTTTGCAATTTTACTATGTGGTGTAGGTTTCATCTAGAACATTTAATTGGTATTTCTTATGACTAAAATACTGTTCCTGGAAGTAGGATGATGCTTTAGAGACCATATTGAGATTGCTTTTGAGCAAAGAAAACATTTTTTTTCCTTTGTATTTGTTTTGTTAAATGTTTTGAGGATAGTGGATATAATAATATAGAATGAAGCACATGGCTTCTGAAAGCTTTTTGGTTTCCTCTTTCTATTTGGTTTTAAATGTTAACTGAATCATGGCTATTTGGCTATTTTATGGTAAAGACTTGACTGATATCTCATATTATCGAATTGTCCACGTTTCTCTGTATTTTGAAGGCTATTGCTGTTTTTTTTTTCTTTCTGCATTTACATTCTTCCTAGATTTTCAAACTTGCATGTTGTTTTAGATACAGTTTCAGCAACATGAATCCATGAAAGGTATCCTGGTGCCAAACCCTGCTCTGCTGTTGGGCTGTACATAATATATTGTATTTGAGAAATTCTGGTCCATGCTTTTTGGGGTTGTACCCCAAGAGACAGATGACCAGTTACTTGTGAGAAGAGACCAGCACCTACCTCTTTATGATGTCCTTTCAGGTAGTTGTAGAGGGCAATGAGGTCTCCCCTCAGTCTCCTTTTCTTCAGACTAAATAGCCCCAGTTCCCTCAGCCGCTCCTCGTAAGACTTGTTCTCAAGGCCCTTCACCAGCTTCGTTGCCCTTCTTTGGACACGCTCCAGCACCTCGATGTCCTTCCTGTATTGAGGTGCCCAAAACTGGACACAGCATTCGAGGTGTGACCTCACCAATGCTGAGTACAAAGGGAGGATCACCTCCCTGGTCCTGCTTGCCACACTATTTCTAATCCAGGCCAGGATGCCATTGGCCTTCTTGGCCACCTGGGCACACTGCTGGCTCATATTCAGCTGCCTATCAATCAGAGCCCCCAGGTCCCTTTCTGCTGGACAGCTTTCCAGCCACTCTTCCCCATGCCTGTAGCATTGCATGGGGTTGTTGTGGCCCAAGTGCAGGACCTGGCACTTGGCTTTGTTGAAGCTCATACAATTGGCCTCAGCCCATCGATCTAGTCTGTCCAAGTCTCTCTGTAGAGCCTTCCTACCCTCAGGCAGATCAACACTCCCTCCCAACTTGCTGTCGTGTGCAAACTTACTGAGGGTGCATTCTAGCTCCTCATCAAGATCGTTGATAAAGATGTTAAAAAGAAGTGGTCCCAACGCTGAGCCCTGAGGAACCCCACTTGTGACCGGCCGCCAGTTGGATTTAACTCCATTCATCACGACTCTCTGGGTCCAGCCGTCCAGCCAGTTTTTTACTCAGCAGAGCATACGCCTGTCTGAGCCATGAGCAGCCAGTTTTTCATCAGAGTGCTGTGGGAGACAGGGTCAAAGGCTTTACGGAAGTCCAGGTAGACAACATCCACAGCCTTTCCCTCATCGACCAGGCGGGTCATCTTGTCATAGAAAGAGATCAGGTTCGTCAAGCAGGACCTTCCTTTCATAAACCCGTGCTGACTGGACCCGATCACCTGGTTGTTCTGTATGTGGTGCGTAATGGCACTGAAGATGATCTGCTCCATGACCTTCCCTGGCACCGAGGTCAGACTGACAGGTCTGTATTTCCCTGGATCCTCCTTTCGGCCTTTCCTGTGGATGGGTACCACATTTGCTACCCTCCAGTCCACTGGGATCTCCCCAGTTAGCCAGGACTGTTGGTAAATGATGGAAAGAGGCTCGGCGAGTGCATCCGCCAACTCCTTCAGTACTCTTGGGTGCAACCCATCCGGCCCCATAGACTTATGGCTGTTTAGGTGGTGTAGCAGGTCACTGACCATTTCCTCTTGGATTACGAAGGTTTCATTCTGCCCCACCTCCCCGTTTTCCAGCTCAGGGGACTGGGTGTCTAGGGAACAACCCATTCAACTGCTAAAGACTGAGGCAAAGAAGGCATTTAGCACCTCATCCTTTTCCTCATCCTTTGTCGCTATGTTTCCCCCTGCATCCAATAAAGGATGGAGATTCTCCCTAGTCCTCCTTTTGTTATTAATGCATTTATAGAAAGAGTTTTTTATTGTCTTTGACAGCAGTAGCCAAGTTGAGCTCAAGTTGGGCTTTGGCCCTCCTCATTTTCTCCCTGCATTGCCTTACTACATCTCTGTATTCCTCATGAGAGGCCTGTCCTCTCTTCCAGAGGCCATAAACTCTCCTTTTCTTCCTGAGCTCCATCCAAATCTTTCTATTCAGCCAGGCCGGTCTTCCCCGACAGCTCGTCTTTCGGCACATGGGGACAGCCTGCTCCTGGGCCTTTAAGACTTCCTTCTTGAAGTGTGTCCAGCCTTCCTGGACTCCTTTACCCTTCATGACAATCTCCCAAGGGACTTTGTCAGTCAGTCTCCAGAACAGATCAGTGTCTGCCCTCTGGAAGTCCAAGGTGTGGCAGTTTTACTGACCCCCTTCCTTACTTCTCCAAGAATTGAAAACAGTCAATAAGAATTGAAAACGGTCAATACAGGGTTGCTATGCCCTAGACTTCCTCCAACTGTTACTTCCCCCACAAGTCCTTTTCGGTTCACGAGCAGCAAGTCCAGAAGGGCGCTCTCCCTGGTTGGCTCCCTCACCAGCTGCATTAGGAAGTTATCTTCCATGCACTCCAGGAACATCTGGGACTGTTCTCTCTCTCTCTCTGCTGTATTGTATTTCCAGCAGACATCTGGGAAGTTGAAGTCTCCCATCAGCACGCGGCAGCACAGAGCAGAGAGCGGCAGCCAGCCTCCAGAGGGCAGGCGCGTGGGAGGCGCGAGGGCAGGCAGGGAGGGAGCAGCGGGTGCCTTCTCACAAGAAAAGCAAACTAGTAGCTGGATAGATCATGGTCACAACGCGGCTAAAAACCATAGTGAAAAAGAATGTGGGGACTCAGACAGAGCTCCCAAGCAGGCATGCAGCAGTGCAGGTCTCTGGCTGCAGTCAATGCCTGAGCCTGGCACTGGTACCAGAGGGAACCAGTGACACCGCATGTGTGCGGTGTGAGCAAGTAAATGATCTCCTCAGGCAGGTGGTTAATCTGACAGAGGAGGTTGCAAGACTGAGAGCCATTAGAGATTGTGAAAGTGAAATAGATTGGTGGAGTCATACCCTGACGCAGGGGCAGATTGAGGAGGTTGAGAAAGTGCCGGATCCCCTCCCCTCCTGTCACCAGACAGATGGAGAGGACTTAGGAGATATGAAGGAATGGAAGGAAGTCCGATCTCGGAAAGGCAAGAAAAAATCCTCCCAACCCCTTCCACCCTCCCAATTGCCCTTGAATAACAGATACGAGGCCTTGGAAATTCAGGGACAGGAAAATGAAGTTGGAGGGGTAGACTTATCTAGTGAAGCACCTAGGACTCGTCAGTCACCCCGAGTCCTTAGGACTTCTTCAATGAAGAAGGAAAGGAGAGTAATTGTGGTGGGTGACTCCCTTCTGAGGGGGACAGAAGGGCCCATCTGTCGACCGGACCCATCCCACAGGGAGGTCTGTTGCCTCCCTGGGGCTCGGATTAGAGATGTTAAAAGGAAACTCCCTAATCTTGTGGGTTCCTCTGATTACTATCCACTGCTGATTTTTCAGGTTGGCAGTGATGAAATTATCACAAGAAATGTAAGGGCAATGAAGAGTGACTTCAGGGCCCTAGGACGGCTAGTTAGGGGGTCTGGAGCGCAAGTAGTGTTTGCCTCCATCCCTCCTGCAAGAATGGGTGGGGAGGTATATAGGAAGAGTCTACAGATCAATGAATGGCTAAGAGATTGGTGTCAAAGACAGGGTTTTGGTTTTTTTGATCATGGGATGCTATATGAGACACCTGGCCTGGTGGTGGCAGGTGGGATGCACCTGTCCCAGAGGGGGAAGAGGCTTTTGGGGCAGGACTTAGCAGGGCTCATTGAGAGAGCTTTAAACTAGATGTGAAGGGGGAAGGGGATAAAACTGGGTCTATTAGGGAGAAGCACAAGAGGAACGTACCAGGGCCTGAAAGCAGGTGGTCTAAGGAGGATTTAGTCCCACCAGTGGGCTCTGTTTGTTTCCTGAAATGCCTGTATGCTAATGCACGCAGCATGGGGAATAAGCAGGAAGAGTTAGAGGTCAGTGTGCGGGCTAAGGGTTATGATCTGGTAGCAATAACAGAGACATGGTGGGACAGGTCACATGACTGGAATGTGGCCATGGATGGTTATGTGCTTTTTAGGAAAGATAGGGCGGGGAAGCGAGGTGGTGGAGTTGCTCTTTATGTGAGAGAGCAACTAGAATGTATTGAGTTTTGTGCAGGGGCTGATGAGGGGCAAGTTGAAAGTCTATGGGTAAGAATTAAGGGGCAGGCTGGTGTGGGTGATACAGTCGTGGGGGTCTACTACAGACCTCCTGATCAAGGCGAGGAAGTTGATGAGGCTTTCTACAGGCAGCTGAAAGTAGCCTCACAACTGCAGTCCCTAGTCCTCATGGGAGATTTTAACTACCCCGATATCTGCTGGAAGACTCACACAGCCAGCCTTTCACAGTCTAGGAGGTTCCTCCAGTGCATTGATGATAACTTCTTAATGCAAATGGTGGACAAGCCGACTAGAAGAGGAGCGCTGCTGGATCTTGTACTAACCAACAAGGAGGGCCTTGTTGAAGCAGTGGTGGTCAGTGGCAGCCTTGGCTGCAGTGATCACGAGATGGTGGAGTTCAGGATCCTGTGTGGAAGGAACAGAATACCCAGTAGGACCAGGACCCTGGACTTCCACAGGGCAAACTTTGGCCTCCTCAATCAACTGTTAAGGGAAATCCCATGGGACAGGGTGCTAGAAGGTAAAGGGGCTCAAGATAGCTGGTCAGCATTCAAGGACCACTTCTTGCAAGCACAGGATCAGAGCGTCCCAATGGTTAGGAAATCTAGTAAGGGAGTTAGGAGACCAGCATGGTTAAAAAAGGAACTGCTGGGCAAACTTAAGTGGAAAAGGAAAATCTACAGATCATGGAAGGGGGGGCTGGTCACTTGGGAGGAATATAGGACTGTTGTCAGAGGATGTAGGGAGGCAATTAGGAAAGCTAAGGCCTCCTTGGAACTTAACCTTGCAAGTCAGGTTAAGGATAATAGAAAGGGCTTTTTCAAATACATAGCTAACAAAACTAACACTAGAGGCAATATTGGCCCACTGTTGAATGAGGTGGGAGCCCTGGTGACAGAGGATATAAAGAAGGCAGAGGTGCTGAACGCCTTCTTTGCCTCTGTCATTACTCCTGCAGGATTTCCCCATGAGCCCCAGACTCATATAGCCCCAGAAGTAGTCAAGATAGATGAGGAGTTTGACATAGTAGATGAGGATTGGGTTAGGGATCAGTTGAGTAATCTGGACATCCATAAATCGATGGGTCCAGATGGAATGCATCCAAGGGTGCTGAGAGAGCTGGCGGAGGTCATTGCTAGGCCACACTCCATCATCTTCGGTAAGTCATGGGCAACAGGAGAGGTGCCTGAGGACTGGAGGACAGCAAATGTCACACCAGTCTACAAGAAGGGCAAGAAGGAGGACCCGGGTAACTATAGACCGGTCAGCCTCACCTCCATCCCTGGAAAGGTGATGGAACAACTTGTTCTTGTCTCTATCTCTAGGCATATCAAGGACATGGGGGTCATCAAGAGCAGTCAGCATGGTTTTATCAAGGGTAAATCATGTTTGACTAACCTCATAGCCTTCTATGAGGAAATTACTAGGTGGATAGATGATGGTAGAGCGGTAGATGTGGTTTATCTGGATTTCAGTAAGGCATTTGACACCGTCTCCCACAGCATCCTTGTAGATAAGTTGATCAGGTATGGGTTTGGTGATCAGGTAGTGAGGTGGATCAGGAACTGGTTGATGGGAAGGAGTCAGAGAGTTGTAGTCAATGGGGCAGAATCTGGTTGGAAGTGTGTGACTAGTGGAGTCCCTCAGGGGTCGGTACTGGGACCGATGTTGTTCAACATCTTCATCAACGACCTGGATGAGGGTATAGAATGTACCCTCAGCAAGTTTGCTGATGACACTAAGCTGGGAGGAGTGGCTGACACACCAGAAGGCTGTGCTGCCATTCACAGAGACTTAGACAGGCTGGAGAGTTGGGCGGAGAGAAACTTGATGAAATTCAACAAGGGGAAGTGTAGAGTTTTGCATTTGGGGAAGAGAAACACCATGTC
Source organism: Hemiprocne comata (assembly GCA_020745705.1). NCBI lineage: Eukaryota > Metazoa > Chordata > Aves > Apodiformes > Apodidae > Hemiprocne > Hemiprocne comata. The sequence goes on along the minus strand of CM036615.1, from coordinate 378,953 downwards.
CCAGTATAGGTTGGAGGCTGACCTGCTGGAGAGTAGTGTAGGTGAAAGAGACCTAGGGGTCCTGGTAGACAGGAGGATGACCATGAGCCAGCAATGTGCCCTTGTGGCCAAGAAGGCCAATGGCATCCTGGGGTGCATTAGAAAGGGTGTGGTTAGTAGGTCAAGAGAGGTTCTCCTCCCCCTCTATTCTGCATTGGTGAGGCCGCATCTGGAGTATTGTGTCCAGTTCTGGGCCCCTCAGTTCAAGAAGGACAGGGAACTGCTTGAAAGAGTCCAGCGCAGAGCCACAAAGATGATGAAGGGAGTGGAACATCTCCCTTATGAGGAAAGGCTGAGGGAGCTGGGTCTCTTTAGCTTGGAAAAAAGGAGGTTGAGGGGTGACCTCATCAATGTTTACAAATATGTAAGGGGTGAGTGTCAGGGAGATGGAGTTAGGCTCTTCTCAGTGATGACCAGTGATAGGACAAGGAGTAATGGGTGTAAATTGGAGCATAGGAGGTTCAAGGTGAATATCTGAAAAAAAATTTTTACTGTGAGAGTGACAGAGCACTGGAACAGGCTGCCCAGGGAGGTTGTGGAGTGTCCTTCGCTGGAGACATTCAAAACCCGCCTGGATGCGTTCCTGTGTGATGTGCTCTAGGTGACCCTGCTCTGGCAGGGGGGTTGGACTAGATGATCTTTCGAGGTCCCTTCCAACCCCTATGATTCTATGATTCTATGATCAGAACAAGGGGTAGTGATTGTGAAACCTCTCCCAACTGCTTCTAGAATATTTCATCCACCTCTTCATCCTGATTGGGGGAACTAACAGATTCCAACCACTATATCACCCTTGTTGGCCTTCCCCTTGATTCTTATCCATAGGGACTCAACCCTATCATCACTTTCATTAATTTTTAGGCGTTCATATGTCTCTCTGATATAGAGGGCCACCCCACCGCCTCTTCTTCCTCGCCTATCCCTCTTGAAGAGTTGGTAGCCATTGATTGCAGTACTCCAGTTGTGTGAGTCAGCCCACCAGGTTTCCGTGATGGCAACTATGTCATAGTTTTCTTGCTGCACAATGGCCTCCAGCTCCTCTTGTTTATTGCCCATGCTGCATGCATTGGTGTAGATGCACTTCAGCTGGGCTAACGATCCTGCCACCATTTTGGGGAGAGAAGTCCTAATTGCTGTCTGACCATTCCCAGCCACTTCCATGGTTACTAACCTATTAGTGAGCCCTGTGTTTTTGTTGCCACATATATCACCATCTCCCACCTCAATTGAGATGGCAGACTGAAGGCCACCCTTAGGCTCATCTCTAGTGAGCCTGGTTTTATCCCCTTCTCCCTTCAAGCCTAGTTTAAAGCCCTTTCAATGAGCTCCGCCAACTCATGCGCGAGGATCCTTCTCCCCCTTTGAGACAGATGTACTCCATCTGTCGGCAGTAGACCTGGTGCCATATAAACTTCCCCATGATCAAAGAACCCAAAATTCTGACGGTGGCACCAGCCTCTGAGCCACATGTTAATCAGGTGTGTTTTCCTCCCTTTTTTTTCTCTACCACTTGAGGGATTGATGAAAACACCACCTGTGCACCCTAGGCTTCGACCAGTTGTCCTAAAGCTTTGAAGTCCTTTTTAATTGCCTTTGGACTTCTCTCTGCAACCTCATCATTGCCACCCTGGATAACCAACAGAGGGTAATAATCAGAGGGCTGCACCAGACCAGAGAGCTTCCTTTTAACATCTCTAACCCAAGCCCCAGGGAGGCAGCCGACTTCCTGTGGGATGGGTCTGGTTGACAAATGGGGCCCTCTGTTCCTCTCAGAAGGGAGTCACCTACTACAATTACCCTCTTTTTTTTTTTCTTACTTGAAGAAGTCCTAAGGTGTGGGAGTGAGTGACTAGCCCTGCATGACTAACTGGATGGATCTTCCTCTCCATCCTCATTTGCTTGGCTCTCAAGTTCCAAAGCCTCATACCTATTGTGCAAGGGCAACTGGGAAGGTGAGGGGGGTGGGAAAGGGTTTCGCTTGCCTCTCCAAGGAGGGACCTGTCTCTATTCGCCCCTGTCTCTTAGGTCCCCTCCTTCTGCCTGGTGACAGGAGGGGAAGGGATCCTCCACTTCTTGTAGAGACTCTACCTGCTGCCTCTGCCTCAGGGTATGGCTCCACCAATCTATTTCGCTCTCGCATTCTCTGACGCTTCTTAACCTTTCTACCTTCTCCCTCAGTGATTGGTGACAGCCAACACGGCTTCACCAAGGACAAATCACAGAATCACAGAATTATTGAGACTGGAAAAGACCTCTGAGATCATCAAGTCCAACCTATGACCTAACACCACCACATCGGCTAGACCATGGCACTAAGTGCCACAACCAGTCTTTCCTTAAACACATCCAGGGACGGTGCCTCCACCACTTCCCTGGGCAGTCCATTCCAATGTCTAATAGCCCTTTGCATGAGGAAGTGCTTCCTGATATCCAACCTAAACCTCCCCTGGTGCAGTTTCAGGCCATGCCCTCTCATCCTGTCACTAGTTGCCAACCCCCACCTGACTCCAACCTCCCTTCAGGTAGTTGAAGAGAGTGATGAGGTCCCCCCTGAGTCTCCTCTTCTCCAGGCTCCCCAGTGAGCCAGGACTGGTGATAAATGATGGAGAGCGGCTTAGCCAGTTCTTCCGCCAGCTCCCTCAGCACCCTAGGATGAATCCCATCCGGACCCATGGACTTGTTGAGATCTAAGTGGCACAGCAGGTCCCTAACTACTTCCTCCTGGATTACAGGAGGGGGATTCTGCTCCCCATCCCTGTCTACCAACTCAGGAGCCCAGTTGTCCTGAGGGTAGCTGGTCTTTTTGTTAAAGACTGAGGCAAAGAAGGTGTTAAGCACCTCAGCCTTTTCCTTGTCCTCCATTACTAAGTTCCCCCCCTCATCCATTAAGGAATGAAGATTTTCCCTGACCCTCCTTTTGTTATTAATGTATTTATAAAAGCACTTTTTATTGTCCTTAACAGAAACGGCCAGATCAAGTTCTACCTGAGCTTTCGCATCTCTAATTCTCTTTCTACAGTATTTTTACAATATCCCTAAATACTTCCTGATACACCTGTCCCTTTTTCCAAAGTTGATACACTATTTTTTTTATTTCTGAGTTTTTGCAATAGTTCCTTGCTCAACCAGGCTGGTCTTCTTCCCCGCCGGCTCCTTTTTCGGCACACAGGGACAGCCTGCCCCTGCGCCTTCATAATTTCATTCTTAAAGTAAGCCCAGCCTTCCTGGGCTCCTTTGTTTTTGAGGGCTGCTTCCCAAGGGACTCTCCCAACCAGCGTCCTGAAGAGGCCAAAGTCAGCCCTCTGGAAGTCCAAGGTAGAGGTTTTGCTGACGACCCTCCTAACTTCACCACGTATTGAAAATTCTATCATATCATGGTCGCTGTGCCCAAGACAACCTCCAAGCTTTACATCCCCCATAAGACATTCTCTGTTTACAAGCAGCAGGGCCAGCAGGGCACTTGCCCTAGTTGGCTCCCTCGCCAGCTGTGTCAGGAAGGTGTCTTCCACACACTCCAGGAACCTCTGGGACTGTTCTCTCTCTGCTGTGTTATAGTTCCAGCAGACATCTGGGAAGTTGAAGTCCCCCCTGAGAACAAGGGCTGGCGATGGCGAGACCTCTGCCAGCTGCTTCTAGAGTATTTCATCAGCCTCTACATCCTGGTTGGGGGGTCTATAACAAACTCCCACCAAGATGTCTGCCTTATTGGCCTTCCCCTTGATTCTTACCCATAAACACTGTCATTCACATTGTTAAGTTCTAGGCATTCAAATCTATCCCTAACATAGAGGGCCACCCCACCACCTTTCCTTCCTTGCCTATCCCTTCTGAAAAGTTCATAGCCATCAATTGCAGCACTCCAGTTGTGCAAGTCTTCCCACCACATTTCCGTGATGGCAGCTATATAATAGTTTTCCTGCTGCACAATGGCCTCCAGCTCCTCCTGTTTGTTGCCCATGCTGCATGCATTGGTGTGGATGCACTTCAGCTGGGCTAATTGTCCTGCCACCATTTTCAGGGGACAAGCCCTAATTCCCACCTGACTATGCTCAGACACTTCTCTAGTTACCAACCTATCACTACCCCTTATGTCTTTGCTACCACATGGGTCACCATCCCCCATCTCCACTGAGTCAACAGAGTGCAAGACCTTGCTAGCACTTTTACCCACAAGCACTGGCATGCTGCTCCCGGGCTCTAGTAATCCTAGTATCATCCCCATCCCCCTTCAAACCTAGTTTAAAGCCCTTTTGATGAGCCCTTATAACTCTTGTCCCAGGATCATTCTCCCCCTTTGGGTTAGGATTTCCCCACCTGTTGCCAGCATGCCTGGTGTCCTGTAGATCAGCCCATGATCAAAGAAACCAAAGTCCCGCCGGTTGCACCAGTCTTGGAGCCAGGAGTTAATCTGCTGCCTGACTAATTTGGTGGCCTTCTACAATGGGGTCACAGCATTGGTGGACAAAGAGCAACCAACATCATCTACCTGGACCTGTGCAAAGCTTTTGACACTGTCCCACATGACATCCTGGTATCAAAACTAGAACAGTACAGATTTGATGGATGAACCACTCGTTGGGTAAGGAACTGGCTGGATGGTTGCACTCAAAGAGTTGTGATCAATGGCTCAATGTCCATGGACATTAAGAATGACTTCTTAACATTTCTACATTCTCCCTCAGTTCAACCACCTGCCTGAGCAGATAATTTATTTGATCACACTGTACACAGGCAGTGTCTCTGGCTCCCTCCAGTACAAGTGCCAGGCTCAGGTCTGTTTGTGTGGGAGCTCGGTCTGAGTTGCCACATTCTTTTTCACAGTGGCTTTTGGCCGTGTTGTGACCATGATTGTCTCCCCAGCTAGGAGGGGACAAATCACTGCTCACTGCATCCTGCACACATGCCCCTGCATGCTGCCCCTGCCCTGGCAGCGCTACAGGCTTGGGGAGGAGTGGCTGGAGAGCTGCCCAGCAGAGAGGGACCTGGGGGTGATGGTTGACAGCTGGCTGAACATGAGCCAGTAGCGTGCCCAGGTGGCCAAGAAGGCCAACACCATCCTGGCCTGCATCAGGAATAGTGTGACCGGCAGGACCAAGGAGGTGATCCTGCCCCTCTACTCGGCCTTGGTGAGGCTGCACCTCGAGCACTGTGTGCAGTTTTGGGTGCCACAGTATAAGGACATTGAGGTTCTGGAGAGGGTGCAGAGAAGGGCAACTAGGCTGATGAGGGGTCTGGAGAACTGGCCTTATGAGGAGAGGCTGAGAGAGCTGGGGCTGTTCAGCCTGGAGAAGAGGAGGCTGAGGGGAGACCTCATTGCTCTCTTCAGTTACCTGAGAGGAGGTTGTAGTGAGGTGGGTGTTGGCCTCTTCTCCCAAGTGACCAGCGACAGGACCAGAGGAAATGGGCTCAAATTGCACCAGGGGAGGTTCAGGCTGGATATTAGGAAAAATTTAACAGAAAGAGTGGTGAGGCATTGGAACAGGCTGCCCAGGGAGGTGGTACAGGCACCGTCCCTGGAGGTGTTCAAAAAACAGGTAGATGTGGTGTTTTGGGAGATGGTTTTGTGGTTAGGGGTTGTAGGGCAGATGGTTGGACTTGATGATCTTGAAGGTATTATCCAACCTTGATGATTCTATGATGTTCCTTCCCTTGTGCTCACCTGTCTGCCCAGCTCATGCCGCACCTCTGCAACAGCTGCTTTTAAATTTGTCGCAGCTCACCTGGCACACCCCCAGCCACATCAGCATGTTCTGTCTAGGAATTTTGTGGATTGTAAATGATGGTGTAATGTACATACAGTGTTTAGAAGAGGTTAGGCTGAGTTCTTATTGTACATCTGTATATTGAGCAGTTAATTTTATGAAGCTATATGCATTTAAATGATTTTTAAAAGTACTTTTTAATGAAACTGAAGCCAAAACTTTGCAGAATTACATCAGTGAACTGAATCAGCCTATTCTTCCTATTCTTGCAAATCTAGCCCTCTTCTCCAAAATCCCCAGGACTGGGGGACACAACTGTAGACAGAGTTTAAAATAAAGTTAGATGGTTAAAATTACTTCATATTTAGGGATATTGAATCTGAAAAGTGCTCTTTTAGTACGGTCTTCTGAAATGAAACATCACTGAGATTTACTTTCTGCTAGAAAACCTACCTCAAATATTTATGATTTATCTCCCTTGTTAATTCTACTGATTGCTAGGGAGTGCTTCAGTCATGGGAAAGCAAAAATGTATAACTTCTATATTTCTTCTCAATAAACAAATCCATTAAAATAACTGATCAATAGAAGACATACTAAGTGTTTATCTTGTTATGAAATGACCTACCTATTAAAAAACATTATAAAATATAGGACAAGAAACCATCTCTTCAGTTGATTTTTTTTCCACATTTTCCATGTGCAGAGATTTAGCAGAAACTTCAGGAGGATCTATGCCATGATCTTGCCAGGCACAGAGGTGAGACTGATTGGCCTGTACTTCCCTGGGTCGTCTTTCCTTCCCTTTTTGAAAATGGGGGTTATGTTTCCCCTTTTCTGGTCAGTGGGAACTTAGCCAGACTGCCATGACTTCTCAAATATGATGTAAAGTGGCTTTGCAACTTTGTTCACCAGTTCCCTTAGGAGCCATGGACGTATCTCATCAGGTCCCATAGACTTGTGCAGTTTCAGGTCCTTCAGATGGTCTTGAACCTGTTCTTCTACAGTGGGCAGATGATCCTTCTCCCAGTCCCTGTCTTTGCCTTCTGCAGCTTGGGTGGTGTGGCCAGAGCCCTTGCCAGTGAAGACTGAGGCAAAGAAGTCATTGAGTACCTCAGCCTTCTCCATACCCCACGTTACCAGGTCTCCTGTTTCCTTCTTGAGAGGGCCCACATTTTCCCTAGTCTTCCTTTTATCACTGATGTACCTGTAGCAGCTTTTCTGGTTACCCTTGATGTACCTAGTCAGATTTAATTCTCTCTGGGCTTTAGCTTTCCTAACTTGATCCCTGGCTGTTCGGACAACTTCTTTGTACTCCTCCCAGGCAGCCTGTCCTTGCTTCCGTGCTCTGTAGACTTTCTTTTTACATCTAAGTGTGTCCAGGAGCTCTTTGGTCATCCATGCAGGTCTCCTGGCATTCTTGCCTGCCTTCCTCTTTGTTGGGATGCATTGCTCCTGGGCTTGGAGGAGGTGATCCTTGAATATTGACCAGCTTTCTTGGGCTCCTCTCCCCTCCAGGGCTTTATCCCGCGGTACCCTACCAAGCAGATCCCTGAAGAGGTCAAAGTCTGCTCTCCTGAAGTCCAGGGTAGTGAGCTTGCTGCGCACAGTCCTCTCCCCCCTGTCCGTCCTAAAAAGCTTGTACCCATCCATTCCCATGCTCCAGTTGTAGGAGTCATCCCACCATGTGTCAGTGATGCCAATAACATTGTATCCCTGCAGGTTTGCACATGTCTAACTCCTCTCAGATCATGGAAGGAGGGGCTGGTCACTTGGGAGGAATATAGGACTGTTGTCAGAGGATGTAGGGAGGCAATTAGGAAAGCTAAGGTTTCCTTGGAACTTAACCTTGCAAGTCAGGTTAAGGATAATAGAAAGGGCTTTTTCAAATACATAGCTAACAAAGCTAACACTAGAGGCAATATTGGCCCACTGTTGAATGAGGTGGGAGCCCTGGTGACAGAGGATATAAAGAAGGCAGAGGTGCTGAACGCCGCCTTTGCCTCTGTCTTTACTCCTGTAGGATTTCCCCATGAGCCCCAGATTCATATAGCCCCAGAAGTAGTCAAGATAGATGAGGAGTTTGACATAGTAGATGAGGATTGGGTTAGGGATCAGTTGAGTAATCTGGACATCCATAAATCGATGGGTCCAGATGGAATGCATCCAAGGGTGCTGAGGGAGCTGGCGGAGGTCATTGCTAGGCCACTCTCCATCATCTTCGGTAAGTCATGGGTAACAGGAGAGGTGCCTGAGGACTGGAGGACAGCAAATGTCACACCAGTCTACAAGAAGGGCAAGAAGGAGGACCTGGGTAACTATAGACCGGTCAGCCTCACCTCCATCCCTGGAAAGGTGATGGAACAACTTGTTCTTATCTCTATCTCTAGGCATATCAAGGACATGGGGGTCATCAAGAGCAGTCAGCATGGTTTTATCAAGGGTAAATCATGTTTGACTAACCTCATAGCCTTCTATGAGGAAATTACTAGGTGGATAGATGATGGTAGAGCGGTAGATGTGGTTTATCTTGATTTCAGTAAGGCATTTGACACCGTCTCCCACAGCATCCTTGTAGATAAGTTGATCAGGTATGGGTTTGGTGATCAGGTAGTGAGGTGGATCAGGAACTGGTTGATGGGAAGGAGTCAGAGAGTTGTAGTCAATGGGGCAGAATCTGGTTGGAAGTGTGTGACTAGTGGAGTCCCTCAGGGGTCGGTACTGGGACCGATGTTGTTCAACATCTTCATCAACGACCTGGATGAGGGTATAGAATGTACCCTCAGCAAGTTTGCTGATGACACTAAGCTGGGAGGAGTGGCTGACACACCAGAAGGCTGTGCTGCCATTCAGAGACACTTAGACAGGCTGGAGAGTTGGGCGGGGAGAAACATGATGAAATTCAACAAGGGGAAGTGTAGAGTTTTGCATTTGGGGAAGAACAACACGATGTCCCAGTATAGGTTGGGGGCTGACCTGCTGGAGAGTAGTGTAGGTGAAAGAGACCTGGGGGTCCTGGTAGACAGGAGGATGACCATGAGCCAGCAATGTGCCCTTGTGGCCAAGAAGGCCAATGGCATCCTGGGGTGCATTAGAAAGGGTGTGGTTAGTAGGTCAAGAGAGGTTCTCCTCCCCCTCTATTCTGCATTGGTGAGGCTGCATCTGGAGTATTGTGTCCAGTTCTGGGCCCCTCAGTTCAAGAAGGACAGGGAACTGCTTGAAAGAGTCCAGCACAGAGCCACAAAGATGATTAAGGGAGTGGAACATCTCCCTTATGAGGAAAGGCTGAGGGAGCTGGGTCTCTTTAGCTTGGAAAAAAGGAGGTTGAGGGGTGACCTCATCAATGTTTACAAATATGTAAGGGGTGAGTGTCAGGGAGATGGAGTTAGGCTCTTCTCAGTGATGACCAGTGATAGGACAAGGGGTAATGGGTGTAAATTGGAGCATAGGAGGTTCAAGGTGAATATCAGAAAAAACTTCTTTACTGTGAGAGTGACAGAGCACTGGAACAGGCTGCCCAGGGAGGTTGTGGAGTCTCCTTCACTGGAGACATTCAAAACCCGCCTGGATGCGTTCCTGTGTGATGTGCTCTAGGTGACCCTGCTCTGGCAGGGGGGTTGGACTAGATGATCTTTCGAGGTCCCTTCCAACCCCTAGGATTCTATGATTCTATGATTCTATGATTCTCGTTTGTTTCCCATGCTATGTGTATTTGCATAGAGGCATTTAAGTTGGGCCTCCATCAAAGCTGCCTTACTGGCTGGGATTACAATCTCCTGAATTTCAGGTGCTCTCCTGCTGGCCTGTGATTCTTCTCCAGGCCCAGGGTATCTATTACTGGCACTGGGCTCAAAGTGGTGGCAGTGGGATGGATTGAGGGTCCCCTGGCAACTCTAGTTTAAAACCCTCTTTACTAAATTGGCAAGCCTGTGGCCAAAGATGCTCTCCCCCTTTTCTGAGAGATGGACCCCATCAGCCCCCAGGAGACCAGGTTTCTTAAAGCAAGTCCTATGGTTTAAGTAGCCAAAGTCCTGGCTGTGACACCACTCCCATAACTATTTATTGATCTTCCCAATTCAATTGGCCCTTTCAAGCCCCTTCCCTTTGACCAGGAAGATTGATGAAAAGACTGTGTTCCTGAGTGTTCTTCACCGCTGCTCCCAGGGCTCTGTAATCCTTCTTGATGATCTTCAGATTGCTCCTGGTTTTATCACTAGTGCCCACATGAAACAGCAGCAGCAGATAATAGTCAGTGGAATGTACGGGTTTTGGTAGTCTTTCAGTGACATCCATGATACAAGCCCCTGGTAAGCAGCGGACTGCTCTAGAGAGTGGGTCAGGTCAGCAAATAGGTGCCTCCGTACCTATCAGAAGAGAGTCTCTTACTGCTATCACCTGTTGCTGCTTCTTGTTAGCACTAGTTGTTATATGGCGAGCCAATCAGGCTGCCTTACTCTGCTCCAGCAACTTACCTGATGCAGCATGTTTTTCCTCTTTGCTCTGCAGAACTGTGAAGTGTTTCTGCAGGGGCACCTCGGGCTTTGAGAGAAGTCTCTTCCTCCTGTTGGTTTTTACCTTTGAAAGCTTCCATTCCTCTTCATTATTGACTTCCCTCCATTTTGTGTGTGCCAGTGGAGGAGTATTTAGTTTACTGCAGTCTGGACCTGGATCCAGCTATCCATCTCCTCTTGTGCCTCCCTGATGTTACACAGCTTTTTCAGTTGCCTGCAGCTCAAACACCTGCTGCAGGAGTTCCTCCACCCAGGCATACCTTTTGCAGGCAAGTTTCCCATCTATCCCTGCCCCACAAGAGAGGTCTAGGCACTTACCACATCCTGAGGTCTGCATAGCAACCTCTCCCTTCAGCAGCTCCATCTGGGTGGAGGCATCAGTTACCACCAGGGTGGATGGTGCAGACCCCCAGCTGGAGCTGTGGCCTTGGCTCTCTGCCAAGTGCTTACTGTTCTGTCTAGGATGAGCACCCTTGACCTGTGCACATGATCTCAGAGCAGTGCCCTTCAAAAGAGCACCCTCCCTGCGTGAACTGGTGCACCCTGGCTGACATGGTGGGCCCTGATAGCAGCACTTCCTGAGGCCACCATTTGCGGGAGTGGGGGGTGGGCTCCACCCACGTCTCCTCAGCTGCCCTTCCCCCGGTGCTGTCCTGGCTTTTCTCCGGCTCAGGGAAGCTCAGTAAAAGCCCCTTTTTTTGCCAATTTTCTCCGATGCAGACATGCCTGCACCGGAGCTGTTCATCCCAGAGAGGGAAGTTAGCTCTGTGTAAAGATTCACTTAGTCCTTCTGTTGAATAAAATGAGACTCTTATCTCTCACATTTCCTGAAAAAAATCTCAACTTTAGACTTCTCAATTTCTGTGCCAGGTGAAGTGGCCTCGCTTAAGTATAGCTCAAACACAGTGCTGAAATTTGCTAAAATGTATATCTAAGCTCTACTTATTTTATAATATTTAAAGCCTAAAAGCATTCAGCTGAAGACAATACATAAGGGACTTAAAATAGAGCTTTACACTAGATTGGTTTATCCAAATGTATGTTCGGGTATATTATGTTTCTATTGTATTTTATGATATTTATGGCCCTGTTTGGAGCTCTGCTTTTTTTAAAACTTGAACAGCTTGGAAGAAGTGGTATGCATAGCTCTTCCAGGACTTGTTGTGAATTGACCTTCCAAGCAGTTCAGCTTCTGATATGTATCCAATCTTGTTGAAATACTGACCCACAGTGTTTAGCTTCCACCTCTTTTTTTCAGAAGTTATATGTATTTTTAAAATTACCTGAATTTTTAATTTAAAAGAAAAAAAAAGTTGACAGATACCCTCAATTTTCTTTTCCAAAAACTGTATAAAATGAAGATTTTATTAAGCTTCAGACTAGTTAAAAAAACCAAACAACAAAACGCAAAACTGAAGATGCTGTGAATATTTTCCAATTGTATTTAAATCCAAAACATCACAGATCCAAGAATCTGAACATTAAACAATATGTTTCTGGAACTTAGGCTTTCAAGTCTTTTACAGCAATTGTGGATATCTATTTAAAGCTCTGGATGAGTTCAGCCAAAGAAATACTTGTTTATAGCATAATAATTTTAGATTTGCATCAGTGTACTCCTCTTAAACAACTGCTTACATTTCAGTCATGTTAAAATCTCTGCTGACAAGTGAGTTCTAGATGAACATTTATTTTTAGTTGCCTCTGAAGTAAATTTACAGCCTTTTGTGCTTTCACATTAATGTATAAAGTTGATTTATTTTTATTTTTTTTACTTGCCAGCTTTAATCCTAGTTTTGTGCTTGCATATTAGAATATACATTAAAGTCTAACTTCAAATGGACTTTCACGAATAAGTGGAAATAAAAAATTCTACTCCTTAAAGTTGGTTTTCAACAGTTGCATGTATACTCAGTGATGTTTAAATGCGGTGTATTGAGAGCTGTTTCATTTCATTCTATCAGTCTCTTGCATTTGATCCTGCAAAGAAATTCCTGTGATGCAGCAGTTTGAAAACTAAACTGAACCAAATGGCTGTGAGTTTTCATCAAGATTTTATGCACAGTAAAAGCATAAGATGGTGAAGAAAGGAAACCTTTAATACTGTCTGATAAACTATTGTTTCTTTTCCTCCTTTTGGTATTTTATATTCAGTTTTATACCTCTGTGAAAAAAACCTAGTTTTTTATTTTGGCGGATTCTCATTTTGCCTAAGATGAACCTTGAAAAATATCATATGGGGGAAAATTATAGAAAGATGTTTTAGAATATCTTGCTTTATTTAAAAGAGGGTGGGGTTTTTTTGTTTATTAAGGCTCCTTGTTTTCTTTGGTTTTCTGACTATGTGAGCATATTGCAACCATTGATCTCTACTGGTGGTCTTCCCTCAGTATCTAGTTCAAGGAGTAGGCTTTGTACAGGTGCACAAATGAATCTGAGCTCTTTGCTGTTGCTACCAAAACTCTGAAGCTGGAATAAAAAAATCTGATATCACAGGGTTTTTAGCACATTTTTTATATATAGCCTTACTGATTCCTTAGTGCATTTCTTTTTGTATCACTTATGGCTTGTAATTTAACCATGGCTTTTTGATGCGAGTGTTGTAATGTGATCTGATGGGTGTTGCAAGTATGAATTAATCTTTCCCTCCAAAACTTTTTTTATTATGACACATTCTACTTTGTACCTCGTTGTCAATTCCAGTGTGAATTAACTAGGTGCCTCCCCCCCCCTTTTTTTTAAATGCATTTAAGTGTGTTTCACCCAGTCTGATAATGTCACAAATGTGTCGGCTCTTGCTCGGCTATTTTTAGTCCTGTTGCTTGTATCTGTTTCTATTAAAATAATTCCTTTGGAAGCTGTTCCAGGAGAGCGTGTGTCACTGACTCAGGATCGGCAATTAAACCAGCGACAATAATCTTCTCGATCCCCTCCCCCTCCCACCCAGGTAGGGAAGGAGAGAGAGAATAAAGAGAGAGAGACTTACTGGATTGAAAACTAAACTAGACAGCTTTAATTAAACACTAATGATAAAAGAAAATATGTACAAATATATACAAGTACGTGCAGGAATGTGCACAAGCCTCTTGCCTCCCCCCACCCCCAGCAACTCCTCCGGCATCTCCTGAGCTGGGAGCAGTTCCAAAATGTCCCCGAGCGCTGCCGGAGAGAGCGGCAGAGCAGACAGGAGCTGAGGGGAGAGTGATGAGGGTCAGGAATGCACGAGCCTGGGGATCAAAGGAGATGGATGGATGGAGTCCTCCCTGGACACCTGCCATGAATGAAAGAGAAGGGAAGAAGAAGCAGGAAGGGGCTTGACTTCCATGATCTCTGAGCTTATGTAGATATATGGAATGGAATACTTTGGTCAATTTTGCTGTCTGTCTAGTCCACTCTTCCATATGGGAGGGCTGCAGATATGACTCTTCTGCTCCTCTAGCATCTGAGGCCACAGAGCAAAGTGCCCTTGATGTCTTGGCAGTAACATAAATATTCCAGCGTTATCAGTTCACTAGCTGGAAAACTTCCTGCTTACTGAAGAAAAAAAAATCAGTAAAAGGAAAATTGGCTTCATCCTGGCTCAAACCAGGACAGCGTGGTTCGTTGACGTGGAAGGGGGTGGGGAGAGCACAAGTGCTGAGCATGTTTATGACCTAATAGCAAGATGTCCAATGTCTGTGTGCCACCTTGTTTACAAGAACCCTAGTCAAAGCAAATTCCCCCTTCTGGATGTTGTCCTGGCTGTGTGGCTCTGAGCTTGTGTTAACTATTTCTTTCTGTCACTTGGAGTAAAATCATAAAATAGTTTGGGTTGGAAGAGACCATTGGTCATCTAGTCCAACCCCCCTGCAGTGAGCAGGGACATCTTCAACTAGATCAGCACTGTCCAACCTGGCCTGGAATAGTTTCCAGGGATGGGTAATCTACCACCTCTCTGGGCAACCTGTTCCAGTGGTTTCACCACCCTCATTGTAAAAAATTTCTTCCTTATATCTAGTCTGAATCTCCCCTCTTTTAGTTTAAAACCATCACTACTTGTCCTATCACAACAGGCCCTGATAAAAAGTCTGACACAGTCTTTCTTGTCGGCCCCTTTCAGGTACTGGAAGGCTGCTAGAAGGTCTTCCCAGAGCCTTTTCTTCTCTAGGCTGAACAACTCCAACTCTCTCAGCCTGTCCTCATAGCAGAGCTGCTCCAGCCCTCTGATCATCTTCATGGCCCTTCTCTGGACCCATTCTAAGAGCTCTATGTCTTTCCTTTGCTGAGGACTTAAGAACTGGACACAGTACTGCAAGTGGGGTCTTACCAGAGCGGAGGGGCAGAATCCCTTCCCTTGGCCCCGCAGTTCAAGAAGGATAGGTGTGGAGAATGGTCCGTCTTCTCTCCCCGTGACAACAGGGAACTGCTTGAAAGAGTTTAGCACAGAGCCACAAAGATGATTAAGGGAGTGGAACATCTCCCTTATGAGGAAAGGCTGAGGGAGCTGGGTCTCTTTAGCTTGAGAAGAGGAGACTGAAGGGCAACCTCATTAATGTTTATAAATACATTAAGGGAGAGTGTCAGGAGGACAGAGCTAGACTCTTCTAAGTGATGTCCAGAGATAGGACAAGGGGCAATGGGTGCAAACTGGAGCATAGGAGGTTCCACATAAATGTGAGGAAAAACTTCTTTACTGTGAGGGTGACAGAGCACTGGAACAGGCTGCCCAGAGAGGTTGTGGAGTTTCCTTCTCTGGAGACATTCAAAACCTGCTTGGATGTGTTCCTGTGTGATGTGCTCTAGGTGACCCTGTCTGGCAGGGAGGTTGGACTAGAGGATCTTTCAGGGTCCCTTCCAACCCCTAAGATTCGGTGATTCTGTGACCTGCTGGCCATGCTGCTTTTGATGCAGCCCAGGATACACTAGGCTTTCTGGTCTGTGAGTGCATGTTGCCGGCTCATGTCCAGCTTTTCATCCACCAGTACCCCCAAGTCCTCCGCAGGGGACAGGGATGATTTGCTGCCACCACCTTCCTGCCGATTCCTACCCCACCGCCGATTCTATCCTCAGATTGGCAGATAGTGCTTGTTCAGCCTAACCTAGTTCAGCTGCTGCTTCCAACTTCCGATTGGCACATGGCAGCTGCACCAGCATCGGCGGGGATGAGACGGCACCAGCGGAGGGGGAAGCTGGGCACTTGAGCCTTGCTGCCAATTTTTCAGGCAAGCTATGCTGTTTTGAAACAAAAGTTAAAACTTTGGTCAGCATAAGCGTTGCCAGTTAATGCGCAGGCAGAATGGGAGGTGGTGGAGAGAACTGCAGGAGGATTTTGCTTGGGAGGCTGGGAAGCAGGCGACTGTCCTGCCTGGGGGGAGCAGCTCCAGGAGTGGGGGGAAAGCGGCCACCTGAGCGCTGCCTGATGGGAGAGCCTGCCCTTTTGCCAGCCTTGGCTTGGGCTTTTTTCTTTTAACAGGTCTGCTGTCTCCCTGGAACCTGGGTTAAGGACTTCACAAGAAAACTTACTAGCTTAGCAAGGTCAACAGATTACTATCCACTACTGATTTTCCATGTGGGTGGAGAGGAAGCAGCAAATAGTAGTCCACGAACAATCAAGAGAGACTTCAGGGTGTTGGGACGATTAGTGAGAGACTCTGGGGCGCAGGTTATTTTTTCTTCCCTCCTTCCAGTTGAAAGCAGTGATATTGTAAGGAACAGAAGGATCCAATATATCAACACATGGCTCTGTTGCCGGTGTCACCG
Organism: Hemiprocne comata; assembly: GCA_020745705.1. Classification (NCBI taxonomy): domain Eukaryota; kingdom Metazoa; phylum Chordata; class Aves; order Apodiformes; family Apodidae; genus Hemiprocne; species Hemiprocne comata. The sequence continues at coordinate 362,962 of CM036615.1, read as the reverse complement.
GCACAATTTTGGGTTTTTTGATAATGGGATGGACTACACGGCACCAGGAATGCTGGCATAAATCAGAAGATGCCTTTCTCAAAGGGGGAAGAGGATCTTTGCCCAAGAGATTGCAGGGCTGATTGGCAGGGCTTTAAACTAGATGTGAGGAGGAAGGGGGATAACCGTATCAAGATTGTGACAAGCGGCAGAAAAACACACCAGAGTTGGAAGGATGGGGTGATAGTAGGGGCCTTCAACCTGTTGCCCTGAAGCATGCTGTGGACACTGTGGCACAGGCAAAGTCTTACAGAGATGAGCCAGAGGAGACAGCAGGGTAGCATCCACAAAACGCCTTGGGGTAATAAAGGAGTGTTCTTCTAAGAAGGTGACACGGCTGGCAGCCCAGCTGAAGTGCCTCTACACCAATGCACACAGCATGGGCAACAAACAGGAGGAGCTGGAAGCTACCATGCTGCTGAAAAGCTATGACATAGTGGCCATCACTGAAACTTGGTGGGATGAATCCTATGACTGGAGTGTGGCTATTGATGGCTACAAGCTGTTCAGAAGGGACAGGTGAGGAAGGAGGGGTGGAGGTGTTGCCCTCTATGTTAAGAAATTGATTGAGTGTGAAGAGATGTCCCTAAAGAATAACCATGAGCAGGTTGAAAGCTTATGACTAGGAATTAGGGATCCAGACAACAAAGGGAGTCTTGTGATTGGAGTCTACTACAGGCTGCCCAATCAAGTGGAGCCTATCAATGAAGCCTTCTTACTCCAGCTTGAGGAGACATCGCAATCGCAGGCTCTCATCCTGCTGGGGGATTTCAACCACCCCAGCATCTGCTGGAAAAGTAGCACGGCAAGCTGTAGGCAATCCAGGAGATTCCTGGAGTGCCTCGACGACAACTTCTTAAGACAAGAAATTTATAGTTCTACCCGAGGGGATGCGTTATTGCACCTGATGGTCACAAATGTGAGTGAACTCATCAGGGACATCAAAGTTGAAGGCAGCCTGGGCTGCAGTGATCATGCACTAGTGCAGTTCACTGTCCTAAGGGGAATGAGGCAGATGAGAAGCATAGTCAGGACTCTGAATTTTAGGAAAGCAAACTTCCAGCTCTTCAAGGAGTTAGTAAGTAGGACCCTATGGGAAACAGCCCTCAGGGACAAGGGAGCAGAAGAGAGCTGGCAGATCTTTAAGGATGCTTTCCATAGGGCACAAGAGCTCTTGATCCCCAGGTGTAGGAAATCGGGCAAGGAAGGTAAGAGACCAGCATGGCTGAGTCGAGACCTGCTGGTCAAACTAAAGGACAAGATGGAACTACACAGGCAGTGGAAGAGGGGACAGGTATCCTGGGAAGAGTATAGGGATGTTGCCTGGTTGTGTAGGGATGAGGTCAGGAAGGCCAGGGTGCAGCTGGAGCTGAACTTGGCAAGGGATGTAAAGAATAACAAGGGCTTCTACAGGTACATAAACCAGAAAAGGAAGGTTAAAGAAAGCGTACCACCCCTGATGAGCAACAATGGTGAACTGGTAACAACAGACGAGGAGAAGGCTGAGGTTCTCAAAGACTTTTTTGCTTCAGTCTTCACTGGCAACCTCTCTCCTCACGGCTCTCAAGTTGATGGCCCACAAGATGGAGACCAGGAAGACAAAGTCCCTCCCACTGTAAGCGAAGACAAGGTTTGTGACCATCTGAGGAACCTGAACATACACAAGTCCATGGGACCTGATGACATGCATCCCAGAGTCCTGAAGGAATTGGCTGATGTAGTTGTCCAGCCACTCTCCATGATATTTGAAAAGTCATGGCAGTCAGGTGAAGTCCCCAGTGACTGGAAGAAAGGAAACATTATGCCCATTTTTAAAAAGGGTAGAAAGGATGACCCTGGGAACTATCGACCTGCCAGCCTCACCTCTGTGCCCAGGAGGATCCTGGAACAGATCCTCCTAGAAGAAATGCTAAGGCACATGGAGGACAGGGAGGTGATTCAGGACAGCCAGCATGGCTTTACTAGGGGCAAATCCTGCCCGACCAACCTAGTGGCTTTCTGCAATGGAGTGACTGCATCAGTGGACAAGGGAAGACCCATGCATGTCATCTATGTGGACTTGTGAAAGGCCTTTGACACGGTCCCCCACAACATCCTTCTTTCTAAGTTGAAAATATATGGGTTTGATGGGTGGACTTTTCAGTGGATACGGAATTGGCTGGATGGTTGCATCCAGAGGGTAGTAGTCAATGGCTTGATGTCCAGATGGAAAACGGTGACAACTGATGTTCCTTAGGGGTCTGTAATGGGACCTGTGTTGTTTAATATCTTCATTAATGATATTGACAGTGGCATTGAGAGCACCCTCAGCAAGTTTGCTGATGACACCAAGCTGGGCGGTGTGGTCGATACGCCAGAGGGACCTGGACAAGCTGGAGAAGTGGGCCCAAGTTAACCTCATGAGGTTCAATAAGGCCAAGCGCAGGGTCCTGCACCTGGGTTGGGGCAACCAGAGAGAAGAATACAGGCTGGGGGAAGACATGCTAGAGAGCAGCCCTGTGGAAAATACCTGGGGGTACGAGTGGATCCAAAGCTCGACATGAGTCACCAATGTGCAATTGCAGCCCAGAAGGCCAACCACATCCTGGGCTGCATCAAAAGAAGTGTGGCCAGCAGATCAAGGGAGGTGATTCTACCCCTCTACTCTGCCCTGGTGAGACATCACCTGGAGTCCAGCTCTAGAGCCCTCAACACAAGAAGGATGTACACCTGCTGGAGTGTGTCCAGAGGAGGGCCACGAAAAAGTTCAGAGGGCTGGAGCAGCTCTCTTATGAAGACAGGCTGAGGGAGTTGGGGTTGTTCAGCCTGAAGAAGAGAAGGCTCTGGGGGGACCTTATAGTGACCTTCCAGTACCTGAAAGAGGCCTATAAGAAGGCTGGGGAAGACTTGTTCACTAGGGCATGTAACGATAGGACAAGAAGTAATGGTTTTAAGCTAGAGAAGGGTAGATTTAGGTTGGACATGAGGAAAAAGTTCTTTAATATGAGAGTGGTGGATCACTGGAACAGGTTGCCTAGAGAGGTGGTGGAGGCCCTATCCTTGGAGACATTCAGGGTCAGGCTTGATGGGGCTCCAAGCAATCTGTTCTAGTGTGAGATGTCCCTGCTTATTGTAGGGGGTTTGGACTAGATGACCTTTAGAGGTCCGTTCCAACTCAAGGCATTCTATGATCTTTCCTGTAGGCCCTTCAGGCACTGGAAGGCTGCTATAAGGTCTCCCCGAAGCCCACTCTTCTCTAGGCTGAATAGCCCTAACTCCCTCAGCCTGTCTTCATAGCAGAGGTGCTCCAGCCCTTTGATCATCTTCGTGGCCTCCTCTGGACCTTCTCTTAACAGGTTCATGTCTTTCCTGTGCTGAGGGCTCCAGAACTGTACACAGTACTCCAGGTGCAGTCTCACCAGAGCAGAGCAGAGGGGCAGAATCACCTCCCTGCCCTGGCTGGCCATGCTTCTTTCGATGCAGCCCAGGACACAGTTGGCCCTCTGGGCTCCAGTGCACACTGGCAGCTCATTTTGAGCTTCTCATCTACTACCACCCCCAAGTCCTTCTCCTCAGGACTGCTCTCTAGCCATTCTCCCCCCAGCCTGTATTTGTGCCTGGGGTTGCACCGACCCAGGTGCAGGACCTTGCACTTGGCCTTGTTGAACTTCATGAGGTTGGCATTGGCCCACCTCTCCAGCCTGTCAAGGTCCCTCTGGATGGCATCCCTTCTTTCTAGGGTGTCAACCCCATTACACAGCTTGGTATCATCAGCAGACTTGCTGAGGATACACTCAATCCCACTGTCCATGTCTCCAACAAAGATGTTGAACAGCAGTGGTCCCAATACTGACCCCTGAGGAACACCACTTGTCACGGTTGGCTCTGGGTTGGCAGTCAAACCAATAACAATAATTATCTCAGTCCCACCACCCTCCCCCAAGGTAGGGAAAGAGGGAGAAAAAATGAGAAAGAGAGGCTTTCTGGGTTGAAAAGTGAAACAGATTGATTTTAATTATTACTGATAAGGGAATATATATATATATTTATAAAGGGATGTGCAACACCCAATTCCCCTCCCTCCTCCCCCAGCGACTCTCACAGCAACTCTTCTCCCTGGTGACTCCAGCTGAAGGGGGGAGTGTCCAGGCGCACGGACGGGGCCTTGGATGTCGGCTATGAAGAAAAATGGAAAAAAAAAAAAAGAGAGATCCGAAGAGAGGGTGATAGAAGCGACAGTAAGCAGAAAAGTGAGAGAAAAAGGAAAACGAAAGGCTTGACTTCCGTGATGTCTTAACCTATACTGAAAGCCAAATAGAGAAAATATTATGAGAAGGGAATATTCTGGTTTGCTGATCCTGCCTTCAGTCTAATCTGCTCCCCCATGGGGGGGAGGCTGCAGACAGTCAGAAGTGACCTTGGTTATTATCAGTCCACTGGTGCTGCTAAGAAAAAGTTCACTGAAAGAAAAAGAAATCAGCAAAGAGAAAGTTCGCTTCACCCTGGCTCAAACCAGGACAACCACTCATCACTTGCCTCCACTTGGACACTGAGCCATTGACCACAACTCTCTGGGTGCAGCCATCTAGCCAACTACTTATCTGCCAAGTGGTCCATCTGTCAAATCCATGTCTTATCAGTTTTGAGACCAGGAACATGGTCACAGACTAAAGAGGTTGTAGGATCTCTGTCTGGGCCCCAAGCAGCTCCTCTGATGGGACATGCTCTTAATGGGAGGTTTCACTGAGTATCACTGGAGGACCTTTCCAACCTATGTGATTAATTAATTTTAAGCATTAGGTCTTACTGACCTTTTTCTGCATTTTGTCCACTTAATCTACTTCTTGCATAACAGATACTGGTTTGGTCAATTCAGTGCAAAATATGGTTATTTAATATACAGCAATTATGTTTTAGTGCACCATATTTTTTATTGTTTAGATATCAGATGGACCTTCCTCCTTATTCAGGCTTTACAGTTCAACAGAAACGTGTGGGATTTTACTGTTCAATTACCACTGATTCATTTTTCTGAATGTAGAATAATGTTGCTTTCTCAAATGGAGATTTCATTGTCATAATATCACATTTATCATAATTTAAGTTAAGAAATTATATCACAGTTCTTTTGCATTGCTTCTGGATATTAAATATACCATTATATAAATAATATATAAATAAATATCAGAAAAAACTTTTTTACTGTGAGAGTGACAGAGCACTGGAACAGACTGCCCAGAGAGGTTGTGGAGTCTCCTTCACTGGAGACATTCAAAACCCGCCTGGATGCGTTCCTATGTGATGTGCTCTAGGTGACCCTGCTCTGGCAGGGGGGGTTGGACTAGATGATCTTTCGAGGTCCTTCCAACCCCTAGGATTCTATGATTCTATGATTATATAAGATCTGGGCCTATTACTGTCACGTAATTTTGTATTTTGCACACTTCTGTTTTCTGGCAGTTCAAAGTTGGTAGTTAAAAATTTCCTTCACTTTGTTCTGCTGCAAAGATAATATATCTTGTAAAGTTTAGTAAAGTTTTAGCTGTCTTAAGATGCTACTATTTTCTTTGTCACATTTAAGACAATAATACTCTTTTACAGAATACGACAATGTTACATGTAACAATGATGCCTTAATAATAAAGAAGAGCCACTTGCTTGGAAAACAACCAAAACCTTTTGTTAAAATTATTTGATGCTTGTATAGTAAAGACATCTTGTGGGTTTTCTCTGTTGTTTTATTTGTTGTTTTATTCTTCTGAATATTCAGTTCTTTCTGGGTGTAATCCACTCAGATGTGGCATAAATATTAGTGATATTGCACCTATTTGTGTTTCTAAGCTCTCTCCTTACACAGGAAAACTCAAGATCATAGAATCACAGACTGGTTTGGGTTGGAAAGGACCTGAAAGATTATCTAGTTCCAAACCTTCCTACTCTCAGGCAGATCAACACTCCCTCCCAACTTAGTGTCATCTGCAAACTTACTGAGGGTGCATTCAGATTTAAAAAAAAAACACTATTAATTATATTGCTTTAAGTTTCATGATTGAAACCTGCTCTACTAGTGGAAAACATGCACTGTTCAGTCCTCCTTTCACATCATGCTTTTGAGAGGGGCTCCGGATATATGACCATGGAGGCCATTGTGCAGCAAGAAAACTATGACATAGTTGCCATCACGGAAACCTGGTGGGCTGACTCACACAACTGGAGTACTGCAATCAATGGCTACCAACTCTTCAAGAGGGATAGGCGAGGAAGAAGAGGCGGTGGGGTGGCCCTCTATATCAGAGAGACATATGAACGCCTAAAAATTAATGAAAGTGATGATAGGGTTGAGTCCCTATGGATAAGAATCAAGGGGAAGGGCAACAAGGGTGATATAGTGGTTGGAATCTGTTAGTTCCCCCAATCAGGATGAAGAGGTGGATGAAATATTCTAGAAGCAGTTGGGAGAGGTTTCACAATCACTACCCCTTGTTCTGATGGGAGACTTCAACTTCCCAAATGTCTGCTGGAAATACAATACAGCAGAGAGAGAGAGAGAACAGTCCCAGATGTTCCTGGAGTGCATGGAAGATAACTTCCTAATGCAGCTGGTGAGGGAGCCAACCAGGGAGAGTGCCCTTCTGGACTTGCTGCTCGTGAACCGAAAAGGACTTGTGGGGGAAGTAACAGTTGGAGGAAGTCTAGGGCATAGCAACCCTGTATTGACCATTTTTTAAGTAAGAGTCCTCCCAGTCTCAAATCTTTCCTCATTTGATCTGCAGTTTAAGTTCATCAGTTTGTGATATCCTACTCACTGCCATGACAACAGCCTGCCAAACAGACTTTAATATGAGGAACTGGAGAGAATAAGAAGCTGCTTTTTGAGCGAGGAAATGTTCTTGTTCAGCCCCATCTTATTAATTAGTAATATCCCACTTAATCTTCAAAATTGTAGTTACTAAGGTAATTCAAAGGCAGTGGATAACTGCCTACTGCCTTCTGCCTGTTGCTTTGGTACTCTAAAGAGTAGGTGTGGTAGGGTGTGAAGCCTCAGCCTGGCGTGGTGCAGACATGCTCGTGCCAGGGAGATGTGATGTTTCCCTGGTTAGTGCACTGTTGGTGGTGGAGCAGGGCTCTTCAGCTGCTCCTTGTGTGTACTGAGACTGGGCTGGTTGCTGTGTCTGGACACTGCTTGAAGATAGTGGGAGCCAACTAAAGGGAAATAAAATAGCTTTATTTTTAAAGCTCTCTTTATATCAAGCTGCCAATCGTGCTTTTAAGAAGAATGGACTGTGTCTGAAATGGATTATAACGTGTTCGTATTGGCTTGATGGGGAATGTCAAACTGAGGGTGTGTTTCCATGCTTGTCTGGAGCAAGTGCAAGTCCATACTGCTGCCAGGAAGAGGCTTTCACTGCTGGTTTTCTGCTTCGGACCTGTTACCAAATCATGCTGCTCATGGGCTGCAGGGTCAGCAAGATGAGGATCTTCTTTAAAGATCACGTTATACTGTTCAGGTTGTTTGGCTCTGTTCCCACCAGCAGGCTGATCTTGCTCTGCCACTTCATTCCTCAGGAGTGTTTCAAATGCTTGTGTGCCTGCCTTTTTCCTTCAAGTTTCCTTTCATCCTGAAAAACAAACATGGCTTAAACAGCTGTGACACAGAGACACTGTAAAATATATGTTAGGAGAGGGAGAAAAGACACAATTCTCCTCAGGAACCATAGGTTGCCTGGCTATCAGAAGTGTAGGCTATAGTTCAGTGTGTGCTTTACAAACAAATTGAAAACTCTTTGTTTTAACATGTGCATACTGCTGTCATGTCCAAAACATGGGTTACAATATTTTGAGTAGCTTTGGTGAAATAGAAAATAGAAATTCAGACATACATTTCAATGCTAGGTACCAGAATCTTTGTAAACATGATGTTAATTCAGAAATGATAAACAAATTGAGACCCAGTGGAGTTATAATTTCTCAATGTATCTTAAATCGCAGTGGACTTATTTCAAACAATCATATTTGAAACTATTAGCTTGCCTTTCAGAGAGATTGGTGCTGTCATGTTATCTGTTCAGGATTTTTTTACAATGCTTATTGTGCTAGTTTCAAATCATGATGAGCTGACTGATGATAAAAAACCCCCAAAACAACAAAAAACAATCCAAAGGTCATTATTACTGTATATAAACTTGTTAGTTTTCAGACATTGGCAGTCTAGTCAGCAAAGCTTGTAAAGCAGATTTTAACACAAAGAACAAAAGTAATTTCTACTGCAAACTCAATTGAAGGCTGTCCATAACGTGTTTAAAATATTTATTTTTAAGACCTATTTGTATATTTCTTTGTCTTCCTTTGTATAACATTTGTTATACATATACTTTTTCCTCATTAGGAATACTAATCCTTGAAGTGAACTTTTTTTGTTTGCTGGTGATGAGAAATCATCGATTTCTGTAGATTGGTATGTGTTCTTAGCTAATCATAGATTAATTTGGCAGAATAATAATTTCAACTAACAACTCAGTAGGTTTTAAGAAAGGTGGATAAGAGTATTCACTTATTTATTCAGTACACTTTGCTAACACAACTAGAAGTGTATATGTTTGTAAGTTTGTGCTGGCACTCTAGCCATTTCTAATGATGTAAAGTGGCTTTGCAACTTTGTTCACCAGTTCCCTCAGGAGCCATGGACGTATCTCATCAGGTCCCATAGACTTGTGCAGTTTCAGGTCCTTCAGATGGTCTTGAACCTGTTCTTCTACAGTGGGCAGATGATCCTTCTCCCAGTCCCTGTCTTTGCCTTCTGCAGCTTGGGTGGTGTGGCCAGAGCCCTTGCCAGTGAAGACTGAGGCAAAGAAGTCATTGAGTACCTCAGCCTTCTCCATACCCCACGTTACCAGGTCTCCTGTTTCCTTCTTGAGAGGGCCCACATTTTCCCTAGTCTTCCTTTTATCACTGATGTACCTGTAGCAGCTTTTCTGGTTACCCTTGATGTACCTAGTCAGATTTAATTCTCTCTGGGCTTTAGCTTTCCTAACTTGATCCCTGGCTGTTCGGACAACTTCTTTGTACTCCTCCCAGGCAGCCTGTCCTTGCTTCCGTGCTCTGTAGACTTTCTTTTTACATCTAAGTGTGTCCAGGAGCTCTTTGGTCATCCATGCAGGTCTCCTGGCATTCTTGCCTGCCTTCCTCTTTGTTGGGATGCATTGCTCCTGGGCTTGGAGGAGGTGATCCTTGAATATTGACCAGCTTTCTTGGGCTCCTCTCCCCTCCAGGGCTTTATCCCACGGTACCCTACCAAGCAGATCCCTGAAGAGGTCAAAGTCTGCTCTCCTGAAGTCCAGGGTAGTGAGCTTGCTGCGCACCCTCTTTGTTGCCCTAAGGATCCTGAATTCCACCATTTTGTGGTCACTGCAGCCAAGGCTGCCCTTAAACTTCACGTTGTCCACCAGCCCGTCCTTGGTGAGAACATACTGAGAGACAGATTTGCTGTGTTGAATATATTCATGAAGTTTGAGAAATACAGTCACAGAATCATCTGAGTTGGAAGGGGTGTCTAGAGATCATCTAGTCCAAGTCCCCTAGTAAAGCAGGATCCCCTAGGGCACATTCCACAGGACTGCATCCAGGCGGGTCTTGAACTTCTCCAGAGAAGGGGACTCCACAAGCCCCCTGCGCATCCTGTTCCAGTGCCTTGTCACCCTCATGGTAAAGAAGTTTTCCCTCATGTTCACATGGGACTTCCTGTGTTCCAGTTTATGCCCATTGCCCCTTGTCCTGTTACTTTCCACTACCAAAACGAGCCTTACACCATCCTCCTTACACTCACCCTTTAGATACTTATAGGCATTAATAAGGTCTCCCCTCATCCTTCTCTTCTTCAGGCTAAATAGTTCCAGCTCTCTCAGCCTTTCCTCATAAGAGAGATGCTCCAATCCCCCAATCATCTTTGTTGCTCTCTGCTGGACTTTCTCTAGTAGTTCCCTGTCTCTCTTGAACTGGGGAGCCCAGAACTGAACACAGTATTCCAGATGTGGCCTCACCAGGGCAGAGTAGAGGGGGAGAATGACCTCTCTTGACCTACTGGACACACTCTTCCTTATGCATCCCAAGATACCATTGGCCGCCTTGGCCACAAGGGCACAGTGCTGGCTCATTGTTAACTTATTGTCTACCAGGACTCCAGGATCCTTCTCCTCAGAGCTGCTTTCCAGCAGGTCAGCCCCTAACCTATACTGATGCATGGGGTTCTTCCTTCCCAGGTGCAGGACCTTACATTTACTCTTGTTAAATCTCATTAGGTTCTTCTCTGCCCAGCTCCAGCCTGTCCAGGTCATGCTGGATGGCAGCACAGCCCTCTGGGGTGTCAGCCACTCCTCCCAGTTGGTATCATCAGTGAACTTGCTGAGGGCACACTCTGTCCCGTCGTCTAGGTCACTGATGAATATGTTAAACAAGACCGGACCCAGCACTTACCCTTGGGGAACACCACTGGTTACAGGCCTCCAACTCGACCCTGCACCAGTGATCACAACCCTCTGAGTTCTGTCACTCAACCAGCTCTCAGTCCACCTCACTGTCCACTCATTTAGCCCACACTTCCTGAGTTTCTTAATGAGGATGTTGTGGGAGACTGTGTTCCAGTTCAGCTCATACTACAGTCAGTTCCTGGTAAAGGCAGGGCTTTTCTTGTTAAATATTTAAGAGTTCATGGAAATATACTTTCTCATCAGACTTTATTGAATGCTTTAACTAGCACATAAAGAAATTCAATGTTGGACTTGGTGATAGCCAGCTTGCACCAAAGCTGCTGCCCCGACAAGTTGCATGCTGAGGCATGTTCATACATTGTGGCTGCAGTAAAAGCACTTTGTTGCTTGTTTGCACATCTTCCCAGGTGCACCACTTGCAGGTTGTCCTTAGTTCCCTAAATTTACAGGTTTTACTTCCCAGTGTCATAGGGACAGAAACCAGGTAGTTGACCGTGACTGTTTTGACCAGTTGAGAGATCTGTTTCCAGTTATCATAGCTACTATAAACCATACTCATCAATTAACCTTGTGTTAGATGCTGTACAAACACAGAGGAAATAATAAATTTCTTGTTTCAAAGGAATTTTAATCATAGAGGATGAATGAGAATGAAAGCTGACTGCCACAAATGGAATAGTACTGATGTGTGTGTGTGGGGTCTGAATTTTCTTTTGGGTTTCTTTGTTGCCATACAACAAAGGTATGTTTAAAGCAGGGTAATAGGTAGTTTTATAAATAATTTCTGTAAGTATGAGGGAGAATATAAAACAAAAATACAGAGGCTACAGAGGCTGTATTTAAAGGCAAGAATGATAATTTCTCTTATAAATGAGAGGTGAGATTTTGAGCGGGCATTGGCCATAACCTCTGTATATGTGCAGGAAAGCAGTTTAATGATAAGGAAGAAAGGAATGGCCTGGTTTGTGAATGTGATTTTTGTGTTAATGTTCTGAGTGGGTATGAGAGTAGTTAAATTCCAGGCATCAAAACAAAACAGCAGGTATTACAGAAATTTAAGGAGTGTTACAGCTGGAGCTGGAATTTCAGCAGAGTAGCAGATAGAAAAGTCTAGATATTAAATAACTAGGAAAAGCTATGAGATTTAGATGTCGTCTGGAAGTACATATCTAGACAGATCCCAATCAGCTGACAAAAATGTTTTTTATCCACTGCATTTCCCCCTTTACTGTAAAGGCTGTGATATATCCAATAATAGTGTATTAAAGCTGCTTTCTCAGGAGTCTGTATAGAGTTTGTGGTAAAGGCAGGAAGAGTTCAAGCTACTGCATTTGTATATTATATGGGTATTGAATCAGTACACTACCTTAACTCATACTCTTTTTTTCTTTCAGATTTTCTATTTTGTACATACATTGTTTTGTATATACTGTATATGATGACTTCGGTGGGCAGTGAACGTATTCGGGGCACTCGGGACAAAATGCAAATTTCAACCACACAGCCAACACAACCACAGAAACAAGTAGTACAGGTACGTGCTACTATATAATCTTCTTTGAGTTAAAAGTGAGCATATAATGTTATTAATTTCTTCCTTGAGTGTCGAGGTTTAATGATAGGCTGGCGATGAAATGAATGACAGATGCTCTCTATTAACCCCTCTCCCCTCCCAGAAAGGGAAAGAGGATAAGGGAGAGAGACTTACAGGTTGGAAACTAAACTACACAGCTTTAATGAAACAGTAGGGATGAAAAGGAAAATAATGGAAAATATACAAATATATACAAAATCGATAAAGTTCCCCCCCAATAATGCTCATGTTACCCCCGAGGCTGCAGGGCAGGCCCTGGAAAAGTCCCAGACTTAACTCCTGGAGTCAGTGGCAGACGGGAGCTGGAGTCAGGAACACACAGATCAGGATCAAAGGCAGACAAACGGACAGAGTCCTCCCAGGACACCAGCCATGGACAAAAAGAGCTTGACCCTTGTGATCCCTCAGATTTATACCGAGTGTGACGCGTATGGGATGGAATACTTTGGTCAATTTTGGTCACCTTTCTGGTCCTCTCCTCCCTACAGGAGGGTCACAGGTGTGACCCCTTTTCCTCCTTTTTGTTTCCAGAGCATAAGAAGTTTAGCAGAACCAAGCAGTGACCCTGGTTTCTATAGGAATAAGTATAAGCAAGAGCTTTTCTACCTACCGTTCTCCAGCAATAATTATGAACATCAAGCGTTATCAGCCCTAGAGGCAGACACTGACAGAAACATGCTGTTAATTTCAGCAAGTGCAGCTACTTAGAAGAGACTGAACTGAGAAGTGAAATTACTAGAAAGAAAATTGCTTCTGTCCTGGCTCAAACTGGGACACTGAGTCAGTAAAAAGCAAGAAAAGATGAGGGGGGAAGTCATGGTCTATTTTGTAAGAGTATGTTTGATATCTTGCTTTAATTGGTCAGTAATCCAGCACAGCATTAAGTTGTTCCTGTATTCTTGTCTCTAAAGCAGCTTTGTGTTCTTCAGCAACATTTCCCATCAGTGAGGAATTCTATACCTATGCCTGTCTCAGGATTTCTGTCCTGTGACCTCAGTGTCCTCAGATTTCAGCTCTTGAATATGCCAGCCTCATGATGCTAGAAGATTTCTGGTCAATAGAGGATGTCACGGTTTGACTCAGAATCGAAAAATAAACCAGAGGCAACAAGCTCTCGATCCCCTCTCCCTCCCACCCAGGTAGGGAAGGAGAGAGAGAATTAAGGAGACAGACTTAGCTGGATTGAAAACTAAATTAGACAGCTTTAATTATATGTACAATTATATACAAGTATGTTCAGGAACGTGCAAAAGCCTCTTGCCTCCCCCCCACCCCCAGCAGCTCCACCGGCATCTCCTGAGCTGTGAGCAGTCCCGAAACTCTCGGACTGCAGCCTGAGAACAGCAGAGCAGACAGGGCTGTGGGGAGAGTTATGAGGGTCAGGGCTGAGCCTGGGGTTGACGGTGATGGATGGAGTCCTCCCCGGATGCCGGCCATGGACGGAAGAGAAGGGAAGAAGAAGCAGGAAGGAAGTTCTCTTCTGTGATCTCTGACCTTCCTCAGAGCTTACGTAGATCTATGGAATGGAATCCCTTTGGTCAGTTCTGCTGTCTGTCTAGTCCACCCCCCCTACGGGGGGGTCATGGATACAATTCTCCTGCCCCAGTAGCCTCTGTAGCAGCAGAGCTAAGAAGCGACCTTGGAGTCTCAGCAGTAACACAAACATTCCAGTGTTGTCAGCCCACTAGCTGGAACACTTGCTGCTAGTTAAAAGAGCTTACTGAAGGAAAAAAAAAAATCAGTAAAAAGAAAATTAGCTTCATCCTGGCTCAACCCAGGACAGAGGAATTTGGGTGCGTGGGAAAAGCTTTGTTAGATGCATGCTGTATCCTACAGCGTGATTCAGCATATATGCAAGTCACAAAATTCTAAAATTTTTGTTGTGTCTTCACAAAGTGAAATGAAGATGGTCATCCACCAGTAGACTAAAATTATTTTGAGTATCTGTGAGACTGAAATTAAACTCTTACCCTGCTGTCTTGATTCTGGCAGCAGAGTAGTTAAGTTGTGTGCTTGTCTGTGTTACAGAGAGTGCAAAATGTCTCTGCTCCTGGCAATTCATTATTCTCTTCTCAGATACTTCTCAAAATTGGACTCAATTCAAGAATTGCCTCAGTTCTCTGCTGGAAGAGAGTGCATCAATCTAGAGCTGTTCCCCTGGGAAAGTGGGTCTTATTGTTTTCTAGACTGATCTTTAATGTGGAGGGGCTCTTGTTCTGTTTTGTACGGTATTAATTATGTGAGTTCAAGCCTTTATCATCTCCTTGCATTGCAGCACTTTGCATAGTGGTGATTCATGCTAATGTGTGGTTTTAGAAAGCAACTTTCAACAGATGGAGTTGAATTTGTTTTAGTTTTTGTTATGGTTTAGGCCCAGCTGGCAACTAAGCACCATGTGGCCGCTCACTCACCCCTCCCTCCACTGTGGGATGGGGAGGAGAAAATCCAATTAGAAGCTGGTGGGTTGAGACAAGGACAGGGAGGGTTCACTCACCAGTTATGGTCATGGGCAAAACAGACTCAACTTGGGGAAAAAAACCAATTAATTTAACTTGTCACCAATCAAATCACAGCAGGACAATGAGAAACAAAACCAGATCTTAAAAACACCTTCCCCCACCCCCTCCCTTCTTCCTGGGCCCAAATTACTTTGCTCCCAATTTCTCTATCTCCTTCCCCCCCAGTGGCACAGGGGGACAGGGGATGGGGGTTATGGTCAGTTCATCACACCTTGTTTCTGCTGCTCCTTCCTCCTCTGGGGGGGGAGGACTCCTCACACTCTTCCCCTGCTCTAGCATGGGGTGCCTCCCACGGGAGCAAGTCCTTCATGAACCCCTCTGACACGAGTCCCTTCCACGAGGTGCAGTCCCTCAGGAGCTGCTCCAGTGAGAGTTGCCCACAGAGTTACGTGCTGCTTCGGGAACAGTCACCTCCCCTGGTGTGCAGTCCTCCACAGGCTGCAGGTCCACATCTGCTCCACTGTGCTCCTCCATGGGCTGCAGGGGGACAGCCTGCTGGTCTCATAGAATCATTAAGGTTGGAAAAGACCTCTAAGATCATCAAGGCTGCCCTTAAGCTTCACGTTGTCCACCAGCCCGTCCTTGTTGGTGAGAACATAATGATGAGAAGATACATGTTGATGAGAAGATACTATGAAATTGGTATATTTTTGTCTTCTAACATGGACTTGAAAAAGTTGGTTTATGGAAAAAATTTATCTTAATTATTTCCTGTTTTTGGTCAAATATGCCATCATGTCTCTACACAAATTACATTGTGTGAATGTTTTTACTCTAGATATCTTTAGAGGAAATCTCTTCACTAGCTTAAAAGTTGCAGTGGACCTGAGGAGGCTGAAGTCCGTGAAAGAAGATGGATCAACAGGCTTAATTCCTGAAACCAGGAGACCTTTTGGTTTTGCTCTCTACTTGAGCTCTTAGCAGATAACAAGAGCGAGCTTCTTTGCACAGATCAACACACTGTCCAGGAGACTTTTGTGGAGGGTGGCACCAGGGCTGGTGCGGGGAATTCCAGAGCCCACGCTCTTCTGTGTTACTAACTGATGTATGAAACTGTTGGCATGACACTTTGAAAATGTGAAGTAGCACAGTGTACTGAACTGTTACGAATGCTAATTTTCTTGGAACATTGCCTCTTAGCAAATGTCACTTCCCTCAAGGAACAGGGACAGCTGCAGTAACTTCTCAGCAAATAAGCAGCTGGTGGTGTACAGTGGAGTAATTTTTAGACTCTTCTCAGGATTTACACTTGGTGACCTCCTCTAGAGCTTGTATTTGTGGTAAACTCCAAAAGTTAAGCATTTTGAGGCTGATTAAATCTGAACTCATGAGGCACAGAATTTTATGTGGGTATCCTGTGAAAGGAGACTTCGAAAAGTGAGATTCAACTAGCTGCCCAGGATGAATCCTTTCTGTCACAAATTTCAGTGAATGAGGTGGTCCCCTTCTCAATGATGAAGTCTTCTGCAACACATTAACTCACATTAGTGTTCTTGAGTTGCTTTCTCTCTGGGGCAGCCGTAGCCTATTTGGATTTCTGGCATTTTACAGCATCCATCCATTTTAGTCTTTCAGCTTTTGGAGAAGTTGCCAGCATGGATTTGTTTTCCAGAAATGCTACAGAAGCACCAAATACTTCATCAATAGCAAGATCCTTTAGCAGTCTTCAGAGACCAGTATTGGTTTATAAGAAAATAAGTGCAACTGTTCACAGGCAAAATCTTGAGGCATGACTCAGTCTCTTTTTAAGTGCTCATAAAACTACAGTCAGGTTGTTGTTGGGAGAGTTGTGGAAGGTGATGTGAGCGGGAATCATCAGAGATGTTGATTTAGAAATACTGTTGCCAGTTGTTATGATAAAACTCTAACTCTGGAGTGACAGATACTAAATAAAAGTAATAATATCAAAACATAGGCTTCTGTGGTAAATTCTATTTTATTATATTATTGTCTTGTCTATGTGGTGACCTGTAACTGTGGTTCAAACACTTAAGAACATGTTGGAATTGCTTCTGTCCCAGCTAACTTTTTAGCTTTAAAATGGGCATAGAGAAGATGTTAATTCCTTCCCCATAGCTTTTCTGTGCTTGTTGTGTATGTTCTTTTTGAGAATCTAAAGAAAAAAATATAGTGACACTAGGAGATACTTTTTAAAAATATATTGTTGCCTTTTGTGTACTTTATGAATGTTTGCATTTTCAGGCAACAGCAGAGCAGATTCGCCTTGCTCAGATGATCTACGATAAGAACGACGCAGATTTTGAAGATAAAGTGAAACAAGTATGTTTCTTATGGTACAGGGTTTTTATGCCCTGCAATAAGGTGCTCCAAAGCTGGCTTACATTTTGGAGCTAGAGTGTCTGTTTCTGATTTAGATTAAACCTTTTTCAGAAGGTTGTAAGTTTAACTAGGAAAAGGTGCTCTTATTGCACTGTAAAGTCTGTTTACAATAAATTGTGTGGTAATATAACTTCGGCTGTATAGTTATACTGGTGTAGTTTCCTTTGTAGACAAGCCTTTAAGCCAAAACTCATCTGTGCTGATGTCTCTTCCAGACAGTATTTCTAGTACAGTCCTGATGTTTGGCAGTTTTTCAGGAAAAGTAAAAATCTAATCATAGCTTAAAGGTGAATTGAAGTGTTATTTAAAAAAAAGCAACTAACCCGACCTTTCTGATCTGTGTATGCATTAAAATGATAGAATTACACTGTGAAAATCTCACACCCTATCCTCTACTATGCTGAGTTTTGGGTGTAGATGCTCGAGCTTCCATTACTGAATTACAGCTGAGAACATTAATTTAAGCAGTACTGAGAATCTGGGTCCCTGTTCTGCTGTGGGTATCAGTGATTTTGCCGTAGTGAACACATCACAGCTCACAAAGAACCTAGAAGTACACCCAGGAGGAGAGAAGAATTAGCGTGAATACATTAATGCAGCAGAAGAGTGGATTTTTTTATTTCTTTTCCTTTGTAAAACCTCTTTTGAAGCATTAAGTGCTTTATGTTGTTCTTATTATAAACTTGTTCTGTTGCTGTGCCAGAAGTGAATCCTTGTACTTCCTGAAGCCAAAGGACTCTCATCAATAGTGCCTGTAGCTCTGCTAGCAGGAAGGATAAGAATTAAGTTCTGCATAGGAAATCTCCAATATTTTACATTGTGCATATATATTTCTAGCTCATGTAGGTTTTTTCTTTGGGTGAAGTTGCTGAATGTCCCATGACAGACTGTGATTATTTCCATCCCACACTCCTCAGGATATGCACTGCAGGTCCAGTGAGCATAATTCAATACTAGGTCTCCTTAAGCAGCCATCGCTTATGCCTTTTGTGCGGCCTTATGCTGAAATGGATCAAGGGAGCTGATCTGGCTGAAAAATAACCTTTTCTTAGTCTGGATGTTTTTCCAGATGGATCTGTTCTCTGCCATGGCTTACCTATGTCTGTTCTCACATAATGAGATAAAGAGCGGGGTGTTTGGTGGAGAGGGAGAGAGGATGATACTGGAGCTATTATGGTCTTTTACATCTTTACCCTGTCTCTGGGGTGACAGCATTTGTTGCAAGTATAAAATTAAAGGGAAAAAAAAAAGTGTGAAAAGTGTGAAAGAGTGCTTTCTTGATTACCATTTAATTTGTGTTTCCTGTCTCATCTGAATCCCAAGCAGATCTGTAAAATGCAGATACCTTTATTTAGGATTTTAGTTTGCTCTGATGCAGTAGCTATGCACTTTATTGGAATCTGTGGTGGTACTAACACTTATTTTCTTATGATGATGATATAGATATTTTAACATGTCTGACTCTTACTGCCAGCTTATGGAAGTGACGGGGAAAAACCAGGATGAGTGCATAGTAGCACTACATGATTGTAATGGGGATGTGAACAGAGCAATCAACATACTGCTGGAAGGAAGTTCAGACACGGTAAGGTTTTACTTTCATATTAAACTATTATTTCTGTTTGTGCCTTTGTACTTGTAAGAAGTTATTGGGAAAGTCATATTTTGGGAGCTTTGGATTTCCATGTCTCCATTCAAATTCTTTGGAAGGAAACAGAGACTGGGACCGCTTCTCTACTGCATGCATTCCTTAGAGTAGACTGAATCTTGAAAATGTTGTGGGTGTTCAGCTGGTCTCTTGAAGTGTCCTCCATCTTTCATTAACATGCAGCATTTTTAACTCTGCAGCAGAACTTGGTGCTCAAACCAGGACACACCTCCAGAACCCTGAGACCTGAGTCTAAGTGTTTGCCACAAAGGGCAATATTTACAAACCTAAATGCAGTCAAATATTTTAAGTTCTGCAACTTCTGTAGGTGTGCATTTCCAGTATTGAAGTTGGAGGTTTCCACATCTGAAAGTTGCATTGACAACACTACTAATGGCTGAAGAGGATACAGGAAGTAGTTGCTCCTTTCATTGTGTTGCTCATTTGCATGACTTTATTGAAAAACAGAAAGAGGAGACTAAACAATGTGTATATAACAGCAAATAATATCGCTTATAATGTTGCATAGAGCAATTTTTTTATCCCAAGAGATATCAGGAAAATATGTCTTGCTGCGGTTGAAGTTTTTGCTGGAGGGACTTCTTACAGTTTATACAAGGCAGTAAACTAGATTCCATCTCATCTCAACTGAAAAGAAATCTGGACTTCCTGTCTTAATGCTGAACGTTCAGTATTTCCTGTGATTTGTCAGGATGTGTAGTCTGGCTTATTGTTAATAAGGAAACTCATCCCCCACACACCCTAAATCTAGGACACATACCATTCTGACTGAGGGGACTTTCTTTTCTATCCCCTTTTCATTTAGAAGAGTTGAGGTAATATAAAGCACAGAATTATATAATATTGAGCAAGCTGGTAAGTTGGTAGCAGAAGAGAGTGTTTTGGTTTGAGGGGGCACATTTTCCTGAGTCGGCTCTGCCATTTATATCAGTGACCATTGAAATCAGGTTTTGTATATATTTTTTGTTATTGTTCCATGTGTTACTCTCCCTTCCCTGTTCTAATACACCTGTTCTAGTTTTAACTTCCAACCCTGAAGTCTCCTTTATTCCCCTTTTATCTTCTCCTGGGAGGGCGGGGGGGAGTAATAGAGAGCAATTCTATTCTCTGGGTTTTGCTTCTCCCTGACCACTAAACTGAGACAGAGAGCATCTTACCTTGATTAAATCTGTCTTGGTAATGTGCTGGTTTTGTGTTCTCTTGTACTTCTTATATTTGCCATTTTGCCTTTTGCCTTTTACTCATCCCTCCCAAGTAATGTAAAACCTTACTAAGGAGATGCTGCTTCCTGTTGGGTTAGGAGACAAAGTAATTTGGCAGAAAATAAACCCCCTTGCGTTCTGGCTTGTCCTCAGATATCAGAGGGGCTGGGGGTGGATGGGCTTAGATTCTGAGTGATGCCCAATTCAGCATTAATAGTCCAGTTGTGCCCAATACATATGTTGGACTCTCATGATTCCAGATGCACTAATGTTACACTAGCTGTCTAGTGGTGTTCTTTGAACTATCATGGCCAAACTCAGGCATTTGGTCATGTTCAAGAACTCTCGTGGCTAGATTAATGAACAGCGTAATTTATTAAAGCAACAGATGCACAAATTCTTTTAGATTGCCAGTGATAAATTCCCTGCCTGCAAAGCACGTGCACATGGATTCATACGGCCGGGTTACACACACGTGGCACTAAAGTGACTCTGTAGAGATTCCTGAGTTTCCCAGGGATGCACTTGGGATAGCCCAGTGTTCAGATCTTACCCAAAGGCGTCCCTATGGGGGGGGAGGGAAGAGAGGCTCAGCCCATCCACTGGTCCCAGAGGTCAGGGGAATGGAGTCATCCCTGCGATGGTATCTTCCCTCCCTCAAACCATTTTATAGCAGTTTTACCTTACAGGTGGAACCTGAGTGACGCTAGTCATACAGACCTTTATCATGAGTGGTGCAAAATTATCTGGCTTCGCATTTAATGGTATAGACTAGAGAAAATTCAGTGCGCAAGCTCAGTGAAGGGTGGTCGCACCTTGGGAGGCAGGTAGCTTTTGGGATGGAGGTGTGTTTTGGTATTATAATGAGATTATAATGAGCAAAGTTCACCTAAAGGACAGTATTTTGTCAAAAGGTGACAGGGTGTTGGCCCAGGGTATCAGACATGCAGCTGATTTGTCCCACAGTACCTTTGAATCCCATTGTTGCCACAGAGCGTGGCTGTGATGTCTCCACTCAGCTCCACCCTCCATGCAGTTTCTCTTAGAGTCAGCACACCAAGTTTTCCTGATGTTGCCAACATCTAGGGTTGCCTAGGGAATTGCCATGGTACAAACTTGTTGCACATGATCTGCATTCCACCCTGCTTCAATGCTGTGCCTTTCCTTAAAATGTGAACATAAGTTTAATTTCTAAGTCACCTCCAGCAATTATTCCATACTTCCTCTTAAGCTTTGCAGGATCATCCAGTTTTGGGTATTTCTTAAAGTGGTCTAAGAACGTTTGGCACCATGTCCATCAGTGAAATAGTGCATTCTGAACTATATAGACTTGATTCTTCAGTTGTCAATGCAGTATTTTTTTTCTTTCATAAAATGTCTCTAAAGCTCTAAGAGTGTTTTAGTGCGTAATGCAGTTACAGAGGCTATGGCAGATGAAGCCATGTGATAGTTACTGGAGGAAACAGTTTTCTGTCACACAAATAACATGGTGTTACTCAAACATGTAGTTTTGTACTTCTAATCCATGATGTCTGTGCTTCACCTAAGTTGGCTTATGGTGGTGTAGTCTTCTATACTGCAGATGAAGTTGAAAAGTGATTTCAGCCTTCTTTCTCACCTATACCGTTTAAAAAAATGAGAGAGTAACCATTCTCTTAGTATTTATTCTCTCAAAGGAGACACATTGAGTTTATACTTGTAAACTGCTTTGTTACCTGCTTTCTCAATACCATTAGTTTTCTCAATTCTAGGCAGCTTGGACTAGCTGGTCATTGCCTACCTTGTGAGGGCTTCTGAGTTGCTGTTGTGTGAATGGAGAAGCAATAGGACAGGACCTAAAAGTACTGATAGCCAACATTTTTTGTTTGATGCAGGTGCCTGTCAGAGGTCATGATTTTATGTAGTGCTTCACAGTTGATGGTACCTTATTTACAAATGCAAATTTCCCACTTAAGTACCTTACCTAGACCATAAGCTCCTAGAGATGGGGACATATGTATACACTTATCTGCCATCTTAATGGTTTGCAAATAATACCTTTCTTCTTTGCTTTGCAGCTATGGCTTGATAGACTAACCATGCAGTTGCATAATATATGAGTTGCTGTGCTATACTTAGCAACTGTTTTAGTAGTTTTATTTTCAACTCCTACAGATACTCCTATGGAGCTGATACAATCCCTGAATTTATTTTAAAGATGGATTTTAATATTAAAGCTGAAGCCTGATGTTTGGACCTTGGTCCCTTGTCTTGTTTAGACATAGATTTTCCTGTATTTTGCTATGTGTGATGAGCAGTAGCTGTTAAGAGTGGGGGTCTGGCTTATCATGGCCCCAGTTTTCCCAAGTTGTTGTTCTGCCATTTGGTCTCTTGGTGCTTGAATTTTAGTATGTCTGGATAATGGTTTTTCCTTTTTTCTTTCCCCCCACCCCTTAGGCCACATACGTACTCTCAGCAGTCTCTTGTTCATTGATGCTTATAAGCATTTTTTCATTTTCTTGGGAGAAAAAGACAGGTCTGTGCATGCTCCCTTGCTAGATTTATGGAGGTAGTTGAGAGGGAAACTTTTGCTTGCTTTACAGATTTTCTGTGTTGTGGTCATATCTAGGCTTCCTTGAACTGGTAAAAGTTCATTATAGCCAGAGATATTTGGGATTCTCACATTCCCCAAGAAAATCCAACTTCTAAAATTTGTTTCTTTCTCATATCTTCCCAAAAATACAGCCTGTGTTTCCATTTATATTAGTGTAGTTTGCAAGGTATTACCTATGTGATATTTTGCAAATACCTGTTTTTTTCCATGAACTGGAGGGGCATGAGGTGGAAACATGCATTGAGAGCTCTCTCTTCCTTTTTGACTTTTGTATCTAATTCTATTCTACCCAAATAGACTTCTTGGGAGACTGTAGGGGGAAAGAAGAAAAGCCTTGGAAAGGAAAGTTCAGAAAACAAAGGGGACAGAGAAGTGAGTCGTGGACGGGGAAGTTCCAACAGACGAGGAAGAGGAGGCAGTCGTGGCCGAGAGTGTATGTATAGGGGTTCATTTTTAAAGATTCAGACACTTTTCTTGCAGCTGAAACTGCCTGAGTTGAGAGTGAATGCTTAATGAAGTAAAGTCTGTCCAAGCTATAGCTCAGCACTGAATGGATCATAACTTGTTTGCTTGACAGGTATGCTTGATCTGTCTACAGGACTTGGTTTTGGGATGGTCTGTGCTTGTTCAGAAACACTCAATTTAATTTAAATTTCTGACATTTTTTGATTAATTGATCTTGTAAAAATTGCTGTTCTTTATGTAAGTTTTAGAATTGAGTGTTTGTAAGACTGCTTGAGAGCAAGTATGTCACTACAAAAGCAAACTGATGTTTCCAAGTTTGGTAGCATCACATTAGATCGCCGTGGGCTACACATTGCTTTTTTCCTCTAAGTTTTATCAGCAGTATCAAAGCTTACATCGCCTGTAAGGGCCATACACAACACTGATAGATGAGCAGAGAAACCAGAATAAAAAAAAAAAGTGTAGCTTTTCACTTAAAAGCAGGAAAAATATTTACAAAATTAGCCAACTCTTCTAATTCATTATTGGAATATATTCAAATATTGTGCCAGTGAAGGTATTGTGAATCTTTGTAGAATAGACTAATGTCAAGATAGGAAAAAATATTAATAAAACTTGCAGCTATGCTTAGAACAAATTGAAAATGGATCCATCAAAATTAAATTGAGGGGCAAAATTTTTGCCAGAGCCAGATGCTGCTTGTCTCTTTTAGTAAACTGGAATTAAAGATTTTTCAGATGGTTACAAAATCTTGATATTATCTTCCCAGCTTCCCAGTCCAAGCATTAATGATTTGTTTGCTGCCATTAAGAACAGTTGTGCAGTACAAAATCTCAGCAGTGTTTTAAGTGGCCAGTCTTTTTTTTTTTTTCTTCAGGGAGCTATCCATCTTTCAGAGTACCTCCTCAGGAGTTTTCCACAAAATATTTAAGTTGCATTGCTTTTCTAATGCCTCACCTTCACCCAGTGTCACGACCCGGGTAGGGCAACCCAGGGAGATTCAGATTGGACCCCCTTGCTTTCTAACCTTCTCAGAGAGGAGCCCAGGTGCGACTGGATCCAACCTTATTTGGATCTCCCTTCCAGGAAGAGTGAATAAAATGTCAAGGTCCAAGGAAATGCTCGACCGTCCAATACCCCTTGATCAGATTAAGGAGAAATGACACTCAAGGTCTGTATTTGAATATTAGGTTTAATTAAAGCTATAGAAGGAATATGGATACTTCAATTATTATCTCAGGCTGTGCGATCATGAAGGATCACAAAAAAAAAGATCACAAGAGTACAATACATATATGTTTAAGCTGCACAACCTGAGAAAAAATCGTGGTTAGGCCTTGTGTTACTTAATGATTTTAGGAAGGAAGAGAGAGAGAGTAGGAGAAGAAAAGTTTAGAGAGATAGAAAATCATTAGTCCTGGATCCAGCATTGGGCCAGCCAACAGGGGAGAGTTGGTGTCAGTGAGGCTCCCAAAGCTCACCATTGCAGCCCCCTGTTTTATAGGCCTACTTTCCTTTTTTTGCAAGGATGAGCAAGCGTGATTGAGTCATAAGTCTGAGCAGCTGATCATTGTTATTATGACCTCGATCATTGTTATTATCTCAATCATTGTCATTATCTCAGTTGCTGTACATGCAGGCCGCAGGCCACATGCAGGCCTTCAGGATTGTCTCCATCCTCTCAGGCAGGCCTTTTGGGTTGCAAACGAGACAATGGGGTTTCTACACCTATTCCAACAAGTAAAGGTCCTGAGGGCTGATCCCTCACACCCCATCGTCATCTCTCTGATTTAAATACAGATGAGAGGTCTTTTAAGCTTTCCTGGCTGTAGGGAATGTGGTATGGGCAGAGAGGAGAAGAAATTGTGTTCTTGGTTATGCCTTATTCTTTACTGTTGCCACCCAGCATGTTATCAAGGAAACACAGTATGAGGCAGCTTTATTTCCTACCTTGTTAAAGAGGTGAGGCCATAATTAATTTAATAGTGTAGGCTGCAAAACACTGCACTCTTTTTATTTTTTTTTCTTTTCAAAAAACAGAAGTGTGTCTGCTGAGGGAAATTTCCCTCTAATTAGATATTTTGCTTCCTAATTCTCCAGTGCAAAGTAAACATAACTTCCTTGTAATGAAGCCCCCCCAAAAAAGGGTGACTGAGATCTGTTGACTAGCCCACTTTAAAATCTTGCCCTTTATTTTGGGGTTCAGGTTAAGCAGATGGCTATATTGTCTCTAAAGCTTCTTTTAAGCTGTCCTCTCTCCACAGTTAGAGCCGAAGAGAATGGAATGGACAACAGTCAAGGAGACAAGCCTTCAGACCATGGGAAACGTGGCCGTGGGAGAGGTAAGATAGTGACATTGGTGTGGGACTGGCACCAACTTAATGTCCTGAAATGGAACTCTCCAATTTATTTATTTAAACACATCTTTTTAAGCATTTGTTGGTTATCCTTTGATTCCATAAGCACTTCAGCCACCTTTAATTTAGGTACATCCCCCTCCCTTACCCTGTGTCATATCTTGGTCCCAGAAAAACTTAAAAGAATTGACACAAATCACCTTTATGGTAATTTCCTGTGTAGCAGGCTGGTGTGTTATGGCTGTGGAGAGCTGTTTTCTCAGATCAACTCATGCCAGTCTCCTGTGAGAGGGAGCGCACTGGGCTCCTCAGGATGTACCCTGGCAGCAGGAGAGTACAAGATTCCATCTGTAGGGCTCTTGGGGAGGGATTTGATGTGTACTTGTGCTGTTTCTTTGGGGTAGGTGGATCTGGTTGTCAGGCTTGCCTTCTGTTTTCGGTACCCAATCAGAGAAAGTACAAGACACCTTAGAGGCTTTTTGGTAAGAGAAAAAATTTGGCATGGAAGAGTCAATGAGAACTGTGGAAAAAGAATACTGTGGAGTCTTGGGTACAATTCTGATCCTATCCTGTAGAAGAGATAGGACAGATATTAACAAATTTGATGTGGAATCAAGGGATGTGTAGTTGATTTGGATTTTCATGGGTTGGAGTGGAAAGAAGATTATTTTTTCTTAAAGCAGAAGGAATGAAAATGAGTAACCTTGATACAGCGTAGATTGTGCAGGTAAGTGGGTATTAAATGAGTTAAATTGATAAAGTGCACAACAGAGCTAATGTACTTAATAAGTAATGTCTGACTTATTGAAAAATTCTGCCTTCAAAGGACTCTCTTGTCTTTGGAATATTCAGTAAGAGGTATTCAAAGACAGATACATCTACCTTCATTGTCTCCAGATCTACATCTTGAAGGACTGGAAAGATCAAATACATGTAGCTTCCAGAGGGTTTCAAGAATAACTTGGTTGTGTCCATGAATCAGCAAATACTAAATGGTGTGTGCAAAGAGGTAGATTTGCAGAGGAGGGTGTGGTATAGTTCACAGCTACAGTTTTTTGTATGTTAACACTGTTAATAGATGGAATGTAAGTCAGTTATTTGTTTTATAAAATAATCCTTTATACTAAAATTATAAATATAAAGGTAGGGTTTTTTTTTTAATTGTTGTGTGAAACTTTGAGGTTAATTTCAAATGCAGTCCATTTTTTGTTTTGTGACCTTATGAACAATACACTGCTTTTGTTGTCAACACTGTAGCTCTCTAGATGAATATCATATATCTCAAGACAATGCACTTAACCATCAGATCAGACTGACATATCTGAAGAAATAGGAACAACTTCAACCAATTTCTGTTCACTGCCTTAGTGTACATAGTATTACTGTATATCTCTATTAAATATTTTAGACTGTACATTCATGTGAGCAAAGTATCTTAATGAAGTGTTCTCAACTGTGATAAATTAGTTGAACGACTTCAGGGTCATTATATTACAAGTGTATTTATCCTGTGGCAGGAAATACCTAATTTAATTTTATAATGCAAGCCGTTGAAATCTACAGGGAGTCGTATAAAGCTGTGTAATTCACTTCTCAGTGGTTCTGGGATGCATGACCTGCTTTCTTTGGATATTAGTAGAAATAATAAAAAAACTTCCTACCATTTAATTCAGTAGTCTTATCTTGTCTGTTACACAGAATAGTCAAATGTAGCTGCTTTCTAGGGGAAGATTCACTAGGCCATTGTATTATTGCTTCTCTGTAGAACAACCTAATTTTAAGAAATTATATGCACTATTTTAAGAAATTACAGCAGAAATGAGATTGACACTGTGATAATGTCACAGTTTAACTCAGGATCAGCAATTAAACAAATTAAAACAATGCTCTCAATCCCCTCCCCCTCCCACCCAGATAGGGAAAGGAGAGAAAGAATAAGGAGAGACACTTTCCGGATTGAAAACTAAACTAGACAGCTTTAATTAAACACTACTCATAAAATATGTACAAATATATACAAGTATGTTCAGGAATGTGCAAAACCCCTAGCACCTCCCCCCACCAACTCCCAGTGGTGTACTCCCCTGAGCCAGGCAGTCCCGAGAAGTCTCAGACCACTTCCAGAGATAGCAGCAGAGCAGACAGGAGCTGAGGGTAGATACAGGGGTCATGAACGCACGAGCCTGGAGATCAAAGGAGAATGATACACAGAGTCCTCCCTGGACGCCAGCCATGAACAGAAGGAGGAGGAAGAAAAAGGGCTTGACTTCCGTGATCCCTGAATTTATAACCGAGAGGGACATACATATGGGATGGAATACTCTCTTTAGCCAATTTTGCCATCTGTCTAGTCTGCTCCTCCCTATGGCAGGGTTGTAGATATGACTCTTCTGCTCCTTTAGTGTCTGAAGCAGCAGATTCAACAAGCAGAACAAGGTGTCCTTGGTCTCTCAGCAGAATCTATAAACGTTTGAGCATTATCAGTCCACTAGCTGGAAAACTTGCTGCTAGTTTCAGCCTGAGTATTTCAGCCTTCTTGCTGTAGGCACTAACTTCATCGTGCAGTAGATCTTCTGTTAATGACTGTGTGACATTCCTTGCAACTTTAGAGGGTAGCAGGTATACAGTATACAAACACCACTGGTTACTGGTATGCAGAAGATCAGGGATTTCAAGTAGATATGCTTTATTAACCGATTAACAGAAAGCAAAAATGCATCACTAGATGTGTTTCAGGACACATCCCAACTGTAATTGCTCTGTCCTTAAACTTTGATTGCTAAACTGAGGGTGTAAACTTTGGCTTGGAAAGGAGTAAAGGAATTTCTTTTTTTAAGACAACCTTCCCATCTATCTTTCTTTTCAGAACTGAATTTCTTGAATGAGCTTAATTTAGATGTAAAAAATACTATAATGGTGATGGATAGTAATTGCATCAAAGTGATTATATTTATGTGTCAGTATTGCAAGGATTTGTATCTGTCTGGAATGGAATTTCATGAAGGAATTATGAAGGAAGATGGTTATTTCTTTAAGATTGTCAGCTCTAGAAACATTTCCTTATTTGTGTTTTAATGAGCTGCAGTGTTACATACAAATTGACAAACTTTACAGGCACTTTTTTTTATGCTGCTGTTTTGTACTGTTCTCAGATCTTCAATTTGAAGTGCAGGTCTGGTTCTCCCACTGTTCTCCACCCCATGTTGAAAAGGATGCAGTATAGCTAGAAAAGGCTTTTTAAGGTACTGGGAAGACTGCATTTCTGGAGTGTGAGGAACAAATAGAATAAGACTTCTCCACCCACAAAAGAGAAGGCTGAGTGGGTGTATGATAGAGATCTGTAAAATTTCTGCAGAGAAGGTTCTGTGGGGAAATCAAGTGATCACTCCAAGCAAGTATGGAAATGAGGGAATATTAAATCAGTAGGTTACAGGTTCAAAATGACTGTACAGAGGTGGTTCTTCATGCACATAGTTAACCTGAGGAACTCCTTTCAATAAGATGTTGTGGGTGCTGAAAAATTACACACAGAGAGACGTGACAATTTCATCCTAAAAATGAACCACAGCAAGAAAAGGAAAAAACACTGAGGGTTTTGATGTATGTAAATTATCTTTGGTTGAGGAATTCTCAGCCACAAACGGTTAAAGACCAGGATAGTGTCCAGAGAAGCTGCACAGTTCTTGTACTCTAGTACTCTTCCCTGGTCTCCTAGGGGCTGATGGGGTTCATCTTTCAGGGAAGGGGGTGAGTATCTTTGGCAATAGGCTTGCTGATCTGGTAAGGAGCGCTTTAAACTAGAGTTGCCAGGGGAGGAGATCCTCAGTCCATCCCACTGCCACCCCTTTGAAGCCAATTTGAGTAAGAGATGCCTTGGGCCTGAAGAAGGATCACAGGCCAGCAGGAGAACACCTGAAATGAAGGATAATGGAATCCCAGGCAGAGGCAGCTTCAATGGGGGCCCAACTTAAATACCTCCATGCAAATGCACACAGCATGGGAAATAAGCAGGAGGAGCTGCAAGTGTGTGCAAGCCTGCAGGGACATGATGTTGTTGGCATCACTGAGCTGTGGTGGGACAACTCCTGTGACTGGAGTGTGGGAATGGATAGGTATGAGCTCTTTAGGAAGGACAGGCAGAGGAGAAGAGGAGGAGGTGTTGCCCTCTACATCAATGTCTAGCTGGAGTCCATGGAGCTCCACCTGGGGATGGATGAGGAGCTGACAGAGAGCTTATGGGTCAGGGTTAAAGGGAAGACAGGGGCTGGTGACATCACAGTGAGAGTCTGCTATAGGCCACCTGACCAGGATGACTGAGCAGATGAGGCCCTCTACAGGCTGACAGGTGCAGCTTCCCGTTCACAGGCCATGATCCTCATGGGGGATTTCAACCACCCTGACATCTGCTGGAGGGACAACACAGCAAGGCACCAGCAATCCAAGAAGTTCCTGGAATGCATTGATGACAACTTTCTTTTCCAAGTGGTAGAGGAGCCAACTAGAAAAGGTGCTATGCTGGACCTTGTTCTCACCAACAAGGACGGGCTGGTGGACAACGTGAAGCTTAAGCGCAGCCTTGGCTGCAGTGACCGTGAAATGGTGGAATTCAGGATCTGTAGGGCAACAAGGAGGATGCACAGCAAGCTCACTACCCTGGACTTCAGGAATCTGCTTGGTAGGATATCACGGCATAAAATCCTGGATGGAAGAGGAGCCCAAGAAAGCTGGTCAATATTCAAAGATCACCTCCTCCAAGCCCAGGAGCAATGCATCCCAACAAAGAGGAAGACAGGCAAGAATGTCAGGAGACCTGCATGGATGAACAAAGAGCTCCTGGACACTCTTAGACAAAAAAGGAAAGTCTTCAGTGGGTGGAAGCAGGGACAGGTACCCTGGGAGGAGTACAAATGTAGTTAAGGAGTGTAAGTCCTACTAAAAGTGATTGGTCCACAGGCATTGGGCAGTAGGGTGTGAATATCTAAGTAGAAAAAGAAAAGAAAAACAGTTTACAAATATGAATCCACACAGTGACACTGGGATGGCTTGGCAGTCCCACCTGTATGATGCAGGAACATGAGGATGTGAGTCTCTGGGATGGAGGAGAGTTCCAAGATCTGCCACCTTTGAAGAGAATTATTAAGTAAAGCACAAGTAGGCACTTGAATGGAAGCCAAAAGAGCAGTCTGCCTGTCTGAAGACAGAGGCAGCTGTGTGTTTCAGTATGAAGTTTCGAGTGTGAAGTGCGCATTAGAGCCAGTAACAGATGCCCTGGGCCTGCAGGAGGATTGCAGGCCAAGAGGAAAGCATCTGACCTGCAAAATGTTATCCCTGCCAGCACGACTGCTTTGAAGGGGGCCCATCTTAAATGCCTCAATGCGAATGCACGGAGTATAGGGAATAAGCAGGAGGAATTGCAGATGTGTGCAGTCTGCAGGGCTGTGATGTTATTGGTATCACTGAGACATGGTGTTTTAGAGTGGGATTGGGGATTCCTTGCATGGCTCAAATGGGGAGACACAGGCACACAAAAAAATAAGCAAAGCATATGCAATTTATTAAGCTACTAATTCCTAGCACGATGCAGTATTACACATTACAGTATATACGTACCGACCCGACAGAGATGAAGACCCACAGTCCCAGGTGTAGCATCGTGTGGTGCAAGAGTCAGTGGGCAAGCGCAGCACTTTACGTGGGCGTCCCCACGGAGGCAACAGTGACCCTAGTGATGCACTAGCCCCCTGCCCTCAGGAAAAATCCCGGTTCAGTCTTAGCAGGGGGACGGAGTTCCGGCACAGGGGGCCAGCCTGTGTCGCAAGTTATCCCATCCAGGTTACATCACACGAGGCAAACACACTTGCACAACCAATTGGATCTGGGGTCCATGACACCCCCTCAGGTGTTACTTCATCTCTCTTTTTCCTCCCTTGTCCTTTGGCTGCCCTTTCTGTGCAGCCACTGTCCGTGCTCTAATCATGGGGACTTAAACCACAACTGTGGTTTGGACAAATGCCAGGTGCCTCCCAAGGTTCTGTTTCTTTTCTTATCTGTTTGACCATGAATTCCTCCCAAAGTTCTGCTTTCCTTATCTGTTTCAACCACGGACCATTACTCATCACTATTAACCTGTTCTGATACACATGGTGGGATGACTCCTATGGCCAGAGTGTGGTGATGGTTGGGTATAAGCTCTTTAGGAAGGACAGGCAGGGCAGAAGAGGTGGGGGTGTCGCCCTCTACATCAAGGACCAGATGGAGTCTGTGGAGCTTCACCTGGGGATGGAGGAGGAGTCAGCTGAAACCTTATGGATCAGGGTTAAAGGGAAGATAGGGGCAGGAGATATGGGGGTCTGCTACAGGCCACCAGACCAGGATGGCCGAGCCAATGAGGCCCTCTACAGGCAGATAGGAGTAGCCTCGCGCTCACAGGCCCTGGTCCTCATGGGGGATTTCAACCACTGCAACATCTGCTGGAGGGACAACACAGCAAAGCAAAGCAATCCAGGAAGTTCCTGGAGTGCATTGATGACAACTTCCTCCTCCAAATGGTAGAGGAACCAGCAAGAAAAGGTGCTTTTATGGACCTTGTTCTCACTAACAGGGACGGGCTGGTTGATGATATAAGATGATGGGAGACAAGGCTGTGGCGACCATGACATGGTTGAATTCAGGATCCTTAAGGCAGCAAGGAAGGAGTGAAGCAAGCTCACTACCCTCGACTTCAAGAGAGCAGATTTTGGTCTCTTCAAGGAGCTGCTTGGTAGGGTACCGTGGGACAAAGCCCTGGAGGGGAGCCCAGGAAAACTGGTCCATGTTCAAGGATCACTTCCTCCATGCCCAGGAGCTATGCGTCCCAATGAAGAGGAAGGCAGGCAGGAGAGCCATGAGGCCTGTATGAATGAGCTTCTGGACATAGTTAAATGTAAAAACAAGGTATAAAGAGAGTGGAAGCAGGGCCAGGTATCCTGGGGGGAGTACAGACAAGTTGTCAGAGAAGCAAGGGATTTGGTAAGGAAGGCCAAAGCACAGATAGAGTTGGACCTGGCCAGGGATGTTAAGAACAACAAGAAAAGTTTCTACAGGTATGTCAGTGATAAGAGGAAGATGAGGGAAAATGTGGGCCCACTTCAGAAGGAAACTGGAGACCTGGCCATGCAGGACATAGAGAAGGCTGAGGTACTCAATGAGTACTTTGCCTCAGTCTTCACTGGCAAAGGCTCTGGTCACACCATCCAATTTAGAGAAGGCAAAGGCATGGATTGTGAAAAGGAAGATCTCCCCACTGTAGGAGAAGAGCAGAAGACATGAGGGTTCACAAGTCCATGGGACCTGACGAGATTCATCCTGAAGGAACTGGCCAACGAAGTTGCAACGCCTCTGTCCATTATATTTGAAAAGTCTTGGCAGTCTGGAGAAATCCCTACTGACTGGAAAAGGGGAAACATAACTCCCATTTTCAAGAAGGGAAGGAATGAAGGACCAGGGAACTACAGGCCAGTCACTCTCACCTCTTTGCCCGGCAAGATCATGGAGCAGATCCTCCTGAGGGCTCTGCTAAGGCACGTGGAAAAAAAAGGGGTGATTGGTGACAGCCAACATGGCTTCACCAAGGGCAAATCCTGCCTGACTAATTTGGTGGCCTTCTACAATGGGGTCACAGCGTTGGTGGACAAAGGAAGAGCAACCAACATCATCTACCTGGACCTGTGCAAAGCTTTTGACACTGTCCCACACGACATCCTGGTATCAAAACTGGAACAGTACAGATTCGATGGATGAACCACTCGTTGGGTAAGGAACTGGCTGGATGGTTGCACTCAAAGAGTTGTGATCAATGGCTCGATGTCCAGATGGAGACCAGTGACGAGTGGTGTTCCCCAAGGGTCGGTACTGGGACCAGTGCTCTTTAACATCTTTGTCAGAGACATGGACAGTGGCATTGAGTGCACCCTCAGCAAGTTTGCCAACGACACCAAACTGTGTGGTGAGGTCGACACGCTGGAGGGAAAGGATGCCATCCAGAGGGACCTTGACAGGCTTGAGAAGTGGGCTCGTGCAAACTGCAAGGTCCTGCACCTGGGTCGGGGCAATCCCAAGCACAAATACAGGCTGGGTGGAGAATGGATTGAACACAGTCTGGAGGAGGAGGACTTGGGGGTGATGGTGGACAAGAAGCTCAACATGAGCCAGCAATGTGCACTGACAGCCCAGAAAGCCAACCGTGTCCTGGGCTGCATCAAAAGAAGCATGGCCAGCAGGTCAAGGGAGGTGATTCTCCCCCTCTATTCTGCTCTTGTGAGACCCCACCTGGAGTACTGTGTCCAGTTCTGGAGCCCCCCAACATAAGAACGATATGGAGCTCATGGAGAGAGTGCAGAGGAGGGCAACGAAGATGATCCGAGGCCTGGAGCACCTCTCCTACAAGGACAGGCTGAGAGAGTTGGGGGTGTTCAGCCTAGAGAAGAGAAGGCTCCAGGGAGACCTAAGAGCACCTTCCAGTGCCTGAAGGGGCTCCAGGAAAGCTGGGGAGGGACTTTGGACAAGGGCAGGGAGCAAGAGGACAAGGGGGGAAGGGATCAGAACTGGAAGAGGGGAGATTTAGGTTAGACAGTAGGAGGAAATTCTTCACTGTGAGGGTGGTGAGACACTGGCCCAGGTTGCCCAGGGAAGCTGTGGCTGCCCCATCCCTGGAAGTGTTGAAGGGCAGGTTGGATGGGGCTTGGAGCAACCTGGTCTAGTGGGAGGTGTCCCTGCCCATGCAGGGGGGTTGGAACTAGATGATCTTTAAGGTCCCTTCCAACCCAAACCATTCTATAATAGTGTGGTTGTTTTGGGGGAAGAAACATTGTGAATGAGATTAACAATTTCTTTCCACTCTGGTACTCCATGCATGTGTCCCAAACAGGGCAAGACAGTACATGAGATGTATATGCACAAAACAAGATTTATTGTAAAAAGTCAAAGGGCTTTAAACTAAAAAAGGCATAAATCAGATTATATGAGTGTTAGGATATCAGGGTAGCAAAACAGGGTATTAGGGTAATAAAACAAGAAGGTATCTTAACAATAAAATACACATTAGTCACTTAGTTGGCAACTATTACATAAAGGTTAACCATTTGAATACTAGCAACTTACTATTAATAGGCCTTATACTGGATCTAAAACAATTTTTAAAAGAATACCTAGGCAATGTGATAACACAACAATTGCAATCTTTTAAAAGCATCCTAAAGTCTTAAAGTTCCAAAGCTTAAAAGTTAAAGCTTTTATTAAGATTTAAAGCTAGCTAATGAAGATATGAATAAATATATAGGTATTTGATATTTCTTACCCTTTATTTGGCTACGTCCAGGTGTCCGTTTCTCTGAACCTCTTAAGGAGTAACCAGTCAAGCAGGCATCACCCACACACACCTTCTAGGGAAAGTGTACAGGAATCTCCCCAATCAAATATGGGACCAGGCTTTTATAAAATGAAATGATTGGCTGCTGTCATTTGACTACTTAGCCATACCTCCAAAAATCCTCTATTGGAGAACAAAAGGGAAACAGGAAAAAACCAAGAAAGCCTTTTTTCTCACCAAGCAAATCCTGTTTAACTATTCATTCTCGTTTTGTTTCCATTTGGCCTAGCTGAGGCTAGGCTGAGCTGTGCTCCTCAACACAAGAGAGCAGCTGGCATTACAGACATCAACTTGGGCCTTCTACTTGCACTTTCAAGGTTGTCACCAGTTCAGAGTTTGCTAGGCCCTTTCCTTTCCCATGGGAATCTTTCCACTCCAGGCCAGGGGCAGTGAAACTGAGAGACAGAGCAACTGAATCACAAAGGGAAACTGAGGCAGGTACACTGAGATGAGCACCCTGCTTACAGCATGAAGACTTGATTGTGTGATTATGAGTGTTTTGAACTCCCCGTGGGTTTTAGTGGAAAGAGAAATCTTGTCCCCTGCCTGGGTATAAATACCGATTTCTCTCCAATTCATTCCAGAAAAGAAAAAGGTAAACTGAATAAGTGATAGCTATGGTAAATCTAGTCAACTGAGGGAGATATGCTGGAGAGCATGAAAAAAAACAACAATACAGTTGAACAGAGATACAATATTAAAGAAAACAAAACCATATTTTAAATAGTTCATAATTTAAAATTATGTTGGTACCACTGTTTTAGCCAATACCTGAGTGACAAATTCTCCATTATGCCCCCACTACCATCCCAGGGGAAGATAACAAGGGGAATAAGGAAGAGAGACCTTGAGGTTGGGAAAAAAGAAACTAGAATGGGTTTAATGAAATAATAATAAAAATGGTCAATTATATCCTAATGCCCACAAATATGTAAATATACTCAAAGATATAAATGAATATGCAAATACAGAACCCACACTCCTCAGGTGGCAATTACTTCCCTACTAGACAAGTCCCAAACTGAACTTGGCAGCAGATGGGGGTGCCCGAGTCCAGAGTGCCAGTGACTCTCTGCAAAAGCCTTGGAGCAGCCAAGCTGGTCCTACTCAGGGAAGCAGGGGAAGACAACCTGTCTCAATGAACAATGCTCTTCTCCGGTAAGAAAACAGGATACAGAAGCAACACCAGGAAGGATAGCAAACAAGCAAACACCAATCCAGCCAGCACTACAGAAACCAGAAGGCTCTCTGAGGAGCCATTTTATACTGAGTACCATGGGAAGCAATACTGTGATTAGTCTATTTGGGTCACCTGACCCATCCTCTCCCCTCTCCTTGTAATGGCCATACAGATAGGCTGGCAGTAGCTGGTGGGGTCCCAGAAGGTGTCAGGTTAATATGACCATAGGAAATTTTTATCCTGGTATTCTCAAACCAAGATAGCTGGATAAGGGGTAATAGCAGGAATGTTGATCAGAATAAACTTTAAACATAGTTTCCTAGTTCTGGTTTCCTAGAACAGAAATGAGTAAGCAATGCTGCCTTGATAGTTCAGGCTGTTGTTTGTAGATCCAAGTGTAAAGGAATGTGAAGAAATGTTAGGGCTTATATGAGGCAGGGCTGTAATTTTGTTCTTTGCTTGATGTCCGTCATTTGTTTTTGTGCTCAATATGCTGATTGATTGAAAGAAAGTCTATTCCTTTAGACTCACTAGAAAATGTAATGAGCCACTGCCAAGTCACTTGTTTCTTTTTGTGAATAGATAAAAATGTTGATAGAAGAATTGCTGATTGTGAATTATCACAGGAAAAAAAAAATTTAAACACTGATCATTGTAATTTAAACCATACATACACATCTTTTTAGAGTAGTGTTAAAGCTATACTCTTTATATTACAAGCATAAACTGGTGTTACTGCTGGGAGGAATTGGTCCTGTCTGTCTCCTGGTGCATTTGAACTTCATCAGAGGATTGATTTAAGTTAAAAACTAACCAAAGCCAAAAAAAAAAAAAAGAGGGCCGGGCAGCATTGTAGCTGGGGACAACAGGGTTTTTGGTGGCTTATCCTGGTGTAAGGGTGACTGGTTTTCTGGCATTTAGCAAGTAGGGAACTGGTTTGGAGAGCTGATTTAACAGTGAACTAATAATTTTGTTTTCTGATGGTGGTTTTGTGTATGTGCAAAACTGTCAGTGCAAGAAAGAGAGCAGAGTTTGTGATCACTGATTAAAAAGATCTCAGTTGTAGTAGTTCTGATTTAAATGGGTTTAAGCTACTGTAGGATTGCATGGTCAGAATTTGAGTCCGTGCTCTCAATTGTGGTATTGTGGCATTCAGAATGTATAGTGCTTGTCTCGAACAATCCAAGAGATAAGTGATGGACTCTGGCACTCAGGATATCTGTTGTCTGTCCTGTGGCATCTGAGAGTTAAACAACAGCTGTTGATGAACTAAAGAGATGTCTCAGCAACCCACCCACCCCTCCTGCAGCAAGTAACTGGGGAGTTTAGTGTGGGACATGCTGAGCTTGGAGAAAAAGATCTACAGCTGGCTCTGGGAGCAGGATATCCAGTGATAACCAGACCTTGATATCTCATGAAAGCCACCAACTTAGCAGGACAAGATAAAGAGTGCCACCTCCTAGGACCAAAACCACTGCAATAAACTAAGCCTGTGGTGCCAGTTGTCTCGACCTCCTTTTTGTATGCAGAGATCTCCAAACAAAGACTATCTGCAGGACTTAGCCCAGACCTACCCCCCCCCCCCCTATCTCAGAGGACTGAGAAGACAGGAGTTTTTCCCTGACGCAGGGAAAAAAGTGGGGGTGCAGTGGGCAAGAACTGTATAAAAATCTGGGACTCTGTGGGTGCATTTGAAGCACTTCCCCACCAGGAACCACTTCCCCACCGACGACATCGCTGGACCATGGGTGGTAACTATTCTCTCGCTTGCTGTCCTCTTATCTCTCTGCTTTCTCCTTTCTTTTCTGTCCCTGTTTTCCTGCCTGTCCTATCCGCTCTAGGGACCTTTGCTGTGTTGCTCTAATAAAATATTGTTGTGTGCGTGACATCTGACCTCGTTTGCGTCTTAATTTCACCATTGGGGATCACCTTTATAAAAAATTGCCACGTATCCGAATACCGGATCGTGACAGGTATGAAGTCCCATTTGCTCACTGACCTTTTAGTCACTGTTAAAAAGCATCAAAAGTTTGCAAATATCGGATGTGCATTCATAGTTGCTTCATGGCTAACTTCTCTGTGTTAGAAGACTGTGCCTTTTAATTTAAGGCCATATTTTAATTTCAGCAGCTGAGAGAAGTAACTTCTTAGCATGAAAATTTAAGAATATATTAGTGATCTCGTTGTGTCAAAGAGAATATCAGCCCTTCCCACTGGCATCTTGCATTAATGACCATGATTTATGAGATTCTGTGTCCGAGTTAGGGTGGTCTTTCAGTGGTGAGTACCCATTGTCCCATATTTTGAATTAGTTCTTTGTAAGTGTCTTTTCTAGATTTTGATTTAGTGCTTTCTGTAACCCCACTGGTTTGGTACTTCACTTTTGTCTTCATTATGAAACAAAAATTTCGGAGCTACCAAACCCCCTTGCTTTCTAACACTCCTCACCGAAGTGGGAGGCGAGGTGCGGCTGGGTCAGGATTCTGAGATGAAGACCCAATAACAACAAACAAGCTGTTCTTGAGCAGGCATTCTTTATTGCAGCACTGGGCAGCACTGGGGATTCTCCACCATAAGTGCTCCAACAAGTCAGTGAAACACCCCAACTAATAGACACCAAAAACATGCATATTCATTTTTTATGTCAATGAGTTCCCAGAATTCTTTTACATAGTAATTTCATTTCCTGGAATTGGCTATCTTTGTAATTAGGCATGCTCGAGGGTCTCCTGTGGGGGTCTTTGTTGATTCTAGTCCTTTGTCATTTTTGTCCAGTCTCCCATCCTGGTCCTGTCTCCAGTCTCCCGCTGGTAGATTGCCCAGGTGGGTCAGAGTCCACATGAGTGTTGTCTGTAGGTGCCACAGGGTCTTAGAAGACTTGATGTTATCACAACCTACAGGATGCTTGGCATAGTTGACTGATAGTTTCACAAAGCACCTTGGTTTAAAAGCATCCCTCTTAGTATAGCAAATTTATTATTTTAGTAAACTTTTATTAGGCTATATTTCTATTGAATTTACTAACGAATATCCTATGATGTATCAATCCCCCCTTTTCTATGAACTTTGTATATTCCTTTACAAAGATTCTAGATCATTATATTTCATTACTTTAGGCAAGGCCCAAATTCTTATAGTCAGTTTCTTTAGCTTATACCATAAAAGGCAATTAACGACTGTCAGTATAATCACAAACACCAATAGTATCAAAAGCAGGTGAATTAAAACATTTAAGGTTCTTTCCAATAAGTTCATTTGAATATGTTTGTCTGTGCCAGGTTAAATGGGATCCTGTCCTTGGTATCTAGTTTGATACAAGGACTCAGTTTTTCCTTTGTTCTTGGTTTGAATGCTATAGGAAGGGCTTGATCCCACCTTAAATGTGTTCCTTGACAAATCTCACTTAGTTGTGTCTTTATCAAATGATTCATCTTTCCCACTTGCCCACTTGCTTGCAGGCAGTAAGATGTGTGCCATTTCCAGTTCATTTCTAAGAATTTACTAACCTTACACAACATGTGGTTCCCTATCAGAGGAGATCACTTCTGGCAATCCAAACCTAGGAATAATTTCTTTCAATAAAATTTTACTTATTTTGCTCGATTGGTGCGGCATGGAAAGGCCTCAGGCCAACCTGAGAAGGTACCTACTAACACCAACAAATACCTGTACCCATTTTGCCAGTGATCAGACTGAGCAGCTGGAGTGGGCCTCCACCCCCTCCACCCCTCGATCCTTATCATTGTCTCCATCCTTTCAGGAAGGCCTTTTGGGATGCAAACGAGAGGGGTTTACAGCGGACACCCATGGCAGCAAGTATGTGTCCTGAGGGCTGGTCCCTCACACCACTCCGTGGCTCACCAGCCGCTGGGGAGAGTTGGTGTCACTGAGGCTCCCAAAGCCCATCATTGCAGCCCCCTGTTTTATAGGCCTAGTTTAAGGATGAGAGTCCTTAAAAGTGACAACAGGCATTCAGGTATGTATGGAAATTAATCAATCAAGGTCCGTTTTCCCAGCTCACACCTGAGGAGTTGGAAAAAGGGCTTAACATTTCCTTTCCCTGTTGCACCAACAACTGGTATAGAAAACTTAAAGAACCCTTGCAAAAATTTAGAACAGCATAAGTAGCTCCTGTATTCACCAAAAATTAACCCTGTCCTTCCAGCTTTATTATTCTGCTGGGGAATTTAATTCTGCCCCCAGTCAGTCTGAGTCCCTATCTCGATTTGTTGTTGATATTTTGGAGATAGGTTCTAATTTGGACCTAGAGGTGCCCCTGCTGCTGGGGATGGGGACAATCCCTTTTCCAGTGCCCTTCTTGTTTTCAATATGCACTCTGATTTAACCCCAACCGGGCTCAACTGCAGCAGTGCCTCATAGACAATGATCTCATACGTCTCATACTTTTGCTGGCCATGTGTTCTGCTATCCCGGGCTGACCGGCATGTAAACAACATGGTAAACATTTTACAGTTAGCTTCAGGGTCCAAATATATCAATGTTCTAGCAGGCTCACACAGTCTCTCAAAAGAGAGTGAAAATGCTTTGTCAGAGCCCTGTTTAACCTCATACACAAGTTTGTTTGGTTGCTTTGGTTTGCGGGTCCCATCCTGGACCCCATACAAAATTAATTGCTGACATTACTTCAGTCTGTCCAGTCCGGATTCTCCCTGGGCATAAGATGCTTAATGTCATCCTGTGGATATTC
This sequence comes from Hemiprocne comata, assembly GCA_020745705.1. Classification (NCBI taxonomy): domain Eukaryota; kingdom Metazoa; phylum Chordata; class Aves; order Apodiformes; family Apodidae; genus Hemiprocne; species Hemiprocne comata. Next base: position 322,427 of record CM036615.1, on the reverse strand, counting down.
ACATTCCACTTCTTTAGCTTTCCCAACTATTCACTTTTAGGATTTTTTTTTGCCTGCCTGCCTTGGTGGTGCTTGCCAGCTGCAGGCTAGCACATGCGCATACATGGGAGAAGAAAAGCATGCTAGTTTAATAAGGGAAACAACAACTATATCATGAATGCAAAACTCCAAGAACACAAAGAAAACTACCACCCTCAACCAAAAGTCCCCAAAGTCCAAATAGTTGTACTGTTTGTTTGTTTGTTTCCTCTGCTACCACACTCCTTGGGTCGATGATGTCTCTGCTTTTCTCCAGCATTCCCTCTTCTGGAAGTTCTGGTATAAGTCCCAAGGAAAATTTTAGTCCTTTGGCTGCAATAGTCCAACTCTGACCGGTGTTGTCTATCCATGGTGATAGCAGAAAGGAACTGTAAAACTCAACAATTAAAACAATTAACAATTTAAACTGAACAACAACTAACAATCAACAATTAACAACTTCTGAACATTTTATAGAGAGGTGGAAGGTAGGGGGGATTAGAGGTGGAAGGTACGTGGGGGGTAGAGGCGGCAGGTTCAGAATTTTCTAGGGGTGAGGGAGACCATCTACAGCAACGACTACAAAACTCACGCTAGCGATTGCAAGGCCAGTAGGAGTATAAAATCAACCCGACAACTAGAACAATAAGGAAAGCGAACATCGCAAAGTAGGCATGTACGGTACCCTTCAGGATTTCATTTTGTTTTGCCACGGCACCCTGGATGTCCTCTCTTAAGTCCATGAAGTCCTTTCTTGAGATGCTCATGGTGGGTCGCTGGGGTCCGATGTGCCTCTCATGGTGTGCTGTGGTCTGGTGTGCTGGCCTGGCCTGCGCTTGTCCAGCTCGTGCTGGTCTGGCCACGCAGCAGGAAAAAGGATGTCCCCACCCTCGTCCCATCAAGGCGCGTGCGCAGCCAGGGTTTTACCCACCTTGTGGGTAGTTATAGTTCTTAAGCTAGTTAAGCGAAAGCTATAAAACATATAATAGGGAATTTGTAAAAATAGCACCTGCTTATACAATTCTTACCATTGATGATTTTCCATTAATTCAGTGCAATCTTTACACAATAGCATCACAATTATATACTGTTTCTCTTCCCTTAATTGCCACAACATCTCAATTTGAGCATTGTATCTGGTGTCATTCACTGCCTGACACAGGAGAGGAGCTGAGGGAGTCCCTGATCAACAGGTCGGTGCACACTGGAGTCCACTCCGGTCCCTCATCCCTGCCAGATTCAGCTTTATTAAGTTAAGGGAATCCACTTGAAATTCAAGTTCAGGATTAACTTTCAAAGTGTTCTGATATTGTGCTGGTTTGATTGTGGCATAGTTCTGGTAGTGAGGGAGGGGCCCCAGGAGTGACTCCAGTAAGAAGCTGCTGAAAGCTCTTCTGGCTTCTATTCCGGCCACACCTCTGGCCAAGGCTGAGCCATCAGAGACAATGGATGCGCTTCTGCGATCAACATATTAAAGAAGGGGAAATAAACTGATATAAGACCTCAGGGCAGAGGAGAGGGGGAGGTGAGAGATGTCAAAGTCGGTGAGGAAGGAGGGGGAGGAGGTACCAGAGCAGAGGTTCCCCTGCAGCCCGTGGTGAGATGATAGCTGTCCCCCTGCAGCCCGTGGAGGAGCACAGTGGAGCAGCCCGTGAAGGGCCATGGTGGAGCAGATGTGGACCTGCAGCCTTGGAGGACCCTGCGCTAGGGGACATGATTGTTCCTGAAGCAGCCCATGACTCTGGGCACCTCGTGCTGGAGCAGTCTGCTCCTGAGGGACTGTACCTCCTGGGAAGGACTCTCTCCCATGGGAGGGACCCCGTGGGTATGCAGGGAAAGAGTGTGAGGAATCCTCCCTGAGGAGGAAGGAGCGGCAGGAACCACCAGACTGTCAAGTGACTCTAAACCCCATCACCCTGTGCCGCTGGGGAGAAGGAGGGAGAGAAATCGGGAACAAAGTAATTTGGGCCTGGGAAGAAGGGAGGGGTGGGGTGAGATATTTAAGATCTGAGGGTTTTTTTGTCTGTGTCCTGTTTACATCTGATTAGTGCTAAATTCAATTGATTTTTTCCCCGAGTTGAGTCTGTTTTGCCCGTGACCATAACTGGTGAGTGAACCCTCCTTGTCTCCACCCACCAGCTTCTAAACGGATTTTCTCCTCCCCATCTCACAGTGGGGAGAGGGGTGAGCGAGTGACCACGTGGTTCTTTGTTGTCCGCTAGTCCCAAACCATGACAGATATAAAAAAGCCTTGGCTGGCTAGTAGCCTAAGACTGTGCATGGAACTTCAGAAACAACATGTTTTCTTTCTAGCAATTTCTAAAATTGTTAGAGGTTCTTGTTGCTGTTTTTAGCCAGTATTTTATTGTGCCCATGCTGATACAACGTCTTACATATGCCTTGCTCACTAAAACAACTTCTGTTTAATATGGTAGGGTTACTCTTTCAAACTTTTGTAAGTGGGAGGCTGGGGAGAATTATTTCCTCTTCTAAAATCTATTTGTACTTGCATGCTAGCTATTTCAGTTATTTTCTCTCTACTTAATGTCTGCCTCACTCAAAAATATTTCTGCTTGACTGTTTCTGTGATTCACAGCTCCCAATTGGTCTTGTAGCTGAGCTTGTCAAAAAACTGTTTATCTCTCTTCTGTGCATCATTAGTGAATCATAGAATGATTCGAGTTGGAAGGGACCTTAAAGATCATCTAGATCCAGCCCCTCTGCATGGGCAGGGACACCTCCCACTAGACCAGGTTGCTCCAAGCCCCATCCAACCTGGCCTTCAACACTTCCAGGGATGGGGCAGCCACAGCTTCCCTGGGCAACCCGGGCCAGTGTCTCACCACCCTCACACTAAATCATTTCCTCCTACTGTCTAACCTAAATCTTCCCTCTTCCAGTTCTGATCCCTTCCCCCTTGTCCTCTCACTACAAGCCCTTGTCCAAAGTCCCTCCCCAGCTTTCCTGGAGCCCCTTCAGGCACTGGAAGACTGCTATAAGGTCCCCTGATGTTTAATGATGTATTGATAGCTGTAGGAAATAAATTTATTACATAGATGACCCTTACAGTGTCCCCAAGTAAACTTGTTTAGCTGGTTCTACTCTTAAAAAAATTTACTGGGCAGAAAGATAATCTGGAGTGCACTGACTTCTGTGCATCTGAGAACTGCAACCCCATTATGCCATGGATCAGCTTCCTAGATTGGGGATTTTAGGTGAGCGAAGTAGAGAAGAGCAGTAGAACGGGTAGGCTGAACAAGGAGGTTCAGAGGCCCAGTTACAATCGGTTGGATACAGCAGGGTCTGGAGCACTGTTGTTTATGGCAGAGCAAAGAGTACAGCTTCACACGTGGGCTTGGCAAAGAGGGGTGGTGATTGCCAGGTTGCAGCTATTGTTACCTCTTTCCTGACCTCTGCCTGTCTTCTCTCCAACCAATTGTGAAAAGAGAGCAAAGAGGGGAAAACGTAGAGATAGCAGGCCTGGCCTAGTGTCAGACTTCAATTCTTCTGTGTTCTTGTTCTGTGTTGCTGAATGAGGAATCCTTCCTCTGCAGGTTTCTATGGTTCCTCTGTAGCTAGCAGTTGTCATCTTGTATAAGATGTGGGTAATCTCTTTCATCAAAATGTGGGTAAAACTATCCTGCTATTTTGATGCTTCTACAAAGTCATTGAAAATGTAGGTAGTAGACATTTTAGAAGTCCAGAAATGTCTTTTAAAATTTGGACAGTGAACTAGGGCAAGGGAAAGAACCAGTGGTGAGTGGAGTGACAGGAAAGACATTAATATAGAACTTCCTAAACTGGTTTTGCCATGTTTTGGAGCTGCTGCTCTTACTCAGTTTAGGTGGTCCCCTGAAAATAAGGGAAAATTTTGATCCAAATTTGAACAGCCTATCATAGGTAATTCTGATGTTTGGACAACCAGTGTATTGGTGATTTAGGATTATAACTTTTGTGCTCCAGTAAACTTGTAGTTGCATGGTGACTTATAATTGCCACATAATTTTGTCATTATATAAACATTGCTTTGTTCTCAATCTGCAGCTCTTGACCTTCTATTGTTCTTGTAATACAAAATAATATTGCTAGTCTTCCTCAAAAAAGCCAACAACCTGGAAAAGCCTCAGAAATTGAGGTCCTAAAAAAGGGGGGAAGAAATCTGTGTAGAAATATGCTGCATGTAAGTAATAGTTTCTAACAGCTTACGTAGACGTGTGCTTTATGGATGCTTAAGTAATACAGAAATTTTCATGCCTTGTTGGCACTATGCAACATGCAAAATTAAAGCCATTCACTGTATCAAGAAGCTTGTTAACTGAGTCTGGTAACCAAAATGAAGGCAACAAATATTTCTTGTTAAAATAAATTAATATTCTTTTATTGTAGGTGATAACAAGGAAGTTATTTGAGTGATTTGAATTGAGCAATTTGAATTGGGTAATTTTTATGTCAGTAACTATGATTAAGGGGGAAGCAAAAGGAATGTGGGGTTACAGGTTGCCAAAAGTACAGGAGGGTAGGGATGGACGGGTGGGCTGAGTCAGAGAAGGAAACAAATGGAATATTTAATTTTTCTCCTCACAGACAAGGAGTGACAGGGAATTTCTTGAGAGATCAGGGTACGTAGGGGGCTGGTATTCTAGAGCATCTTAGGTAAGAGTGAGAAATGAGAGAAAATTCTGAACAATGTCTAATGATTTTGTAATAGCAGTCTCATGTGGGATGGGTCTTGGCATTTGGAGCTACTTCACTAGATACAGAAAAGATAGCAAAGAATTGCAGGTCCTATTGAAACACATAGTCTTAGATGTACTGTGGCTTATTTGCGTATGTTAGGGGAAAAAAAATTCTCCTTTGAGGAAATTTGAGAAGTAAATTATATGAAAACTTTAGCTATGGTAGTTTTCTTCTTCAACCATAGTATTTTCTGATGTGACAGTCTAGTGATTGACAGCTCCTCTGCTGTTGCTGTTAAATGGTGTTTTCTCTCCTAGGGTTTGGACGTGGCAGAGGGAGAGGAGCGGGGAGGTTTTCAGCCCAAGGCATGGGGTAAGAAACATGCAGAGCACAGATTTTGGCAAGGAGCAAACTCAGTGGAAATATTAATATTGTCAATTAATATTGCCACTGGATGTACTAATATTGCTGTATGTTTGGTAAACCAATATGGATGCAAAAATTCACAGATCTGTTAGATGATTAATGGATTATTTTTGTCTTAAACCAGTATTTCCAACTAGACACACCAATGCAAACCTAGTATAAGTTCACTTAATGTTAATATCTCAAACTTGGAGAACCCATTTGTACCAGTAGCAGCCACATACTGCCTAGGAGGCTGAAAGTTCTGTGTGGTGCTATGTCAGTTTAAAAAAAAAAGATTTGTTTCAGTGTAATGTAGAATGTGCAAGTTCTATATAAAACCAGAAAGACTAACAATTATAAACTTTTTTCCTGTTTTTGAGGTTTCATGCTTTAACTGTTTGGATATACATTGACCATAAAACAGAATAAAAAGAAGTTACTCAGGAGCTCTAAAGCTCAATTTTATTGGAATAACTTGCTTCAGAGAAGTGTAGCCTCCACTCCTTTCACTCAGAGTTTGCCTTTAATGACATTTCATGTAATATCAGTGTCACAGTTTGACTCAGGATCGGCAATTAAACCAGCAACAACAATGCTCTCGATCCCCTCCCCCTCCCACCCAGGTAGGGAAGGAGAGGGAGAATAAGGAGAGAGACTTTCCGGTTTGAAAACTAAACTAGACAGCTTTAATTAAACATTAATGATAAAAGAAATATGTACAAATATATACAAGTATGTGCAGGAATGTGCAAAACCCCTATCAACTCCTCCCACCCCCAGCAACTCCCAGTATGCTTCCCTTGGCTGGGGCAGTCCCAAGAAGGTCCTGGACCACTTCTGGAGATAGCAGCAGAGCAGACAGGAGCTGAGGGTAGAGATATGAGGGTCAGGAATGCACGGGCCTAGGGATCAAAGGAGATGGATAGATGGAGTCCTCCCTGGATGCCAGCCTTGGATGGAAGAGAAGGAAGAAGAAGGGCTTGACTTCCATGATCCCTGAATTTATACTGAGAGGGACGTGTATGGGATGGAATACTCTCTTTAGCCAATTTTGCCATCTGTCTAGTCTGCTCCTCCCTATGGCAGGGTTGTAGATATGACTTCTGCTCCTTTAGTGTCTGAAGCAGCAGATTCAACAAACAGAGCAAAGTGTCCTTAGTCTCTCAGCAGTAACTATAAATATTTGAGCATTATCAGTCCACTAGCTGGAAAACTTGCTGTTAATTTCAGCAAGTGTGCTGCTTAAAAGAGAGTTCACTGAAGAAGAAAAAAAAAATCAGTAGAAAGAAAATTGGCTTCATCCTGGCTCAAACCAGGACAATCGGTGATGTTATAACAAAAGGCTCATTCTAATTTTCTAATAATTCTTCTTGTTCATACTTCTAGATGATAAACTGAAAAGAGGTTTTTCTTCCATAATCCTTTTTCACCTTTTAGCTGCTTCTGTGTATTTTGGCATTGGTGTCAGGAGTGCATTCTGAAATAATCTTACTGATGATCCGACTCCTGTCTTGCGCAAGTCTGATGCTCTGAAAGGATGTGATGCTGGTTTCTCATCAATCAGCCACCTACTGAGAAACTATCAGCTGAGAGGGACTTATCATTGTGCATATAAACTAATGCTTTACAAGACTGGGAGGAGTAGGTATTCTGTTAACTGCTTTTTCAGGAGTTCTTGTTTTGGTTCAGTTTCTTTACAGTAATTTTTTTTTTTTTAATCTCACTTTTTTTCTCCTTTTTTCTGACTTTTTAATCTATGTCTGCTCATAGAGGAAAAAAATTCTTTTGAAACCAAAACTATCAAGATAAATTCTGTGGAAATCAAGATGTTAAATCTAATACAACTTCAGCTAAAAATGATTACACTTGTGTTCATTGAATGATCCATGCATTCTCTTCCATTTCTTAATTTTTAAAACTCCAGGACATTTAACCCTGCAGACTATATGGAGTCTTCTGCCACTGATGGCTTTGGGACAAAATCAGAGATTTGGGAGACTGGTCAGAATGATACAGATGATGGAACTGGTAAGATGCTTCAAGAAGTGGAAGGATTGCAATGAGGACTTGTAGCAAATTGCAGTTAAAATAACCATTCTGTTAGTGTTCAGATAACTTCTGAAAATGTGAATACATCTCACATGACTCAGATGTTAGTTCATTTTTATAGCTTCACTGCTACTAACGTGCAGAGTACATATTGTAGCCTGAGTGGCTCTCTGGTTAGAATGAAGGTAATTCAATTTGAAATATATATTTTTTTGTTTTAGTAGTAACAATCTCTTGAGAGACAAAGGGATTTGAAGAGTTATTGGAAGAACCTTGTATGTGAAGAACTGTTTAGTTGTCTTAAATGCTGCTTAAGAGATCACCTAATGTAGTTAAGGAGTGTAAGTCCTACTAAAAGTGATTGGTCCACAGGCATTGGGCAGTAGGGTGTGAATATCTAAGTAGAAAAAGAAAAGAAAAACAGTTTACAAATATGAATCCACACAGTGACACTGGGATGGCTTGGCAGTCCCACCTGTATGATGCAGGAACATGAGGATGTGAGTCTCTGGGATGGAGGAGAGTTCCAAGATCTGCCACCTTTGAAGAGAATTATTAAGTAAAGCACAAGTAGGCACTTGAATGGAAGCCAAAAGAGCAGTCTGCCTGTCTGAAGACAGAGGCAGCTGTGTGTTTCAGTATGAAGTTTCGAGTGTGAAGTGCGCATTAGAGCCAGTAACAGATGCCCTGGGCCTGCAGGAGGATTGCAGGCCAAGAGGAAAGCATCTGACCTGCAAAATGTTATCCCTGCCAGCACGACTGCTTTGAAGGGGGCCCATCTTAAATGCCTCAATGCGAATGCACGGAGTATAGGGAATAAGCAGGAGGAATTGCAGATGTGTGCAGTCTGCAGGGCTGTGATGTTATTGGTATCACTGAGACATGGTGTTTTAGAGTGGGATTGGGGATTCCTTGCATGGCTCAAATGGGGAGACACAGGCACACAAAAAAATAAGCAAAGCATATGCAATTTATTAAGCTACTAATTCCTAGCACGATGCAGTATTACACATTACAGTATATACGTACCGACCCGACAGAGATGAAGACCCACAGTCCCAGGTGTAGCATCGTGTGGTGCAAGAGTCAGTGGGCAAGCGCAGCACTTTACGTGGGCGTCCCCACGGAGGCAACAGTGACCCTAGTGATGCACTAGCCCCCTGCCCTCAGGAAAAATCCCGGTTCAGTCTTAGCAGGGGGACGGAGTTCCGGCACAGGGGGCCAGCCTGTGTCGCAAGTTATCCCATCCAGGTTACATCACACGAGGCAAACACACTTGCACAACCAATTGGATCTGGGGTCCATGACACCCCCTCAGGTGTTACTTCATCTCTCTTTTTCCTCCCTTGTCCTTTGGCTGCCCTTTCTGTGCAGCCACTGTCCGTGCTCTAATCATGGGGACTTAAACCACAACTGTGGTTTGGACAAATGCCAGGTGCCTCCCAAGGTTCTGTTTCTTTTCTTATCTGTTTGACCATGAATTCCTCCCAAAGTTCTGCTTTCCTTATCTGTTTCAACCACGGACCATTACTCATCACTATTAACCTGTTCTGATACACATGGTGGGATGACTCCTATGGCCAGAGTGTGGTGATGGTTGGGTATAAGCTCTTTAGGAAGGACAGGCAGGGCAGAAGAGGTGGGGGTGTCGCCCTCTACATCAAGGACCAGATGGAGTCTGTGGAGCTTCACCTGGGGATGGAGGAGGAGTCAGCTGAAACCTTATGGATCAGGGTTAAAGGGAAGATAGGGGCAGGAGATATGGGGGTCTGCTACAGGCCACCAGACCAGGATGGCCGAGCCAATGAGGCCCTCTACAGGCAGATAGGAGTAGCCTCGCGCTCACAGGCCCTGGTCCTCATGGGGGATTTCAACCACTGCAACATCTGCTGGAGGGACAACACAGCAAAGCAAAGCAATCCAGGAAGTTCCTGGAGTGCATTGATGACAACTTCCTCCTCCAAATGGTAGAGGAACCAGCAAGAAAAGGTGCTTTTATGGACCTTGTTCTCACTAACAGGGACGGGCTGGTTGATGATATAAGATGATGGGAGACAAGGCTGTGGCGACCATGACATGGTTGAATTCAGGATCCTTAAGGCAGCAAGGAAGGAGTGAAGCAAGCTCACTACCCTCGACTTCAAGAGAGCAGATTTTGGTCTCTTCAAGGAGCTGCTTGGTAGGGTACCGTGGGACAAAGCCCTGGAGGGGAGCCCAGGAAAACTGGTCCATGTTCAAGGATCACTTCCTCCATGCCCAGGAGCTATGCGTCCCAATGAAGAGGAAGGCAGGCAGGAGAGCCATGAGGCCTGTATGAATGAGCTTCTGGACATAGTTAAATGTAAAAACAAGGTATAAAGAGAGTGGAAGCAGGGCCAGGTATCCTGGGGGGAGTACAGACAAGTTGTCAGAGAAGCAAGGGATTTGGTAAGGAAGGCCAAAGCACAGATAGAGTTGGACCTGGCCAGGGATGTTAAGAACAACAAGAAAAGTTTCTACAGGTATGTCAGTGATAAGAGGAAGATGAGGGAAAATGTGGGCCCACTTCAGAAGGAAACTGGAGACCTGGCCATGCAGGACATAGAGAAGGCTGAGGTACTCAATGAGTACTTTGCCTCAGTCTTCACTGGCAAAGGCTCTGGTCACACCATCCAATTTAGAGAAGGCAAAGGCATGGATTGTGAAAAGGAAGATCTCCCCACTGTAGGAGAAGAGCAGAAGACATGAGGGTTCACAAGTCCATGGGACCTGACGAGATTCATCCTGAAGGAACTGGCCAACGAAGTTGCAACGCCTCTGTCCATTATATTTGAAAAGTCTTGGCAGTCTGGAGAAATCCCCACTGACTGGAAAAGGGGAAACATAACTCCCATTTTCAAGAAGGGAAGGAATGAAGGACCAGGGAACTACAGGCCAGTCACTCTCACCTCTTTGCCCGGCAAGATCATGGAGCAGATCCTCCTGAGGGCTCTGCTAAGGCACGTGGAAAAAAAAGGGGTGATTGGTGACAGCCAACATGGCTTCACCAAGGGCAAATCCTGCCTGACTAATTTGGTGGCCTTCTACAATGGGGTCACAGCGTTGGTGGACAAAGGAAGAGCAACCAACATCATCTACCTGGACCTGTGCAAAGCTTTTGACACTGTCCCACACGACATCCTGGTATCAAAACTGGAACAGTACAGATTCGATGGATGAACCACTCGTTGGGTAAGGAACTGGCTGGATGGTTGCACTCAAAGAGTTGTGATCAATGGCTCGATGTCCAGATGGAGACCAGTGACGAGTGGTGTTCCCCAAGGGTCGGTACTGGGACCAGTGCTCTTTAACATCTTTGTCAGAGACATGGACAGTGGCATTGAGTGCACCCTCAGCAAGTTTGCCAACGACACCAAACTGTGTGGTGAGGTTGACACGCTGGAGGGAAAGGATGCCATCCAGAGGGACCTTGACAGGCTTGAGAAGTGGGCTCGTGCAAACTGCAAGGTCCTGCACCTGGGTCGGGGCAATCCCAAGCACAAATACAGGCTGGGTGGAGAATGGATTGAACACAGTCTGGAGGAGGAGGACTTGGGGGTGATGGTGGACAAGAAGCTCAACATGAGCCAGCAATGTGCACTGACAGCCCAGAAAGCCAACCGTGTCCTGGGCTGCATCAAAAGAAGCATGGCCAGCAGGTCAAGGGAGGTGATTCTCCCCCTCTATTCTGCTCTTGTGAGACCCCACCTGGAGTACTGTGTCCAGTTCTGGAGCCCCCAACATAAGAACGATATGGAGCTCATGGAGAGAGTGCAGAGGAGGGCAACGAAGATGATCCGAGGCCTGGAGCACCTCTCCTATGAAGACAGGCTAAGAGAGTTGGGGTTGTTCAGGAGAAGAAAAGGCTCTGGAGAGACCTCATAGTGGCCTTCCAGTGCCTGAAGGGCCTATAGGAAAGCTGGGGAGGGACTTTTGACTTGGGCTTGTAGTGAAAGGACAAGAGGTCATGGATTAAAATGGAAGAGGGGAGATTTGGGTTAGACATTAGGAGGAAATTCTTTAGTGTGAGGGTAGCGAGACACTGGACCAGGTTGCCCAGAGAATTTGTGGAAGCCCCATCCCTGGAAGTGTTGAAGGGCAGGTTGGATGGGGCTTGGAGCAACCTGGTCTAGTGGGAGGTGTCCCTGCCCATGCAGGGGGGTTGGAACTAGATGATCTTCAAGGTCCCTTCCAACTTAAACCATTCTATGATTCCTAGCTAAAGCAAGAGACACATTTTTTGGAAAGGAACTGCTTAACAGTGGTCTCATGGTGATTCAGAAATTAAGAATGTGACCTTTTTGTCTGATACTGGGAAAACAGGATACCTTGCCACCTCCCATATACTGTGACAGGAGATTAAGAGAAAGGGAAACCCTGTGTCAGGATGGAGAAATTAATATATGTTATTGTTCTAATTTGGGAACCACCAAGTGATAGGAAAGATTTTTTTTAACCCCAGCAAAGGGTAACTTTTCTGATCTCTTCATTGCTGAAGCCTACTTAGATGATTTCTCATCAACCCGTGTTAAGGGTGGAAGGAAAAGACATACTAGAGGCCAGTGTGTGCTCTGTTGAGCTCTGCTGTGAACCTCTTGAGATTCAGCTTTGTAAACATTTTCCACTTCACTGGAGAAGTCAATAACAGGTTCAGAGTTTAGGAGTGCTTATTAGGCAACTGTCTTGTTACCCTGAGTGTCTTCTAGTCCAGTGTGGGAGAGTGGCACCATGTATATTAATGGTTATTGATGGGGAGCTCTTTTGCCAAGTTTGGCATCTTTCCAAGGAATTTCTTATGAAATGAATTGGTGCTATAGTGCAAACAGAAATGCACCTTTTAATTTCACTCATGGTAGTTTTTTTAAAATATGTGTATCAGATAATGAATTAGAATGACACCTAATGAATTGAAAATTCCCCTAGGAATACTAATACTGTTCATAGAATCATAGAATATTCTGAGTTGGAAGGGACCCATCAGGATCACCGAGTCCAACTCCTGTCCCTGTGTAGGGCACCCCAAGAATCACACCAAGTGCCTGAGAGCATCATCCAAATGCTTCTTGAACTCAGGCAGGCTTGGTGCTGTGACCACCGCCCTGGGGAGCTTGTTCCAGTGCTCAACCACCCTCTGGGTGAAGAACCTTTCCCTGATATCCAACCTAAACCTGCCCTGATTCAGCTTCCTGCCATTTCCCTGAGTCCTGTCACTGGTCACAGGAGTGAAGAGATCAGGACCTGCCCCATCTCTTCCCCTCCTGAGGAAGCCACAGACTACAATGAGGTCACCCCTCAGCCTCCTCTTCTCCAAGCTGAATAATCCAAGTGACCTCAGCTGCTCCTCATAAGTCATCCCTTCCAGACCCTTCACCAACCTCCTTTGGACACTCTCCAATAGCTTGATGTCCTTTTTATATTGCGGTGCCCAAAATTGCACGCAGTGCTCAAGGTGAGGCCGCACCAGTGCGGAGCAGAGTGGGACAATCGCCTCCCTCGACTGGCTGGCAATGCTCTGCTTGATGATGCACCCCAGGACACGGTTGGCTCTCCTGGCTGCCAGGGCACACTGCTGGCCCATCTTCAGTTTGCCATCAACCAGGACTCCCAGGTCCCTCTCCACCACACTGCTCTCCAGCCACTCATTCCCTAATCTGTACTTACCACCAGGGCTGCTCCGTCCCAGGTGCAGAATCCAGCACTTGCCCTTGTTAAACTTCATGTGGTTGGTGACTGCCCATCTCTCTAACTTGTCGAGGTCTCTCTGCAGGGCCTGCCTGCCCTCGAGGTCGAGTCGACAGCTCCTCCCAGTTTTGCATCATCAGCAAACTTGCTTGGAATTCCTTTGAGTCCTGCATCCAAGTCATTGATGAAGATGTTGAAGAGGACTGGGCCTAGGATGGAGCCCTGCAGGACCCCACTAGTGACCGGTCACCAGCCTGATGTTACCCCACTCACTGTCACTCTTTGTGCTTGACCTGTGAGCCAGTTGTTCACCCATCGTATGGTTCGCTTGTCCAGCTATATGCTGGACATTTTGTCCAAGAGAATATTGTGAGAGACAGTATCAAAAGCTTTGCTGAAGTCCAGAAATATTACATCCACTGGCTTCCCTTGATCGACTAGGTGGGTTACCTTGTCATAAAAAGAAATTAAGTTTGACAAGCAGGACTTTCCCTTCATGAAGCCGTGCTGGCTGTGACTGATGACTGTGTTGTTCTCCAGGTGGTTTTCAATACCACCCAGAATAATATTTTCCATAATTTTACCAGGCACTGAAGTTAGACTGACTGGCCTGTAGTTTCCAGGGTCCTCCTTCTTGCCCTTCTTGAATATTGGAACAACGTTATCCAGTTTCCAGTCAACTGGGATCTCTCCAGATTCCCAGGACCTCCCAAAAATCATTGAGAGAGGCCTAGCGATGACATCAGCTAGCTCTTTGAGGATTCTCGGATAGATCCCATCAGGCCCCATGGACTTGTAGGGATCTAACTGTAGCAGCAAATCCCGCACAAGTTCAGAGTCAGCTAAGAGTTGATCCTTGTTGCTGTCATGGTCCTCCAGTTCTGGGCATTGAGGCCCCCTTGGTCCATCATCAGTGTTGAAGACAGAGGCAAAGAATGCATAAATACCTCTGCTTTGTCTATATCCTTGTTGGTGAGGTGACCATCCTTATCCTGTAAAGGACCCATGTTGTTTTTACACTGCCTTTTACCGTTAATGTATTTGAAAAATCTCTTTTTATTGTTGTTGTTTGTTATATGGTAGCGGAGGGCAGAGTATGTTGTCACAAGTATTGCAGAAGCAATAAGGTTAACTAAGGAAAGAAGACACAGGAAAATCATGAGGATACTGGACCAGAGGTAGAAAATTCACAGATTAGTTATTAATTAATGCATCTGTAAGGCTGTGGCTTACAAATGACTTTGACTTGAGCTCCACTTTCCCAGTGTGCTTGAATGTTTACTGACCCTCCCTGCTAACTCTGGGTAGCCTTCTGTTGTGGTTTTAACCCGGCAGGCAGCTAAATACCATGCAGCTGATTGCTCACTCTCCCCTGCCCCCCCCATGGGGGGTCTAGGACAACTCTGCCACCAACTCTCCGCGGGACATTTCACTGTGGACACCTCTATGCCAAGACAGCCCTCTGTGGGGATAACTCTCTGTGGATTAGCAGATGAGGAGTGGCACAGCCCTGTGTCATCTGCTGATCTGTGGAGAGTTGTCCCCGCAGAGGGATGTTCTGGCATAGAGGTGTCCTGGCATTGAGTTGTCCTGGTGGTGAGTTGTCCCGTGGAGAGTTGATGGTGGAGAGTTGTCCCTTCCCACCCCGTGGGATGGGGAGAAAAATGGAAATGTAAAGATAAAGAGTCTCCATGGGTTGAAATAAAAACAATTTAAGAATTGAAATAAAATAATAATAATTATGATAACAATTATTACAATAATAATAATATACAAACAAGTTATGTACAGTGCAATTGCTCACCACCTGATGACCAATGTTCAGCCTGTCCCAGGCTAGTGATCCCAGAGGAGACAAATTCTGAAACCACTATCTTGGAAGAGAACTCCTCGGCCAACTCTCATCTATATATGGAGCATGATGTTGTGTGACATGGCCATTTGGCCAATTTGGATCCGTTTCTCTGACTAGGCTAGTTTTAAAGCAATAGAGAGAGTGCTGGGAAAGAAGATGGAAGCAGGGGTAGTGGGAAGGAGTGGCAGACAAGGCGTGGAGCTGGAAGCAGGTTGTACAAAGTTGACCTGTTGATTTGGCTTTTTAATAAAATATATTAGTTTTCAATGGTTTTGTTATTTTCCTTAATTTACAGTGCTGTTATGTTAGTTCCAAATCAATAGTCCCAGTAATAAATAAGTTACCAATGTGGAGTTACTGAAGATGTGAATGAGGGGGATGTATATGTATGGAAATCCGTAAAGCCTGCAATGGGCTAGTGAAGGATGTCAGATAAGAGTATACACAAAGGAAGGGCGGGATGGAAATCCCTCTATTTATTCGTCATTACCCAGTCCGATTTCTTCTTTCATCTAAAGAAAAATAAAATTAGCTCATACTAGCTACTTGGAAAATTAGTGTCTTTCATCTGCAGTTACATTAAAAAGGAGATAACTGGGTAACTACCTGAATAAACAAAACCAATTTTGCATATCAGAATGTTTTCTGAAGACATCATGCAAATATAAACTCTCTGTGGAGTTCTGAGTATTTATTTTTTCCTCTTTAAGTCAGTGCTGGGAAAGAATCAACATCAACATTTTCATTTAAAAAGGAATACGCTATTTATTTCCAAAATGTAGTTGCCCCCATATGTGCTCTGAAAGTGCTTTAGAACCTCTTGTCCTGAATTGTTACAGATGCCAGAAGAAATGCAGTACCCTGAATGAAAGGTGTTTCTAAGTGCACCATCATGTAATCCTATAGAAAAGCTAGCTGGTTCTGCGGAGGTAAAATTTTGTGTTGTTGGTTGAAATAAAAAAAAGAGTAAGGGGCAAATATTTAATGGTTCATAATATTTAAGAGTAATTGTATTTCAAATAATTCAGCATTTGATTTCCTCCATCCTAATTTTTATAGAAGTACAACTGAAAGGCAAAAAGAAGGGACAGGTGGGGGGAAACAAAACGACCAATCCTAATCCAAAAGGGAATAAACTTGAACAGTGTGATTATTTTCTTACAGGCACTGGGAGATCCTGAACATCAAGTCACAGCAGTTCTTATTTATAAGTTATGTTGGAGGTCGTCACTTATCAAAATAGATTATAAAAATGGTATTGTGTTCTGGTAACTTCCTGATACATCTACTTTGATAGAGTTTCATAAATTTCACAGAAAAACTTCATTTATTATCTTCATTATGAGCAGCCTTAAATGACTCTGAAACTGAAGAATGACAAGAAAGAAAAAATAAATTACAGTGTAACTGTCAAGGGAGAAGAAGCTAATTGTGTAGCTTGGAAGTTACGAGGAAGTTGTTTGGGTTTTTTAGGACTGCTATAAAAGTCAGAAGGAACATTTTTAGGAAACCTTCAGGTCATTCTAGAATGTGAATGTAATCCAGAAGGAAAGGATTAGTTTGAGATAAACAAAAATAAAATTATTTTTGGGGTAATATCTATGGCTGATTATTAAAAAAAAAAAGAAAAAATAATCAAATAGTGTGACAGGAAGTGAGGAGGAAAATAGCTGAAGACTTACAAAAAACATATAGTATACTTTCTAAAACTGAACTTGTTACAAAGGGAAACAGGAAAGCGTCACTAGCCATCTAGGTTGAAGTTGCAATGACAAGGATCCTTGAAAACACAAAGCATAATTTCAGTGGAAAACAAAGAACTCAAATTGGATGCTTTGCAAGTCTCAGGGGTAAAGGTTGGGAAGAGGATATATGAGTTGCAGTAATGCCAAGGTGGATTTTTGACTAAAAGGAAATTGATACACTTGTGGCAAGATCAGACTTAGGAGGAAGACGTCAGCAAACTGGATTTAATGTAGAGAAGAGCAGTGAAATAACTGTGGCTAGAAGGATTGAGTTGGGAAGGTAGAGTGTTAATAAGCAACAATAATAAACTTAGCAGCTTGGGTAAACTAATAAAAGGGTGAAGGGTTTTGTTCAGTATTTAAAAAGAGTAAATGCACAGAACCATGGTCATAAATGGGAGCAACGGGTAAATGTTTAAATTGAATGTCAGGAAAATATCCCAAGTATTATTCTAAGCAGGTTTGGTCTCCCGAAGGTGATGGGGCATACTCAAGTGTTGGGCTTGATTCGTCTGAGCTCTTTTTGTGTTTGTGTTAGCAGACTCCGAGCTCTGTTTCTAGAGTTCTGATACCAACATGAGGTTTGTCTTCTACAGAGGCAGGCCTTGCTCTGACTGATGGGAGATAAATATAAGCAGGGCAAATACCAGGTTGTATTTCTTTGAAGAAGAAATATCAGAGGAAGGGATTCTGTGCTGGTCAGGAGAAGGGAAAGTAAATAAACTGTTTATCTAAAAACTGCTGCTCATTGGGCTTTTCCTCCTTTCCAAAATTTCTGTGGAAATATGTGGATTAGTCTAAAAATTTGAGGCATTGTGGTAATTTTGCTGTGCTTGGATATGATTATTAGTTATTTTTCAAGTGTCTCAATATTTTGCAGCATGTAGAAACCTCCTGGTTAGGGGCTGTTTGGTAAAATGTGAGCAAGAGATGTTTCAGGCAATTCTATATTGCTCCACAGAGCCAACACAGAGCAGATGTCACCTTGCTCAGGACCTGCCAAATAATTTTGGATTCCAAGGTATAAACCCCCTCTCTTCTTCCCACTGTGTGTATATCTTTGTGGTAGGCCTGTTCACCTCACTGGATTAGTGTTATTTGACCCTGCTCTGCCCAAGATGCTGCTTTGTAAAGGTGTACAAACAAATGCACTAATGTAGTGATGGCATTAGTATGAACTGGATTTGATGCTGTCTTCAGGGAGCCTTTTTCTGGATGAATGTGTCTCAGAGGGTTCCTGGTTAAGTAAAAGGAGATGGTTAAAGCTCTTTTGCCTCTGTAGTTGATCAAAGGGGATGGTAGCAGGAACTTTACTGCTGGTATTTTCTTCGCTCATGGTTATGTAGTTTAAATGAAAGCTCTGGTTGTTGCTGGGATAAGCTTCCCTATACTTACGCTGGTGGGAAAAACCTTCAGTCCATGTATTGCTCTTGTATGTCTGTGCCTACTGCTTCCTATGGAAGGGATCGGTTTTTTGCATCTGTAGGATTGCTTCCTGTAGTTTTCTCATCACTGCATGCTGTGGACTGCATGCTGTGCTCCAGTGTTCACCAAATAAACTCTGCCACAAGTTATGGGAAGAAGTGTTTTGCAGCTACAGTGGAAGCGTATTGACTCTTCTGCTGCCATTATATGAATTTTACATTTTAAAATAAAATTGCTCTATTAGGGGAAGGGATTTGGGTTGTTCTGCCCTGAGGAGAGAGTTACCAGGTTGGAAAGGAGCCTCCAGAGGCATAGCTTAGGTCTTGAATTTCAGTATGTTGAAAGTAAGATTATGGATGTCAGAGCAGTTGTTGTGGTTGTGTTTTGTTCAGGCTCTATATGAATTTGTGCCTGAAACTGGGAGATCCCATGGCAGGGTTGAGTAACCTCTCACTGTCATTGGGGGCATAGGAGGAAGTTCTCCCAATGTTTGGGATTAATCACTGGTTGCAGACATGTATTCATGCAAATTATGTCTGGTACTGTAGTGGCTAGGAAACTCCTGAAATCATAGACTCACAGACTGGTTTGGGTTGGAAGTGGCCTTAAAGATCACCTAGTCCAATCCCTCTGCCATGGGCAGGGACACCTCCCACTGGACCATGTTACTCCAAGCCCCATCCAACCTGCCCTTCAACACTTGCAAGGATGGGGCAGCCACAACTCCTCTGGGCAACCCAAGCCAGTGTCTCACCACCCTCACAGGAAACAATTTCTTCCTAATGTTTAACCTAAACCTCCTCTCTTTCAGCTTAAAGCCATTAGCCCTCGTCCCATCACTCCCAGCCCTTATAAAAAGTCCCTCCCCAGCTTTCCTGGAGCCCCTTCAGGCACTGGAAGGTGCTCTAAGGTCTCCCTGGAGCCTTCTCTTCTCCAGGCTGAACACCCCCAACTCTCTCAGCCTGTCTCCAGAGCAGAGCTGCTCCACAGATCATCTTCATAGCTTCGTCTGGATTTGCTCCAACAGCTCCATGTCAGAAATTAAAGGGGGGAAAAAAAACTCTCCAAAAATTTTAAATCTGCAGAAGAATTTTCTAGAGCTTCTCATGTCTTCAACCACCATCTCCTCACTTTTTGTTCCACTAATAATGAAAACAGAATTGCTTATAAAGCAGAAGGGTTGAAATACAACATTGTGCTTTTAGCTTGTAACTTTTTTCTTTCCTTCCCCAAATAGGAGCATGGAAAAACTCAATAGAAGAATGGACAGCAGAAGACTGGAATGAAGATGTAAGTGTTCCTTGTTGGATAGACCGATTGAGTATTTACCCTTTTCAGAGTTTCTGTGTCTTCTTCAAAAACTAAATGTTTGAAGTAATACTTTGCTGTATGCATGCAATGATATTTCTTACTGTGTTTCTTGCTGTAATTACTGTTTAAAATATATATATTTAGATAAGCTTATTTTTAAATAAAATTGAATCAGGAAATATTTATTTTGCTGAGTGGACAATACATAGATAATATAATTTTAAGTTTTATCCCAAAATAAGTATTTGTGAATTGTATTTCTCCACTGCTCAATGCTGATGGGTGTTAACCTCATACTTCCCCCTTCTACTGTGTAGGGATTTAATGTCATATTATCACAAGACCTTTATGTAATTAAGTTCTGAAGCTTACTATCAACTTTAGATTCCTCATTTGATGCTTTTTGTTTGAAATCTGCATAATTGTTCCACTTAGTTTACTTTATGTTCATAATATTTTAAAAAGGAGCTATTAGTATGCTGAAGTTAGCACTTAATTGCTTCATTCCTGTTTCATCATGATGTGTTGTCTGAAGTACTAAAAAAATTTTGGTTCTCATGCTTTATCAGGCATGATATTTCATGTCTGCAAAATATTTGGCATTTGTGATCATCATATATGAAAATTGCATTTGTGATTTTAAGTTTTCAGTTATTGTATTAAAGCTTAAGCAGTTCAGAAAATAAACTAGGTAGCAAGAAATATGGAAAGGAAAACTTAGCTTTTAAGAAGTTTTTCATCTTTTATATTTTCAGAAGAGTAAGAGATTGTCTCGGAAGTCATCCCTTTTGCCTCCTTCTGTAGGGTAGCATGTCAGTGTTATCCCTAGAAATGTGTGAATGTGTCAAATAACAGATATGAAAACTCTTTCCTTACTGAGAGGCCTGTGTCTTTTGAGAAAATTAAAAGAAACTCTAAAATTCCTAGGTTTTCTGTATCAGTTACTGTCATCAAAAGCTGGCATCTTTTTTAAACCCGTCTTCTATTTCTGAAGTATATGCTAGAGGTGGACTTAAAGGCTAAGGATAGTGAAAATTTATGGCCTTGTTATCACCCTTGTTTGATGCTGGTATAATACAACATTTGTAGTATGGAGAGATGTTGAGCAATGCTGACTAGGGATAGATTTTTAAAAAATTAATTATTAAACCTGAATAATTTGCACGAGTCTTGAAAGAGCAGCAGATAAAACCTCTAGCCTGTTGTTAAATTTTATTAATTTTAGAGTGCTGGAAAAATCCCTGTAACCTAGGAGAAAGTTGTTCATGTGCTGATGTTCAGAAAGAGTGAATGAAATGGTGAGAATCATAGGATGTCTTGGGTTGGAAGGGACCTCTAAAGGTCATCTAGTCCAACCCCATACAATAAGCAGGGACATCTCCAACTAGAACAGGTTGCTCAGAGCCCTTTGAATGTCTCCAGGGATGGGGCCTCCACCACCTCTCTAGGCAACCTGTTCCAGTGATCCACCACCCTCATATTAAAGAACTTTTTCCTAGTGTCCAACCTAAATCTACCCTTCTCTAGCTTGAAACCATTACCCCTTGTCCAGTCAAGATAAAGATAGAGTATGTCCTTGTAAGAGATTTGATTTACATATTTTGTTCTAAAAATAATTACAATATATCACAAAATATATTAAGTGGATTAAAATCTTCCTTGCAAATTTCTACCAATAAATCTTTTGCAGGAGGACCTTTACTGAATGTGGGCATTTCTAAGAGGGCCATAAAGGAGTCCAGTCCCAGGCCAGATGCCGTCTAGTGTCTTTATCAATGATTTGGAAGTAAAAATAAAATCACTCTTTAATAAAATGCGTAGCAAATTAAAAAAAAAAAATTGGAATGGCAAATGAAAGTAAGGAAGTGTCACGGTTTGGCACCGAGTTGGCAGTCGAACCAATAACAATAACACTCTCAATTCACCTTCCCCAAGATAGGGAAAGAGGGAGAAAAATGAGAAAGAGAGGCTTTCTGGGTTGAAAAGTGAAACAGATTGATTTTAATTATTAGTGATAAGGGAATATATATATATTTATAAAGGGATGTGCAACACCCGATGAGTGGAAAAGGAAAACGAAAGGCTTGACTTCCGTGATGTCTTAACCTCGTGGGATGCACCTGTCCCAGAGGGGGAAGAGGCTTTTGGGGCAGGACTTAGCAGGGCTCATTGAGAGAGCTTTAAACTAGATGTGAAGGGGGAGGGGAGAAAACTGGGTCTGTTAGGGACAAGAACAAGAGGAACGTACCAGGGCCTGAAAGCAGGTGGTCTAAGGAGGATTTAGTCCCACCAGTGGGCTCTGTTTGTTTCCTGAAATGCCTGTATGCTAATGCACGCAGCATGGGGAATAAGCAGGAAGAGTTAGAGGTCAGTGTGCGGGCTAAGGGTTATGATCTGGTAGCAATAACAGAGACGTGGTGGGACAGGTCACATGACTGGAATGTGGCCATGGATGGTTATGTGCTTTTTAGGAAAGATAGGGCAGGGAAGCGAGGTGGTGGAGTTGCTCTTTATGTGAGAGAGCAACTAGAATGTATTGAGTTTTGTGCAGGGGCTGATGAGAGGCAAGTTGAAAGTCTGTGGGTAAGAATTAAGGGGCAGGCTGGTGTGGGTGATACAGTCGTGGGGGTCTACTACAGACCTCCTGATCAAGGCGAGGAAGTTGATGAGGCTTTCTACAGGCAGCTGAAAGTAGCCTCACAACTGCAGTCCCTAGTCCTCATGGGAGATTTTAACTACCCCGATATCTGCTGGAAGACTCACACAGCCAGCCTTTCACAGTCTAGGAGGTTCCTCCAGTGCATTGATGATAACTTCTTAATGCAAATGGTGGACAAGCCGACTAGAAGAGGAGCGCTGCTGGGTCTTGTACTAACCAACAAGGAGGGCCTTGTTGAAGCAGTGGTGGTCAGTGGCAGCCTTGGCTGCAGTGATCACGAGATGGTGGAGTTCAGGATCCTGTGTGGAAGGAACAGAATATCCAGTAGGACCAGAACCCTGGACTTCCACAGGGCAAACTTTGGCCTCCTCAATCAACTGTTAAGGGAAATCCCATGGGACAGGGTGCTAGAAGATAAAGGGGCTCAAGATAGCTGGTCAACATTCAAGGACCACTTCTTGCAAGCACGAGATCAGAGCGTCCCAATGGTTAGGAAATCTAGTAAGGGAGCTAGGAGACCAGCATGGTTAAAAAAGGAACTGCTGGGCAAACTTAAGTGGAAAAGGAAAATCTACAGATCATGGAAGGAGGGGCTGGTCACTTGGGAGGAATATAGGACTGTTGTCAGAGGATGTAGGGAGGCAATTAGGAAAGCTAAGGCCTCCTTGGAACTTAACCTTGCAAGTCAGGTTAAGGATAATAGAAAGGGCTTTTTCAAATACATAGCTAACAAAGCTAACACTAGAGGCAATATTGGCCCACTGTTGAATGAGGGGGGAGCCCTGGTGACAGAGGATATAAAGAAGGCAGAGGTGCTGAATGCCTTCTTTGCGTCTGTCTTTACTCCTGCAGGATTTCCCCATGAGCCCCAGACTCATATAGCCCCAGAAGTAGTCAAGATAGATGAGGAGTTTGACATAGTAGATGAGGATTGGGTTAGGGATCAGTTGAGTAATCTGGGCATCCATAAATCGATGGGTCCAGATGGAATGCATCCAAGGGTGCTGAGGGAGCTGGCGGAGGTCATTGCTAGGCCACTCTCCATCATCTTCGGTAAGTCATGGGTAACGGGAGAGGTGCCTGAGGACTGGAGGACAGCAAATGTCACACCAGTCTACAAGAAGGGCAAGAAGGAGGACCCGGGTAACTATAGACCGGTCAGCCTCACCTCCATCCCTGGAAAGGTGATGGAACAACTTGTTCTTGTCTCTATCTCTAGGCATATCAAGGACATGGGGGTCATCAAGAGCAGTCAGCATGGTTTTATCAAGGGTAAATCATGTTTGACTAACCTCATAGCCTTCTATGAGGAAATTACTAGGTGGATAGATGATGGTAGAGCGGTAGATGTGGTTTATCTTGATTTCAGTAAGGCATTTGACACCGTCTCCCACAGCATCCTTGTAGATAAGTTGATCAGGTATGGGTTTGGTGATCAGGTAGTGAGGTGGATCAGGAACTGGTTGATGGGAAGGAGTCAGAGAGTTGTAGTCAATGGGGCAGAATCTGGTTGGAAGTGTGTGACTAGTGGAGTCCCTCAGGGGTCGGTACTGGGACAGATGTTGTTCAACATCTTCATCAATGACCTGGATGAGGGTATAGAATGTACCCTCAGCAAGTTTGCTGATGACACTAAGCTGGGAGGAGTGGCTGACACACCAGAAGGCTGTGCTGCCATTCAGAGAGACTTAGACAGGCTGGAGAGTTGGGCGGAGAGAAACATGATGAAATTCAACAAGGGGAAGTGTAGAGTGTTGCATTTGGGGAAGAACAACACGATGTCCCAGTATAGGTTGGGGGCTGACCTGCTGGAGAGTAGTGTAGGTGAAAGAGACCTGGGGGTCCTGGTAGACAGGAGGATGACCATGAGCCAGCAATGTGCCCTTGTGGCCAAGAAGGCCAATGGCATCCTGGGGTGCATTAGAAAGGGTGTGGTTAGTAGGTCAAGAGAGGTTCTCCTCCCCCTCTATTCTGCATTGGTGAGGCCGCATCTGGAGTATTGTGTCCAGTTCTGGGCCCCTCAGTTCAAGAAGGACAGGGAACTGCTTGAAAGAGTCCAGCACAGAGCCACAAAGATGATTAAGGGAGTGGAACATCTCCCTTATGAGGAAAGGCTGAGGGAGCCGGGTCTCTTTAGCTTGGAAAAAAGGAGGCTGAGGAGTGACCTCATCAATGTTTACAAATATGTAAGGGGTGATTGTCAGGGAGATGGAGTTAGGCTCTTCTCAGTGATGACCAGTGACAGGACAAGGGGTAATGGGTGCAAATTGGAGCATAGGAGGTTCAAGGTAAATATCAGAAAAAACTTTTTTACTGTGAGAGTGACAGAGCACTGGAACAGGCTGCCCAGGGAGGTTGTGGAGTCTCCTTCACTGGAGACATTCAAAACCCGCCTGGACAAGTTCCTGTGTGATGTGCTCTAGGTGACCCTGCTCTGGCAGGGGGGGTTGGACTAGATGATCTTTCGAGGTCCCTTCCAACCCCTAGGATTCTATGATTCTATGATTCTATACTGAAAGCCAAATAGAGAAAATATTATGAGAAGGGAATATTCTGATTTGCTGATCCTGCCTTCGGTCTAATCTGCTCCCCCATGGGGGGGGAGGCTACAGACAGTCAGAAGTGACCTTGGTTGTTATCAGTCCACAGGTGCTATTAAAAAAAGTTCACTGAAAAAAAAAAATACCAGCAAAGAGCTTCACCCTGGCTCAAACCAGGACATTCCACCCCTATTCCATTCTCATAATATTTTACACAGAGTCTATAAGTTATAAAATTAAGAATTCTCTCCCAGTCTTAGATTTCCTTGAGGTACGTACTGAGCTTCACCATCTTCCATCATTACACACCAGGTATGTCCAGGTCCCTGAGCAAAAGCAACACCCCGGACAGGTTTGCCCTTGCCTGAAGCAGGATAAACCCAAACACTTTTTCCCAACAGATTTCTTTCACATACCACTTGGACTTTATCCCCATCCACTCTCTGACTGAGCAGGACCAGCTCTACTGATGGATCCCCTGGTATTAACTAGCCAAGTGGCCTTTGCTAAATGTTTGTCCCAATTCTTAAAGGTTCCACCTCCCATTGCCTTCAGGGTAGCTTTCAACAGACCATTGTACCTTTCAATCTTCCCCGAGGCTTGTGCATGGTACGGGATATGGTATAGCCACTCAATACCATGTTCTTTGGCCCAGATTGTTCTTGAAATGAGTCCCATTGTCTGACTCAATTCTCTCTGGGGTACCATGTCGCCACAAGACCTGCTTCTCAAGGCCCAGAATGGTGTCCATGGTTATGTCTACCCCTCAGTCACAAGCCCATCTGTATGTTTCATCTCTGCCTGATGACCTGAGGCATCATGGGCCCATAGAGCTAAAAACAGCTCACCTTTGTGTTCCCAGTCTAAGTCTATTTTAAATACTTGAGCAGCCTCATCTGCTCATTGGTTGTGTCGATGTTCCTCAGTGGCTCGACTCAGAGGTACGTGTGCATCTACACAACGCACTTTTACAACCAGTTTCTCTATCTGAGCTGCAATGTCTTTCCACAGCTCAGCAACCCAAATAGGTTGACCTTTTCACTGCCAGTTGTTCTGCTGCCACTGCTTTAGCCACCCCCACAAGGCATTTGCTGCCATCCATGAGTCAGTGTAGAGATAGAGTCTTGGCCACCCTTCTCGTTCAGCAACATCTAAAGCCAGCTGGATGGCTTTTACTTCTGCAAACTGACTTGATTCTCCTTCTCCTTCATCTGCTTCTGCAACAAGCCCTGTAGGATTCCATACGGCAGCTTTCCACTTCCGACAGTTTCCTACAAGGCGGCAGGAGCCATCAGTGAACAGAGCATATTGTTTTTCAGCCTCAGGCAGTTGATTATATGGTGGGGCTTTTTCGGCTCGTTTCACCACTTCTTGAGGTGGCATTCCAAAATGTGTGCCTTCTGGCCAGTCTGCAATAGCTTCCACGATCCCAGGACGATTTGGGTTCCCTATCCTAGCCCGCTGGGTGATTAAAGCAATCCATTTACTCCAGGTAGCATCGGTGGCATGATGCATGGGAGGAGCATGCATGAACATCCAGTGCAGTACCGGTAATCGGGGCGCCAGGAGGAGCTGCGCCTCAGTACCGATCACTTCCGAAGCAGCTCTAACTCCTTCATATGCTGCCAGTATTTCCTTTTCAATTATGGAGTAATTGGCCTCGGAACCTCTGTAGCTCCTACTCCAGAATCCCAGGGGACGACCACGAGTTTCCCTTGGTGCTTTCTGCCAGAGGCTCCATGTAGGACCATTGTGCCCGGCTCCAGTGTAGAGTATATTTTTGATGTCTGGACCTGTTCGAATTGGTCCAAGGGCCACCACATGCACAATCTCATCTTTAATCTTCTCAAAAGCATCCTGTTGGTCGGCACCCCACTCAAAGTCATTCTTCTTCCAGGTCACCTTGTAGAGAGGTTGCACAATGTGGCTATACTCAGGAATATGCATCCTCCAGAAACTGACCGTTCCTAAAAAGTTTTGAGCGTCCTTTTTGTGGGTCGGTGGTGCCATAGCTGCTAATTTGTTAATCACGTCCATTGGAATTTGGCGACGTCCATCTTGCCATCTAATTCCCAGGAACTGGATCTCTCGTGAAGGTCCTTTGACCTTGGTCCTTTTGACAGCAAAACCAGCTCTCAAAAGAATATGGATTATCTTTTTACCTTTCTCAAAGACTTCCTCTGGCGTGTCACCCCACACAATGATGTCATCGATGTAATGCAGGTGTTCTGGAGCCTCACCCTTCTCCAGTGCAGCATGGATCAGTCCATGGCAAATGGTTGAGCTGTGTTCCCACCCCTGGAGCAGTCGATTCCAGGTGTACTGGACTCCCCTCCAGGTGAAAGCAAACTGTGGCCTGCACTCTGGTGCAAGAGGAATAGAGAAAAAGGCATGAGCAATGTCAATAGTGGCATACCACCTGGCTGCTTTCGACTCCAGCTCATACTGAAGTTCTAGCATGTTTGGCACAGCAGCACTGAGCGGTGGTGTAACCTCATTCAGGCCACGATAGTCCACTGTCAGCCTCCACTCACCATCAGGCTTCCGCACTGGCCAGATAGGACTGTTGAAGGGTGAGTGAGTCCTGCTGTTCACTCCCTGGCTCTCCAGTTGTCGAATCAGCTTATGGATGGGCATCACAGTCTCTGTTGGTGCGATATTGTCGTCTGTGCACTGCTGAAGTGGCAATTGGCACCTGTTGGTCTTCAACCTTCAGCAACCCCACTAGGGAAGGGTCATCTGAAAGGCCAGACAAGGTATGCAGTTGTTCAATGTTCTCAGTCTCTATAGCTGCTATACCAAAGGCCCACTGGTACCCTTTTGGGTCCTGGAAATATCCTTTTTTGAGATAGTCTATGCCAAGGATGCAAGGAGCATCTGGGCCAGTCACAATAGGGCACTTCTGCCACTTATTACCAGTGAGGCTTGTCGGAGGCGGCGTATGGACTTCACACAACTCTATAAGAGTTATAACTGAAGACCTTTATTGTTAAAAATGGCAGCAATTTATACCCCTCTGACTCCAGATGTTCCACCCCAGTACAGACCCCGTTGGTTACATACATACACAATTCATATATGATTGGCTACTTGTCTTGTCACTTGCTGCCCGTGTCACGATGACCCAAGGTGTTTCGCTTCCCAGCCGGTGCCTCTCAGTTCTTGCTACAACATTCTTTTCTCACTACTTCATGAGATAACAACTGTGAGATAGGACACCTGCTGTTTGCTGGTCCCGTGGGGTACCAGGCTGTGAGACATCCGCTTGTTTACTGATCCCACGGTTTGCTTCAGGGTGCCTGACAATTTGGTCAGCAGCACCTGCAACACTGCTGTTTTAATTCAGGCATATTAATTTTCCATAAATCCCATATTAATTTTCCACAAATCCCATGCTAATTTTCCATAAATCCCAACAGAGGCTTATATCAGCTTCGACAATGGTCAGTTCTTTAGATCCTTCTGTCACTCCAGAAATAGTAACGGATTCTGTCCCCTTGTGATTCGATGGCATTAGGGTGCACTGTGCACCAGTGTCCACCAAGGCTTTATACCTTTGTGGTTCCAATGTGCCAGGCCACCGAATCCACACAGTCCAATAAATCTGGTTGTCCCTCTCCTCCTCCCCCTGGCTGGAGGCAGGGCACCTCTAATACTGACCATTAGAGGTCGATGCACCATCTTGGTTGAAGGACTGGTTGCTGGAAATTGGAGCAGCCTTTTTCCAGGAAGAACCATCTACTGCACCTTTTCTACCTAGCAGCTCTTGTACACGTAGCTGGAGAATATCAGTGGGTTTATTATCCCAGGTTCTCATATCCTCTTTGTAATAATCACGCAAGAGGAACCACAGGTGACGTCGAAGTGGGTCCCATCTTTCTTGTTGCTGTCTCGTAGCAGGGCGTCTCCTCTTGATGGCTGCAACACGAGCCCAGTTGTCCTTAGGGAGATATTGGGGTATAGGAAAAGACTGGGTTTTACCTTCCCATCTGTCCAGATTCCTTCTGTCAGTCACCTTTTCAATGGCTGAGGTGTGGAACTGACGATAATCGCAAAACATATCTCCATACTGTCGTGCTTTGAAAGCCAATTCATGCACAGTTGGTCTATTGGATTCATCAAAACATCCCATGAAGGAGAATATATGGGCATGTGTTGCTGGTACAGCCAGCACAAACCTCCGGAACATGGGCGTGTCGCACACGACATCATCAGGATTCATAAACCCTTGGTCATCATAGATCACTTCTCGCACTGCTAATTCTCTCAAATAGGTGATGGCTCTTTCAAGAGTGGGCGCTCTGCTTCATCATGGGTCAATGTCACCCTTATGGGGGTACCTGCTCCATATGGCTGAAAGAAGGCAGCTCCACAGGTTGATATTTCCTGTCTTATCACCAATTGCTCTATCAATACCAGCATCTTTCTTTAGCCAGGGATCCCAACTGTCTGGCTTCTCTTTCATCCAGGGTGTAGGTGTCGGCTCCACCATCAAAACATCGGAGCAGCCAGGTAAGAAGCCCCTCATTTTCATTGCGGGTAAAGTCCTTTCTCATGAGATGCAATTCCTTTAGGGAGAAAGGCTGTAGCAGATCATCATCCTTATCTGTTTGAGAAGGGCCTGCTCCTCCATCTGCTTGAGAGGGGCCTGCCTGTTTATTTACTTGAGATGGGTTTTAGAATCGTTTGCTTCCTCAATTACGTCTTCTGATGCTGCTTGGAGGAACTCTGGATATTTCAGACGGGAGCGGGTATAAGGATCAGTCACCTTCACTTTGCCCCTGGTCACAGGATTAACTCTTACTCGTCTGAATCGAATGGGAGTGGACTTAATCTTTGCAGAAGTAGCTGCTTTTGTAGCAGCACCAGTGGTGGCAGCAGCAGCAGTGGTGGTGGTAGCAGCATCACGGGTGGTAGCAGCAACAGTGGCAGCAGTAACAGCAGTGGCAGCAGCACTGCCTGTGGGGGATTGGCAGTGAGTGGAACAACACCTCACTCTACGCATCCACAGGACACTATAAGCATTCAGCAGAAGCATCCCCAGTGAAACTATGCTATTTAGATCAAGAGCTGGGATATTCAGCCTGAGTGGGAGTGGAAAGGCAAAACTGAGTCTGCCAATACCTACATAGACCTTCCTATCCACATGCACATTCACACTGCACACATACAGTATCCCTATACAGATCAATATCACAACCCCTGTTATCACTAAATAGGTTATTACACGGTTGATTATGGCTATAGTCTTATCAATAAACCACAGAACAATAACAAGAACAGATACACTAAGCAGTAGTATCCCAGCCACATAGGACATGTATGACTGCATGTTAGGTGCAGAATTAATCTGTTTGGTTTTCAACCCATCCATGGTGTTCATTCAGCTCCTGGCTGGCTCGCCAATTAATTATTGTGTCGGTTTGGCACCGAGTTGGCAGTCGAACCAATAACAATAACACTCTTGATTCACGCCCCCCTCCCTCAAGGTAGGGAAAGAGGGAGAAAAATGAGAAAGAGAGGCTTTCTGGGTTGAAAAGTGAAACAGATTGATTTTAATTATTAGTGATAAGGGAATATATATATATTTGTAAAGGGATGTGCAACACCCGATCCCCTCCCTCCTCCCCCAGCGACTCTCACAGCAACTCTTCTCCCTGGTGACTCCAGCTGAAGGGGGGAGTGTCCGGGCACAGACGGGGCCTCGGATGTCGGCTGGGAAGAAAAATGGAAAAAGAGAGAGAGCCAAAGAGAGGGTGATAGAAGTGACAGTAAGCAGAAAAGTGAGTGGAAAAGGAAAACAAAAGGCTTGACTTCCGTGATGTCTTAACCTATACTGAAAGCCAAACAGAGAAAATATTATGAGAAGGGAATATTCTGATTTGCTGATCCTGCCTTCGGTCTAATCTGCTCCCCCATGGGGGGGAGGCTGCAGACAGTCAGAAGTGACCCTTGGTTATTATCAGTCCACTGGTGCTGCTAAAAAGTTCACTGAAAGAAAAAAAAAATCAGCACAGAGCTTCACCCTGGCTCAAACCAAAACATGAATGTTTTTGTTTTTATGTGGAGTTCTCTAGTCAGATACACACTGGTAACTTGTGAAATTTAATGTTCTTTGACCTGAGACTACATCATGACACAGTGTTGTGCACATAAGTGGGTGCTAGGAGAGTACATGAAACATTTAACCTTTGCCTCTGAGTGGTAAGTGATTTGCTCACAGTCAGCCCTTCTGTGTCCTGCTTAAATCAACAATATTCATAGGAGAATCCCAATCAGATGACCACGTTCAGGGAAATACGTGCTTTCAATAGAGCTGCCCATGGGATGGCATATGAAATTGGCATATATCCGTGATGTCCTTTAAACTGGGCTGCTAGCAATGTATGCTATTAAAAATGCACAATTTCCTGGAAGACCTGTATTCAAATGTCATGTTCTAAAGTGATTCTTTGTTAGTGTTTGAATAAGTCAGTTATTCTTTAGTCTAAACACAAAGCTACACCAAAGTAAAGTGTGATTTTTTGCAAATCTAATTTAAAATATAACCATTATATGTGCATATCTCTATTTTGTTAAATCTAACCTGTACTAGCTTAAGACCTATTCTGGTTTGCAAGTATTCCTGTAAATAGAAATTAATTAGCCCTAGGAAGTTGTAGCTGTACTATTTTTTAAAAAAGAAAAGCCATTTCAAACAAACAAACAAACAAACAACCCTCTACAAACCAAAATCACCACCTTTCCCCTAAAAACCCCAGCCAACTGGCTTCCCCTCCTCAGCTACCTGTGGAACTATCTATATATATTGTAACAGTATGGTGAAAGCAGTACAGTTTTCTGCTGTGGATGGTCTGACTGGTTATACAAGTATAAGCAATTACATTGTTCTCCCTTTATTATTGTTTTTGAACTCATGCTCATAGAGCAATCCATTTTAGATGTTATTGCCACCCCTAGCAGAAATGCCAAGAAGGAACCACTAGTTCACTGTACATACCTTAGTACAAACCTACCTCAAACTGGTGATGTGAGCTGAAATGTAAAACATGGGGATACATGAAATGAGTGAGTGGGAATGGTGTAATGTGTTAGACTTCTGCAGCAAGATTTACCTGAGCTGCTCTACGGAGTCCTAAATTATGTCTGCACATGGTATCTTTACACTGATGATATACCAGCTGTCACATTAATTGCTTTCTACTGGTATATATTTCAGTTAAACTATTGCCCAAACTGATGTAGTTGCATTAGTATACCATTGTGCGTGTTCAGTAGATCAAATTTCCTAACACTTTAATTAAAATGGTACTTGATTCTGTGGAGAAGACTTTGCTGTAGTTTGACTACATTTTTTTGTCTTTTTAAGCAGAGCTGCAGCATAACTGGTTGTAATGGTAGTTTGATTTTACTTTTATCTGAAAGTACATGACCAAGATGGAATTTCTGCAGATATTGCAGAACAGTGTGAGCATGTGTATGATTAAAATATCTTCCCCCCACACTCTCTTTTTCAGCTTTCTGAAACAAAAGTCTTCACTGCTTCCTCTGTTCCAGCTGAGAATTGTGTGACCCCTGGGAAAAGGTAAGCTATTCTTCCACAGTTTCCCTATACCTTAAAAACCTGCTTGGTGAAGCAACTTTAGCTTGCACATATAAAATATTGAATAAAACACAGGGCAGCTCTGGTCAGAGCCTTGCTTGCAAATTGTTGGTTTTGTGGGTTCCTGTGTTACCTATTATTGGCTATGGAAGTGGAACCAAACTTACTAAATCCATGTTCATAATACTGAGAAGACCCTGTCTTCTGCACAAAGACTACTTACAGACAGGAACAAAAGTTCCTGTGTTAAGAAAAGTTTGTTCCACTTCCACTTTTGTAGATGCAGAAAAAGTTCAGAACTTAGTGCTTTGACAAATATGTTAACAGAAAAGCTTGCATTGACAAGGTGAATTTCCCAGTAAGCATCACAATTACTTGCCTTAACTGATGAGCTAGAGTTCAGATAGAGAACCAAAAATATGGCAGTTGCTGCCTTCCTTTGCTTGCCTTTGTCTTCACCAAATGCCTGGCCAATAATGATGTGGAATCAGTTGCCTGCATTAGCCTCAGATCCTGGGGGAGCAGGTTAAAGTTGTGTGATCCAAGACTTTGGTAGTCGGATAGCATGAGATTAAAAAACTAGATGGCCTAATGGTCCCAAACATCCAGATACTTCTGTACTGCTGTACTCCAGACTGCAGCAAAAGTTTTCATATAACATGGATGTGACCTGGAGGAGGAATGGTGTCAGTTGGTCTACAGTTTATATTCCTTTCCTTCTTAAAGGTGGTATGCTTACATGTTCGTTGTTCTAATGCAAATAATCTTCCAGTGGATGCCCCTCAAATTATGTTAGTAAATATTTTCGTTTTTCAACTCAAATTTTGGTGGTTTGTTTTTTTGAGGTTTTTTTTGGGGGGGATTGGGTGGAGTTTTTTTACTTGCTATGCAAAAGGTTTGAGCATTAAGAAATCTATGCTAATGAAAATGCTGGAAGCAGAAATTCAGCCCAAGCCTGCGGTATATTTAGGATAATCTTAAATCAGAATTTTTGGAGCAGATTTATTGTCTCAATGTCCTTGAATAAACCTGTGCTAAACATGTGGTAGGGGTTAGTAATCCATGCTAAATATAAGAAAATTCATGTTTCTCATCCTATTCAGGTATATGTGGTAGAGTAATTTTGGATATGTGCCTACTATCTGAGAAACTTAGTTTTTATTTCTGCCACTCTTCTGACTTCCATGTCATCACACATTCACTCAATTGCTGCATGTGTGACTTTATTCTTTACTACCCTCATACCCACCCTATTCAGAGGTAGGACTTGGATCCCTTGTTCTTTTTAAAGGGTTAGTGTGATATACAGACGATGTGGATTATCAATAGATATAATGGGCTTGCAGGCAGGATCCACTTAAACATTGTGTATCTTTTATGACTTGTCTCTAGTTACTTGCTTATATTAATCATATAGGTTACTTATGTGATACATGATGTTATAAATTTGATAATGTTTGAAAAGAGTGCAAAGATAATTTATATTCTAACTGTAGTGGAAGGTTTCAGCTAGCAGAATTTTACTTTCTAGCAAGAACCTCTATTCTACCTCTATTTATATGGCAGACAAGCAATATTTGAAAAGACTGTTAATCAGTAATAATTCTGTTGCCAGTATGGCAGCTTTAGTATTGTTAACGCTTTCTTCAGTTTCAGCACAGCCTACTTATCATGTTTATTCCAGCCAAACTTTGCTTTTTCTTACAGCATTGATTTGGTAACACTGCTTCAAAAACCTGTGACTTCTACCCAAGAGACAGAAGGTAACTCATTTGAGGCTCCTCAGCAGCAGACCTTTGGCCAAGCCCTAGTCTTCACAAATTCTCAGCACAGCACCCAGATGGCATCAGGAACTGGCAGCTCCAGTGCTGCAAACTCTTATTCTCCTCAAAGTCT
The DNA here is from genome assembly GCA_020745705.1 of Hemiprocne comata. Lineage (NCBI taxonomy): Eukaryota > Metazoa > Chordata > Aves > Apodiformes > Apodidae > Hemiprocne > Hemiprocne comata. The sequence continues at coordinate 288,541 of CM036615.1, read as the reverse complement.
GGTAAAATTATCTTATACTTTTAAAATATTCTTCATGAGTGAATATTTCAGGTTAAACGACTTTTCCAGAACTGGTCATTTCATGAGATGTTTCAGTATTTGTAAAATTCAGATTGCAAATGTTATACACATACACACAAAAAAAAGAGGATTACTTTTTTTGGGTTTTGCTAAGTAGTTGTTTCTTGGTTTACATGAAGTACTTGTATTAATTTTTTAGTAGAGAGCAGATGTGTTTACTGCATGCTGATTTAGGATGAAATAATTTGTTTATAGCGAAGAGTTCTATGCCAGAAAACTATGATGTGTTATTTCCAAGCACATATCTGACTGCTTTTTGAGGAAACCTGATAATTTCTGAGTCAATTTTGAGGGCTTGAAATTAGGCACTTGTATTTATTCTCTGAAAATCAGTTCAACTATTAGTAAATACATGCTATTTTGAGATGCATGGATTCAAGTAAATCAGTATTGTTGCAATCAGTAGTGGAAGTTTCATTGGTGATAACCAGAGAGGATCTGGCCATATGCTACAACTGCTGAATTGTTTTTATTGGTCATTTATTAGTAATCTAGGACTCAAGATGTTTTGATTATTGCCCAATATCAGCTGTAGGCATTGACCCTATAGTTATGTTCAAATTATTTATTAAATACTTCACTCCGCTCTTCTTTTTTTGTCTTTTGGTAGTCTGCGGCTCTTTGTTCTGGCTTTGGAGAACTTGGATCCTCTAAATTGGAAAACTCTACTGGATCCCAAATCTTGGACCAGTTGAAATCTCCAGGTTTGGGTCAGTTTACCTCTCAACAAAACAACAGTAGCTCTACCACCACTACCACAACTACCACATCAACCTGGGATCTAAACCTGCCAATTACTCAGTCCTCAGTCCTTAGTCAGTTTGGTAAGTGCTTTGACATAGTTTTCTTTCTCTTTCTCTCTCTGTAAATTTTCTTAATCCCAATGAAAGTTTAAAATGGCCTTAAAAGCTTTTTCTAAAAAATTTAATCCTAACAATACAATTTGGTTACAACATTATGTGCCCAGGTGGCCAAGAAGGCCAACAGCATCCGGGGCTGCATCAAGAATAGCGTGGACAGCAGGAATAGGGAGGTGATCGTCCCCTTGTACTCTTTACTGAAAAGAGTGGTCAGGCACTGGAACAGCCTGCCCAGGGAGGTGGTTGAGTCACCATCCTTGGAGGTATTCAAGAAACGTTGTCAGGGTTTTGATTCGGGATTGGCAATTAAACCAGGGACAACAATGCTCTCGATCCCCTCCCCCTCCCACCCAGGTAGGGAAGGAGAGCGAGAATAAGGAGAGAGACTTTACAGACTGAAAACTAAACTAGGCAGCTTTAATTAAACACTAATGACAAAAGAAAATATGTACAATTATATACAAGTATGTTCAGGAATGTGCAAAAGCCTCTTGCCTCCCCCCACCCCCAGCAGCTCCCCCGGCATCTCCTGAGCTGTGAGCAGTCCTGAAATGTCCCAGCCCACAGGCAGGAGATAAGGAGAGCAGACAGGGGCTGGGGTATGAGGGTGATGAGGTCAGAGATGCCTGAGCTTAGGAGTCAACAGTGATGGATGGATGGAGGCCTCCCCGGACGCTGGCCATAGACAGAAGAGAAGGGAAGAAGAAGCAGGAAGGAAGTTTACTTCTGTGATCTGTGACCTTCTCTGAGCTTACGTAGATCTATGGAATGGAATCCCTTTGGTCAGTTCTGCTGTCTGTCTAGTCCAGCCCCCCACGGGGGGGCTCCCCTGCTCTCAGCAGCCTCTGTAGCGGCAGATTCACTGGGTAGAACAAACTGACCTTCGTGTCTCAGCAGAAACATAAACATTCCAGTGTTATCAGTCCACTAGCTGGAACACTTGTTGCTAGTTAAAAGAGAGCTTACTGAAGGGAAAAAAAATCAGTAAAAAGAAAATTGGCTTCATCCTGGCTCAACCCAGGACAAACGTGTAGATGAGGAGCTTCAGAGCATGCTCTAGTGGCTGAGGTTGTAGGTTGTGTGTTTGTGGGAGGTTTTTTGTTTGTTGTTTTTTATTTAATGGTTGGACTCAGTGATCTCAGAGGTCCTTTCCAACCATGACTATTCTGGGATTCTGTGATTGTAAGAGTTACACTTGCTGGTAAATAGACATTATGAGTATATTGCAAACTAAATTTTGATAGGCTTAAGCCTATCCATAAATGTCATTGCATCTTTAGAAGTTGTTGAGCCATCATGTAATCACATCTTTGATTTAATATGCTCGAGTAACTAAGTGGAATCATAGAATCATAAGATGGTTTGGGTTGGAAGGGACCTTAAAGATCATCTAGTTCCAACCCCCCTGCAGGGACACCTCCCACTAGACCAGGTTGATCAATGTCCTGTACAAACTGTCCTTAAACACTTCCAGGGATGGGGCATCCACAACTTCTCTGGGCAACCTGGGCCAGCGTCTCACCACCCTTGATGTGACTTTTTTTCTCAACAAATCCTGGAAAATGCTTATTTTCATTGTGCCTCTGTTGCTTCTAGATGAGTATAATGTTGTACCGTATTTTGTCTTTTTTCCCCCTTTGACACAAAAGCCTTTGACACTGTCCCCCATAACATCCTCATGGAAAAGATGGCTGCCCATGGTTTTGACGGGCATATACTCTGCTGGGTTAAACACTGGCTGGATGGCTGGGCCCAAAGAGTTGGGGTTAATGGAGTTAAATCCAGTTGGCAGCCAGTCACGAGTGGTGTCCCCCAGGGCTCAGTGCTGGGGCCACTCCTGTTTAACATCTTTATTAATGATCTTGATGAGGGGATCGAATGCACCATCAGTAAATTTGCAGATGACACCAAGCTGGGAGGGAGTGTCGATCTGCTGGATGGTAGGAAGGCTTTACAGAGGGACCTGGACAGACTGGATCGCTGGGCTGAGACCAACTGTATGAAATTCAATAAGGCCAAATGTCGGGTCCTGCATTTTGGTCACAACAACCCCAGGCAACACTACAGGCTTGGAGAAGAGTGGCTGGAAAGCTGCCTGGCAGAAAAGGACCTTGGTGTATTGGTTGACAGTTGGCTGACTATGAGCCAGCAGTGTGCCCAGGTGGCCAAGAAGGCCGACGGCATCCTGGCTTGTATCAGAAATGGTGTGACTAGCAGGACTAGGGAAGTGATCCTGCCTCTGTACTCGGCACTGGTGAGGCCCCACCTTGAGTATTGTGTTCAGTTTTGGGCACCTCAATACAAAAAGGACATTGAGGTGATGGAGCAGGTCCAAAGAAGGGCAACAAAGCTAGTGAGGGGTTTGGAAAACATCTCCTATGAGGAATGACTGAGGGAGCTGGGGCTGTTTAGTCTGGGGAAGAGGAGGCTGAGGGGAGACCTTCTCACTCTTTACAAATACCTGAAAGGAGGTTGGAGGTTGTAGTGACAGTGGGGTTGGTCTCTTCTCACTGGTGACTGATGACAGGACAAGAGGAAATGGGCTCAAGTTGTGTCAGGTTGGATTTAGGTTGGATATCAGAAAAAAACTTCTTTACAGAAAGGGTTGTTGGGCACTGGAACAGGCTCCCCAGGGAGGTGGTTGAATCACCATCCCTGAATGTGTTTAAAAGTCATCTGGATGTGGTGCTTGGGGACATGGGTTAGTGGTGGGTCATCAGAAATAGGGTAATAGGGTTAGGATAAGGTTGGACTCCATGATCTTAAAGGTCTTTTCCAACCTGAACAATTCTATGATTCTATGACTTCCTATTTGTGTTGAAAATATTCTCCTTTGCAGGGGCAGGAAATCCTAACTCATAATATCTCTAAACTGCAACTCCAGACCCCTTGGAAGTGATCACAATTTATTGGCACAGTTAACCACAGAATGGTGTAGGGGTTGGAAGGGACCTCTGGAGATCAGCTAGTCCAACCCCCCTGGTAAAGCAGGATCCCCTAGAGCAGGTGGCACAGGATCACATCCAGACGGGTTTGGAATGTCTCCAGAGAAGGACACTCCACAACCTCCCTGGGCAGCCTGTTCCAGGACTCTGTTACTCTCTCAGTTTGTGCCCATTGTCCCTCGTCCTGTTGCTAGGCACCACTGAGAAGAGTCTGGCCCCATCCTCCTGACCCCTGCGCTGTAGATATCTATATAAGCACTGATAAGATCACCTCTCAGTCTTCTTTTCTCCAGGCTAGACAGACTCAGCTCTCTCAGCCTTTCCTCATAAGAAAGATGCTCCAGTCTCCTGATCATCTTTGTAGCCCTCCCCTGGACTCTCTCCAGTAGTTCTCTGTGTTTCTTGTACTGGGGAGCCCAGAACTGGATGCAGTATTCCAGATGTGGCCTCACTAGGGTAGAGTAGAGGGGCAGGAGAACCTCCCTTGACCTACTGGACACACTCTTCCTAATGCACTCCAGGATTCCATTGGCCTTCTTGGCCAGAAGGGCACATTGCTGGCTGTCACGGCTGGACTCAGAATCAAAAAATAAACCAGAGACAACAATGCTCTCGATCCCCTCCCCTTCCCAGCTAGGTAGGGAAGGAGAGAGAGAATTAGGAGAGAGACTGAGCTGGATGGAAAACTAAATTAGACAGCTTTAATTACATGTATAATTATATACAAGTATGTTCAGGAATGTGCAAAAGCCTCTTGCCTCCCCCCACCCCCAGCAGCTCCCCTGGCATCTCCTGAGCTGTGAGCAGTCCCGAAACTCTCGGACCGCTGTCTGAGAGCAGACAGGGCTGTGGGGAGAGTTATGAGGGTCAGGGCTGAGCCTGGGGTTGACGGTGATGGATGGAGTCCTCCCCAGATGCCGGCCATGGACGGAAGAGAAGGGAAGAAGAAGCAGGAAGGAAGTTGTCTTCTGTGATCTCTGACCTTCCTCGGAGCTTACGTAGATCTATGGAATGGAATCCCTTTGGTCAGTTCTGCTGTCTGTCTAGTCCAGCTCCCCTACGGGGGGGGGTCACAGATACAATTCTCCTGCCCCGGTAGCCTCTTCACCCACAGTTGGTCTTGCATTGTCATCAATGCATCCCATGAAGGAGAATATATGGGCATGTGCTGCTGGTACAGCCTGCACAAACCTCCAGAACATTTGTGTGTCGCACAGGACATCATCAGGATTTGTAAGTCCAATGTTCTGATAGATCACCTCTCTCACAGCCAGCCCCACAGGGTGGTAGTTCCTGTCTTACTACCAAGTGCTCTATCAATACCAGCATCTCTGGCCAGGGATCCCAACTGCTTGGCTTCTCTCTCGTCCACGTCATAGGTTTCAGCCCCACCATCATAGCATTGGAGCAACCAAGGAAGAAGTCCCTCACCATCAATGTGGGTAAAGTCCTTTCTCATGAGGCGCAGTTCCTTTAGAGAGAAAGGCTGGACAAGATCGTCATCATCATCTGCTTGAGAAGGGCCTGGTTTTCTATCTGCTTGAGAGTGGTCTGATTTCTTATCTGCTTGAGAAATACCTGCTCCATCATCTGATTTAGAATCGTCTACTTTCCCAGTTTCAGTCTCTAACACAGTTTGAAAAACTCTGGATTTCTCAGATGGGTGTGGGTAAAAAGGCTGGAGCGTTTCACCTTTGCTTTGCTCCTGGTCACAGGATTAACTCTTAGTTTGAATCGAAGGGGATTGGACTTAATCTTTGCAGAAGCAGCTGTTTTTGTAGCAGTACCAGTGGTGGCAGCAGCAGCAGTGGTGGTAGCAGCATCACAGGTGGCAGCAGCCTTGCCTGTGGGGGATTGGCAGCGAGGAGAACAACACCTCACCCTAGGCATCCACAATACACTATAAACATTCAGCAGAAGCATCCCTACTGAAACAATGCTATTCAGATCAAGAGCTGGGAGATTCAGCTTGAGAGAAAGTAGAGAGGTAAAACTGGACCTGCTACTGGCATTCCCAACATAGAGCTTTTTGTTCACTTGAGGATCTGTACCATAACTGTACACATACAGTGCCCCCATAAAGATCAGTATCAAAAACCCCAGGATCACTAGGCTGGTACTTACACAGTTGATCATGGCTACAGTTCTGTCGATACACCATAAAACAATAACAAGAGCAGCTCCACAGAGCAGTATGATCCTGGCTGCATATCACATGTACAACTGCATGTTGGGAAAAAGGTCCAGCAGAAACATTCCAGAAGGTGTCTGTTCAGTTTTCAATCCAGCATTAAATTCAGCAGAAGTGTTGCTCATTGCTATCTGAGGGATTCCTCCCATCAGAGATGGAATTTTAAACATTTCCAATTAGTGAGAATGTATAGCCTGGGCTTAAAATCGAGCCCCACGTTGGGCGCCAATAAATTGTTGTCACGGTTTGACTCAGGATCAGCAATTAAACCAGAGACAACAATGCTCTCGATCCCCTCCCCCTCCCACCCAGGTAGGGAAGGAGAGAGAGAATTAGGAGAGAGACTTTGCTGGATTGAAAACTAAATTAGACAGCTTTAATTATATGTACAATTATATACAAGTATGTTCAGGAATGTGCAAAAGCCTCTTGCCTCCCCCCACCCCCAGCAGCTCCCCCGGCATCTCCTGAGCTGTGAGCAGTCCTGAAATGTCCCAGCCCACAGGCAGGAGATAAGGAGAGCAGACAGGGGCTGGGGTATGAGGGTGATGAGGTCAGAGATGCCTGAGCTTAGGAGTCAACAGTGATGGATGGATGGATGGATGGATGGATGGATGGAGTCCTCCCTGGACACCGGCCATAGACAGAAGAGAAGGGAAGAAGAAGCAGGAAGGAAGTTGTCTTCTGTGATCTCTGACCTTCCTCAGAGCTTACACAGATCTATGGAATGGAATCCCTTTGGTCAGTTCTGCTGTCTGTCTAGTCCAGCTCCCCTACGGGGGGGGTCACAGATACAATTCTCCTGCCCCGGTAGTCTCTGTAGCAGCAGAGCTAAGAAGCGACCTTGGAGACTCAGCAGAAACATAAACATTCCAGTGTTATCAGTCCACTAGCTGGAACACTTGTGGCTAGTTAAAAGAGCTTACTGAAGGAAAAAAATCAGTAAAAGGAAAATTAGCTTCATCCTGGCTCAAACCAGGACACTGGCTCAAACCAGGACACTGGCTCATGGTTAACTTTTTGTCCACCAGGACTCGCAAGTTCTTCTCTGTGGAGTTGCTTTCTAGCAGGTCAACCCCTATCCTGTACTGGTGCTTGGGGTTATTCCTTCTCAGGTGCAGGACCTTACAGTTGCCCTTCTTAATTAGGTTCCTCTTTGCCCAACTCTCCATCCTGTCCAGGTCACACTGGATGGATGCACAGCACTCTGGTGGATCAGCCACTCTTCCCAGTTTTGTGTCATAGTATCATAGTATCATCATTCTGGTTGGAAAAGACCTTCAAGATCATCAAGTCCAACCACTACCCTAGCTCTGTGTCACGGGCTGATATCAAATGCTACTGGCTGTCAGGATGCTTCCATGACTTCCCACCCCCACAACGGAGAGGTTTGTAAATCACAGAATCACAGAATCACCAAGGCTGGAAAAGACCTTTAAGATCATCAAGCCTATGACCAACACCACCACACCATCTAGACCATGGCACTAAGTGCCACATCCAGCCTTTCCTTGAACACATCCAGGGATGGTGCCTCCACCACTTCCCTGGGAAGTCTATTCCAATGTCTAATCACCCTCTCTGTGAGGAAGTGCTTCCTAATATCCAACCTAAACCTCCCTTGGAGCAACTTCAGGCTATGCCCTCTTGTCCTGTCACCAGTTGCCTGGGAGAAGAGACCAGCCCCCACCTGACTACAACCTCCCCTCAGGTAGTTGAAGAGAGTGATGAGGTCCCCCCTGAGTCTCCTGTTCTCCAGGCTAAACAACCCCAACATCCTCAACCTCTCCCTATAAGACTTTCCCTCTAATCCTTTCACCAGCCTTGTTGCTCTCCTCTGGACCCGCTCCAGCACCTCAACATCCTTCTTGAAGTGAGGGGCCCAGAACTGTACACAGTACTCAAGGTGAGGCCTCACCAGTGCTGTGTACAGGGGGAAAATTACATCCCTACTCCTGCTGGCCACACTATTCCTGACACAAGCCAGGATGCCATTGGCCTTCCAGGCCACCTGAGCACACGGCTGGCTCATGTTCAACCGTCTGTCTACCAGCACTCCCAGGTCCTTCTGGGCTGGGCTGCTCTCCAGCCACTCTTCCCCCAGCCTGTAGCACTGCCTGGGGTTATTGTGGCCAAAGTACAGGACCCTCATCCACTAGGCGGGTCCACCCAGTCATAGAAGGAGATGAGATTAGTCAGGCAGGACCTCCCTTTCCTAAACCCATGTTGGCTGAACCTGATCTCCTGGTTGTCTTCCACATGCCACTTGATGGCACTCAGGATGATCTGTTCCATAACCTTGCCAGGCACCGAGGTCAGGCTGACAGGCCTATAGTTCCCCGGATCCTCCTTCCAGCACTTCTTGTGGATGGGCGTCACATTGGCCAACCTCCAGTCATCTGGGACCTCCCCAGTGAGCCAGGACTGGTGATAAATGATGGAGAGCGGCTTAGCCAGTTCTTCCGCCAGCTGCCTCAGCACCCTAGGATGAATCCCATCCGGACCCATGGACTTGTTGGGATCTAAGTGGCACAGCAGGTCCCTAACTACTTCCTCCTGGATTACAGGAGGGGGATTCTGCTCCCCATCCCTGTCTACCAACTCAGGAGCCCAGTTGTCCTGAGGGTAGCTAGTCTTTTTGTTAAAGACTGAGGCAAAGAAGGTGTTAAGTACCTCAGCCTTTTCCTTGTCCTCTGTTACTAAGTTCCCCTCCTCATCCAATAAGGAATGAAGATTTTCCCTGACCCTCCTTTTGTTGTTAATGTATTTATAAAAGCATTTTTTATTATCCTTTACAGAGATTGCTAGTTTAAGTTCTAGATGGACTTTTGCATCTCTGATTCTCTTCCTACATGACCTTACAATATCCCTAAATACTTCCTGATTCACCTGCCCTTTTTTCCAAAGTTGATACATTCTTTTTTTATTCCTGAGTTCTTGTAACAGTTCCCTGCTCAACCAGGCTGGTCTTCTTCCCCGCCGGCTCCTTTTTCAGCACACAGGGACAGCCTGCCCCTGCGCCTTCATAATTTCATTCTTAAAGTAAGCCCAGCCTTCCTGGGCTCCTTTGTTTTTGAGGGCTGCTTCCCAAGGGACTCTCCCAACCAGCGTCCTGAAGAGGCCAAAGTCAGCCCTCTGGAAGTCCAAGGTAGAGGTTTTGCTGACGACCCTCCTAACTTCACCACATATTGAAAATTCTATCATATCATGGTCGCTGTGCCCAAGACGACCTCCAACCACTACATCTTCCACCAGCCCTTCTCTGTTTGTGAACAGTAGGTCTAGCATGGCACTACCCCTGGTAGGTTCACCTACCAGCTGTAGCAGGAAGTTATCTTCTATACATTCCAGAAACCTCCTGGATTGGCCCCTTTCTGCTGTGTTGTACTTCCAGCAGACATCTGGTAAGTTCAAGTCCCCCACAAGAAAAAGGGCTAGTGAACGCGAGACATCCCCTAGTTGTTGAAAGAACATCTTGTCAGTCTCTTTATCCTGGTCAGGTGGTCTGTAGCAGACTCCCACTAGGATATCAGCCTTATTGGCCTTCCCTTTTATCCTCACCCATATACATTCTGCCTTGGTGTGTTTAACATTGAATTCTAGGCAGTCAAAGCACTCCTTACCATATAACGCCACCCCACCACCTCTCTTGCCTTGCCTGTCCCTTCTAAAGAGCCTATAGCCGACCATTGCACCACTCCAACCATGCGAATCATCCCACCACGTTTCCGTGATGGCAATTATATCATGGTCTCTCTGGTGCACAATAGCTTCTAACTCCTCTTGTTTATTTCCCATGCTTCGGGCATTGGCATATATACACTTGAGCTGTGGTACAGATATCCCGACCACTTGCGTGGTTACCAATCTATCAGTGAGCCCTTGGTTCTTGTTGCCACATTTATCCCCGTTTCCCACCTTGAGTGGGACAGCAGACTGGCAGCTGTCCTTAGGCTCATCTCTGGTTTTGTCCCCATCCCCCTTCAAACCTAGTTTAAAGCCCTGACTATGAGCCCTGCTAACTTGTGCGCCAGAACCCTTCTCCCCCTCCAGGTTAAGCTTCCCCCACCTGTTGTCATGCCCGGTGTCCTGTACGTCCATCCATGATCATAGAATCATAGAATCCTAGGGGTTGGAAGGGACCTCGAAAGATCATCTAGTCCAACCCCCCCTGCCAGAGCAGGGTCACCTAGAGCACATCACACAGGAACTTGTCCAGGCGGGTTTTGAATGTCTCCAGTGAAGGAGACTCCACAACCTCCCTGGGCAGCCTGTTCCAGTGCTCTGTCACTCTCACAGTAAAAAAATTTTTTCGGATAGTCACCTTGAACCTCCTATGCTCCAATTTACACCCATTACCCCTTGTCCTATCACTGGTCATCACTGAGAAGAGCCTAACTCCATCTCCCTGACACTCACCCCTTACATATTTGTAAACATTGATGAGGTCACCCCTCAGCCTCCTTTTTTCCAAGCTAAAGAGACCCAGCTCCCTCAGCCTTTCCTAATAAGGGAGATGTTCCACTCCCTTCATCATCTTTGTGGCTCTGTGCTGGACTCTTTCAAGCAGTTCCCTGTCCTTCTTGAACTGAGGGGCCCAGAACTGGACACAATACTTGGACACCCCAGGATGCCATTGGCCTTCTTGGCCACAAGGGCACATTGCTGGCTCATGGTCATCCTCCTGTCTACCAGGACCCCCAGGTCTCTTTCACCTACACTACTCTCCAGCAGGTCAGCCCCCAACCTATACTGGGACATCGTGTTGTTCTTCCCCAAATGCAAAACTCTACACTTCCCCTTGTTGAATTTCATCATGTTTCTCCCCGCCCAACTCTCCAGCCTGTCTAAGTCTCTGTGAATGGCAGCACAGCCTTCTGGTGTGTCAGCCACTCCTCCCAGCTTAGTGTCATCAGCAAACTTGCTGAGGGTACATTCTATACCCTCATCCAGGTCATTGATGAAGATGTTGAACAACATCGGTCCCAGTACCGACCCCTGAGGGACTCCACTAGTCACACACTTCCAACCAGATTCTGCCCCATTGACTACAACTCTCTGACTCCTTCCCATCAACCAGTTCCTGATCCACCTCACTACCTGATCACCAAACCCATACCTGATCAACTTATCTACAAGGATGCTGTGGGAGACAGTGTCAAATGCCTTACTGAAGTCCAGATAAACCACATCTACCGCTCTACCATCATCTATCCACCTAGTAATTTCCTCATAGAAGGCTATGAGGTTAGTCAAACATGATTTACCCTTGATAAAACCATGCTGACTGCTCTTGATGACCCCCATGTCCTTGATATGCCTAGAGATAGAGATAAGAACAAGTTGTTCCATCACCTTTCCAGGGATGGAGGTGAGGTTGACCGGTCTATAGTTACCCAGGTCCTCCTTCTTGCCCTTCTTGTAGACTGGTGTGACATTTGCTGTCCTCCAGTCCTCAGGCACCTCTCCCGTTACCCATGACTTACCGAAGATGATGGAGAGTGGCCTAGCAATGACCTCCGCCAGCTCCCTCAGCACCCTTGGATGCATTCCATCTGGACCCATCGATTTATGGATGCCCAGATTACTCAACTGATCCCTAACCCAATCCTCATCTACTATGTCAAACTCCTCATCCATCTTGACTACTTCTGAGGCTATATGAGTCTGGAGCTCATGGGGAAATCCTGCAGGAGTAAAGACAGAGGCAAAGAAGGCGTTCAGCACCTCTGCCTTCTTTATATCCTCTGTCACCAGGGCTCCCCCCTCATTCAACAGTGGGCCTATATTGCCTCTAGTGTTAGCTTTGTTAGCTATGTATTTGAAAAAGCCCTTTCTATTATCCTTAACCTGACTTGCAAGGTTAAGTTCCAAGGAAGCCTTAGCTTTCCTAATTGCCTCCCTACATCCTCTGACAACAGCCCTATATTCCTCCCAAGTGACCAGCCCCTCCTTCCATGATCTGTAGATTTTCCTTTTCCACTTAAGTTTGCCCAGCAGTTCCTTTTTTAACCATGCTGGTCTCCTAGCTCCCTTACTAGATTTCCTAACCATTGGGATGCTCTGATCCTGTGCTTGCAAGAAGTGGTCCTTGAATGTTGACCAGCTATCTTGAGCCCCTTTATCTTCTAGCACCCTGTCCCATGGGATTTCCCTTAACAGTTGATTGAGGAGGCCAAAGTTTGCCCTGTGGAAGTCCAGGGTTCTGGTCCTACTGGGTATTCTGTTCCTTCCACACAGGATCCTGAACTCCACCATCTCGTGATCACTGCCGTCAAGGCTGCCACTGACCACCACTGCTTCAACAAGGAGGGCCTTGTTGGTTAGTACAAGATCCAGCAGCGCTCCTCTTCTAGTCGGCTTGTCCACCATTTGCATTAAGAAGTTATCATCAATGCACTGGAGGAACCTCCTAGACTGTGAAAGGCTGGCTGTGTGAGTCTTCCAGCAGATATCGGGGTAGTTAAAATCTCCCATGAGGACTAGGGACTGCAGTTGTGAGGCTACTTTCAGCTGCCTGTAGAAAGCCTCATCAACTTCCTCGCCTTGATCAGGAGGTCTGTAGTAGACCCCCACGACTGTATCACCCACACCAGCCTGCCCCTTAATTCTTACCCACAGACTTTCAACTTGCCCCTCATCAGCCCCTGCACAAAACTCAATACATTCTAGTTGCTCTCTCACATAAAGAGCAACTCCACCACCTCGCTTCCCCGCCCTATCTTTCCTAAAAAGCACATAACCATCCATGGCCACATTCCAGTCATGTGACCTGTCCCACCACGTCTCTGTTATTGCTACCAGATCATAACCCTTAGCCCGCACACTGACCTCTAACTCTTCCTGCTTATTCCCCATGCTGCGTGCATTAGCATACAGGCATTTCAGGAAACAAACAGAGCCCACTGGTGGGACTAAATCCTCCTTAGACCACCTGCTTTCAGGCCCTGGTACGTTCCTCTTGTGCTTCTCCCTAATAGACCCAGTTTTCTCCCCTTCCCCCTTCACATCTAGTTTAAAGCTCTCTCAATGAGCCCTGCTAAGTCCTGCCCCAAAAGCCTCTTCCCCCTCTGGGACAGGTGCATCCCACCTGCCACCACCAGGCCAGGTGTCTCATATAGCATCCCATGATCAAAAAACCAAAACCCTGTCTTTGACACCAATCTCTTAGCCATTCATTGATCTGTAGACTCTTCCTATATACCTCCCCACCCATTCTTGCAGGAGGGATGGAGGCAAACACTACTTGCGCTCCAGACCCCCTAACTAGCCGTCCTAGGGCCCTGAAGTCACTCTTCATTGCTCTTACATTTCTTGTGATAATTTCATCACTGCCAACCTGAAAAATCAGCAGTGGATAGTAATCAGAGGAACCCACAAGATTAGGGAGTTTCCTTTTAACATCTCTAATCCGAGCCCCAGGGAGGCAACAGACCTCCCTGTGGGATGGGTCCGGTCGACAGATGGGCCCTTCTGTCCCCCTCAGAAGGGAGTCACCCACCACAATTACTCTCCTTTCCTTCTTGATTGAAGAAGTCCTAAGGACTCGGGGTGACTGACGAGTCCTAGGTGCTTCACTAGATAAGTCTACCCCTCCAACTTCATTTTCCTGTCCCTGAATTTCCAAGGCCTCGTATCTGTTATTCAAGGGCAATTGGGAGGGTGGAAGGGGTTGGGAGGATTTTTTCTTGCCTTTCCGAGATCGGACTTCCTTCCATTCCTTCATATCTCCTAAGTCCTCTCCATCTGTCTGGTGACAGGAGGGGAGGGGATCCGGCACTTTCTCAACCTCCTCAATCTGCCCCTGCGTCAGGGTATGACTCCACCAATCTATTTCACTTTCACAATCTCTAATGGCTCTCAGTCTTGCAACCTCCTCTGTCAGATTAACCACCTGCCTGAGGAGATCATTTACTTGCTCACACCGCACACATGCGGTGTCACTGGTTCCCTCTGGTACCAGTGCCAGGCTCAGGCATTCACTGCAGCCAGAGACCTGCACTGCTGCATGCCTCCTTGGGAGCTCTGTCTGAGTCCCCGCATTCTTTTTCACTACGGTTTTTGGCCGCGTTGTGACCATGATCTATCCAGCTACTAGTTTGCTTTTCTTGAGAGAAGGCACCCGCTGCTCCCTCCCTGCCTGCCCTCGCGCCTCCCACGCGCCTGCCCTGTGAAGGCTGGCTGCCGCTCTCTGCTCTGCGCTGCCGCGTGCTCAGAGGAGGTTGCCAAATGGCTGCTTTTTAAACCTTGCCGCCGTTCACAGCCACTCCCCCTGCCACGTCAGCCTTCCTCTCCCTCGCAGGCTTCCCGCTCAGACTCGGGTCTCCTGGCTCTGCCCCGGCTTCACCGTCTCCGGGAAGCCCGGCTCTCTCTCAAATCCTCAGCAGTTTAAAGGAACAGCTCACACCGCTGCCGCTCTCTGCTCTGCGCTGCCGCGTGCTCAGAGGAGGCTGCCAAATGGCCGCTTTTTAAACCTTGCCGCCGTTCACAGCCACTCCCCCTGCCACGTCAGCCTTCCTCTCCCTCGCAGGCTTCCCGCTCAGACTCGGGTCTCCTGGCTCTGCCCCGGCTTCACCGTCTCCGGGAAGCCCGGCTCTCTCTCAAATCCTCAGCAGTTTAAAGGAACAGCTCACACCGCTGCCGCTCTCTGCTCTGCGCTGCCGTGTGCTCCAAAAAAGCCAAAGTCCTGTCGGTTGCACCAGTCCCAAAGCCAGGAGTTAATCTTCTGGCTCTTCCCATTTATCCCCTCATCAATCCCTGCTACTGGTGGGATAGAGGAGAACACCACCTGTGCTCCCGATCCCCTAACCAGCTGTCCCAGGGCCCTGAAATCTCTCTTCATTGCCCCTACACTTCTGGTAGCTACCTCATCACTGCCTACTTGGACCAGCAGTAATGGGTAGTAGTCTGAGGGCCGAACTAGGGCAGGGAGCTTCCTCCTTATATCCTTAACCCTGGCCCCAGGGAAGCGGTTGACCTCCCTAAGAAGTGGGTCCGGCCTGCATATAGGGCCTTCCACTCCCTTCAGAAGTGAGTCACCTATGACAAGTACCCGCCTTTTTTTCTTAACTGAGGTGGTTTTGATGAAAGGTACAGACTGACCTGGCCTCGGTGACACCTCCAAGTTTGGCGAACCATCATCCACAATATCATTTGGTTCTACTTGTAGAGCCTCATATCTGTTCTGTAAAGGCACCTGGAGAGGGGGAACACTAGGGACCCCCTTTCCATGCCGCTTCCGCCATGCAGAAACTCTCTGCCATTGCTCCTCATCCTGTAGGCTATCTCGTTCAGCCAGGCAGACAGGGGATAGGCAGTAGTCTGCATCATGAGCGCCACCTGTCTTTTGAGAGTTGTTCAAGGATGCCAAGTCATGGCACCAACGATCTATCTCCCTCTCACACTCCCTGATACTCCTAAGCCTCTCTACTTCTTCCTTCAGCTGTGCAACCATCCCGAGCAGGTCATTTATCTGCTCACACCTCACACAGCTGGCGTCTCTGCCATTCTCCAGGGGCAACAACAGGCTTTGGCACTCCCTACAGCCAGAGACCTGAAGGCCCACATGTCTGTGAGGAACCTCTGTTTGGGTTGCCACAGTCCTCCTGGTAGAGGCTTTTGACCGGGTGGAAACCATACTTAACCTTCTGTCTTTTCTAGCGGGTTTTAACGACCTCTCACACTCACCCGCACGCCCCGCCTCACAGACGTGCCACGCCCCTGTTTGCCTGCTCCTGTTCGCAACGCTCCGGGTCGCTGACGCTCCCTAGAGGCGTTTAAATCTCCCGCGCAGCCTCTGGCCACACCCCCTCCGCGCCTGGTTAGCTGCTGCGGACTTCCTGGTTCCAGCCGGGGCTCGGGCGGAGAACGGGGGTCCCAGAGCTTGGAAACCCCCCTGTACCGCACGTGTGAACCCCCACCTCGGGCTTACCTCAGTCGCTGCTGCCGCTGCCGCCGCTACACCGAGTCGCTGCCCGTTAGATCTTATCGGGTTTAAATCTCCCGTGCAGCCACTGTGGGACCGTATCTCAGAGTGTAGATTGGAATGCCCCTTCACCACGCTCACAAATTGTTACCGAGACCAATGTTCAACTAACAAATTAATTGGTTTATTAAGGGTTAACACAAACTGAGGGACCGAGGTTCAGGGAAGGTAATCCAGGCATATATCAGGAAGGAAATCAGGGTTCTATGGTATTAGTAAGTGCACTCCCCGAGAGAAAGATGTAGGATTAATGGAGGAGAAGGGTAGGAGGTGAGCCTGGTAGAGATATGTATGTGGGGGTGTGTGGGGGTGTGTGGGGGGGTGTGTGTGTGTATGTGTACGCGTGTTACCCTCCTTCTGCAGCGAGGATGTGACCAGTGTCCTGGCGGCTCGGCAGCAGGGCGACCCCACGTAGGGGCGACCCAGCAGCGGGTCGACCCCTCCAGCAGGCAACAGGCAGGCAGGGCAGGCACGGCGGGCAGGCACGGCAGTCAGGCACGGCTCCGGTCCGGGCAGCGACTCCCCGCAAACACCAGGCTCTGACAAGTGGCAAGCAGGGAGCCCCCCCACGCAGAGCAGCTGCAGTACTTGCAGGCAGCTTAGCTGATCACTGTGTCCAGCAGACCAAGGAAAGTTCTCTGGTTCACCGGCACAGCCCACCTCCTTTTTGATAACATTCTCTGTTCAACTTGTGGCCAGGTGCCCAGTCTTTTCAGCCTGCTATCTGTATTTCTGCCAAGTCTGTTTCAGTTTACCCTTGGCTAAATCAGCAAAAGGCACTTCTCTGGCTTGAAAGGCATTCCGCCTAATCTTTGTGGGGGGAGGAGGAAAAATGGTCCGTTCCCCACACTCTGCCACATCTACCACTAAACCCTGTCCCCTGGCAGCACATCTGTCTTTTTAGATGTATCCAGGGATGGTGGCTCAAGCACCTCCTCAGACAGCCTGGATCCCCAAGTCCAACTTCCGCCCCAGAACAGGACAACCCCAAGGTTTGTACCATGTCCCTGAGGGCATTGTCCAAATGTTTCTTGAAAATTGTCAGGGTTGGTGCCATTACTGCTTCCCCGGGGAGCTGTAAAGGTTCAAAGGGGAGAGAAAGGGGTTAGAGCAGTCAACCCCTCCCCTTTTGGTTTTACTTGATACCTGTTGAAACCCCCCCCACGGGTAGTACACACTCTCGCTCAGAAAGGGAATGAGGACACTGAATGTAGGTTTCTATGTTTTGTTGCTTTATAGACAGAATTAGATGTACAAATATAAATATAATACAAGCTACAGGGGTGCAAAAGATAGGGAGAAGATTATTAAAGGAAAAATTTGCAGAGGGGGTTCTTACACTCCCGGCTGGTTGGGTGTAGCGGCAGTGGCGGCTCCTGGGCGAACTCCAGCGGCTGGTGATCGGCGTTTAGCAGCCGGATGGGCTGGAGGGCAGCAACACGCACCACGTGGGCGGCAGCGGCGTGGCAGTGCTCGTGGCTCAGGCGGCAGCGCGAAGCAGTGCTTGACGCTTTATCGGCAGCGGCAGCGCTCAGCTAGCGGCGGCACGTGGTAGCGCTCGGGCGGCGGCGGCTCGGCTGGGGATTCGGCTCCTCCCGGTCCGGCTTGGTCCGAAGGCGGCTCGGCTCGGCAGCTCGGCTTTTCCCGACTCAGGGTCGGCTCCTCTCGGCTCCGGTCCTCTCAGCTCCACCTGGCTCCTGTCGGCTCTGGTGCAGGTCGTCGGCTCTAGTGCAGGTCGTCGGCTCTAGTGCAGCTTCAGTTAGCTTCAGCCTCTTCCTGTCTTCTCTGAGAGTAGGCAGAGGTCTCTGCTCTGTGCTCTCTAGAAGAGCAGTGTGGTTTCAGCCCTCAGCTCCCTAGGATCCTGCGAGGATCCAGCAGCAGAGTGGCGTGCCCTTAGGCTACCAGTGATCTCCCTCTCACTCAACAGGGGCAGAAGCGCCCCTCCCCACCGTCCGGGGGCTTCCCTCTAGGTTAGGGTGATCCACCTCACAGTTTCAGGTGCCGCAAGGCATTGGTCATTTGCATGCCAGTCCTGGCCCAGCCAATCTCGAGTCTCAGAACAGACTGCCACCAGGGAAGCAGGTTCCCCTCCCTGAGAAGCCTGGTTCCTGGTTCCACAGGTGCCAACCGTACAGGAGCAGCATCCCTTTAGTCTCCCTTATATGGTGAAATAGTTTTATGGGAGGCATATTTTCTGTGGTAAGGGGCACAACCCTTACACTTCACCCCGTGGCTCGCATGAAACTATTGAACCACATACATTATAACAATCTTATAACCTTACCAGTTGTTCTGGGAATTATGAGTAAGTGGTGATTACCTTTTATTTTCATCAAATATAAAGTGATTTTATCCCAGAGTGCTTCATCCTCTGGGTGAAGAATCCCTTCCTAATGTCCAACCTAAACCTCCCCCTGCACATCTTCCTACCATTACCTTGGGTCCTATTGTTGGTCACCACAGAGAAGAGGTCAGCACCTGCTCCGCCACCTTCCCTAGTGAGGAAGCAGGAAGCTGCAATGAGGTCTCCCCTCAGACTCCTCTTCTCCAGGCTGAACAGACCAAGTGCTTTCAGCCGCTTCTCATACAGCATCCCCTCCAAACCCTTCAACAACCTCGTGGCCTCCTCTGCACACTCTCCAGCAGCTTTATATCTTTTTGTACTGTGGTGCCCAAAACTGCACACAGGACTCAAGATGGGGCCGCACCAGTGCAGAGTAACATTCATCAGTGAACTTGCTGAGGATATACTCTGTCCCTTCATCCAGGTCATTGATGAATATGTTCAATGGGACAGGATCCAGTACTGACCCTTGGAGAACACCGCTGGCTACAGGCCTCCAACTGGACTCTACGGCACAGATCACAACTCTCTGAGCTCTGCCGTTCAGCCAGTTCTCAATCCACCTCACTGTCCACTCATCTAACATACACTTCTTAAGCTTACCTATGAGGATGTTATGGGAGACTGTGTCAAAAGCCTTGCCAAAATCAAGGTAGACAACATCCACTGTTCTCCTCTCATCTACCCAGCCTGTCATGCCATCATAGAAGGCTATCAGATTGGTCACCCCTTGGTGAATCCATGATGACTACTGATAACCTTCTGTTCCTCCACATGCTTAGAGATGACATCCAGATGAGTTGTTCCATCACTTTACCTCAACATGAGGAAGAACTTCAATACTGTGAGGGTTACAGAGCACTGGAACAGGCTTCCCAGAGAGGTTGTGAAGTCTCCATCTCTGGAGACTTTCAAGACCTCTCTGGATGCCTTTATGAGTGATCTGCCCTAGTTTTTGATCCTGCTCTAGCAGGGGGGTTGGACTCAATGATCTTCAGAGGTCCCTTCCAACCCCTAACATTCTGTGATTCTGTGAGGCTGACTGGCCTGTAGTTTTCTGGGTTCTCCTTGCCTTTTTTAAAGACTGGAGTGACACTGGCTTTTTTCCAGTCCTCAGGCACCTCTCTTGTTCTCTATGACCTTTCAAAGATGATCGAGAGTGGCTCAGCAATAACATCTGCCAGCTCCCTCAGCACTCATGGGTGCATCCCATTGGGGCCCACGGATTTGTGGGTGTTTAGTTTACCAAAATGATCTCTAACCCAATCCTCCTAAACCAAGGGAAAGTCTTCCTTTCTCCAGACTCTCTCTTGCCTCCAGGTTCTGGGATTCCCAGGGGCCAGCCTTAGCGGTGAAGACTGAAGCAAAGAAGACATTCAGTAACTCTGCCTTCTCTGTCACCAGGGCACCCTCCTCATTCAGCAGCAGGCCCACATTTTCCCTAGTCTTCCTTTTGCCTACTGATGTAGTTGAAGAAACCCTTCTTTTTGTCCTTGACACCCCTTGCCAGTTTTGGTTCCAAGCGGACCTCAGCTTTTCTCGTTGCATCCCTGTATATTCTTACAGTGTTCCTGTATACCTTCCAAGTGACCAGTCCCTTTTTCCACATAAACTTCCTTCTTCCATTTTAGTTTTTCCAGAAGCTCCTTGCTCATCTATGCAGGTCTGCTGCCTCCTTCTTTGCTTGATTTCTTACTCATTGGGATGGACTGATCTTGAGCTAGGAAGAAGTGGTGCTTGAATATTAACCAGCGCTCTTGGACCCCCCTACCTTCTAGAGCCCTAACCCATGGGATTTGTCCAAGTAGTTCCTTGAAGAGGCCAAAGTTAGTCCAGGGTTGCAATCCTACTTATTGCTCTGCTTCCATGCAGGATCCTGAACTCCACCATCTCATGGTCACTGCAGCTAAGGTTGCCCCCAACCTTCACATCCCCAACCAGTCCTTCTTTGTTTGTTGGCACAAGGTCTAGCCGCACTCCACTCCTCATTGACTCTTTGACCACTTGTATCAAAAAGTTATCATCATTGCTCTGCAGGAACCTCCTGGACTGTGCGTGCCTGCTGTGTAGCCTTTCCAGCAAATATCAGGGTGGTTGAAGTCCCCCATGATAATCAGGGCCTGTAGTTACAGTGAAACTTGCAGTGTTTGATCAAAATAATCTGTAACAGTTTTTGAGGCCTAATGTGTTATAATATTATGTAACCTATTATAGATAGGTTTGTTTTCTTATTTTTGAAGAAAGCTAAATAATGCTTGCCCACAGCTGTTTGTTTAAAGTAGAGAATATCAAATGTTGGCCTTATTAGTGCAGTGGTATCGTTCAATGTGAAACGCGTGATGTCTCAGACTTGCACACTTGTCGCGGACCGAGATAGGTAAAGCCGCGACCCACACCCCCACCTCGGGGAAACCGAGGGCTGAAGACCACTCCCCGTCACACTCACAAATAACGCTTAGGAATCAATAGATTTATTAAGTATCACCTAACACACACAAGGTCTACCTCTATATCTATATTCACACCTATATATCCATATCCAAATACCAACAGCTATACAACACTACATCTATATGCCAATAACAACACACACAGAAAACAAGAGAGAATCCCTCCCCTTCCCCCCTATTCCCGTTCCCGGACAGGGATAAGAGGGAAAGCCTGGAGAGAGAGAGCCTTTGGGAAATAGAAGAATATTGGAAAAGAGAAGTGAGTGTCTGGTATGTGTGAATATTATGTAGGAATGTTCGTAGGAATGTTAGTAAGATGTTCGCAATTCTCACCACCGGGGGGTACGGCCGAAGCCAATCCCTGGTCGGGATCCACGTCCTGTCCCCTGAGACTCCAGGCAAACGGTCCGCTCGGTACGTCCACACGCCAACAACCACAGGGAGCAGCGCCGTAACGGCACGGCAGCCTCCGCAGCGGTACTCTCACCGCGGCGGCTGGATCCGTGTGTGTTCTCAGAGCGCGCGCCTTCTTGCTCCTCCCTTTTCCGGTTCCGGCCCCGCCGTGCCTCCTGGGAGCTGTAGTCTGTAGTCTGTGCGCATGCGCCTGGTACCTCTGTCCTCTCCCCACGAGTGCCGGGGGGGCGCATCGCCAGGAATGGTCAGTGAACGTCGCTGGATTAAAGGCCATTAGAGAGTCCGTCTCTCACATCTCACCCCGTGGCTTTTATGACAGCGACTTGGTTCCTGTGTGGTGTATGTTTGTGTCTGTATATGTATGTACATCTGTACCCTAGTAGGCTCTTGTCCAAACTCTTACCTCTTTCCCTGTTTGAGACAAGCATATATACAATCTCACATATTTCATATCTACATATCCAGAACAACGTATATAACGTTTTATGCATGTTTCTGAGGGAACAATTCCCTATACAACATATATACTTATAAACTCATTCATATATATATACATATACTCATATATATAATACATAAGAGAAATTTATATATAGAAAACCCATAATGAATGTATTGGTGCACCATTAGTATCTTATTTACAGACCAAAACCCAAAGAGGAAATAGGTATAGGAGACATGATGCTGTATAGTAGGAGGCGTTGTGCAAACCATGGGGTGATCAAGTCCATAGTATGCACAAGGTACCTCCCCCCTCAAACCCAGTGCCGGGCTGATCAGACCCTGTTCTGGCTTGGGATGTCTCCGGTTCTTTGGGTTGTTGGTTTAGCATATACACATTGCTATATACACAAGTATACAGATACACAGTTACAACCTATCTCTACAATCTGTCTTGCTTCATTCAACATGAAGTATCCAATTTGTACTGATTTTGAGTTGTTTGTTATTCATGTCAGATGCAACCCAAGTGTTTGAATTCACAGGAGTTTGCAGGGTCATTTTGACTTTCCCAATATTTGGCAGGTGAACCAGTACAGTTTGTCCTGGGTGTAAGGAGATTTTCTGCTTGTTGCAAGGCTTTCTTTGTTTCTCCTTTTCTTGAGTGGGTGATGTAGGAAATAAAGCAGTTAGACGAGGACACCCGTTTACCCCCCATCTGTTATTTATGGTGGTGACTGCATATCGCAACCTTTCATCCCATTTGGAGTCCTGTGGGCGGATAAGGCTTTTGATTAACCCGTTAGTACGTTCTACTATCCCATTTGCTTGGGGATAGTATGGCATATGAAATGTCCATTGGATGCCTTCACTTCTCGCCCACTGTTGTACCAGATGTGAAGTGAAGTGAGTGCCATTATCAGACTGAATATGTGTAGGTTTAGGTAATACCCCAAATACCCTTTCCAGGAAGCGAACTGTATTTTCACCATTTGCTTTAGAAACAGCTTCAGCACAAGTTAGACCTGATACCACTTCTACCATCACAATGATATACTGTTTGTTCCCTGATTTGCGGAAAGGACCAATGTAGTCCACCTGCCAAGTAGACCACAAGGACTTTCCCTCTCGAATATGCAGAGTTTCAGTTGTCAGGGGATGCTTCCCCAACCGGATCTTACACAGATCACATTCAGAAATGATTGTTTTACACTGTTCACGGGTAACAGGCCATCCCCTGGTTTGTGCCTCCTTATACAAATCAAAGATCCCTGAGTGACCCCTTTTACAATGAAGCCATTCAAGCAATCGCTCCCACTCCTGATTTTCTTCTGCTGTTCTGATTTCCACTACATTGATTTTGGCCAGTTCATCAACATAGTTGTTCCACCTGCTAACATCATTTTTCAGACTGGTCTGGTGAGCAGGAATCCACCCTACATGAAAGTTAGGATTTTTCTTGGCAATGTTTAGGATCTGTTGCCATTTTTCTTTCTGCCACACTGGCACCCTGTTAATCTCCCAATTGTTCTGTTCCCAGAAAGTTATCCATTCCACACAGCCCTTGAAGACCGAAAAGGAATCTGTGTAGATGTACACAGCGTCCTTGGCGGCCTTTTCCCGTACAAACACATTGAGAACAGCATCCAGCTCCCCCACTATAAAATCATAGCAGTCAAGTCTGTCCGGTTACTCAGGTTCTTTCATAAATAGTAGAAGCATGAATAGCAGAGTTTAATGCTTTAATTTTGATATTTCTTTTTCCCAACTCTGACCAGACTTTAAATCCCAGCCTGAGCCATCCCCAGTTCTGAGCCAGCTGACCCAACGACAGCAACAACAAACACAGGCAGTCCCTGTTCCTCCTCCTGGGCTGGAGTCCTTCTCCCAGGTAAAACTCCACGAGCCATCACCAGTTGACACCTCTACAGCTGTTAGCAAAATGTTACAGCTCCCCACTGTATCTATGGATAACCAGACAGTGACTGCCCATCAAACCCAGCAGAAACAGATAAAACCACCAAAACGGAGGATAACTCCAGCATCCAAGGTGGGTAATTGAGTCCTTAGTAAACAAATAAACATATAAAAGCTTATATCAGCAATAGTGTGGCCAGCAGGACTAGGGAAGTGATTATCCCCCTGTACTCAGCACTGGCGAGGCCACACCTCGAGTTCTGTGTTCAGTTTTGGGCACCTCACAACAAGAAGGACATGGAGGGGCTGGAGCATGTCCAGAGAACGGCAAGGGAGCTGGTGAAGGGTCTAGAGAACAAGTCTTAGGAGGAGCAGCTGAGGGAGCTGGGGGTGTTGAGCCTGGAGCAAAGGAGGCTGAGGGGAGACCTTCTGGCTCTGCAACTGCCTGAGAGGAGGTTGGAGCCGGGGGGGGGGCAGTTTCTTCTCCCAAGGAACAAGCGATAGGATAAGAGGAAATGGGCTCAAGTTGTGTCAGGGGAGGTTTAGATTGGATCTTGGGAACAATTTTTTCACTGAAAGGGTAATTAAACACTGGAACAGGCTTCCCAGGGAGGTGTTTGAATCACCATCCCTGGAGGTGTTTAAAAGACTATAGATGTGGTGCTGAGGGACATAGTTAAGTGGGGGCCTTGGCAGTGTGCTAGGGTAAGGGTTGGACTCAATCATCTTAAGGGTCTTTTCCAACTTAAATGACTCTATGATTCTATGTTTCTATTCTATATATAAGTTGTTAGGGAGAAGGAGAGCTAAGACCATGGTCTTTTTCTTGTTTATAAAGCAGGAAATTCTGAGCTTGGTAGTTTTTAAATCCAAAATACAGTGATGATGTATTTTCCAAGCACATTGCTCTGTGTGGAGAATTACTGTTGCTGAGTGATTTTGGATTGACTTAGTAGCCACAAGATGAATGTTGACTGAAGCAGGATGGACATGGATGACACTTTGATATTGTATTGTATTGATATGGCTTACTCTTTCAGCTCCAGATCAGGACACAGAAACAATTTCAGGTTACAAGAATGTACTTAATTTATATGATGTAAACTGGGGGGTTGTGGATCTAGTTAGCAGTGAAGGCTGAGGCAGTAACTGAAGAAGCTTGTAGTTAAGGGAGTAGAGGGTGTCAGATACTGATATCTTTAATACAGATAGTGCACTCAAAATAATTATGGATTTTTTTTTTCCCTCCTTTAAGATTCCTGCCTCTGCAGTGGAGATGCCTGAATCAGCGGATGTGACAGGGTTAAATGTTCAATTTGGAGCTCTGGAGTTTGGATCAGAGCCTGCACTCCCAGAGTTTGGATCAACTTCAAGCAGTGAGAATACCAGCCAGGCGACCAACAATAGCTTGTACTCAAAATCTGTAAAGTATGTGTGAGTTCCCCTTGTGCATTCTTACATGTCTTCTTTAAGGGGTCAAGTTTGTGCCAAAAACATCGAGGCACAGTTACCTGTGGAGGGGGAAATATGATGACTTGTAAGGCTAAGTGTTTTCTGTGGATGGCATCTTAAAGGATAATTTTATTTTCTAATGACAATCAAAATCTCCTTCGATGGGTTGACATGAAGCTGAAGATGACATGAATATAAATAACCTTATAATAAGCAACCTTTCATAGAATTGCTTTCTCATGTTTAATTGTCCTGATTTTCAAATTTGTTTGAGGGTTTGTACCTCACAACCTGCATTTTTCTGATTTTGATCCAGAATAGATGACCTTTTGTCGTGGACCGAGATAGGTAAAGCCGCGACATTATTGGCGTCACGGACAGGATCCGAGGGTCTGTTGCAGCCCCTGCACACAGATGCAGTGATAGTGAGAATGGAGGACAAAACAAGCGAAGCGCTAATTGATATCGATGCTCCTGCGGAGGAGGCGTCTGGCGTTCAGTCAGGCAGCCCTGCGGGGGGGGCGATGGGTCCAACGGGCGCTAGTGTTCCTAGCAGTCCGATATATACCGAGCCACCGGCAGACCTTTCTCGCCCCTTGTATGCTGAGGTTTTGGCACAGCCACCCGGAACGTACCCCCTTCCTTTATACACCCGTGACTTTGAACGGCAGGTACCATATATGTGTGGCAGTAGATTGGCACCAGATTCCAGATTTGATGCTCTTATGGAATGAGCAAAGAAGCCAGGCTTTCAGAATGCAGAAGCTCTTACTGAAATGCTAAATTAGCCAGTGATAAATGCCAATGTACCAGTAACCCATTTTTTCTTCCTTATTCATTCAAAAAATGGCTTCAGTAAAAAGCTTCCTGCATGTTTTAAAGTATCTTTTCCTCTTTGCATAGTTAATTCTTTTAGACTGCTACTCTAACGTTAGAATTCTATTGTAAAAAAAGACTGGGTGTTCCTCATCTTATAGTATAAGTAGTATAAATAATGTAGATTTGACTACATGTTTAAGGTAATTCTAGATAACTGTATAGGAGCTGATGTTTTCGTGGTTTTTGAGATGTTGTTTACCAAGATGATAAATAATTTTTACTCTTTTCAGTGATCCTTTGAATACCTCTTTGCCAATAGCCAATAAGGTACAGGAGTCCACTTACACAACCTCTGCCATCACCTCTTCCAGTCTGACCCAGAGCACTAGCCCAGTAACAACTTCGTCCTATGACCAGACTTCTGTGCATAGTAGGATAGCGTACCAAAGCTCTATGGCTCCGTCTGAATCAACCCCTGTTGCAGTTATGGTGAGTGAATTCCAGAAATAAGACCATGAAAAAGGTGAAATATTCTTATCCATGTTAGACTTGTATTAGTCTGCTATGTTAATATTTTAACCAAGCCAAGTGGTGTTTTTGATTCCCAAATCCACCCTTTTATGTTTTTTCTTTCCTACCGTGTAGCCATTTTTGTATTTGGGATATGAGAGCCTCTAATTTTATGGGTTTTGATATCTCAAATTGCTGTTTGACCTTTTTTCTTAGTAACACTTAATGTTCTAGTTGAATTTCCTTTCCTGAAGCTTAGCTTTTTAAAATGAACTATTTTTGTGTGTAAATATTAGTTGTGGTATTTTGCAATAATGTGACAGTTTTTATCCAAAGGTATATTATTTATTAAATTTATATGGCACCTAGCAAATGGATCCCAAACTGTTTGTGCCCCTCCAACATAACTCTTTTGTTGGATTTAAACAGCAGTGGAAATTAGTTTGTTTTATTTTAAAAAAACATAGGGAGAGGTTAATCTAGGACAGAGAGGATCTCTTTCTTGAAATATTCAAAAGTACCTACTTTCTTTGTGTATGGAATGTAGGTTTGTTTTAAGAGAGCTTAATTAAATATTTAAGGAATTTGTGAGAATTTGTAAGTTTATTTACTTTTGGCCTTTGTTATGTAATGGCTCAGTCACACTTCTGCACTAGTTTGTATGTACTGGTGAGGATCAAGCAAAGACTATCCACTTCTGTACTCCAGCGTTATCAAAAAACCAACTGGTGCTTCTTAAGTCTTATCTTTTCTTGGGAAAAAAATGGGATCTCTGTGTAACCTGGATAGTTAAAATTGTGAGTTGCATTAGATCAAAAGCACAACCACTTCCTATATGATAATGCAATTCTTTCTTTCATATTGGTGTGAATCTGAAGTTTATGTTATATACAGTACATGGGAAGCTCTCCTGCTGATGGGTGTAGTATGGGCAGTGTATGGGATTCTGTATGTTCAGGATACCTTGCATTTGAGACAATTTATTATGTGGCTTTGTTAAAGGCAGTAAAAAGTTATTTTTTTGCCTTTTTTGTCTTTCAATGTAGAATGAATATAGAATTTTGCATAAAACATGATCAGTGTGTGATTCAGTCTGAAAATGAAATATACCTCTAAGATTATTTATTCATTCATTTCTCCTTTGTTTACAGAACGGGCACAGCAGTGTTAGAACACAGGCAACTCTTGACAGTAAGTTTATAAAGCTTGGGTTGTGCACAGGACTTTCTGATCTTTCTATTTGCTGTGTACACAAGTGTAGCAGTGACATGTGGTTTAAGGTTTTATTCACTGGTGAATTTTTGGCTGAGTCATATGAGTTTATTTTGTACTTGCATAGGATAAAGAATCACAGAATCACAGAGTGGTTTTGGTTGAAAGGGACCTTAAAGATCATCTAGTCCCACCCTCCCTGCCATGGGCAGGGACACCTCCCACTAGACCAAATTGCTCCAAGCCATCCAACCTGGCAGGGAGGGGCATCCACAGCTTCTCTGGGCAACCTGGGCCAGTGTCTCACCACTCTCACAGGAAATAATTTCTTCCTAATATCTAACCTAAATCTTCCCTCTTCCAGTTTTGATCCATTACCCCTTGTCCTCTTACTCCCTGCCCTTGTCCAAAGTCCCTCCCCAGCTTTCCTGGAGCCCCTTCAGGCACTGGAAGGTGCTCTAAGGTCTCTCCAGAGCCTTCTCTTCTCCAGGCTGAACACCCCCAACTCTCTCAGCCTGTCTCCAGAGCAGAGATGCTCCAGCGCTCAGATCATTTTTCTGGCCTCCTCTGGATGGGCCTAGGAAAACTCTCTGCTGCCAGCTCTCCACTGGAACATCTCTATGCCAGGACAACTCTCCACAGATCAGCAGATGACACATGACTGTGCTGGGGTCCCAGCAGAGAGTTGTCCCTTCCCACTTCCGGACTCACTGCAACAGCTCTATGTCCTTCTTGTGTTGGGGCCCCAGAACTAGACACAACACTGCAGGTGGGGTCTCCCCAGAGCAAAGTAGAGGGGGAGAATCCCCTCCCTTGACCTGCTGGCCGTGCTGCTTTTGATGCAGCCCAGAATACGGGCTTGCTTCTTGACTAAAATGGAAGTATGAAAGCAGCCCTATTAAATCTATAAACAGAATTAGAGAAAGTGCTGTGCTGCTGTTTTTTCTTTTGAATTTATCTGTCAAAAATCAATATAAAATTAAAATAAAATAGAAAATAAAACTTAATATAAAGTTTCTTAGCAATTCTTCCAATCCTCAATTGGGAAGCTGCAAATATCATTTAGCTCTAATGAAACAAAGTCACGTTTTTTGAATGCACCTCTCACTGGGTATACTGCTACTTATGTCCTGTTACAATCCTGTGGAGAATCAATGTGACTAACGTGCTCCTTTTGCTGGGTGGCTTGCTACCTTTCAGTGGAGTAACAATAACACAGTACTGGCTCTGATACAGGCATTACTGTTATCTTCATTTTGGCCTGTTTTTAAAGTTGTATTTTACTTGTAGCACCCCTATAGCACTCTTCCTGGAGTTAAGATAACTAATATTCACTCTTTTGACCTTTATGTGCTGCTCTGTAGAAGTTTTCAAGGGCAGCAATGTGAATTATCATCTTTTGGAATTCCAACACTTCAATTTTAGGTCTATCCTCCTCTTAAACAGAGGAGATAGTTCATTAGTGGGACAGCCTTTTTATTTTATACTTCTGAGTAGAAAGAAGTTGAGTACTCAGACCTGTAAACAGTGTTTTGTTAGCGCCAAGTTCAATTTAAATGAGCAGGAGTGTATATACCCAAAGAGTTACCACTTAAAAGATTGTTACATATAAATACAATTTTTCAAGTGGAAAACTTTCTTATTCTCTTGTACAGAATTAATAAACAATTTATGAAATTCACTACAGGACTTGTCTTTTTGCTATGGAAAACAAAGATCTGATAATTCCTAATTTTTTTGTAATTATTCTATAATGTCTTTATTAGTCCCTTTTTCCATGCCAGTTCTCTTTTGAGAACACTTTGGGTTTTTTCTGTATCTCCAGCACATAAACTGGAATCAGTCTTCTTCCATGTATCTATGTCATGCATCCAAACTATTTTGAAATTCTCTCTTCTTAACATTTGAAAGTACTGACCTTTTCCCTTCTTTATGTGCTGATAATATTCTTAGTTGTTCATCTCATCTTTGCTGCTGTTGTCCTTTAATATCCAGATCTCATGCTTCCTAAACCCTTAGTTCAAAGCATGACTGGTGTTTTATAATTCTGACAATCCTACTTGTCTCCTGGTTTTCTTTTGTTAAATAAATTTCTTTGCCACAGGTTTCCTGCAACAGGGTCTCAGACATCAGATTCCAGGAAAATAAATGATTTAATTGAATAGTGCAGCCATAGGAGCAGCTCGAGCTGGGTGCCTCCAGAGAGGGACCTAGAACAAAAGAATTCCTAGGCATTTATACCCTTACAATCTATACACCTGTTCTTCACTCACTGTTCATGTGCCTTGCACATGCCTCTTGGTCCAATGGTAATTTTCTGGTCTGGGGTCTTCTTGTTCCTTATTGGAGTCTTTCTCTGTCTTCAGGCAGGCCATTAGCTGTTCTTATCTGGATGGGTTGCAGCTTCTGCTGACAGTCATAGCCTTCTTATCTTCCATTTTGCACTGGTCTTGGGACCTTCTTTCACTTAATTAAGCAACAGTTTAAGATGAGTTCAACTTCTCTAGGTGAAAATTCGCAGCTTGTGGCTTAAGGCTTCAGTAACTTTAGCTACTGATGCTAAGCAAGACTATTCAGAGAAAATGATACAGTTAAAAGATACATAAAAGATAAAAGATACATTAAAATAATACAGTTAACTAAACTTAATTTGCAACACTTTGTCTTGCACATCATGTTCAGGCATCTTGTAAGGCATCTTAATGAAGATGGTGATTCTGTCCCTTGTATTGAGGATATCTACTCCCCTTCAAGAAGGGAACCCTGCTCTAAATGTATTGAGAGTTGTAAATGCTATGTACTTATTTTTATATTTATCTTGCCAGGAGATATCAGGTGATATAGTTGCCTTCTTCATAACTATGTTTCTGTTTGTCACTTGAATTACCTTCTCTGTTGTCAGTTACCCTCATACTTGTTGCTAAGGCCAAGACCTCTTGATTTCTGTTTGCATAACACCCAATTGAGCAACCTGACCTGGGTCATTTAGCAAGGAAACCAAACCAATAACGTTGCAAGTTAGTGATGATCCACTGGGTAGTGATCTCTGATGTGGTATGGAAGTATGGGAAGTTCCCCACAGCCCAGCAGAAGGCAGGGCTCAACTCTCTTGAGTTTCATTGGTGGGTGAGTGCCTCTAATTCTGTGTATTATCTTTGGAGGACAAGAGATAAGTGTAGAAACAGCAGGGAATTACGTTGGGCAGTAGAGTTGTTCAGTGTCTTATTACAGTATAGTGATTCTTTGGAAAAGCACATCTGTGGTAACCAAGTTCTACTCTGTATAGCCTAAAAAGTAATATTAATGCTAAGTGCTTTTTGTTATCTAGGTTAAATAAAGTAAGACAATTTTTAACAACTCTTTTGCCATTAAAAGTGCTTAATGCTGTGCTCAATTTTGGCCTTTTATTGTTGCTTCTTTTATTTTACTGCATTACACATTTGACTCCATTCTCCAAACTGGTAAATTGTATGTGCCCTTGTACTCCAGTGATCTAAGTCTCAAACATCAAAGGTGCTGTGTAGGTTGGAATGAAGAAGCAGAGCTGTAGATAAAAGCAGATTTGTACAGTGCCTGGAAAAGTGCAAATTACTTTTGTTTGAGGAACCAAATGCAAGGAATTTTAAAATGAGGATTGGCTTGTGAGCAAAAGTTAGTAATTCAGATAGTGGGAGGTTAAGTGCAGAAGACTGTAGTGAAAATTATAAATCTATTGCAGATTAAGTCCTTAAAGGGAAAAAATGATAGTTCTGTTGCTGTTTGAATTTTCATTAATAGCCAGATTGTTTGTTACTGTTACTGCTTCTTAATGGTCAGGTTTTTTTTAAACTGAGGGGAGTATACTGTTGTGTTCCTGGATCCATGAACACATCCTGGGATGTCAGATATGCTGGCATTTGTCATTGAATGCCTCTTTTTAACTCATTGCAGCTACTTCATCAGTTCCAGTGCCTAAGACAGAGCCTTCTCCTTCACTACCTTCTGCTGGTTCTCTGCCTAGCATGGTATCCACCACTGCTTCACTTCTGCCTTCAGCATCACAGCACCCAGCAACGTTGCCCAGCTTGCCTCAGTCCAGTGATTTGGCCAGCAACTCACTTTCTCAGTTAAGCAGGTACAGTAGGAGTTGTGATAAACTGAAAGGGGTTCGAGGGTGATTGCGTATGGGGCTGTCAGACACCAGGGTCCCCTTTTCTGACATTAGCTAGAATTAGGAGAGAGATTCAGAAGAGACCGGGATGTTTCTGGTTGCAAGGGTCTAGGACAATTTGGTGATGCCACCTTCCCGTCGCCGCCTTCCCGCCGGCACTTTCCCCGCCGCCGCTTCTAACCTCCGATCAGCAGATGGCGCTCGTTCAGCACCCCCGCGCGGCAATGCGCAGCCACTTCCCCCCGCTTTCGCCTTTCCTCTCTTAGCTTGTAGAGTCCCCGGGCGAGCCCAGCGCGGAGCAGCCGGGCAGCGCGATAGGGCCGGGGCCGGTGGGAGGCACGGCGGGTACCTGCGAGCCGGTGGGAGCTCCCTCCTTTTAATTGTTTCATTAAAAAGTCGTTTCGAGTTATATAAAGCCCGTGCCTGATATCTATTGCTCTCAGCTTCTATTTCTAGTAGTAAGCCCTTTCATTGCATTGCACTGATAAATACAGGCCAGAAAGAGTTGCAGCCGTAAAGCAGCTGCTTCCTCCTTCGCTTGCTCCCTCCTCCTCTACCTAATGTAATCACTAATCATGGCAGGGGGGGAAGCGGCATCGCTATCTGCCAATCTGAGGATTGGCTGTGAAGGTGGCAACGGGAAGATGGCAGCGACAAATCATCCCTATCCCCTTGCTTCAATAATGCCAGCTAAATTAGCTAGATTGATTCCTTCAATGTGTTTTTCCTACTTTTTCCACAGTGTTTGCTGTTTGTTTAGTGTCATATGTTTGAAAGAATTCCTTAACAATTTACTTCCTGGCTAATTTTGAAATATTGTAGTTTCATTTATATTTTTATTTCTTAAAATTAAAAAACAAAATAATTCCACAAGGGACAGTGTGTGTTTATTCTTTTTCTAAGACATTTCCTTAAGACACTTTGAAAGTGTCTTAAGTGATTGGATGTTCCTGGAAGTACATTTAGCACAACTTAGCTCACTTGCACTATCTGTAGGATTTTTCAGTGCCTGTTACTTGAGCTTCATCCTCAGGTACGTTACATCAGAGGCTATACTGGCTGAGTTATATTTTAATACTCACCTTTGTACTGTATTTGTTAATATATGAAACTAATTTGATGGGCTATTATGGGGGGTTTTTTTCTGTTTCACTGCTGGGACATGGTTGGTTCTCTTTAAAGACACTGGTGTTTTCTGTTGAATAAAATGGTAATTGTGTCAAATAACAAGAATTACTCCACTCACATTAGAAACATCTTCTCCCCACATTTGTTTGTTGAAAAGCTGTGTACATTGGTAGAAATTTTAGTTGGAGGCTTCATGTTGTACTCCAGCATCAGTATTACTGATTGATGCTGAAAAGATGATTCCTCAATTCCAAGCATGTCTGACTTGATTGTGCTGCTATTACTGCCAAAATTTCACAGGCCTGGTCAGCTAGGGAAAAAAGATGCTGCTAAAGCAGAGTTGCTTCCTAAAATGAAGTTATCTGCAGATGTTTTTCATCAGAGGATTCTTTATTTTCATATTTTACAGTGTATGTATAAAATTGAGTTGAAAGTTGTGATTCATCTTTTCAAAGAGGAAATGGCTTTTGGTGGAGTGTAGTGGCATGAACCAGCCTTCATTAAATTGCCAGATTCTGTAGTAGGATGTCTAATTTTTGGGCTGTGACAGTTTGACTCAGGATCGGCAATTAAACCAGCGACAATAAAGCTCTTGATCCCCTCCCCCTCCCACCTAGGTAGGGAAGGAGAGAGACAATAAAGAGAGAGAGACTTTCCGGATTGAAAACTAAACTAGACAGCTTTAATTAAACACTAATGATAAAAGAAAATATGTACAAATATATACAAGTATGTGCAAGAATGTGCAAAAGCCTCTTGCCTCCCCCCACCCCCAACAACTCCCCCAGCATCTCCTGAGCTGGGAGCAGTTCCAAAATGTCCCCGAGCGCTGCCGGAGAGAGCGGCAGAGCAGACAGGAGCTGAGGGGAGAGTGATGAGGGTCAGGAATGCACGAGCCTGGGGATCAAAGGAGATGGATGGATGGAGTCCTCCCTGGACACCGGCCATGGACGGAAGAGAAGGAAAAAAAGGGCTTGACTTCTGTGATCCCTGAATTTATACCGAGTGCCAAGTATATTATGGGATGGAATACTCTCTTTCGCCAGGTTTGCCATCCCTACTAGTCTGCTCCTCCCTACGGCAGGGTTGTAGATGTGACTCTTCTGCTCCTTTAGTGTCCGAAGCAGCAAATCTGACAAGCAGAGCAAAGTGTCCTTGGTCTCTCAGCAGTAACTATAAACATTCAGGTGTTATCAGTCCACTAGCTGGAAAACTTGCTGCTAGTTTCAGCAAGTGTGCTGCTTAAAAGAGAGTTCACTGAAGAAAAAAATAATCAGTAAAAAGAAAATTGGCTTCATCCTGGCTCAAACCAGGACACACCCCTACAGACAATTTTGTCTTTAATATTGTAGTCTGTGTGTGTATGTGTATGCACATACCTACAATTTTTATTCTAATATCCTACTACCTACTCTCTGTATGTATATATACATATGTATATATACATATGTGTATATATACGCATACATATTTATATTTAAAAATGTTATAGGAAAAATTATTTTTATTAATTCCTGCAATTTCTTTCTAGCTCCCTTTCCAATCATCAGGGCAGCCTCTCCCCTGCCTCAGTGTTGTCTTCAAGCACATCACATGCAGTAAGTCCTCTTTGCATTTCAACAGATGTTCCGGCATATAGTCAGATTATCCAGTTTATCTGATGATTAAGACCCTCTCTTAAAGCTCATTTTGTCCCAGTACGCTAAGAACTGAAACAAGAGTCTTGTATCTGGGAAAAAGGACTATCAGCCCTCTAGTGGTAAAAAAAGTCTTTACCACTTGTCAATTGTATCAAGAATAGCTATTACAGAGACTTGCCAGTCACACAGTTGTAGAGGAAATTTTCATGACAGCAAGGGTGATGGACTAAAGAAAGAGTTTATTCTAACAAATGTATTAAAAAAACAACCCAAACAACAACTTTATAAGTGGCTGTCTGAAACTGCTCCAAAATGTGGACTGTTAGCAATCTCCACTGGAGAGGTTATCTTGCAAAATGCAGGTGATGGAATGATACGTCATGACAAATGCCTCATGACAGATGATTTTAGAATTTACCATGTGGCTTTGTTGTCACCTATGTATTTAATGCATTTGAGATAACAAGGCAAATGGTATTGAACACAGTGCTCTAGATGAGGTTGCACAAATGAAAGTCAGAGAGACACTGCCTTGTTCTGTGATAAAGTACTTCTGTACGATCCCAGTTGGGGTGAGCAGATAGGTTACTGCTTTTCTTTATGCCTGTATTTTGTTTTTAATGCTCCATGTAACTTTAAAATTCACACTTATCCAAATGTCCTTTTCTGTTGTGAGAGTTGTTTTGGCTTCTCTGTGTTGATGACACTTTTTTGCAAGTGTGATCAGCTTACAGCTAAGGCACTGTATTGTGCTGGATTCAAACCAGGAACTCCTGTAATGTATCTTGTCTATGTTTCAGTTTACCACATTGACTCTGTTGTGGGGCACTACAATTTTAATCTTTTAAATTCCACAAGTGCATTGAGGAAATCAAGATAGCAGTGTGCTGTATTCTGAAAGCAAACAGAATAATAGAATAATAGAATCATGGAATGGTAAGGGTTTGGAAGGGACCTCTGGAGATCATCGAGTCCAACCCCCCTGCCAGAGCAGGAACACCTAGGGCAGATCACTCAGAAAGGCATCCAAACAGGTCTTGAAAGTCTCCAGAGAAGGAACCTCCACAACCTCTCTGGGCAGCCTGTTCCAGTGCTCTGTAACCCTCACAGTAAGGAAGTTCTTCCTCATGTTGAGGTGGAACTTCCTGTGTTCCAGTTAACTGTTTTTCTGAAGAATATAGGAATTTATTTAACATTACAAATACTAGCAAAGGGCAAGAAATAATGACATTTGAGTTACTGTGGTATAATTTTATGATGATATAGTGGGTTGAATTTAAGTCTCGTAATAATTTTCTTTGAATACTTAAAAATCACAAGCATGCATTTTAGTTGCTTGCTTGGTACATAGATAATGCATATATTTTTATTTTGCATGTGCTGCTGTTACTTAAAAGATTGTTGGTGTTGGTTTTGTGGGTTTGGTTTTTTTTCCCCAGCATCTTCCACTGTGGTTTATTTGCTCTACGATCCTCATTCTTTTTGTCTCCTTTCCAGCACACTAGTGTTGAGAACACAACTTCGCTCCAGCCCTCATCAACCTTTTCAACTGTTTCAACCTCAGCCACTAGCACCACCTCTTCCGTTGTCAGCATGGCAAGCAGTATGAACACTACAAACAGCCTTGGCCTGAGCGTTACCAGTGTGTCTATACCAGCTGCTACCACACGGGCAGCTCCATTAGTGTCTTCAGGTTCGCAATAATAACAGATCACATGGATAGGCAGAGGACTTCAGTCAGCAGGGCTGTCAGTTGAGCATCCCACCAGCCATAACTGTGCTAAGAAATCCACACTAGCATTTTGAGCATGCTTCATTTTCTGGCTTATAAAATAAAATTGCCTGGTTTTGTGTATTTGAAATATTTGTTAGGGTGTTATGTGACATTTATATTGCATATTCCATCCCCAAAGACTTTTATAAATAGACACCAGAGCAGCTCTGTCTTTGGAAGTTCTGGGCTAGGAGATTTGCCAATTTGTATTCCAGATTTTGGTCAGCTCTTGGCTGTGAGTTCACATTAGCTTTAATTTCAGTCTTCTCTGTGACTTTAATTCATTTGGTAGTATCAAAATATACTGCAGCATCCTCATTATCATATGCCACATCCCTACTGCCACATCTACAGAAAGGGAAAAAAGTATTTGATGTCTGGGTCATTCCACAGCAAATAGCACTTCAGAAAAAGGGTCCACAGAAAGAGAAGGTGGGGGAGGCTTCTTGCACTGAAGTGGAAGCAATGCTAAATTCTCTCTTGCTTCTCTAATCAACCTGAACTGCTAAAAGGAAATCCTATGGAGGGAAGTGAATGATTTAAATATTAAGATCAAACTTAGTTACAGAAGGATTTCTCATTCTAATGCTTTCTAAATTAAGTGTCTGATGACTGGCCAAAGTGCATTTTTTTACTCTTCTGCTTCCTAGCACTGCTTCATGGAGGCAACAGAAACTGTTTCAATATTTCTTTCTTTGCTATTCTCAGCTGCAATAAGTCACCCACAAAAAGTATGCTGGCAACATTTAGTGCTTTCCAGTCTATTGCTGGTGATAAGAGGGAATGTGTTGACAGAGCAGAAAATGATATAATTTGCTCTCTTAGATTGAGAACAATGCCTAAATTTTGCCTTCAGGAGATGTGAGGAAAGTTCCTGCAATTCTTGTAATCCTCTTGGACAAAGTAAATTACAAAATCAGACTGTTCTCTGATAGGACTGTTTTCAGTCTCAAGTAGCCTGTACTTTCCCCTCCTTGAGGCATGGTTAAACTCTTCAGGCTATTTTGAGCCTTTTCATCAACCAGCGCAAAATTCTTCTGCGTAGTTCTGTTCTTTACAAGCTATGACAACTGCAGCCACCAGGGCTTGTGAGCTATCTTGTCTCAAAGCTGAAGCCTTTTCTTTTCTAAAGACTTGTTAAAGTGTCTGTATTTTGATTCTACAGGGAAAGCTCCCCCAAACCTGCCCCAAGGTGTACCTCCCTTGTTGCATAACCAGTATATTGTGGGACCTGGAGGACTTCTGCCTGCCTACCCAGTAAGCAATTTAATTGTTCCTGTCCTTGCTTGCTTAACCCTTGGTGAAAGTGGGCCCTCCAGACCTGCTGCTGTCTATGCCAAGGGATTTCTATTGGAACATGTTGCACCTAGAATTCTTGTTCCAAATGCTGAAGAATATGTAGAATGTATTCAGTGAGGGTTTACTGTTGATAGAAAACTGCAGAACAGACCTGATTTGGCTGCTGTGTAGCTAACTAAACATGCGTATTGCTATGGTTTTCAGTGGTATCAGGTTTTATACCATTTGAGTAGAATTAGACTCGTTCAGGTTTGTGTTACTGGTTGAAATGTGCCAGTGTCCTGTCTGTCATACTTTGAAAGACTGCATATAGTTTTTTTGATGTCTGACCAGGGTCAACATTTTTTTGGTTATCTGTTTTTTGAATCAGAAACTTTATTCTAATAATTTTTCTGTATCACACTGAATGTGAGGGCATACCATAGGTCGCTTTGTGGTCTAGTCATTAAATCTTAAATCCTGCTATTCTCAGAAGTAATGATTGAAGCAAAGAAGGCTGTTGTTCCTGCTCCAAAATCTGAATGCCCTGTAGATTTTTCACAAGTTGTTGAATGATGCATCTGTGAAAACGGTATTGAAGATGGGACAGTCATACTCTCCACAGAGGACTGCTATCACCAAGAAACATGAGTGACAATCCATTTTAAGCTTAGCTCTACTAGCCTTAAAATGCTACAGTGCACCATGATAGCACAATGTGATGTATAGCTTGTACCAGGAAGGGACAACTCTCCACCAGCAGCTCTCCACAGGACAACTCACTACCGAAGCCAACTTGCCACTGGAACAATTCTCTGCTGGACAGCTCGCCGCTGGGACATCTCTACGCTGGAACACCTCTACGCCAGGACAGCCCTCCACAGGGACAACTCTCCACAGATTGGCAGATGACACAGGGCTGTGCCGCTCCTCATCTGCCAATCTGCAGAGAGTTGTCCCCATGGAGGGCTGTCCTGGCATAGAGGTGTTCCAGCGTAGAGATGTCCTGGTAGTGAGCTGTCCAGCAGAGAGTTGTCCTGGTGGTGAGTTTTCTGCAGTGAAATGTACCGCAGAGAGTTGTCCTAGACCCTAGCTGTACACCTTTAAAATAGACTGGGTTGAGGTCAAACTCTATTTAAATCCCCAAATTGTTCAGTGTCAGAGAAAAGTGTTATAATGATTTTTTATTTTTATCTGTCTTTAAGCAGATTTATGGTTATGATGATCTCCAGATGCTTCAATCCAGGCTGCCAATGGTAAGTTTGTTTTTTTGGCATGTTTTATTTAATTTTAAACAAGTTATATTCAGTGTTGATCATTTATGCAACACAAATTGGTTAATTTGATGGTGATTAAGAGCTTACCCTTATGTTCTATATTCTGTTTATTTTTAATATTCACAGTTTCTCTAGGTGGTGTAAATTGATATAGAGTAACTGTTGCATCATGCATTAATCCATCTGCAAATTCTGTAAATAGAAGCAAGTGTGCTCTGTGTTTTTTAGTGGAGAAATTTTTAATTGTACCAACAATATGACATCTTGCCAAGTCTAGTTGAAATCTGTGTGTGAATGTTTTATACTATGTGGAGGAAACATACAGAGGGAAAATCAGGTTAGAATCAATTTAGAATTATTTACACAGGGACTGGAGATGCAAAAAGGTAAGGAAAACCTCCTGTTGAGTCATGAGGTTCAGAATGGACCCCCTTGCTTTCTAAACTCCTTCTCAGAGAGGAGTCCAGGTGAGGCTTGATCCAAACTTAGTCCCAGACTTTGTCAACAGTTTATGGCCAAGGTATTATGTGTTTTTATAGCTAAAGGATTCTATGTGCACACCTGATTTTCTATATCACTTAGCTAAGATTTCAAAGTTTCACCATGCTTATTCCCACTTCACTTACCCTCCATCTGGGTATCTGGTGTTAATTTGCTCCAAAGTTTGAACTCTAGGTTTCCTGAAGCAGACTCTCAGTCATCAGATTTTATAAAAGTAAATTATTTAATAGAGTGGTACAGCAGCAGGATCAGCTTGAGCTGGGTGCCTCTGGAGAGGGTACCAACCTGAACAAAGAAATCCCTGGGCAATTATACCCTTACAGACTATTCACCCACCCCTCACGCAATGGTTCAGTCCAGTAGTAATATTTGGGGTCTTCTTGTTCCTCATTGGATTCCTTCACTGCCTTCAGGCAGGCCATTATCTCGTCTAATTGCAGCTGCTGTTGATGGTTGTAGCCTTGAAGCCTCTGTATCTTCTGATTTATGCTGGCTCTGGAGGCCCTGTTTTGAATAAATAGGTGCATGTTCAATAAATCTAAGCCTAAGGCTTCAGCAAATCTAGCTACTCATGCTAAGTAAAGCTAAGCAAACAGCATACTGAATATTATAACTCTAAGTGATTCATTCTATTTAAAACGTACTTATTTCAGCTAAACATAGTTATTTCTCTTAACATTGAGAGGCGTCTCTGCTAAAGGGGAGAGTTGTGTGGCATGCAGTCCAGTTGCTGTCCAGGGAGAATTCAAATTGGGCTCATCCAGTGATCTGTTGTTGGTAAAAGATCTCGTTGCTTTGAGGAGCACCCTTGAGAGGCATCCCAGCTCAAGGGGGAGTTCATCGCCATGCAGCCACATTGCCTAACAGGGAGAGTTCAAAGGCGGCTCACTTAGGCTGTCATATTTATGGTTGGCTCATAGTCAAATTTCACATAATGGGAGAGGCATGCACAAGACTCCTTGTACCCACAACTTATTGGTGTTCATTGTGTTGCTCTGCTCCTTTGTGGGTTTCCTAGACAAGTTCTTGTCCTGGCTATGGCTCAGGCCTTTACCTCCTTTGGAGCCTGTACCAAAATGCTGCTGGTTTGGTTACCGGGGGGGGGGTGGGGGTGTGAGTGCATCCATAACCGAGCTTCAGCCTAGATTGTGGAAAGGTAAGTAATTTTGTTTTCAAAAAACTAGGTGTCACGGTTTGACTCAGGATCGGCAATTAAACCAGCGACAATAAAGCTCTTGATCCCCTCCCCCTCCCACCCAGGTAGGGAAGGAGAGAGAGATTAAAGAGAGAGAGACTTTCCGGATTGAAAACTAAACTAGACAGCTTTAATTAAACACTAATGATAAAAGAAAATATGTACAAATATATACAAGTATGTGCAGGAATGTGCAAAACCCTCTTGCCTCTTCCCACCCCCAGCAACTCCCCCAGCATCTCCTGAGCTGGGAGCAGTTCCAAAATGTCCCCGAGCGCTGCCGGAGAGAGCGGCAGAGCAGACAGGAGCTGAGGGGAGAGTGATGAGGGTCAGGAATGCATGAGCCTGGGGATCAAAGGAGATGGATGGATGGAGTCCTCCCTGGACACCGGCCATAGATGGAAGAGAAGGGAAGAAGAAGCAGAAGTTGTCTTCCAATGTCTCTGACCTTACACTAAGCTTACGTAGATATATGTAATGGAATACTTGGGTCAGTTCTGCTGTCTGTCTAGTCCAGCTCCCCTACGGGGGGGGGTCACAGATACAACTCTCCTGCCGCGGTAGCCTCTGTAGCAGCAGAGCTAAGAAGAGACCTTGGAGTCTCAGCAGTAACATAAACATACCAGTGTTATCAGTTCACTAGCTGGAACACTTGCTGCTAGTTAAAAGAGAGCTTACTGAAGGAAAAAAAATCAGTAAGAGGAAAATTGGCTTAATCCTGGCTCAAACCAGGACACTAGGATATGGAACTTGGAGAGGAAGCTTGGTAGTATGTAACTGAGAAAAGTTACAGGATTAAGTTATGCAGTGTATCCATAGAGGCAGAAATGGAGCAATGAGCAGTGTTCTGTAAAAGAAGTATAACTGAATTAATGACATAGTTAAAGATCCAAGTCAATATCAGGTTTTCCATGTGGAGTCTGGGGACAGCCAGAGTCAGATAGTCAAAGGTGAGTACAGGGATGTCCCAGACAAAACCCTGTTCAGCTGCACATCCTAAATTAAAAACCAAAATTTAGTGCATTAATGAAGATTTTTAACTACCCAATGAAGGCATGATCCTTGGAAGAATTGTTGACTGAAATGAATGGGTTTATTTTCAGAGCAGCAAAATGACAAAATATTTGCAGTTCTGGGGCCAGGAGACATTGTTACATTGATAGGAGACAAAATGTTTTCTAGGAGTGCTGTTCAACTTTTATCAGCCCACACTTCCCATCTTTTTTCTCAATTTTTTTGTTGCCCTCTGTGCAGGAGTGCTTTTTCCATGTAGCCATACCACAGGGCCATGCAGGGGCTGAAGCAGAGCATGCCTCTTGATGGGGAGATTTGGTTCTGACAGGCTAGGAGCTGAGAATTATTGACATTATTTACATGTAGTGACAACAAATTGAGAGAAAATATGAATGGGTGAAGTTGTGGAGGTCTTGGAAAGAGGTGCGAGCTTTGAGGCAGATTTTGTCCCAGGCACAGGGGCTGTGGTGGTGGGTGTGGAGGAAGTCCTGGATGCACCTGAAGTATTGGTTGATGCTGAGCAGCAAGTTGTGGGGCCCTTGGCCTTTGAATAGCATGTTGTTAGCTGGCGCACATTGCTCCAGGTGATAGATGTAATGCTGGAGGTTGTTAAGGAGGTGGTGCCATGCATGGATGTCCCAGTGGGGGTGGGTGCTTGGGCTGCTGAGGGTGGCGAAGAGGTGCTGGAGGATGCAGAAGGCAGTGGCAGTGGCTTGCTGTGGGTGGCTGGTGTGGAGAAGGGTGTTGGGGAAAGGGGAAAGGACGTGCTGGTGGTGGCAGGGCTGTGGTGGGCTGGGACTCGCTCCAATGGCTCCATCTCCTTCTTGTGTTGGGGACTCCAGAACTGTACACAGCACTGCAGGTGCAATCTCATGAGAGCAGAGTAGAGGGGGAGTTATTTGTCCTTGGTGTCCTTCCCAGAGTTATTTGTCCTCATTGTGCTGATATTTAAAAAAAAATGCGTAAATGTTGAAAAGGATTTCTGGTCAACTATTCATGCAATGATTGTGATTTCTAGATTTATTTATTTTTTAATTGTGTTTTGAATTTGTTGTAGAATTTAGGCAACATTAGGTGTATGGGAGGCAGTAGTTGGTGGGAATATTTGTCTTTGATGTGCTAGTCCATTTACATCTAGAAAGTGAAAGTGGGCAGAGTCCCAAATGCAAGTCTTCACTGCTTCCTGGGAAGCTTCCAGCAGCGAGAGGTACCAGTGGTTGCTGATACTGTGAGAATGGGAGTTTCCCCTGAGGTTTCTTTTTTAATTTAATTCAGTTTCTTAATGTGTATGTTGACGCTATACATTCTGTGTTGTTTTTTTTTTTGGTTTGGTTTGGGGTGGGTTTTTTTGTTTGTTTGTTTTGTTTTTGGGGGGGTTTTGTGTGTGTATTACATTGGGATATTCTATCTTTTCTGTTAGTCTGTTGTAGGCTGCCTGTGTAATAGAGATGTTACTTAGCTGGTGTGCGTAGTTTTTAATGAACCACTTGGTGGAGCTTAAATCTATTACATCAGATCACTTATCATTTTTCAGTCCTTTTCTCTCTCACCTTTTGAGTCTATTCCTGATATTTCAGTTTTGACTTTAGGCATCTTCTACTGTGTCCAGTTCTGGAGCCCTCAACACAGGAAGGACATAGAGCTCTTGGAGCAAGTCCAGAGGAGGCCATGGAGATGATCCAAGGACTGGAGCACCTCTCCTATGAAGACAGGCTGAAAGAGTTGAGGTTGTTCAGCCTGGAGAAGAGAAGGCTCCGGGGAGACCTTAGAGCACCTTCCAGTGCCTGAAGGGGCTACAGGAAAGCTGGGGAGGGACTTTTTACAAGGATGTGTAGTGATAGGACAAGGGGTAATGGTTTTAAACTGGAAGAGGGGAGATTTAGGTTAGACATTAGGAAGAAATTATTTACTGTGAGGGTGGTGAGACACTGGAATAGGTTGCCCAGGAGGTTGTGGCTGCCCCATCCCTGGAAGTGTTGAAGGGCAGGTTGGATGGAGCCCTGAGCAACCTGGGCTAGTGGGAGGTGTCCCTGCCCATGCAGGGGGGTTGGAATTAGATGATCTTCATGGTCCCTTCCGACCCAAACCATTCTATGTGTCTATGAATAATTGCAATCCTTAGACCCTGTTCTCATGTGGATTTAGTTATTTTTGTCTCGTTTATATAGGGGAAAATGCTACTATGTCAGTTCCAGTTTATATCCACTGAGTCCTGTTCAGATCTCTTCTCCAAATCTGCTTTTTTGTGTCATTTTCTTCAGAAAGAGACAGGAGCATTGCTTTTGAGTAACCTGCAAATACTTTTAATAGGAATTTGGTTGTGTTTTGTTAAGTGATTTATACTGGAGTTGATGAGGTGGAATTACCTGGGAAGGAAAGGA
Organism: Hemiprocne comata; assembly: GCA_020745705.1. NCBI lineage: Eukaryota > Metazoa > Chordata > Aves > Apodiformes > Apodidae > Hemiprocne > Hemiprocne comata. Next base: position 244,582 of record CM036615.1, on the reverse strand, counting down.
TGATGAAATATGGCAGCATTTCAAGTTACAGAAAATACCTGCAATACTAAATCTTTGCCAGATTATTTCATGTTCAGTGATGGAGGAATGGGTGTATGAGATAGGGGGGGTGATGCATAGAAATGCAGCAAGGTGGAAGATGCTGTCAACTCTGAGAAAGCATTTGAGATGCTGGGGAATTTGCAGAGGCAGGGATGAAGAAGGAGGATGCATTTCCAGTGTTGGAGATTGTGTGGAAATTGATACATTAGTGGTTAAAGCATTAACTCCTGATGGATTGGAGGTGGTGAGGAGTCAACCATGAGAAACAGGAGGATAATTGCTTAGTACGGTACCAGCCCCACAAGTAGAGTGCACCCAGGGAGGGCAAGGCAAGCTTTTATCTTTTTCTCCCAAAATGAAGATAAAATGTTGCTTTGGTTTTGCTGGCATGTCCTGTCATCTTGAAGTGTGAACTTTCTAGGATGAGGACTGTCTTAAATTCCTGTAGAGGAGCTAGAAGGAAGATCTAAGGCAGTGGTCTCCACCTTTTTTTGATCACACACCCCATCAGTAAAATTTTGTGAGCACTTGCTCCCAATATATTTTTATGTGCAAATTATATACTTATATTACTTTACTAATATGTATAAAACATCCACAAAAAAATTAAAAAACGATGAAAGGTTAAACAAAGACTATTTTTAAATTTTTAATATTTTATTTATTTAGTGTACAAAAACATTTTCTTCATGTACCCCAATTAATTGTCTTGTGCACACTGATGTCAGTTATTAATTAAGTAAAATTTGGGGGAAAAATCACATTTGGGAAAAAAAAAATCACATAAAAGAGAACATAAGGGACATGCAGAATAAAAACAGGGCCTAGATAACAGTGAAACAGTAAGAATTAGACACAAGCAGATTCCACTGAGAGGAAAAACACTCCCCAAGTAGTCAACAGCCCAGCCTTGAGACAGGCCTGCAGGACACCTGCTAGAAAGATGGAAGGGATGGAAAGGAGCACTCCCCACAGCTTATCTTGGTTACAGCCTTGAGCACTGGGGAAAAACCACACCAAGTGACATCACTGTATGAATATATTAATGATCCATTAGCATACTAAAATTCACACCCACTGGCTGGAGGGACCCCTACTAACAACAAGCCCCTTACTACCCTCCCTACGGGAGGGTTGCAGATACAATTCATCTGCTCCTGTAGCATCTGAGGCTGCAGTTTCAACAAGTAGAGCAAAGTGACCTTGGTGTCTCGGCAGTTACATAAACATTCCAGCTTTAAATTTTTCCAGATGCTGGTGCATAATAGAGGTATAAAAGTATCATTTGTTTTTCAGGAAACTGAGCTTGCTTTGTTGCATACGACCCTGCTCCCTTTTCTGCGCAGAACTGGATATTAAAGCAAATATCTTGATTCTGGGTGTGGATTGGCTTCTTGCACACTGGGTGATTGACCCCGCTTTCAGGACAACACCACCACTTTGGAGACTACTGATCTGAGGTCTCCCATAATGTATCATAGAATCATAGGGGTTGGAAAGGACCTCTGAAGATCATTGAGTCCAACCCCCCTGCTGCAGCAAAAACACCCAGGGCAGGTCACACAGGAACACGTCCAGACGGGTCTTGAAAGTCTCCAGAGAAGGAGACTCCACAACCTCTCTGGACAGCCTGTCCTAGGGCTCTGTCGCCCTCACAGGAAAGAAGTTTCTCCTCATGTTGAGGTGGAACTTCCTGTGTTGTAACTTGGTGCCGTTTCCCCTCGTCCTATCACAGGCACCACTGAAAAGAGACTGGTCCATTCTTGACACCCACCTTGCAGATATTTATAGACATTAATAAGGTCCCCTCTTAGTCTTCTCTCCTCCAGACTAAACAACCCCAGGTCTCTCATATGACAGATGTTCCAGTCCCTTAATCATCCTTGTAGCCTCCATTGGACTCTTTCCACCATATCCCTGCCCCTCTGGAACTGGGGAGCCCAGAACTGGACACAATACTCCAGGTGGGGTCTCACCAGGGCACAGTAGAGGGGGAGGAGAACCTCCCTTGACTTGCTGCACACACTGTTCTTAATGCATCCTAGTATGCCATTGGCTCTTTTGGCCACAAGGGCACATTGCTGTCCCATGGATAACTTGTTGTCCACCAGGACCCCAAGGTCCTTCTCCATGGGGCTGCTTTCTAGCAGGTCAACCCCTAATCTGTATCAGTGCCTGGTGTTTTTTCTCCCCAGGTGCAGGACTCTACACTTACTCTTGTTGAACCTCATAAGGTTTCTCTTTGCCCAGCTCTCCAGTCTGTCTAGATCTCACTGAATGGCTGCCCAGCCTTCAGGTGGATCAGCCAATCCTCCCAGCTTCATATCATCAGCAAACTTGCTGAGGACACACTCTGTCCCCTCATCCAGGTCATTGATGAAGATGTTGAATAAGACTGGGCCCAGTATTGACCCCTGGGGAACACCACTAGTCATAGGTCTCCAGCTGGACTCTGCACTGTTGATCACAACCCTCTGGGCTCTATTGTTTAGCCAGTTCTCGATCCGTCTCACTGTCCGCTCTTCTAACTCACACTTCCTGAGCTTATCCACAAGGATGTTATGGGAGACAGTGTCAAAAGCCTTGCTAATGTCGAGGAAGACAACATCCACTCTTCTCCCTGCAGCTATCCATTCTGTCACATCATCATAGAAGGCTATCAGATTAGTCAGACATGATTTCCCCTTGGTGAATCCATGCTGGCTACTCCTAATAACCTTATTTTCTTCCATGTGCTTAGAGATGACCCCCAGAATGAGCTGCTCCATCATCTTTCCAGGGATGGAGGAGAGGCTGACCGATCTGTAGTTACCTGGGTCCTGTTTCTTGCCCTTCTGGAAGACTGGAGTGTCATTAGCTTTCCTCCAGTCCTCAGGCACCTCTCCCATTTTCCAGGACTTTTCCAAGATGATGGAGAGCGGTCTAGCGATGACTTCTGCCAGCTCCCTCAGCACACATCCCATCAGGGCCCATGGATTTGTAGATGTCCAGTTTCCTTAACTGATCTTTAACCCAATCATCTTCAATCAAGGTAAAGTCTTCCTCACTGCTGACTCCTGTGGTCTGGAAGGTTTGGGAATCCTGAGGGTCAGCCTTAGCAGTAAAGACCAAGGCAAAGAAGGCATTCAGTAACTCCGCCTTCTCCATATCCTCCATCACCAGGGCACCCGCTTCATTCAGCAGTGGGCCCACATTTCCTCTGGTCTTCCTTTTCCCTCTAATGTACTTGAAGAAGCCTTTCTTGTTGTCCTTGACTTCCCTTGCCAGTCTTAATTCGAAGGAGGCCTTAGCTTTCTTTGTTGCATCCCTACACCCTCTGAGCACATTCCTGTATTCATCCCAAGTGGTCAACCCCTTCTTCCGTGATCTATAAACTTCTTTCTTCCACTTAAGTTTGTTCAGAAGTTCCCTGCTCAACCATGCAGGTCTCCTGGCTCTCTTACTTGATTTCTTACTCTTTGGGACACTCCAATCTTGAGCTTGGATGAGGTGGTGCTTGAATATTAACCAACTCTCTTGGGCCCCCTTTCCTTCCAGTACCCTGTCCCATTGGCTTTCTCCAAGCAGTTCCTTGAAAAGGCCAAAGTTAGCTCTTCTGAAATCCAGGCTTTTGACCCTGCTAGATGCTTGGTACCTGCTGAACATGATTCTGAACTCTACCATCTCATGGTACAAGGCTACAACCAAGGCTGCCCCCAACGTTAGTCTTCTACCAGTCCCTCTTTGTCAATACTAGGTCTAGTAGTACACCTCTCCTTGTTGGTTCCTCCACCACCTGAGTCAAAAAGTTATCATCAATGCACTGGAGGAACCTCCTGGACTGTACCTGCCTGGCTGTGAGGTCTCCCCAGCAGATATCAGGGTGATTGAAGTCCCCCATGAGGACCAAGGCCTGTGATTGTGAGGCGACTCTCAGCTGTCTGTAGAAGGCCTCATCAACACCCCCATCCTGATTCTGTGGCCCGTAATAAACACATACAAGCGTGTCCCTTGTATTAGCCTGCCCCTTAATCTTTACCCAGAGGCTCTCAACCTGCTCTTCATCCACCCCCAGGGAGAGCTCAATACATTCCAGTTGCTCTCTCACATAAAGAGCAATTCCACCACCTCGCCTTGCTGCCCTATCTTTCCTAAAAAGGACGTACCCATCCATGACAACGTTCCAGTCATGTGAGTTATTCCACCATGTCTCAGTGATTGCAATGAGGTCATGGCAGTGTGACCACACACAAATCTCTAGATTTTCCTGTTTATTCCCCATGCTGCCTGCATTGGTGTATAAGCATTTCAGAGAGGGAAAAAGACTAGCATGCTGCCCTGCGGCGGGAGCACAGACTAACGCACCATGATCAATGTGATCAAGCAAAAGGCGTCTATTATTAAAAATGGCGGCAATTTATACCCCTCTGACTCCAGATGTTCCACCCCAGTACAGACCCCGTTGGTTACATACATACACAATTCATATATGATTGGCTACGTGTCTTGTCACTTGCTTTCCATGTCATGATGACCCAAGGTGTTTCGCTTCCCAGCCGGTGCCTCTCAGTTCTTGCTACAACATTCTTTTCTCACTACTTCATGAGATAACAACCGTGGGATAGGACACCTGCTGTTTGCTGGTCCCGTGGGGCAGCGGCCTGTGGGGTACCAGCCTGTGAGACACCAGCTTGTTTATTGATCCCACGGTTTGCTTCAGGGTGCCTGACACTTTGGTCAGCAGCACCTGCAACACTGCTGTTTTAATTCAGGCATATTAATTTTCCATAAATCCCATGTTAAGTTTCCATAAATCCCCACACTGGCCCACATGGGCTGAGCCACAACACCCAGGCACCTCTCTAGCAAGCCTGGTTGTATCCCTATCCCCCCTAGTTTAAAGCTCTCTGGATGGGCCCTGGTAACTCTTGTCGTCTTGTTGCCCACAACCTTTGTCAGTAACCTCAGTTACCTGGTTTTCCAGATCCAGGGCCACATACCTGTTCTGTCAGGGCACCTGTGAAGGTGAGGGAGGCCAGGAGGGGGTTCACCTGCTGCCCTGAGCAGGGACCCGCTTCCAGTTCCCCTCATCTCTCAGGTCCCCTACCTCTGCCTGGTGACAAGAGGGCAGAGGATCCTTTACTTCTTGTGGAGCCTCCACCTTGAGGCTTTGTCTCAAGATGGTAGGGTGTTACTCCACCAATCTATTTCTCTTTCACATTCCCAGATACTCCTTAATCTTTCCACCTCCTCTTTCAGCTCAGCCACTAGGCTGAGTAAATCATTCACCTGGCCACAGCGTACGCAGGTGTCCTCTCTGCCATCCTCTGATATGAGTGACAGGCTCAGGCATTCTCTGCAACCAGAGACCTGGACAGCCGTGTCTTTGAGAGCTTAAAATGTAGCTTAAATAATTTTTCCAGTGTCATGGATTGAGCCAGGACAGAACCAATTTTCTTTCTAGTAATTTCACTTCTCAGTTCAGTCTCTTCTAAGTAGCTGCACTTGCTGAAATTAACAGCATGTTTCTGTCAGTGTCTGCCTCTAGGGCTGATAATGCTTGATGTTCATAGTTATTGCTGGAGAACGGTAGGTAGAAAAGCTCTTGCTTATACTTATTCCTATAGAAACCAGGGTCACTGCTTGGTTCTGCTAAACTTCTTATGCTCTGGAAACAAAAAGGAGGAAAAGGGGTCACACCTGTGACCCTCCTGTAGGGAGGAGAGGACCAGAAAGGTGACCAAAATTGACCAAAGTATTCCATCCCATACGCGTCACACTCGGTATAAATCTGAGGGATCACAAGGGTCAAGCTCTCTTTGTCCATGGCTGGTGTCCTGGGAGGACTCTGTCCGTTTGTCTGCCTTTGATCCTGATCTGTGTGTTCCTGACTCCAGCTCCCGTCTGCCACTGACTCCAGGAGTTAAGTCTGGGACTTTTCCAGGGCCTGCCCTGCAGCCTCGGGGGTAACATGAGCATTATTGGGGGGGAACTTTATCGATTTTGTATATATTTGTATATTTTCCATTATTTTCCTTTTCATCCCTACTGTTTCATTAAAGCTGTGTAGTTTAGTTTCCAACCTGTAAGTCTCTCTCCCTTATCCTCTTTCCCTTTCTGGGAGGGGAGAGGGGTTAACAGAGAGCATCTGTCATTCATTTCATTGCTGGTCCAGTATTAAACTGTGACATCCAGTCATCAGGTGGTAACTCTTTTTCTTCAGGTTTTTCTTTTAATATTTGTGCTGTTTTCCTAGGGCATACTTCAAGAGTAAAACCTTTAGACTAGATGTGGTGCTTAGGGACATGATTTAAGCATTGATCGGGTAGATAAAGGTTATGGTGGATGGATTTAGGTTATGGTTGGACTTGATGATCTTCGAGGTCTTTTCCAACCAGGTTGATTCTGTGATTCTGTGACTACATCCACATTGTGATTATGGCCCTGGCCTGATCCCGGGTCTTTGGCCCCTGATGGTCTGTTGCTTTTCCAGGTGCAGTCTTGCTGGAATATGACAGCTCAGAGCTGAGGGTTGGGAGGGGAAAGCATTTAGTTGTTGCCTTTAACTTACCATTAAGAGATTATTTGTGTATGATATTAAAAATGTCTATAAAATAGATTTATTTTGAAGTTCAGGATCCAGGTAAATCTTCAGCTCTGCTGTAAGCAATAAGGTCAGCTTCTGCCCAAGCTTCCTTTAGTTCTTGCATTTTAATTTTTTTTATGTATATAATACGGGGTTCATAAGAGATGTCCAGCTCTGTTACTGTTCAACTATTAATAAAGGATGTCATCTCTTTCTAAGGATTACTATGGAATTACATTCCCTGCTCCTGTAACCTTGACAGGCAGAGATGGGAGCCTTGCTAACAACCTGTACTCAGGTGAGTGCTATTTAAAGACAAATATGGCAAGATGTGCTGGTTTCTAAATGCAGGTCATCCTGTCATTGCTGTAAGAACAGTCTTTTTCCCTTCTGTAAGCAAACCCATCAGTCCAAACTAGTAAAACCCTCTCAACCCTCCCTCTCAACCCTGACATTGATTATTTTTATTTTTTTTTCTTCATTATATTGGTCAGTAATTCATATGTGACTTCTTCTGGTAGTAAGTTAGATAGTCTTTGAGAATAAGTGCAAAATTGTTATGAATTTTGTGTGGTCTAAGAAGCCCGTCTTCATTCCTGCTCTTGCTCTTCAGTTATCAGCATGCAAAGATGACATTAATGCCATCCAGGATTTTCAGCCCATGGTTTTCTTTCACTGCCATCTGATTAGAGCTTAAAACTGTAGCCATAGGTGTTATAATTCCTGAAATGCCAGTATTAAGTGTTGTCATACTTTTTGGTGATCAGCATAAAGGAATACTAATTGGGAATGGGATAGATGTGACTGATATATGTTACCTCCCTAAAAACACATGAACATGCTGCTCTGTAGGCTGCCAGAAAATGCAAGCATTCAGGGGTTTTCTGCTTCATAATGACTTTTCTCAGGTGGCTGCTTTTGGGTTAATAACCAGATTTCCCTTCCTACTTCTTCAATAAGGTGGTCCACGATGCAAGCCTTGCTTTCCTGGCCTTCAGCTACTGTCTCCAGAACTTTGGTGGTGTGAGGAACCAGACATCTAACTAGTCATGCTTGACAAATAAACAGACATTGACAAAAAATATGCCCATCAGTGCCTGTAAATCCTAACTTGCTTTCAGCCCATGAAGCTTAGCTAATCAGTTTAACCTCCAGGAGAATCACACTTTAACCCAACAACCATTTGCTCTGGCTATTTACCTAATTCTGCTTTCAGCATGTTTTATTGCAATGATCTGATAGGGATGAATCTACTCAGACTGTGTGAGATAGATAAGTATTGGTATCTCCATTTTATCAATGGATTAACCAGGGCACGGAGTTCTGTGCCATGAACAGGCAATGTCCCTGTGGCTATCAGGAACAGATATGAACAACTGCAACCTTTCAAGTGTAGAATGTGCTCTCTTCTGTAGTTGTCTACTTGTATTTGGAGAATTTGAATCCTTTGAATCCTCCACTTTTGGAGTGGCTTTGATAGCTTTTCTAATAAGTTTTTTCTTTCGCAGGTGACGTAACAAAATTTGGCCGTGGAGATTCTGCCTCTCCTGCTCCGGCTACCACACTCTCCCAGCCACAGCAGAACCAGACACAGACTCATCATACAACTCAGCAGCCCTTCCTCAACCCGACTCTGCCCCCAGGGTACAGCTACACTGGGTTACCTTATTATGCTGGTGTGCCCGGTGTACCCAGTGCATTCCAGTATGGGCCAACCATGTTTGTAAGTGTAACAGCCTAAACTGTAACCCTCCCTTTGTGCTTCTCTGGTTTTACTTTCTCCAGCCCAAAACTTCTACCCTTGGAAATCACAGGTTGATTTGGGTTGGAAGGGACCTTTAAAGATCATCTAGTCTAACCCCCTTGCCAGGGACACCTCCCACTAGACCAGCCCCATCCAACCTGCCCTTGAACACTTCCAGGGATGGAGCAGCCACAGCTTCTCTGGGCAAGCTGGGCCAGTGTCTCACCACCCTCATTGTAAAAAATTCCATATGTCCAATCTAAAACTACTCTCCTTCCGTTTTAAAACCGTTGTCCCCTATCACTACAGGCCCTGGTAAAAACTGTCTCTCTCTTATGAGCCCCCATTAAGTATTGAAAGGCCGCAATAAGGTCTCCCTGGAGCCTTCTCTTCTCCAGGCTGAACACCCCCAACTCTCTCAGCCTGTCTCCAGAGCAGAGCTGCTCCAGCCCTCTGATCATCTTTGTGGCCTCCTCTGGACCCACTCCAACAGCTCCATGTCCTTCTTGTGCTCTGGGCCCCAGAACTGGATATGATATTCCAGGTGGGGTCTCATGGTAGCAGAGTAGAGGCATCTTCCCCAGCCTGCAAGGAATCTCTTAAGAACATGCAAGCATGAGAAAATAGCTGCAGTTTCTTCCCCAAGAAAATGGGAAATTTAAAAGGCCAGAACTCATGAACTCCTGCACAGGTTACTGTAAATAGCAGAAAGTTACAACTCATGGACTCAGTTTTCCTCAAAGCCTGTAGCAGCATCTGGAGAGTCAAAGAGAGACCCAAAGCTGTGTCAGCAAGCCGAGGGTGTCTAAGAAATCCTTTTGAGAGATGGAGGAAACTCCATTAAGTCAGAAAGCAACACTGGTAGTCTCAGGAGGGAGAATGTTATTTGGGAAGAGGTGCTACTCCAGGCAGAAGGGTAGATGAGTCTATTTTAGGGCCCTGTAGGACTGTTTTATGAAACAGCCCCAGGCAGGAGTTTCTTTTGTTTCTGGAGGGAGAGCACTGTGGTTGCTCCTTCTTGGGTTTGTGGGTAAGAATTTGCTTTTTACAGTCAGTGTATGAAAGAAATACACAGCCTATTCTGAGACAAGGTTGCACTACAGTCAGAGGGGTGGCTATAGCAGAAAACATGGGACTTGCACAAAGCCACTAGAGCAAGTTACTGGTTGAAGTGACAGTGCCACGTCCCATGCCATCCCAGTACTCTCAACTCCAAATTAAATTTCCCACATGAGGTGGAGGTGCCTTCCCCACTAGATGGCAGAGGCAGCTTGTGTTTTGCCTGCCGTTCCCCAGTTAACAGTGCCTTTTGTTTCCTTTGTCCAGGTACCTCCAGCATCTGCTAAACAGCATGGAGTCAACCTGAGCACAGTGTCGACTCCTTTCCAGCAAGCAAGCAGCTATGGGCAGCACAGCTATGGAACAGGTATGCTTACCACTGCGCTTTTCACCTGAGTGTCTGCAGAGCTGCTTGCACACAGTAACACCTTGTCTTGTACACGCTGGCAGGCTATGATGACTTAACGCAGGGGACAGCAGCTGGAGATTACAGCAAAGGAGGCTACAGTGGGTCATCTCAAGCACAAAACAAATCTGCTAGCACTGGACCTGGGAAAGGTAACACGTGAGACCTGAGGTTGCTCTTCAGTGGGATTTAGTAGGGCAAACTACCGGTGCTGTGCAGTCAACACAGCAGTCAGCGCTAAATAGTCACAATCCAAGCTGTTTCTCCATCTCCCATATACCAAAAGCTTTTTTAATGACCCAAGTGTTCCCTCTAAATCTCATGGCTGAACGTTGCATAAGAATTTGTGTGGCTGATGTGCAGCTTTGTTCACAATTATACATGGGAGAAATGGTGAGCTGTTTTCTTTGCTGAAGAATAGCGGTCCTGCAGCAGTGCTGTATTCTTGAAGCCTAAGCAATTGGATGCTGCTCCTGAAATGCTCCTCTGCCAAGTGAAGACTAGATTTTGAGTTTCTTGGTAGGCACCTGAAAAAGCCATGTGTTAGGAGTGAGCAGGACAGTTCACACATCTCTGGGCTGTTGTTTCAGCTGCTGTCTGTACCCTCTTCACATCGTTTCATGCCTGGAAATGTTTCCTTTGTGACTGTAAAGGCTGAAGAATTTATAGTTTATATGAAAGCTTTATTCTGCACATGCTGGTTAGACCTGAGAAATGTATACTGAATTGCTTTGCACTAACTAGTTCATCCTTGGGCTTAAGCCAATACCAAGCATTTGCTGTGCATTTGAAACAACAATTGGACTGTCTTCAGGCAAGAGCTGATCACACTCACCTCTGTGGAGGAGAAATTAAAAAAAAAAAAGACATTGCTGGTAAGTATTTCTTAGCTTGTTGTGGCACTGGCTAGTCCAGGTGGAAGCCAGCCTGAATCAGTGATATTAATTCATAGAATCATAGAATCATAGAATGATTAGAGTTGGAAGGGACTTTAAAGATCATCGAGTTCCAACTCCCCTGCATGAGCAGGGACACCTCCCACTAGACTCAGAGCCCCATCCAACCTGAGCTTGAATGCCCCCAGGGATGGAGCCTCCACAACTTCTCTGGGCAACCTGTTCCAGTGTCTCACCACCCTCACACTAAAGAAGTTCCTTCTGATCTCTAACCTAAATCTCTCCTCCTGCAGTTTCAAACCATTACCCCTTGTCCTGTCACTAGGTGCTCTTGTAAAAAGCCCCTCCCCAGATTTTCTGTAGGCCCCCTTCAGGTACTGGAAGGCTGCTATGAGGTGCCCCTGGAGCCTTCTCTTCTTCAGGCCGAACAACCCCAAGTCCCTCAGCCTTTCTTCATAAGAGAGCTGCTCCAGCCCTTGGATCATTTTCGTGGCCCTCCTCTGGACACGCTCCAGCAGGTCCACGTCTTTCTTGTGATGGGGGCTCCAGAGCTGGACACAGTATCCCAGGTGAGGTCTCACCAGGGCAGAGTAGAGGGGCAGAATCACCTCCCTTGATCTGCTGGCCACACTTCTTTTGATACAGCCCAGGATGCTGTTGGCCCCCTGGGCTGCAGTTGCTCAGTGGTGGCTCATGTCCAGCTTTGGATCCACTCGTAGCCCCAGGTCTCTTTCCACAGGGCTGCTCTCTAGCATGTCTTCCCCCAACCTGTAGTGATGTTTCTGGTTGCCCCAGCCCAGGTGCAGGACCCTGCACTTGGCCTTGTTGAACCTCATGAGCTTCACTTGGGCCCACTTCTCCAGGTCCCACTGGATGGCATCCTGTCCCTCTGGCATATCGACTGCACCACCCAGCTTGGTGTCATCAGCAAACTTGCTGAGGGTGATCTCAATGCCACTATCAATAAGATATGAAACAAGACAGGTCCCAGTACAGCCCCCTGAGGGACACCACTTGTCACTGTTCTCCATCTGGACACTGAGCCATTGCCCACTACCCTCTGGATGCGACCATCCAGCCAGTTCCTTATCCACTGAACAGTCCACCCATCAAACTCATATCTCTCCAATTCAGAGAGAAGGATGTTGTGAGGGACCGTGTCAAAGGCCTTGCAGAAATCCAGACAGATGACATCCACTGCTTTTCCCTTGTCGACAGATGTAGTTACACCATTGTAGAAAGCCACTAGGTTGGTCAGGCAGGATTTGCCCCTGGTAAAGTCATGCTGACTGTCCTGAGTCACCTTCCTGTCCTCCATGTGCCTTAGCATTTCTTCTAGGAGGATTTGTTCTCTTAGGGCAGAGAAGCAATGCAGACCTCACCCTTCGGCAGGATGTAAAAGGACAAGGGCTCAAATGTGCAGCAGATGCTGAGTCTCATCGCTCAGTTGACTGCTGGAAAGCTCTTGAATGCTGCAGTAGAGCCAAATGCACCCTTAACCTTAGGGGAAAGCTGGGTTTTCGTGAGCTTAAATGAGTGTTCAGTGCAGCCAGCTGCTTCCTGGTGAAGTGCATTTGAATCCAAGCTGGGTTGTGGACATGGGCTGGTTTCCTACTTTGCAGCGGGGTTGAGGAATCGAGCCCTTTCTTCTGTTCCCATGTGGGATGCAGAACTACCAAGGCTGGAAAAGACCTTTAAGATCATCAAGTCCAGCCTATGACCAAGACCACCACACCATCTAGACCATGGCACTAAGTGCCACATCCAGCCTTTCCTTGAACACATCCAGGGACGGTGCCTCCACCACTTTCCTGGGAAGTCTATTCCAATGTCTAATCACCCTCTCTGTGAGGAAGTGCTTCCTAATATCCAACCTAAACCTCCCCTGGAGCAACTTCAGGCCAGGCCCTCTTGTCCTGTCACTGGTTGCCTGGAAAAAGAGCCCAGCCCCCACCTGACTACAACCTCCCTTCAGGTAGTTGAAGAGAGTGATAAGGTCCCCCCCTGAGACTCCTCTTCTCCAGGCTAAACAACCCCAGCTCCCTCAGCCTCTCCCTATAAGACTTTCCCTCCAGTCCCTTCCCCAGCCTCGTTCTCTCCTCTGGACCTGCTCCAGCACCTCAACGTCCTTCTTGAAGTGAGGGGCCCAGAGCTGCACACAGGACTCGAGGTGAGGCCTCACCAGTGCTGAGCACAGGGGGAGAATCACATCCCTGCTCCTGCTGGCCACACTATTCCTGACACAAGCCAGGATGCCATTGGCCTTCCGGGCCACCTGGGCACACTGCTGGCTCATGTTCAACCAGCTGTCCACCAGCACTCCCAGGTCCCTCTCTGCTGGGCTGCTCTCCAGCCACTCTTCCCCCAGCCTGTAGCTCTGCCTGGGGTTATTGTGGCCAAAGTGCAGGACCCTGCACTTGGTCTTGTTGAATTTCATGCCATTGGCCTCGGCCCATCGATCCAGCCTGTCCAGGTCCTCCTGCAGCTTCTTCCTACCCTCTGGCAGATCAACACTCCCCCCCAGCTTGGTGTCATCTGCGAATTTACTGAGGGTGGACTCAATCCCCACATCCAGTTTGTCAATGAAGATGTTGAACAGGACTGGGCCCAGTACTGATCCCTGGGGGACACCGCTGGTCACCCGACGCCAGCTGGATGCAGCTCCATTCACCATCACTCTCTGGGCCCGGTCATCCAACTGGTTTTTGACCCAGTGAAGGGTGCACCTGTCCAAGCCATGGATTGCTAGCTTCTCCAGGAGGATGCTGTGGGAGACTGTGTCAAAAGCCTTGCTGAAGTCGAGGTAGACCACATCCACAGCCTTCCCCTCATCCACTAGGCGGGTCCACCTAGTCATAGAAGGAGATGAGATTAGTCAGGCAGGACCTCCCTTTCCTAAACCCATGTTGGCTGGACCTGATCCCCTGGTTGTCTTCCACATGCCACTTGATGGCACTAAGGATGATCTGTTCCATAATCTTGCCAGGCACCGAGGTCAGGCTGACAGGCCTATAGTTCCCCGGATCCTCCTTCCAGCACTTCTTGTGGATGGGCGTCACATTGGCCAACCTCCAGTCATCTGGGACCTCCCCAGTGAGCCAGGACTGGTGATAAATGATGGAGAGCGGCTTAGCCAGTTCTTCCGCCAGCTCCCTCAGCACCCTAGGATGAATCCCATCCGGACCCATGGACTTGTTGGGGTCTAAGTGGCACAGCAGGTCCCTAACTACTTCCTCCTGGATTACAGGAGGGGGATTCTGCTCCCCATCCCTGTCTACCAACTCAGGAGCCCAGTTGTCCTGAGGGTAGCTGGTCTTTTTGTTAAAGACTGAGGCAAAGAAGGTGTTAAGCACCTCAGCCTTTTCCTTGTCCTCCGTTACTAAGTTCCCCTCCTCATCCAATAAGGAATGAAGATTTTTCCCTGACCCTCCTTTTGTTGTTAATGTATTTATAAAAGCATTTTTTATTATCCTTTACCGAGATGGCTAGTTTAAGTTCTAGATGGGCTTTTGCATCTCTGATTCTCTTCCTACATGACCTTACAATATCCCTAAATACTTCCTGATTCACCTGCCCTTTTTTCCAAAGTTGATACACTATTTTTTTATTTCTGAGTTTTTGCAATAGTTCCCTGCTCAACTCATTGTTGATTGCTGTCAAACCAGGACAATGGCTTTTCTTGTTTGTTTGTTTTCCAGGAGTTTCTGTGACCTCAAGTAACACAGGTGTACCTGATATCAGTGGCTCAGTCTATAACAAGACTCAGGTGAGCAATGCTAGATTCTCCCCTGTGGCCTGAGGCCAGGCTGATGGTTCCCCATGCAGAGCGCTGGGGCCATTCCCAGGCCAGTTGGTTTCAGGGTCAGCAGGCTGTGACATTTCTTATGTTGACTCTGTTTGCTGTTGAAGAGGAGTCTTGTCCTCTATCCCACCACTTCTGTCGTGTCAACTCCTGATGGCAGCTGCTGGTATAGGTGCAGTGCTCTCTGTTGCTGCACACATGCTGTATCCTGGGTGCAAATGAAATGTGATGGCACTCATGTTTTCAGTCAAAATAGTCCCCAAAGCAGGTGAGTCAAGAGGCCCTTTGCTTTTCACTGGTGAGACCAGTCAGTACTGCCCATCCCTAACACCTGAGGGTCCCTGTCTCACGCTCTCCTGTGGCTGTTGCTCAGCATACAACTTCCCAGGGAAAGCAGAAAGTGCTTTGACAAGCTGTGGTGTGCAGTTGGGCTTATGCCCAGCTCTTGTTTTTCCATCTTTGCACCCTCAGCTGAGGGAAATTGGTGACTGGCTGTGATCCATGCTTATAGGTAGGAAGCTCTTGAGCTCTCAGTTACACCCTTAGTGTTAGACCAGGGGAGGAAAATCCTTGCAAGTTGTTCTTGTGTTTTTGTTGGGCCTCCTTGGGTAGGTTGAGCCTCAGCCCCCACAATGTGTGAAGGACTGATTTCAGGTAGCTGCTGCCATCCCATGTCTCACTGAGTAAAGAGAGATCAGGGAAAAAAGGAGCACAGTAACTGGAATTAAAATGTTGGCGTGCAGAAGTATGGGTGAGAACAGGAGCTGAAACTCAATCTGCTGAAGTGCTCACAGGTGTGACTTAGCTTCCTCCTGGGGTTGGTGAAAGGTTCAAGAGATGTGTGTTTGGGCCGTTCTTGTCTGATCACTGTGGGGCTGCTCACACCAGACTCTGATGCTGTCCGCCTCACTTCCCATGCAGACATTTGACAAGCAGGGATTCCATCCTGGCACGCCGCCTCCTTTCAGCCTGCCCTCTGCTCTTGGATCGACTGGGCCCCTGAACCCTGGTGCTGCCCCAGGTTATGCTCCAGCCCCATTTCTCCATATCCTGCCTGCGCATCAGCAGCCTCATTCCCAGATGCTACATCACCATCTTCAGCAAGATGGACAGGTGAGTTGGCCCCTTCCACATCTACAATGTGCCTGAGAGCAGATTGCTCCCACCCACATCCCAGCAGGGTCTTGGGGATTTTTCCTTCCTTCTGGCTTTTGCTTTGTTCATTGGGAAAGGGCCTTGACAATGATCGCTGACTGACAGATTTGATGCCATTCACCAGCTTGGGGAGGGAACCTCATGAAGTTCAGCAAGGGGAAGTGCAAAGTCCTGCCCCTGGGGAGGAACAACCCTATGTACCAGTATATGCTGGGGGCCAAAGCAGCTTGGCAGAAAAGGCCCTGGGCATCCTGGTAGTCACCATGTTGAACATGAGCCAGCAATGTGCCTTTGCCACAAAGAAGGCCAATGGTATCCTGGGGTGCATTAGGCAAAGTATTGCCAGCAGGTTGAGGGAGGGGATCCTTCCCTTCTACTCAGCACTGGTGAGGCCACACCTGGAGTACTGTGTCCAGTTCTGGGCTCCCCAGTACAAGAGAGACATGGATGTAGTGGAGAGTCCAACAAAGGGCCACAAGGATGAAGGGACTGGATCATCTCTCCTATGAGGAAAGGCTCAGAGATCTGGGACTGTTCGGTCTGGAGAAGAGAAGGGTACAGGGAAATCTCATCAATGAATATACCTGAAGGGAGAGTGTAAGGGGGATGGAGCCTCAGTGGTGCCCAGTGACAGAACCAGAGGCAATGGGCATAGACTGAAACACAGGAGGTTCCCTCTGAACATCAGGAATCATTTTTTTTTTTACTGGGATGGTGACCAAGCACTGGCACAGGTTGCCCAGGGAGGCTGCGGCATCTCCATCATTGGAACTGTCTGGATATGGTCCTGGGCAACTGGGTCCAGGTGACCCTTCTTGAGCAGAGGGATTGGACAAGCTACCTCGAGAGATCCCTGTCAGCCTGTGATTCTGTGAAGAGCCCATCCTGATGTGGGGTGTGGAGAGATGGGCTGTGAGGTGTGAAGCCAAGGCAGGTGCTGCTCTGATTTCTGATTTGGTTTCACCAGCCCATGCATTTACTTTCCTTACTACAAATGTTCCCTGAAAAAAGTGTTCTGTCTTAGAGTCCTAAAATAGGAAATGACCTCTCTCCAAATTGTGATATGCTTGGCTGGTGCACCAACTTTGTTCACCTTGAGAGCTCCTTTGATATCTCCAGTCCTGCTCCTCCTTCCTTTTGCTTGACCCTGTTTTGGGTGAGGTGTGGTGGGCTGGTGTGTCCCTGCGCTCCTGTTTGATGTCTCTGTGGCCATTTGTCCTGGATTGTGAGATGCAGAGATGTTACAAAGCAGAAATGGATCTGTTCGGGGGGAGCATTGCTGTGTTGGCAGGTGTCAGGGCTGTCCCTGGGGGTGGCAGCTCTTCTGGTGATGTATGGACAGGCTTGTCTTCCTGGGAGTGCTGGTGCTACGGCAGCTGATGCCCATGTCTCCTTCCTTTCCAATTTCTAGGGTGGATCTGGCCAACGCAACCAACCTAGCACCATGCAGCAAAAGTCTCAGGCTACCAAAACCACCTATGGCACTTCTCCATACTGGACAAACTAAAGCCAAAACCAGGGAGGGAGGAGAAAATGAAAGGAGAGGAGGAGGGGAGAAAAAAAAAAAAAGAGAAAAAGAAAAAAAGCTGAAGCCCATTTCTGGATTTATTAGGAGAGGAAGTAACTGCTCATCCAAACATCTGTGCAGGAAGAACTGCAGCTAGCCAGACATCTTCTGACTCACCCACTTCCTCTTTGATTTGCTGTTGTATGTAATGTATTTATGTATGTATTTGTAAATGTAACAGAGCCTAAATGTGGTTTTCTGCATCTTGAAGCCTGTTTTATTTTCTTTGTAGGAAAAAAAAAAAATTGTTTCCTATCTGTACCAGGGCATCCTTGTTTTTTTAAGCTTTATAACTGTCAAAGACAAACTGTGACTTTTTTTTTTTTTGGAGCTGGAGCCCATTTGTTTAATGCAGTTCTAAATTCAGGCAAATAAGGAGCCCTGCCCTCCCTCCCCCAAAAGAATCAAGATGTGTCCTGTTGGTTTGATTTCTGCCCCGGCCCCCAATATAGCAGCTACTTTAAGCAGAGAAAAAAAAAAAAAAAAAAAGGAAGAAAAAAAGGTTTTGTGTGCCTTCCCCTTTTTTTCATCTCTTCCTTCCTTCCTGCTCTGGAAGATGAACTCTTGTGGGCAGTTTGGTCACTGTGGCTCTGAGCTGCAGCCTCACCTTTTTATTTTTCAATTTTTGAATAATAACATGAAAAAGGGATTTCGTTTTTTGTTTGTTTCTCTAGCAAGAGGCTTTGGATGGCTGAGTGTGTCCTGGCACCGCACCTTTGCATCATTAGAGGCAAAAATTATGTAGTGGGTTGTTTTTTTTTTTTTAAATAAAAGTATAAGCTGTGTCTTGTACCTCTTTTTGCCCTGAGCCACCCTGACCAGGAAAGCCAGAGCTACTGGATGGAAACTTCACCTGTCCCTCCCTGTTTTTTAAAAAAACAAAGACCCTGGAGGCAACTCCTGGTCCTTCTTGTCCTGCACCAGTGCAATGAATATTTTATGAGTTTAATTTCTTTTTAGCCCTTCCTCCACCTAATAAAGGTCTAAGAGTATCACTGGTGTGTGTCTGGATTTTCAGAGGCTGTAGGAACAGTTTTGCTTTTACAGCCTGTCCCTTTCCACCTGCTCCTGCAGCAAAAGATGAGCTGGGAGGGTAAGAGCAGCAGGGGAAGCTGAATACCATGACAAAGGTGAGTGCACCTCAGTGCAGAGAGCTCACAGGCAGTCACAGCAGGGATGGGATCTTGGGCAGCACCCTGACTCCTGATATAAGCATCACATCTCTGCCTTTGGTGTCCTCTGGCATTATGCTCTGAGTCCCTGTGGAGCAGCTGGGATAATAGGTAAGGAGGGAGCATAGCTGCAGCACTGCCTTCCCTTGCTTTGCCCATGAGGTCCATGGCCTCCACCAGGAGGAAAGTCAGGCTCCTGCCCCAGGCTCATCCTCACAGCAGAGGAGGTAGGCAAATGTGTCAAGGAGGGCAAAAATGTTTCTGCAGGCTGGGGCCTTACTGCCTCCTTGTACAAAGGCTGCACCCAGGGTCCAGAAGCAGCTGGAAGTCGTAAAAGCTGACACTTGAAAGTTGGTGCCAGCGCACAGCAGCCTCGAGCCTTACGTTTGTTGCAGAGTAACTGTAAGGAAGACACCCTCACAAGGATTTCAGCTAGTGCTTCTCTACTGTCTCCAGCTCCACAACTTCTCATCCTCAGCAATGCCTGTGGATGCATAAGGGCAGTGCTTCCACACCTGGGCTGTGCTGCCCTCCAGCACCCTCCTCTTCCCCAGCATAAGGCAACTCTAGCACCTTCCCAACTGCTCTGGGATGCTGCCACACACTCTTCCCTCCTCTTCAGGCAAGACTAAAGAGGATGTTTTGTTTTGTTTCTTTTCCATTTCCCTGCGCTGTTGGCTCCAGCAGGGCTCTGTTGCAGTAATTTCCTCCTGCCCAAATAGCAGCCAGGTTTATCTAGTGCAGAGCAGGCTGGATATTTTGTCCTGCCTTTGGTACCACACCTGCTGGATGAAGACGCTACTGGCAGCTCTGGGCAGCCCAGGTGCTATAGGAGTCAGACAGGAGATACATGCAAGCCTGATCCAAGTCAGAAGGCCCAGACCGCACCAACCCTCTCACTCCCATTCTCCAATATGGCGACTCCTCCGGGAATGCAGTGCTGAAATGCCATCACCATTCCTCCAGCACAGCTGTGAAACCAAAGCACTCAAGCCAGCCACATTTGACTCAGCAGTTGCTGTGCTACAAACAATGCCAAGTGCAGCAAGTGCAACTCCTGTACACGGGTCCTGCTAAGTCCTATTTGAATGCAGCAGCAAGGCATTGCAAAAACAAACTTCTCCACTCGAGCTTGCAGGGAATGGGCCAGGCAGCACAAGCACTCTGAAGGGTACAGTGATGAACTCAATTCCTCTGCCAGCCTTCTGCATGCAGACAAAGCACCCGCCCCGGCCCAGCGAGCAAGCTCCCCCACTGCCTTGTATGACCATTTCAGGAGTGCTATGCTCCTGCCTTGCTAGGGAACCAGCAGCACCCCAGCCCCATGGCAGCAGCAGCTTTGCCCTGAGTCCTGCATGTCTGCTGGAGTCACATGAGACTGTGAACCATCTTCCTACTGGTCTCCCCTTTGCTGACTTAGGAAAACTAAATACAACAGCAAAGCCCATGGCCTTTTGCCAAAGTACTTCTCTAAGTCAGTTCATTCTTTAGTCTACCATTCAGGCTGGCAGCTGTCAACCAGCAGTTTTATTCTCCAGTAACCTTATATTTATGGATAGGCATTGCTACTGGAACAGCACTGAACGTGTGAATAGCTGTTGGTCAAAGCTTTAAATAACCCATGCAAATAAACCAGCTCAATTAACAGGGAAGTAATAGTACAGGGATATTTTAATTTCATTTTTTTATTAGTTGACAGATGTGCAGAAAAGACAAAATATAGCTACTGAGGGGGAAGTCAACACAAAATTGCATTGGTTAATTCTTTCTGGTAAATTATAGTTTAAAAAAAAAAGGAAAACATCTGGGATTTCAGCTAAGAAAACTACTAAGGAATATCATGAACCCTGCTGGTTTCATAATGGTTGAAAACTGCAGTTGCAAATATAAGTAAGTGCTAATATTGACTGAGCCAGGAGAAAAAGGTTAAGAAAAAAAACAATACACAGGTCAGGTAAACATGTTCGGTGATTTCTTAAATAGTTTCAAAAAAACCCCTCATACTTCAGTTTGTATTTCAAAAAAGGAAATCAGCAAGTCAAAAAGCAATGACATTGCAGAAGATAGTAGGAAAGAGAAATTCATCTGGTTAATGTAGTAGCTCTCAAAAAGGGTGCTCTTTATCTTTAAAAAAAAAAAAAAAACAAACAACAGAACAGTCATGATAATACACCAAGCTTGAAAATACAAGTTACAGTAAAGACAGTCAAAAATACAAGGGAAATCCTGAAAGATGCAGTATCATTTCAAACCAAGTCATCAGCACAGCCAGTGTTGCCATACTCCTTCACTCCCCAACAGCCCCCCAAAAGCTGGAAGTTGGTGTCCCTGGTGTGGCCCCAAGACCAGTCCTGCAGCCAGGAGTGCCAGGTGTCCATTTGCCAACACTGGTGGTGTGAGTCACAAGCTGGGGGGGTGAAGGGGGGGATGTGGTGTACCACACTATCGCTAGATGCAATGGAGCCCCACTGCTGGCTCCAAAAAGCACCAGGGGCTGAGTCAGTCCTTGCTGGAAAGGTGAGCTGAAGCAGTTCGGGGGGGGGGGGGGGGGGGGGGTGTCCAGCTGCCTCCACAAGTAACATGCAAACAGGAAGGCAGACCATTACAGGGTATCATCACTTGGGCTGCCTTTATTCTGCAGGGGGCAGAGGGATGCATCACCAGCACACCTTGGGGGAGAGAATCGGGGAGATATATCTGCCTTGTTCACATTAAACAGAGCTCCATCAGCGTTGCTCACCTCCCTAAGGGCTTCCTTTCCCTCCTCTCCTTCAAGGCAGCACACTTTGAGCTTGATCACTCTCATCCTGCTCCTTGCCCCAGGACCCCAGGACCCCGCGCCCCCCCCCCCCAACCTGCTCACAGAACAAAATTTACTCCCACCAAAGCACCTCTCGATGGACCACACCATTGAAAACCCTGAGATATATGAAAGGGATGAATAAACAAATGTCGAAACCCACAGCTCTTATCAGGATAACTGCCTCTGTACCTGTGGGGAACAGAGGGTCTTGCCCAAGCAGGGTCAGCGCCTCAGATCTGCTCCTGGAGGTGCCAGAGCTCAGCACAGGAAGGCAGGCCTGACTTCTGATGATGCAAAAGGTCAATTCAGGCCACTGCACCACAGCTGAACAAGAGCATGCGGGTGTTTAGGGACCAAGCATGCAGGCTCCCCCCTTGCCCACAAGGGAGGGCCCTAAGCTCTGCCAAGAGCTCCCAAAAACATGCAGGAAGCCAAGCTCAGTGGACCAGCTTGAAGCATGCTGCTAAATACCTGTCGAACCCTGCTGCTGGCCTCCTCTTCCAGCCTGAAAGCACTGCAGCCCCCTCACCTGTGGGGCTGCACATGCTAACCCACTATGCAGCCAGGCAGGCAGGGGAGAGCCCAGCGCACAAGCATCCCCTCTGCCTCATGCCCCAGCCACAGCAGCTGCTGCAGGCACAGGGACAGCCTGGCCATCCCAAGTAGGCACCAGAGGCAGCTTTGACTTCTGCCAACCCCACAGAGCTGCAGCAGGGATGCATTTACCAACACATGACCTACATAAGAAACAGAAAGAAGGCTCAGGCCAGCACTGGATTTGAGCTGCAGGAAGCAATGGCTGTTAGCAAGCACTAGGGGAGGAGGTTATCGGTCTATCCCACTGTCAAATTAATGCTGGCCTGCTGGGCAGTGGGATGCACATCTGTTTTCCTCCCTCCAGAGAGGGGCAGCTGGCAGCAGATCTCAGCAGCACAGCTAAACTGAACTTTTTCAACACCAACCTAGTCTGAAAAAAAAAAAAACTCAACCCAGGGCTCAGATGTACAGACATGAAGTGTTAAGTGTTTATTTTAGGGTTCATATCACAAATCTTTCAGAGACAAAGCTGACTGTGCCCTCTGGAGGCTCCAGGGGCCAGCCATTTCCTAACTTGAGCAGGCTGAAAAGGAATACTGTACCTTTCAGTAACATCCCATCAAGCTCAACACACAGTAGCTTTACACCCTCCGCCCCACACCTTATAAAGGAAAAGCCACCATCACAAGGCTAAACGAATGTACACACACTATTATTGCCAATGGAGCAGCTAAACCTTGGCTATTTGTTTTGTGTGGATTTTTTTTTTTTTTTCTTAGAATCACAGAATGGTTTGGGTTGGAATGAACCTTTCAAGGCCATCCAGTCCAACCTCCCTGCAGTGAGCAGGGACATCTGCAACTAGATCAGGTTGCTCAGAGCCCAGTTCAATCTGGCCTGGAATGTTTCCAGGGATGGGACTTCTACCATCTCTCTGGGCAACCTGGGCCAGTGTTTCATCACCCTCATTGTAAAACACAGCACTTGAGCTCCCGAAAACCCAGATTCCAATGGTTTTGTTCCAGCTTTAAATATATTAAACATCTCAATGCAAGATTGTATTGAATTCAAGAATCTAAACATGAGAAAACCTGTTTTGCTGTGAGCATTTTGTAGAGAAGTGAAAAAAGGAGTTTCTTTTTTGAAAATAAATCATAATACAATGATGAAAGGGTTAAGAATGCAAGAATTCAGACATTCCATGAAGGGTCTCTAAGAAGTCCATAAAAAAATAAGCAAACAGGAGAAAAAGTTTTTTTTGTTTCCCCCCCCCAATTTTTTTTCTGGACTGCTGCTAGGTTACAGCTGCTCCCTTCTGGCCTGAGTTGGCAGGGCAGTACAGGGGCATAGAGGGAACAGGTCAGGACTCCTCATTGCCAGAATCATCGTCATCGTAACAGTCGGCATCCTCCTCCTCTTCATCTTCGTCATCAATGTCGTCATCATACAAGTCGTCATAAAGTAAATCTGAACTGTTGTCATTGGAAGGCACTTTAGTTTTGATGCAGTACTCTGCCAGTGTAGTAGGAACCTTCACACCATCCTTCTCTGCTTCAGCTTTGGTAGCCAAAACCTGTTTCCTGCAGGGAGGAGGACCCAACAATGTGAGCAGGGCTGTGTGCCAGCAGCAGTATGGCTCAACTCCCCACCTCCCAGCCAGCCCCAGACCAGCCCTCCTGGCAGCTCAGTCAGGATAGCTGATGTTTGGCTGAAGCACCACAAGCAGCACTAGAAACAGATTCAGTTCCCACAGCCCTGGGCTTGGGAGCATTCCAAGGGTGTTTGCAGCACACACACTCTCAGCAACATATGAAATTGGTTATTCTACAGGACTCCACGTTAAAGATCTGCCAGAGCTCAGAGTAAATTCCATTACATTTGTTACAGAAGGGATGTTCAGGAATTTCTCAAGATGACTTCTTGAGACGGATTCAGAGATGCCATCCACAGCCACCCTCCACCACTGATGACTCTACCCCAGTATGCTCAAAACTGCAATTCCCACAAGCATTTGGCAGCTCTGAGCTCCCACTGGAGAGTAAGAGCAGCCTGAGCACATGCCTGCACCCAAAGATGCAGCTGTAACCCTGGCACTGCCTGGGGATGGCAGGAAACAAGTGTTTCCCATCACCCCAAGACAGGCTCTAGCTGCTGCCTCCTGGCAGCACTCAGGCTGTGAACTGTTGCTGGCCTGTGTTGCCTCCCAGCAGGGAGAGGAGCCTTTCCCTCCACCCCCACCCACCTGCTTATCAGTCTGCCATAGTCTGTCTATGGAGTACATCCAGCTCAACTGAAGCTAACCTAAGATAACGCAAGGCTCTTCACACTGCTCAGGCCAGTGACTGACTGCCCTGCATAGCTCCAACCAGGGGTACATCCTGCACACCCAGTTAGCGGAGTCCATGCAGATGCAGTCTTGCCCCAGGCAAGCATGACAGTGGTCCCACTGCAGCATGGGCTGCCCATCTGTCACTCCACAGCAACCCTGGCTCAAGTTTACATCATCTCCCTACAACACCTGATGAACCATGAACTTCTCAAAGGACAGTCAAGACTGAACAGTGCTTCCAGCTAATCAAACCCAGCTTCGCAAGCACTTGCCAAATCCTACTGAAATTCCTTTGAATTGGAGGGACAAGATTATGATTCATGAGTGCATTAAGCACAGAATTAGTAGGACTAAGTCAGTTTGAATCAAATCCCAAGCAATGCAGCAGCACTCAAAGGCAAGCAGGGACTTTGACTGGTATTTACTAGCAGCCAATAGGTTTTGCAGCGCATCATGACAGATTAGTCTAAAAAAGAACAACTTAAAGACAGATCAGCCAGGTTCTCCTGCTCCAGAATTTTGTACCACTTGTGTGCTGAAAATCCTAGGGGGACCAGAAGTGTGGACTTGAAATAAAACTGTAAAATTCTTTTCCAAAGGAGCAACCACAGTGAGAAGATGGTTCCAGCAAATTCTGCAAGCAACATGTTCCACGGGATTCAAAGCAGGAGACTGGTAGCACAGCATCACACATGGCAAAGCTTACCTTATGATTTCAGCATACTCCTTGTCTTTTCCTTTACTGTCCCTCCATTTCCTGAACATGACTGATGCATCCACATTGGCAGGAGAGAATGTGTTGGGCTCATTAAGCAAAGAGATTACACTCAGTAAGATAGTCCTGAAAAAGGTAACCACAACAGCAGAGTCAGAGCTAACACATTCATGGATTCTGGATTCTGACGACTTTTTTAGGTGATGCATCAGAAAGTTGTTTAAAGTAAAAACTTAAGGATAATTAAGGATAGCTAAGGATAATAACTGAAGTGAGAGCAACTATTTATGAACTTCAGACCTTGGCCATCAGCATAGGGAAGGTGACAATACAAACCTCAACAGCCTAATCTGACAACAGACTATCATGTCTGTTGCTTGTGATGGGCAGCAAGCAAAGCTCACATTAGACCAGAATTCAGCTAGTCCACATCACCCATGGATGCTGCAGGGTTGGAAACTTGCTTGGTGAGCCTGTTCCTCATGACATTCAGTCTCCCAGCAGAAAGCCAGGCTCTTTGCCTACTCTGTATAAGGAGGACCACTATGACCCAAGGCCATCAGATGAGGATGCACTGCCTTCCCTGCTCCATAGCATGTTAAGAGGTTGGAGCTGTGGCCAGGTTTCTCCTCAGCCCATGCGCCACCAAGGCTGCTGTAGCAGCAAGTGAGCAAAGCAAGGGGAAGACAGTGCAGATGTTTTCCAATACCCAGGCAAGCTGCCAAGGGCCCAGCAGGATTCAGCTGCTGGTACTCAGTAAAGCCAGCATGAGCAGGTCACGTAACCCCCGGCAGACAGCCTTCCTGGATTTCTAGCAGCAGCACAGAACTGCTAGCTGCCTCACTCTGCTAGCATTTACCAGGGGCAAACCTCCATCACCCAGACCTTTCTCCTGCATTTCCTACAACCATTTGCAACTTCAGAGATTCAGCCCTTCACTGCACACACAGTGCCACAACCAGCACAAAACTCAACAGCAAGTCCCATCAGGCAGCTCTACACACCCAGCCACCTGACTGTAGCTACCACCACAACAGCTTCACATGACCAAGCTGTGTGGTGTGGTTGACACGCTGGAGGGAAGGGATGCCATCCAGAGGGACCTTGACAGCCTGGAGAGGTGGGCCCGTGCCAACCTAATGAAGTTTAGTAAGGCCATGTGCAAGGTCCTGCACATAGGTGAGGGCAATCCCAAGCACAAATACAGTTTGGGCAGAGAATGGATTGAGAGCAGCCCTGAGGAGAAGGACTTGGGGGTGGTTGATGAGAAGCTCAACATAATCCAGCAATGTGCGCTGGAGCCCAGAAACCACGTGTGTCCTGGGCTGCATCCCCAGCACTGTGGCCAGCAGGTCAAGGGAGGTGGTTCTCCCCCTCTACTCTGCTCTCATGAGACTCCACCTGGAGTACTGTGTCCAGTTCTGGCGTCCCCAACACAGGAAGAACATGGAGCTCTTGGAGCAAGTCCAGAGGAGGCCACAGAGATGATCCGAGGGCTGAAGCAGCTCTGCTCTGGAGACAGGCTGAGAGAGTTGGGGGTGTTCAGCCTGGAGAAGACAAGGCTCCAGGGAGACCTTATAGCAGCTTTCTAGTACCTGAAGGAGCTACAGGAAAGCTGAGGAGGGACTTCTGACAAGGGCATGGAGTGATAGGATGAGGGGGGAACAGTTTCAAACTGACTCAATGATCTTCAGATGTCCCTTCCAACCCCTATGATTCTATGAAAGAGGGGTCATTTAGATTAGACATTAGGAAGAAATTATTTCCTGTGAGGGTGGTGAGACACTGGCCCAGGTTGCCAGAGGAGTTGTGTCTGCCCCATCCCTGGAAGTGTTGAAGGCCAGGTTGGATGGGGCTTGGAGCAACCTGGTCTAGTGGGAGGTGTCCCTGCCCATGCAGGGGGGGTTGGAACTAGATGATCTTTAAGGTCCCTTCCAACCCAAACTAGTCTGTGATTCTATGTCCTAGGTGGTCCTACTGGCAACAGCTTTCAATTTAAATGGAAGGGAAGAACAAGATAAAAGGAATAAGTCTTGAAATACAGTAATACATAGCAACTGATTTGCAGAAGTTGATTAAAGAAGTACAGCTGTACTTGTGTTGATTTAGGGGTACATTCAGAGCAGCATGTGCTGAGCACATCTACCAGATCATGTATCTCGGATACAATTCTAGGAAATGCTTGATAATTTGGATACGAAATTTCTTGGAAAGTTTTGAAACTAAACACTTGTGTTTGGCCAGACTGTTCAGCACAGCTATCAGGAGAGTCTTACACAATTTACTTTCCAAGTGATAGAATTCAGCAGGAAAAAGAACAGCAGCTCTGGAAAAAACTGTCTGGTCAGACTAGAATGATAGGCAGAAGAGAGACCATCTTCTACTTCATTTCAAGCCTTTGATTCTCAGCAAATGGGCTGTAAAGCAAGTATGTCAGCTCCAGCATCATTGCAGCAGCTTTACTGTAGAGCAAGCAAAGTCTAGGGAAAGCCAAGGACAGGAATTTATGCCTGGATTTAGCATCTGCTCTACCACACTTCTATCAACAAAATGAGAAGCCAGTTTCCACTGTGGTGCCCCAGACTCCAAAGTCAGTGCAAAACTACTTAAATACACCAAGGCAACTGTCTGTTAAAAATGAGGCTCTCTGCACTCCTGACCAGCGCATTAGATCAGCTCCATCACTGCTGATACTTTAAGAGCTGGACAGCCTCCTCCAACTCAAACCCTGCTGCTGTGGGTAAGCAAGGTGAACAGGAAGGGATTCCAGCACATGGGATCTGACAGGATCAAAACCACTATGCTGGTTTGGTTTGGTGGGATTTTTGGTAGGGGGGGGGAAGGGCCCCAGGGGTGGCTCGGGTAAGAAGCTGAGAAGCTCCCCCTGCTCCAAAAGCAGCCAAGGGGCCATTAGAGGGACAATAGATGCGCCTCTGCCATTAACATCCAAAAGAACTGAGATAAGAGCTGAGCAGAGCGAGCAGTTAGTAGAACAAAAAGAAAGGAAGAGCTGAGCTGGAGAGGTGAGAGGCAGTGCTGGGGTGAAGATCCTGGTGGCTGGTGAGGAAGAAGGGAAAGAAGGTGCCCAGGCAGAAGTTTCCCTGCAACCCATGACGAGATGGCAGCTGTCCCTCTGCATCCGTAGAGGAACATGGTGGAGCATTCCCTGGGGGCGCCAGGAGGGGTGAGAGCCATGGCCAGTGGACTTGGATTTTCTGGCCAGTGGACTCGGTTTATGCAGCTGTGGCAGAGCCCGGCTCCAGGGGAGGGGCCTGTTCCCGGAGCAGCCCGGGACTCTGTGGGCAGCCCGCGCTGGAGCAGCTGCTCCGGACCTTGTGGGAAGGACTCGTGGAGGACTCTCCCATGGGAAGGGACCCCATGGGGAAGCAGGGGAGGACTGTAAGGCATTCTTCTTCCTGAGGAAGGAGCGGCAGGAACCACCAAACTGTGAAGTGACTCTAAAGCCCATCCCCATCCCCCTGTGCCGCTGGGGGGAAGGAGGCAGAGAAACCGGGAACAAAGTAATTTGGGCCCAGGAAGAGAGAGGGGTGGGGGTAACGTATGTGAGCCCCCCTCTGTGTGGTGTCTGTGTCCTGTGTGTGTCTGATTACTGTGAAATTAAATGTGATGGGTATTGTTTTGTTTGTTAATCAAATCTTATTTAAGTACGTGTAAAGATAAGAAGCCCTCGGCCCGACGACTACCAGCCCCCTGTGGATTAGGGAAAGAGAACCTTTGGCCCAAAGTTCTTCAGTAAACGAAACTAGGCTTCTCGGCAGGAAACGAAACTAGGCAGTACCTTACGCGAGACGCGGAGTACATTGCAAAAGCCATGAAACCCGGAACTAGAAGAGTATATAACCAGTGACTTTTGGGGAGGGGGTCGCGAGCCGTTCGTGGAGCAGAGACTCCCCGGCCGCCCAGCGCTGTTTTGCTTGCTGTTGCTTGCTTAATAAATTAATTTGATTAATTGGACTGGTTCCTGTCAATTATTGGGCTACAATCTATAACATTAAACTATTATTTTTCCCCAAGTTGAGTCTATTTTGCCCGGGACCTTAATCGGTGAAGAACCCTCCTTGTCCTTTGTCTCGATCCATGAGCTTCTAGTTGGGTTTGTCCTTCTCATCCCAGAGTGTGTGTGAGGGGGGGGGGAGTTAAGTGAGCAGCCATGGGGCTGTTTCTTTGATGTCATGTTAGGTCCAAACCATGACAACCACAAAAAAGTTTAGCCACATGTGACTGAAAACATCCTTGGCATCAAATATAAACTGCACTGGACTGGATACAGACTGACCCTCTCCAGTATTGTCAACGATCTGTTTCTCCCTCAGGCAAGGTTGTTCTAGCATGTTGTTTCACGCAAGCTGCTTGCATGAAGAGTGGGGATTTCAAGCCCACCTTATGCTTTCTTACATCCCTCCACTCCATTCTGGGAAACAGTGTGCTCGTCAGCTGCTATGCCATTTAATTTTAAGTGTTTACTGGGCTGTTGCATTCAGAGTGAGACCCTCTATATCCCTTTATCAGCAGAGGAGAGAAGTCAGTAGAGGCTCAAGGAATCAGACCTGTTAAATGCCTTTTTCTCTCCACGTATTATCAGAAGGCTCAGACATGGATGAATTTAATCTAAACTAAAACAGACATGTAGAGTGGATAGGTCTCCCAACCAGTACATCCTGTTATATACCTTGTTGAAAAGGATTTTTTTTTTTTTTGTGACAGCAATGTTATATCTGGACAGTTTCTGCAAACAGCTCAATGCATTAAAGCAGCCAAAAAACAGCCAAAAAAAGTGGGCATTCTCAGGAAACAAAGCAATAGTAAGACAGGAAGACATTGCCTATCTTCACAAGATACAGATGTACCAACATCTTGAATACTGTGCTCAGTTCTAGTCCGTGCACCTCAAAGGACAGTGAGACCAGGGGAGATATGAAGAAGGGCAACTAAAGTGATCAAAGAGCCTCAAACCCTAAGCCCTCCCACCATTTCCTCAGCTTTATGGGACACGAGAAGAAAAGCAATATTCTCTGCCACACAGATCAGAGCTGCATTCCTTCACATCTTGCTGGATGTTTGCCATATTTACTTATGCCTGCCTCATCTAGCTCTGGGTGATGGGAAAGTCCATATTGACTGTTTAAAAAAATTAATGAGCATGCTTTACACTGTTAGAGGTGGAAGCACAGGTGATCTCAAAAATGTCAAAATGACATTCCCCCCTCCAGACACTTCAACCAGTCATCTGTAGTAAACAGTCAATACTCAGCAAGATTTACAAAATTCAGCAGCTGAAGAGAAGCCCTAGGTTATGCATGCAGCTCATTACAACAAGCATGCTCCCCTCCAGCACCTTCAGCCCTTGCAAAGCCAGATGGGACCCCAGAAGGATGCATTTCTATCAGCACTTAGCCCAACAGGTGATGCTGGCAAGAGGCTATGAATTACGGACAAATTTTATTTTCACTTGCTGATACATCTGAGGAATGTTTTCTCCCCAAATGTCACCCTTAAGCCAAATATGTTCCAAGAGAGTAAGCACCAAAAACTGCACCATAGTAAAGAAGAACAGAAATCAGAGAACTAGCACCATGAGAGGTTTCATGTCAATCTTTAGGGTTGTATATAATGAAATACTCAAAATGTGTGTGAGATATAAGTAATTAATACCCAAAGCTGTTTCCTAACTATGAGTAGAGGCTTGTCATCTAGTCCTAACCATATCAGATGGATGAAAAAAAGTTTAATAACCACATGAGCAGAGGGACAGGTGAACATAACTTGGCAATATATAGCTTAAAATAGTATTTAAGCTTTTTAATTTTTTTTAAATCTGAACTAGAATTTTATGAGAAATTGCTTCATAGTCACTTGTACTTGGTGCAGATGGATTCGGTAATGCTTGCTTCAAGCTCTGAAGGTAAAATTCCCAACCCTTCATGACTTCACACAGCTAAGAGACACCATTTCTCTTGAGTCTTTTTAACCCTGAAATAGCATGCTCCAGGAGGAACATCAGTTGTTATAATTAAAAGACCTGGAAGTACTAGTGTAGTACTTGCTAACAAGGTCTTACAGTCTGTTGTCTCAGTGGAGGTGGGGGATGATGATCCATGTGGCAGCAAAGACATGAGGGGTAGTGATAGGTTGGTAACTATGGAGGATGTCTGAGTGCAGTCAGGTGGGAATTAGGGCTTGTTCCCCCAAAATGGTGGCAGGACAATTAGCCCAGCTGAAGTGCATCTACACCAATGCATGCAGCATGGGCAACAAACAGGAGGAGCTGGAGGCCATTGTGCAGCAGGAAAACTATTATATAGCTGCCATCACGGAAATGTGGTGGGAAGACTTGCACAACTGGAGTGCTGCAATTGATGGCTATGAACTTTTCAGAAGGGATAGGCAAGGAAGGAAAGGTGGTGGGGTGGCCCTCTATGTTAGGGATAGATTTGAATGCCTAGAACTTAACAATGTGAATGACAGTGTTTATGGGTAAGAATCAAGGGGAAGGCCAATAAGGCAGACATCTTGGTGGGAGTTTGTTATAGACCCCCCAACCAGGATGTAGGGGCTGATGAAATACTCTAGAAGCAGCTGGCAGAGGTCTCGCCATCGCCAGCCCTTGTTCTCAGGGGGGACTTCAACTTCCCAGATGTCTGCTGGAACTATAACACAGCAGAGAGAGAACAGTCCCAGAGGTTCCTGGAGTGTGTGGAAGACACCTTCCTGACACAGCTGGCGAGGGAGCCAACCAGGGAAGGTGCCCTGCTGGACCTGCTGCTTGTAAACAGAGAATGTCTTATGGGGGATGTAAAGCTTGGAGGTCACCTTAGGCAGAGTGATCACTAAATGATAGAGTTCTCAATTCTTGGAAAGCCAGCAGAACTGCCACCTTGGACTTCCGGAGTGCAGACTTTGGCCTGTTTTGGAGCATGGTTGAGAGTGTCCCCTGGGAGACAGTCCTGAAGGGCAAAGGAGCCCAGGAAGGCTGGTCATACTCTTCAAGGCACAGGAGCAGGCCATGCCCAGGTCCCGAAAGATGAGCCGACAGGGAAGACGACCAGCCTGGCTAAATAGAGAGCTTTGGGTGGACCTCAGGAACAAAAGGAAAGTTTACGGCCTTTGGAAAAGGGGGTTGGCAGCTTATGAGGAATACCAAGATGTAGTGAAGCTCTGCAGGGGGAAAACTAGAAGGGCCAAGGCTCAAGCAGAACTCAACTTGGCCACTGCAGTTAAAGAGAACAAGAGGCTTTTTCAGTATATCAATAGAAAAAGGAAGACTAGGGAAAATGTAGGCCCGCTGATGAATGAGGCAGGCGCCCTAGTGGTGGAAGACACAGAGAAGGCAGAGTTATTGATGCCTTCTTTGCTTCAGTCTTCACTGCTAAAGCTGTCTCTCATGAACCCCAGACCCTGGAGGCAAGGGAAAAGGTCTGGAGAGAGGAAGACTTTCCCTCAGTAGAGGAGTACCAGGTTAGAGACCACTTGGCCAAACTGGACATCCATAAGTCCATGGGCCCTGATGGGATGCATCCACGAGTGCTGAGAGAGCCAGCAGATGTTATTTCTGGGCCACTCTCCATCATCTTTGAAAGGTCACAGAGAACAGAAGAGGTGCCTGAGGACTGGAGGAGGTCTAATGTCACTCCAGTCTTCAAAAAGGGCAAGAAGGAGGACCCGGGGAACTTCAGGCCGGTTAGTCTCGCCTCTGTCCCTGGGAAGGTGATGGAGCAAATCGTTCTGGATGTCATCTCTAAACATGTTGAAGAACAGGAAGTTATTGGGAGTGGTCAACATGGATTTACCAAGGGGAAATCATACTTGACCAATCTGCTAGCCTTCTGTGATGACATAACTGGTTGGCTGGATGAGGGGAAAGCAGTGGATGTTATCTACCCTGACTTCAACAAAGCTTTTGACACTGTCTCCCATAACATCCTCATTAGGAAACTGAGGAAGTGTGGGCTAGCTGAGTGGACAGTGAGGTGGATTGAGAGCTGACTGTGGGACAGAACTCAGAGGGTTGTGATCAATGGAGCAGGGTCAAGTTGGAGGCCTGTAACCAGTGGTGTCTCCCAGGGGTCAATACTAAGTCCAATCTTGTTCAACATATTCATCAATGACCTGGACGAGGGGACAGAGTGTGTCCTCAGCAAGTTCACTGATGATACCAAGCTGGGAGGGGTGGTGACACTCCAGAGGGCTGTGCTGCTGTTCAGCGTGACCTGGACAGGCTGGAGAGCTGGGCAGAGAGGAACCTAAGGTTCAACAAGGGCAAGTGTAGGGTCCTGCACCTGGGGAGGAAGAACACCATACACCAATATAGGTTAGGGATGGACCTGCTGGAAAGCAGTTCTGAGGAGAAGGATCTGGGAGTCCCAGTAGATAATAAATGATCCATGAGACAGGAATGTGCCCTTGTGCCAAGAGGGCCAATGGAAACCTGAGGTGCATAAGGAGGAGTGTGGCCAGTAGGTCAAGAGAGGTCATTCTCCCCCTCTGCTCTGCCCTGGTGAGGCCACATCTGGAATATTGTGTTCAGTTCTGGGCTTCCCAGTTCAAGAGAGACAGGGAACTTCTGCAGAGAGTCCAGGGGAGGCAACAAAGATGATTGGGGGACTGGAGCATCTCTTTTATGAGGAAAGGCTGAGAGAGCTGGGAATCTTTAGCCTGGAGAAGAGAAGGCTGAGGGGAGACCTTATTAATGCTTATAAATATCTAAAGGGTGAGTGTAAGGAGGATGGAGCCAGACACTTTTCAGTAGTTCCCAATGACAGGACGAGGGGCAATGGACACAAGCTGGAACATAGGAAGTTCCACTTAAATATGAGAAAAAACTTATTTAATATGAAGGTGACAAAGCACTGGAACAGGCTGCCCAGGGAGGTTGTGGAGTCTCCTTCTCGAGATATTCAAGACCCACCTGGATGCAGTCCTGAGTAATGTGTTCTAGATGATACTGCTTTAGCATGGGAGTTGGACTAGATGATCTCTAGAGGTCCCTTCCAACTCTGATAATTCTGTGGTTCTCTGATTCTGTGTGACTAGTGGATGAAAAGCTGGACATGAGCCACCAATGTGCGCTGGAGCCCAGAAGGCCAACCACATCCTGAGCTGCATTAAAAGAAGTATGGCCAGTAGATTGAGAGCGGCGATTCTGCTCCTCTACTCTGCCCTGGTGAGACCTCACCTGGAGTACTGCGTCCAGCTCTGGAACCCCAAACACAAGAAGAATGTGGACCTGTTGGAGCATGTCCAGAGGAGGGCCATGAAAATGATTCGAGGGCTGGAGCAGCTCTCTTATGAGACAGGCTGAGGGAGTTGGGGTTGTTCAGCCTGAAGAAGAGAAGACTCTGGGGGAACCTTATAATGACCTTCCAGTACCTGAAAGAGGCCTATAAGAAGGCTGGGGAAGAACTATTCAGAAGGGCATGTAACAACAGGACAAGAAGTAATGGTTTTAAGCTAGAGAAGGGTAGATTTAGGTTGGACATGAGGAAAATGTTCTTTAATATGAGGGTGGTGGATCACTGGAACAGGTTGCCTAGAGAGGTGGTGGAGGCCCCATCCCTGGAGACATTCCAGGTCAGGCTTGATGGGGCTCCAAGCAATCTGTTCTAGTGTGAGATGTCCCTGCTTATTGTATGGGGTTGGACTAGATGACCTTTAGAGATCCCTTCCAACCCAAGACATCCTATGATTCTATGAATTTGCTAACTGCTACAATTCCTAGTCTCCTGTCACATCAGCTCTAGTTCATCACTTTACAGAGTGTGTATGTGTTACAACTCTATTTGAAGGGTCAAGAATCCAATAAATCCCCCTTGCTAGATCTTTGCTTTGACAAAGGCTCTTTTCAAATGAATTTCATGAAGCCAAGTTAGATTAAAGCAGAGTCAAACTATCAGACAACCCTTTTCAAATCACCGCACTCCCTCAGTTGTGCTGAGATCCCTAGCTGGATTTACCAATAAATAACAGGTTTCAAGTTGTGGAACCAACATCTAATAAATCACAATGAAAGCAAGCATAATTTTCATGTGATATGCTAAAAATCTAGAGGCAATTATTTTAACCTTGTTTGGATAATAAATCAGATTTAGAAGTTAGAACAAGAAGTATCTTACTTCAAGGTTTTTTCACTACATCACTACTCCAGCTGCACAGGTCAGTGAGCTGCTACTTGATATGAGTCTTATAATTCTTTATTGGCAGTGTCTTGTAACAAGAATGAAATTCAGCTGGTGTTTAAAAAAAAAAAAAGGACCTTTGAATTACCCTTGAATACCTCTGGTATTTAGTGATCCTTCCTTTTTTTGGCACGAAGAAAACTACCCAACTAACTGCTTGAGATACCACACTGCAGGACAGGAGATAAATACTGTAAGGCAAGCAGTAGGTAGGATTATGCACAAAGTTACTCCTACTGGACCTGAATACTCAAAAATGTTCTTTTCCACTAGAGGTATCTTGGAGAAGTTTGAAAAACCTAAGTGTAGGATAACATGGACTGGGAAAGGCTAGAACATTTGCAATAATTTTCTTTAAGAGCATGAAACCCTGTGAACAGGACAGAAGTCTCCACATTGTTAGCCCAGCATCAGGACACACAGCACTTCAGACAGCTTGATAAGTCTGGTTCCCACCCAATTCAAGACCTAAAGCCCCCAAAGTCTTAAATTCCCTTTCATTCCTTTCTCACAGAATTACCTTGGTTGGAAAAGACCTTCAAGATCATCGAGTCCAACTGTTAACCTAACACTGATTAGTCCTTAACTAAACCATATCCCTCAGTACTATGTCTATACGACTCTTAAATCCCTCCAGGTATGGTGACTCCACCACTGCCCTGGGCAGCCTGTTCCAATGCCTAATAACCCTTTTGGTGAAGAAATTCTTCCTAACATCCAATCTAAACCTCCCCTGGCACAACTTGAGACCATTTCCTCTTGTCCTATCACTTGTAATTTCATTGAACTGACTGATCCCCACCTCATTACAACCTCCTTTAAGGTAGTTGTAGAGAGTGAGGTGGTCTCCCCTCAGCCTCCTTTTCTCCAGGCTAAACAACCCCAGTTCCCTCAGCTGTTATTTGTAAGACTTGTGCTCCAGACCCTTCATCAGCTTCATTGCCCTTCTCTGGACATGCTCTAGTAGCTCAATGTCCTTTCTGTAGTGAGGGGCCCAGAACTGCACAGCTGGGCACACTGCTGGCTCATGTTCAGCCAGCTGTCAATCAACACCCCCAGGTCCCTCTCTGCTGGGCAGCTCTCCAGCCTCTTCTCCCCAAGCCTGTAGCGCTGCCGGGGGTTGTAGTAGCTGAAGTGCAGGGCTCGACATTTGGCCTTGTTGAATCTCATACAATTGGCCTCTGCCCATTGATCAAGCCTGTAAACACAGTCCTTAGTCTTGGAGAGACAACAAGCCTTTGAGGTCATTGCTGTACATCACGGATTCACACTGTTTTGGGAGAAAACAAACCTGACGTTTTGGGTAGGGTTCCACCTCTCAGATGGCAGTTCTCCACTCTGTGGGTCATCTACAGGTGGGTGAAGAATTGAAATACATACATCTCCATTCTGCAAGACAGAAACAAAAATTGAGAATAGCCTGGCTTGAGGCAGAGGTCTGATGACCTGACTCCAACACACTGGCTATGTTCTGAGCAGTTTAACCTTGTTGATACAAACACCTGAAGAACCAATAAAAATACATGCAAGAACTGGAAACATTTCTAATATCTTCCTGGATCTACTGTATTTATATGTTCAAAAGTCTCCCTTGCTAAACAGGATTAGTCAGCAAATTGGTACAAAACTATCTCAAGTAAAGAGGTTCTAAGAATGTAGCAAAGTAAGTAAAAATAAAGTAATATAAAACTAGATGAAGTCTCCAGATAGCAAGTACTGTCACAGTGACAGAAATGAGCTTTAGTCACAGGAGACCCAAAGTAGGGTTAAAAAAAAAGTTTTGTTCTCAGTGGTAGTTGAGTTCGCTACAGGAATTTTTGAAGTGAAGGGTTTAGCATGCTCTACTAGCTCAGGTATCAAAACAACACTTCTCCTGGGACACAAGGAGGTTGAACAGATGGTGCATGGCAGGCTTAAATTGCTCCCCTAGAACACAGCTGTTTGAAATATCAGGTGGAAAAGCAGGAGATGCTTTCTGAAAGTTTCACTGAAAATCCCTTCCAGC
The DNA here is from genome assembly GCA_020745705.1 of Hemiprocne comata. NCBI lineage: Eukaryota > Metazoa > Chordata > Aves > Apodiformes > Apodidae > Hemiprocne > Hemiprocne comata. Next base: position 207,592 of record CM036615.1, on the reverse strand, counting down.
ATGCAAAAGGAAGAATATTTTGGCAGCATATGGAAACCATACAGCCACATAATCCTCAGTCTGTGTTCTAGTTACCAGTGTTATAGCCTGAATATAGATTTAAAGCTCCATAATGTCTACCATTTATAAACCCTTTAAGAAGCCTGTAAAACCAGTTCTCCGTCAGCAACAGGACTCTGACATGATTACTTTGTAGAAGTGCTTTAGCAGTATTCACCACAGCTAATATTCTCTACTGAAGTTAACTCCAGGGGCTCGTGGGGTCCCAATGCCTTATTGCAGAATGAAGTGATGGTGCAGATGGGGCCTGAGTGTGGCCAGCAGATGTTGGCCTCTCCAGGCCCTGCTAGCTTGCTGCCTCTTGCAGATGGCTGCTGGAATGACTTACAAGTTGCCAGAGCCAGCTCCAGACCTTCAGGTGGCGCAGCCTCAGCTGATGGGCAGCACTCACACTTGTCACGCTGACACATGATACAGACTGATGATAAGAACCAGAGAGAAGCTGCAGATAAGTTCTGTTCAAGATCGCAGGCTGCTAATTCCCCACGCACCTCAGCTATGTCCTGAGGATCCTCCAATACTGCTCAATGCACAGGAGCCAAAGCACAAAGTAGCACTGCTGACAGCAAAAGGATCTGTGCCTTTGAGCCTGTCCTGGTTTGAGCCAGGATGAAGCCAATATTCTTTTTACTGATTTTTTTTTCTTAAGTGAACTCCCTTTTAAGCAGCACACTTGCTGAAACTAGCAGCAAGTTTTCCAGCTAGTGCACTGATAACAACTGAATGTTTATAGTTACTGCTGAGAGACCAAGGACACTGCTCCACTTGTTGAATCTGCTGCTTCGGACACTAAAGGAGCAGAAGAACCCTCCTGTAGGGAGGAGTGGACTAGACAGATAGCAAAATTGGCCAAACAAATTATTCCATCCATATATATGTAACTCTCAGAATAAATTCATGGATCACAGAAGTCAAGCCCTCCTTCTTCTTCCCTCTCTTCTGTCCAAGGCTGGAACTCCATCTATCCATCTCCTTTTATCCCTAGGTCCATGTGTTCCTGACCCTCATAACTCTACCCTTAGCTCCTGTCTGCTCTGCCGCTCTCTCTGAAAGTGATCCAGGATCTTCTTGGGCCAGGATCTGCCCTGGCTAAGGGGAGTATACTTGGAGTTGCTGGGGGTGGGGGGAGGCAATAGGGGCTTTGTACATTCCTATACATATTTGTATATAATTGTACATAATTTATTTTATCATTAGTATTTAATTAAAGCTGTCTAGTTTAGTTTTCAATCCGGAAAGTCTCTCTCCTTATTCTCGCTCTCCTTCCCTACCTGGGTGGGAGGGGGAGGGGATCAAGAGCATTGTTGTCATCAGTTTAATTGCCAATCCTGAGTTGAACTGTTACAGAGCCCAAGCCAGTGATCACAGCTACAGATAGCAACAGCTCACCTGAACGGCCTCCCAAACATTTCAACTCTCCTTGATTAACAATGACATTTATTTTATAACCAAATGAGATCCTGCTTCAATGTTAGAGGCTTGTGATTAGTATCCAGATTTCAGCAGCTCACTAAACCTGCCAGGTATGCTAATTTAGCAAGCCCTTGTCATTTTGAAACAGTTTGGTTTTTTTTTCAAGAACACAATGAAAAACAGCAACGTAGCACCTGGAGCTGCTAAATACCCAAGCACCCACTTATGTTGCTGGAACAGTTTGCCATAAAAAGGCAGTTTCCTTTTTAGGACTACAACAAGCTTGTGAAATCTAGAAAATATTTTTAATATAATTTTAAGGTGAAGTTAGATTGTATTCACAGTCTATTCTGGAGTTTACCTCCTTTAACCATCTCCTGGGAGAATAGAGTGTTGGTGGCCAGGAGAAGACATCACTGCACTCAGGGAAAGTTCCTCATGAGTAAACAGCATGTGGACAAGTAGATATTTGGCAATATGAAAATACAGAGGGAAGCAAGAATGTGAGAAGTTTCTTCCAACAATCAATGTTACATGCTTAGGAATTCAAGCAAGGCAACACTGCATTACATAGCCTGGAAAGTGTAATGGGGCTATAGTCAATGGGAGAGACTTTTTGTATATAAATTTTTGAAAGATATAAACAAGGAGGATAGGATATACATCTGACAATGGGAAATAGCCTATACTTCTATTAGGACTGAGAACTTAAGTCATAAAAATAAAAAACAAGTCTTGAATGCAGTTTTACCAGAATTCAACTAGATGACCTGTGGGGAACGGACTAGTTCTCCTCCCACACAACGGAATGCCTTTCAAGCCAGCGAAGTGCCTCTTGAAACCAAGGACAGACTGAAACAGCCTTGGCAGAAATACAGATAGCAGGCTCCCTCTGAGAGACTGGGCACTTGGCCACATACTAAAGGAGGACGTTATCTAAAGGGAGGCGGGCTGTGCCGGTGAAGCCACTGGACCCACCGAGCCACCTGTCGGAGTGCGGCTGCGCGCAGGAGGGCCGGTGCTCGCCCGCGGGGGAATCGTCTCCCCCCACCCGCCTGCCGCTCGAAGCGGAGTCGGGGACTCGCTGCCTCCCTGCTCGCCGCTCAAAGCGGAGTCCGGATCGCTGCCTGCTGCTGCTCGCCGGTGCCAGGGGAGCCTGCCTGCCGTGGTGTCTACTGTGCTGAGACTACCTGTCTGACTGCCGTGACTGCTGTGCTGTACCTGCCGGAGGGGTCGCCGCCAGGCACGCCCCGCCGCCACGGGGTCCCGCCGCCGCTGTTCGCCCGGACGCTGAGTACATCTTCACTACGGAAGGGGGTAACACGGGTACACATACACACACGCGCGCACACACACGCATCCACATATACAAGTACACATACGGGCTCGATTCCTGCCCTTCCCCCCCATTAATCCTTCCCACCTTTCTTCCGCGGGGAGTGCACTTACTAATGCCATAGACCTCTGATATATACCTAATATATACCCTGGTCCCTTAATCTGTGTTAACCTTTAATAAACCTCTTAGTGTGTAAGTGAAACATTGGTCTTTGTGAGCGGGGGGGGGGGGGGGCATTCCACTCTACCCTCTAAGGTACGGTCCCACAGTGACCGCATGTGCGGTCCCATTTACAAACCTCTCCCCTCCCCGCTGAGAAGGGGGGGAGGAAGTCGCGGAGGCATCCTGACATCTGATAGCCTTTGATATCGGTCCGCAACATAGATGAAAGCCCAGCAAGAAACACAACATAGTCCATTCACACCAGATGCAGGACAACATATGCTATGCCCCAGCAACAGCAGAAGTTAGCCTGAGCACTGCCATATTAACACAGCTGGGCCACTGCCACCTCCCGAACTAGTTCATCAGCAGAGCACCACACCATGCTGAGATGCACTTCCCCCAGTGCTTTGATCCATGATGACTTTACCTTAAATCTCTCCAAACAGCCTGTGCTGTTATGCTCTGAATGTGACTCATACATGCACTGAACTAAGGGCCACCTCAAATTGGCTAGCAGACATTAAGCTCAAAGGTAACTGTTCACTCTGATCCCAGGGCAACCGGGCTGTGCATGACTCCCCTGGAAGCTGGACTCCAGCTCTGGTTCTTTCTGCAGTCGGAGCACCCCAAGTCCAAACCGCTTCATCATAGGCTGACTGCTGCAGAAGACGGTTTCCCACTATTTCTTGTGTCATCACACAATTTTGTAAGATATACTCAAATAAAAAATGTACTTGAAAGGTGTACAAACAACAATTAGTTGCCTAAGTATCACAGTAGGGTAAGACCCCACACACCAGCCTTGATCCAAGAATCCCCTAAAATTGCCAGCGCTCATGGCACAGTGCTTTGGCTGGGGCTGCCTACTGCACTTGCAGGTATGAGAAAGGCTCCATCCCCACCTACAGGAACAGCATTTCCTACAACATTTAGATTTAACTCTGCAACCATGAAGCTGATATTTAAACACAAACAACTAACCACTTTAGTTATGGCTAGACATTTAGTACCTTCAATACTTCCAGAAGTTTAAGGACACAGAAAACTTTCTCACATGCTTGAGAAAAAAAAAAAATGAATTAGTTTAAAAAACAACTTACCTCATAAATGTTGGGATGCCACATTTTGGTCAGGAATCTGAAGGTAGGTGGTGAATACGGATAGTCAATAGGAAATTTAATGTGAGCCTGGAAAAAAGCAAAATATTTTGGTAATGAAACAGAACAAAGAGATCAACAAGCAACCATTACGGTGAAAGCCTGGAAAAAAATTTGCCATTAAGTCCATTAAGTAATTTATTTTATATATCAGTGTCCATGTGGACACACAGTATAACTACAAAATTTATGAGCAAAACACTAACTGAGCAAGAAAAATCTAAACACCAGGCCTTACCTGGGCTGGTAATGATCAGAAAACAAGCCAAAAGGCATTTACCAAGTCCTAATTCAAGCAGCACTATCCAACAACTGTTGTTCAACAGGCCAAAATAGATTTGAAAAGCTAGAACTTAAGATATCGTTGCTGTCTTACTAGGTCAGATACGGGCTGAAAACATTTGCTAAGGTGAAAAGACCTGTTTTGCATTTGCCAGTGCAAAGATTTTTAGTTACTCTTTCTGTTCGGGGGGTGTGTGTTAAATACTTGCTCAATTAAGATCCAAAGTTTTTTTTGCCTTTCTTGTTTGAGAGTTAAACTGATCCATCTATCTGTGTTCCTCATACTACATTTCTTGCTACCACAAGCATTTCCCAAGTCTGAATATCATCTGTGTCTGTTTAATGATTCAATGCAACTTAATGAACAAAATATTCATAGAATCATAGAATCATAGAATTGTTCAGGTTGGAAAAGACCTTTAAGATCATCGAGTCCAACCTTATCCTAACCCTATTACCCTATTTCTGATGACCCTGGAACAGGCTGCCCAGGGAGGTTGTGGAGTCTCCTTCTCTGGAGACATTCCAAACCCGTCTGGATGTGATCCTGTGCCACCTGCTCTAGGGGATCCTGCTTTACCAGGGGGGTTGGACTAGCTGATCTCCAGAGGTCCCTTCCAACCCCTACACCATTCTGTGGTTAACTGTGCCAATAAATTGTGATCACTTCCAAGGGGTCTGGAGTTGCAGTTTAGAGATATTATGAGTTAGGATTTCCTGCCCCTGCAAAGGAGAATATTTTCAACACAAATAGGAAGTCATAGAATCATAGAATTGTTCAGGTTGGAAAAGACCTTTAAGATCATGGAGTCCAACCTTATCCTAACCCTATTACCCTATTTCTGATGACCCACCACTAACCCATGTCCCCAAGCACCACATCCAGATGACTTTTAAACACATTCAGGGATGGTGATTCAACCACCTCCCTGGGGAGCCTGTTCCAGTGCCCAACAACCCTTTCTGTAAAGAAGTTTTTTTCTGATATCCAACCTAAATCCAACCTGACACAACTTGAGCCCATTTCCTCTTGTCCTGTCATCAGTCACCAGTGAGAAGAGACCAACCCCACTGTCACTACAACCTCCAACCTCCTTTCAGGTATTTGTAAAGAGTGAGAAGGTCTCCCCTCAGCCTCCTCTTCCCCAGACTAAACAGCCCCAGCTCCCTCAGTCATTCCTCATAGGAGATGTTTTCCAAACCACTCACTAGCTTTGTTGCCCTTCTTTGGACCTGCTCCATCACCTCAATGTCCTTTTTGTATTGAGGTGCCCAAAACTGAACACAATACTCAAGGTGGGGCCTCACCAGTGCCGAGTACAGAGGCAGGATCACTTCCCTAGTCCTGCTAGTCACACCATTTCTGATACAAGCCAGGATGCCGTCGGCCTTCTTGGCCACCTGGGCACACTGCTGGCTCATAGTCAGCCAACTGTCAACCAATACACCAAGGTCCTTTTCTGCCAGGCAGCTTTCCAGCCACTCTTCTCCAAGCCTGTAGTGTTGCCTGGGGTTGTTGTGACCAAAATGCAGGACCCGACATTTGGCCTTATTGAATTTCATACAGTTGGTCTCAGCCCAGCGATCCAGTCTGTCCAGGTCCCTCTGTAAAGCCTTCCTACCATCCAGCAGATCGACACTCCCTCCCAGCTTGGTGTCATCTGCAAATTTACTGATGGTGCATTCGATCCCCTCATCAAGATCATTAATAAAGATGTTAAACAGGAGTGGCCCCAGCACTGAGCCCTGGGGGACACCACTCGTGACTGGCTGCCAACTGGATTTAACTCCATTAACCCCAACTCTTTGGGCCCAGCCATCCAGCCAGTGTTTAACCCAGCAGAGTATATGCCCGTCAAAACCATGGGCAGCCATCTTTTCCATGAGGATGTTATGGGGGACAGTGTCAAAGGCTTTTGTGTCAAAGGGGGAAAAAAGACAAAATACGGTACAACATTATACTCATCTAGAAGCAACAGAGGCACAATGAAAATAAGCATTTTCCAGGATTTGTTGAGAAAAAAAGTCACATCAAGGGTGGTGAGACGCTGGCCCAGGTTGCCCAGAGAAGTTGTGGATGCCCCATCCCTGGAAGTGTTTAAGGACAGTTTGTACAGGACATTGATCAACCTGGTCTAGTGGGAGGTGTCCCTGCAGGGGGGTTGGAACTAGATGATCTTTAAGGTCCCTTCCAACCCAAACCATCTTATGATTCTATGATTCCACTTAGTTACTCGAGCATATTAAATCAAAGATGTGATTACATGATGGCTCAACAACTTCTAAAGATGCAATGACATTTATGGATAGGCTTAAGCCTATCAAAATTTAGTTTGCAATATACTCATAATGTCTATTTACCAGCAAGTGTAACTCTTACAATCACAGAATCCCAGAATAGTCATGGTTGGAAAGGACCTCTGAGATCACTGAGTCCAACCATTAAATAAAAAACAACAAACAAAAAACCTCCCACAAACACACAACCTACAACCTCAGCCACTAGAGCATGCTCTGAAGCTCGTTTGTCCTGGGTTGAGCCAGGATGAAGCCAATTTTCTTTTTACTGATTTTTTTTCCCTTCAGTAAGCTCTCTTTTAACAAGAGGTAGAGATTGTGAGATTGTGATGGGCGATGACAGCAAACATTACCTTCCAGTGCCTGTAAGGTCAGCAGCCAGCTGTGGGGCAAGACACTCAGTTGTGGGAAGACTGCAGAGATCCCAGCACTGGATATCAACTTCTTTGTGCTGTCCTGCCATTCACAGCAGTCAGAAAAGCCATCCAGTAGGAAAGAGGGCTGAAACTGGCCTGATTAAGTGCCAAAAATGCTCCCCTCTGAAAGGAGGACTTGCCCACCACTTTCTGCACTGTGGAGCACAGACCTTTCCCTTGGCACTGCTCAACCCACCAAGAAAGCTCCACCAGTCTAGTGTGGAATCTCCAGAGAAGCATCTCCTGGCACCTGCACCACAGCAAGGCTCACATGCAACTGAGAATGCAAGAAGAGACCCCAAAAGCAGGTCACATACAGAAAGAGCAGAATCCTGGGTCACCCTCTTCTACTTAAGCATCTAACCATGCCACTTGGATGTAGGGTGCTGACCTAGTTCAACAGGACAAGCTACAGGAAGTTTTATTTCCAGAAGCGTGAGCAGACAACCAAGCCATTAAGTACCTGACTACAGTTTTACTTAGATTGGCACGTGCTTTTGCCTTGTAACCCAAATTTTATGAGGCCAGACTGCCAGGTAGCTAGGAAAATAAGGTTTTCTGTTCACCTTTATGAAACAAATTCAGCAGCTCACATGGCTTTACATTTTGCACATGCCCTCTTGCAATACTGACTGTATGTGGGGATGTTACAGCCGCACCAAATCCTCACCTCGCAGTCATTTGCCACAGCATGCTCACAACCAAAATATTTATGATCCGCTTAAATAATCCTAGCCCACGATTTAAGGTCAGTTACACAAATGGCATTGCTCCAAGAGCAAGCAAATGCCTCTTGTCACCACACCACCGCAGAGGAGAGTGGCTGCTGCAGCAAGGAAATGCCTGGCTCTACAACATGTCACCCTGCACTGGGAGCAGAGCAGATATTTACCCAGGACAGAGCAGATTCACTTCAGCTCAAGTGCTTGTATCATGTGGCTGCAGACTCCTCTGGACCACTGGGGTTTTACCAAGGAAGTCCATTCCTGTACTTATATGTAGTTTTCTGAGATCTAAGACATAAAACATCCCAAGAGCTGAGATTGAAAATGCAAGAGGCAACAAAACTCAGGATTGAGCTAGCTACAAGATTTCTTGGCAGAACATGTGCCTTCTACACAGGTACAGTTTATAGTCAAACAAAAAAACATACTGTCAGTAGTGTACCAGCATTACCATGTTTATATCCCAAGGGTTATATCACTCTTGACTGGGCTGGGGGGCAAAAGCAGCAGCTGACACAGTACCAGCTCCTGCAAATATATGTTTAACAGCTGCATTAAACCAGGCAGAGGACCAGCTCTAACACTAAACATCTGCTTAAAAAAAGCAGATCAGACAGCACTGCTGCTGTAGTTACAAGGACAAGATATTCTACTGCTTTGGCCTTTAGTGGCTCTAAAGTACTACTGTTGTTTGAACCACATCTCAGGTTTCCTTGCATTAGGTACCATATAGACCTTATGCTTCCAACATGGACCTAAGATAACAGCTACTGAAGAAAACAACCCTTCACATAGAGTCCTCATCTCCTGCAGATCACTATGAAGTCACCTCCCTGCTATAACAACGATGCTCCACTTAAAAAGCTAATTACACATGACTAGACAAGAACCATATACAAAATGGTTATTCTTGATCATTGTTAATTCACGAATGCTTAAAAAGACATCTTTCAGGCCAGATGGATATACAAGAGAAAATATAACACCAAAGTGAAAGTTAGCAGTGATATTTCTACCTGTTGTAGCAGAACGCTCCGTCTCTCAATATGCCTGCCTCAGTTTCCCTCTGTGATTCAACTGCTTTTTGTCTCTCAATTTTGCAGGCCCAGGCCTAGAGTGGAAAGATTCCCATGAGAAAGGGAAGCAAGCTCTGAGCTGGTAACAACCTTGAAAGGTACAAACAGAGGGCCAAGTTGACATAATTAACACCAGCTGCTCTCCGGTGTTGAAGAACACAGAGCCCCGCCTGGCCACAACTAGGCCTGAAACAGAGATAAAGTAAGAACGAACAGATAAACAAAAGAGTTTGCTTGGTGAGAACAGGACCTTTGTGGGTTTTCTACTGTTTTCCTTTTATTCTCCAATGGGAGATGTTGAAGGTATGGCTAATGGTTAAATGACAGCAGCCAATCCAATTTATTCTATGAAAGCCTGGTCCCATCTTTGACTGAGGGGACTTCCCGTACACTTTCCCAGAATGTTGTTGGACCTTCTCTCCTCCAGCAGGGACGCCTGCCAGAGAGACTAATTCTTGAGAATTACGATCCACCTGGACACCCAGCTGCGGCCTGGCAAGAGTGAGAAATATTAACTCCTTTATTGCCTTTATTAGCAAAATTAATGTTAAGTAATTTTCATCATTAAGTTTTAAGATTATAGAATCCTTTAAAATTGATAATTCATGTTCTAGGCCTAGTATAAAACTTGATAATAAGTAAGTTGCTAGCATTTTAATGGTTAACCTTTATTGTTTGATCTAACTACAAGTAGTAAATTTTATTGTTAAGATACCTTTTGCATTCAAACTTCAACCTCTGTTCCAACCTCCCAATTTCCCTACAATCTGGCTGTGCTTATGCCTTCTACTTTAAGGAGTTAAGACCCCAGTGTTATATGCAATAAATCTTGATCTGTGCATATACATCTTGTCTGCCATCCCGTCCCGTTCAGGACACCTGTTCCGACTAGTTGCCATGTCAATGACTAATATGACATCTAGATAAAACCAGAATCCTCAGTTTGCTGAAATATCTCCTAAAAGAGTCATCAAAAGGGTTCAAAACAGGCTGATTCCTCTGCAGTGTAGCACAGATTTAAGGTACCCTTTATACTTCTGATAAAAGCAGAACCAGTGCAATCGAGCTAAGCTTGGTACATGAACGAATATCCTTGAAATTCAAGCTTGTATCTACATAATTGTAACCATTTACATTAAGTTTAAAGGCATATAGGGTAAGAGTAGCCATCAGGAAGAACTACTTCAGACTACTGCAGGTAAAGAGAGAAATTTAATGAAACTAATATAAGATGAGAATACAAGCAAGGGACCTGATCATTTGAACAGAGAAAGTTGGATCTTGGAAAGTCAGAGGAAACTTGTACAATTGTGTGACTAAAAGTAACCCTTAAATAGAATCATAGAATGGTTTGGGTTGGAAGGGACCTTAAATATCATCTAGTTCCAACATCTCTGCCATGGGCAGGGACATCTCCCACTAGAGAAGATTGCTCCAAGCCCCATCCAACCTGGCCTTCAACACTTCCAGGGATGGGGCAGCCACAACTCCTCTAGGAAACCTGTTCTGTGGAGGATTTTCTTGCAGAAGCATGGGCATGTGAGCAATCCAGCCTTTGGTATAAAAGCTTAACTGTGTTATAGAGACTTTAGCTGGACTACTGTTATCTCAAGGCCAATGGAGGGATAATTATAGCTGGGAAAGAAGAAAGCTAGAAGAAGAGAACTCCCACATGCAGAAGAAGGAACGAGATACCAAAGGTGCTGAGATCATGCTATGTAAGGACTTTGTGTGCTTAGGGCTAGTAGCCAGTCATGTATTAGAAGCAGGTATATGGACAGTAGCAGTGCACTAATCAGACTGAAGCATTATTCGTGTGGACAAAAGCATTTAACCAATAATGGGGGGGGGCTTACTGTGTGTGTACCGGGCAATGAGGTATATAGCAAGGCATTTGTTTACAATAAACGGTTTTCGCTTGATCACATTGGTCGTGGTGCGTTAGTCCGAGCTCTCACCGCAACACTGTTCCAGTGTCTCACCACCCTTACACTAAATAATTTATTCCTGACATCTAATCTAAATCTCCCCTCTTCCAGTTTGAAGCTGTTACCCCTCATCCTATCACTCCATGCCCTTGTAAAAAGTCCCTCTCCAAGTTTTCTGTAGCCCCTTCAGGTACTGGAAGGTGCCCTAAGGTCTCCTCAGAGCCTTCTCTTCTCCAGGCTGAACACCCCCAACTCCCTCAGCCTGCTCCAGCACTCTCATAATCCCCGTGGCCTCCTCTGGACTCTCTCCAAGAGCTCCATGTCCTTCTTGTGTTGGGGACTCCAGAACTGGATATAGTAATCCAGGTGGCGCCTCATCAGAATGGAGTCGAGGGGGAGAATCACCTCCCTTGACCTGCTGGCCACGCTGCTGGGGATGCAGCCCAGGACACGATTGGCTTTCTGGGCTGCAATTGCACATTGCTGGATCATGTTGAGCTTCTCATCAACCAACACCCCCAAGTCCTTCTCCTCAGGGCTTTTCTCAATCCATTCTCCACCCAGCCTGTATTTGTGCTTGGGATTGCCCCGACCCAGGTGCAGGGCCTTGCACTTGGCCTGGTTGAACTTCATGCAGTTTGCACGAGCCCATTTCTCCAGCCTGTCAAGGTCCCTCTGGATGGCATCCCTTCCCTCCAGCGTGTCGACCTCACCACACAGTTTGGTGCTGTCAGCAAACTTGCTGAGGGTGCACTCAATGCCACTGTCCATGTCGCCAACAAAGATGTTAAACAGCTCCGGTCTCAGTACCCACCCTTGGGAAACACCACTTGTCGCTGATCTCCACTTGGACATTGAGCCATCGACCACAACTCTTTGAGTGCAACCACCCAAAGGGCTCTAATACTATGCAGTATTGCCTACCAGTACCAAGAAAGGAACTGGTGAGGGGAATTAAAACTAATTTATTTTTTCTTCCTGTATTTAAACACATCATAGATATTATTGATTTGAAAAGGCAGATCTGACTTAACTTGAGAAGAAATTTGTGTGACAGATAAGCGACTACCCATAAATGGCATATCAGGGAAGAGAAGACAAGATCTATGGTAAATCAACAGTCTGCTTTTAGTGAGAACAGGTGTGTGGATGAAGATACCTCAAGAAAAAAAAAAGTAAAAAAAGTAGAGAACTTCAAGGTAGAGCAGTTTTTCTACTGTGAGACATCACTTCCTACTTAGATTCTTCTGGTATCTATCTTCTGGTGAACTTTGGATAACTTATTTTTCAGCTTCACCCTTCCTTTTTAAGGTCTTGAAGTTTAAGAACACTAACTGAATGCTAGAGAAACAGATAATAAGAAAATAACCTTCCAATAGGTCCTCGTGTATGCCAGTAGCTACGCAGCACCTTCTTATTTTGAAGCCTACACAGAAACAAGTCATATTGCTTTCCTGCAAAGATTCATCTAAAAGCTCCTCCACTTTCTAAATATTAGGATCATTACATGTAAGTATCTGTGACTACAGAGATCACTGATGCTCAATCTACAGACATGCATGCTGTGTCTCAAATAGCTCCAGTACAGTCCTCCAGCATGCTGTCACGATCAAAAACTGTAGCATCCATATGATCACTTTGGGAACTGGATTGTCTCTTACTCCATTCAGAGGAAAATGATACCCTCACATCTGCAAAAACCTAAGACCTGAGCATAGGACTTGCTTGCTTGTATATGGAATAAGCTGAGGCTACCAAAACCCAGTAATGGCAGAGAACAGAAAATTCATCCTTATTTCTATGCTAGCCATGATCCCATGACGATATTCTTTCCTGTCTTATAAAATTAATTATTGAAAACTTAATGTTGTTAGGCTGTTTGATCAGACACACTGCACCTGATGTAAGATGCTGTCGCGGACCGAGATAGGTAAAGCCGCGACCCACACCCCCACCTCAGGGGATCGAGGGCTGAGGACCGCTCCCCGTCACACTCACAAACAACGCTTAGGAATCAATAGATTTATTAAAGGCACTGAGGGTTTGGCAAGTCCGATATCAACTAACACACAAGGTCTATCTCTATATTTATATCCACACCTATATATCCATATACCAACAGCTATACAACACTACATCTATATACCAATAACAACACACACAGAAAATAAGAGAGAACCTCTCCCCTTCCCCCCTGTTCCCGTTCCCGGACAGGGATAAGAGGGAAAGCCTGGAGAGAGCCTTTGGGAAATAGAAGAATATTGGAAAAGAGAAGTGAGTGTCTGGTATGTGTGAATATTATGTAGGAATGTTAGTAAGAAGCCTCGGAATGTAGTTCGCAATTCTCACCACCGGGGTACGGCTGAAGCCAATCCCTGGTCGGGATCCACGTCCTTTCCCTTGAGACTCCAGGCAAACGGTCCGTTCGGTACGCCCACACGCCAACAACCACAGGGAGCGGCGCCGTAACTTCACGGCAGCCTCCGCAGCGGTACGCTCACCGCGGCGGCTGGATCCGCATAGTATTCACAGAGCGCGCGCCTTCTTGCTCCTCCCTTTTTTTCCCGGTTCCGGCCCCGCCGTGCCTCCTGGGAGCTGCAGTCTGTGGGCCTGTGCGCATGCGCCTGGTACCTCTGTCCTCTCCCCACGAGTGCCGGGGGGGCGCATCGCCAGGAATGGTCAGTGAATGTCGCTGGATTAAAGGCCATTATAGAGTCCGTCTCTCACAGATGCCTACACCCTACCAAATTACAATACAGTAATAATTGGTTTGCAGCAAAAGTTGACAGCGTTTTGAGAATACAAGCGTAAGTACAGCCCTGTCATGGGAAACCTACCCCAGATGTACACGGAAGTGTCTGAACCCTAAAATAATCTGTGTTGGTAATTATAGCCTTATCTATGTTGGGATAAAATATGTTAATGTCAAAATTATTTACCCACACATTACAAATATTTTCAGGCTTCTTTTTTCCAGTTACTAGCGAGCAACACTGCAAGCTTCTACTCAACATTGCTTTAAAGTTCATCAGTAGTTAATGATCAGTAACTATTTCAAATTGATGACTCAGGTTCAGCCATACCATCAAGAGGATGACTGATTATTTTGATGAAAAAAGTTAAATCATTGCTTGTAAAGAGATGTTACACTGACAGATTCAGACATCTGCATGCTACTTAAAGCATGAGCTGCTTTTTGACACAAAAGCATGTGTAAAAACATGACTTGGAGAAGCCTCTAGTGGTGATAAAGTAGATGTGATTATGAATGAATGTTCAAGTAGAAGCTAACAGCCTTGCTGGTATTCACGCTAGCCTACAGATACATTACTCCTAGTTAGGATACCAGTGATCAGCATCTGAAAGCCATACAAACACCAAGTAGGTACCAAAGTACCAAGTAGGTTTATTTAAATAGTGCTCTACCTACAATTTTTACCTTACCTTGATTCAAATAAGGGATCAAACCAGCTTGCTTCTTGTCCTCTTAAGCTTGTAGATAACATTTAGTACATAAACCAAATAAAGAGTTCCAAAAGCTTCGTAGAACAGGGAGCAGTGTTTGTACCTGATTTATGCACCAAGTTGCATGCTGACACAGGTAGACCAATATTTTAAAGTAAACGGTGTCTATGCACACAGAAAGCAAGGATGTTTAAGATTTGCACTGCAGAAACATATCCTTTGAGCAATTTTACAGACGTTAGAGCAGTATTTTCCGGTATCTTTTCCAGAGCATGAATTTTGATAGTATCAACTGAAAGCAGGCCTGTTGCACTCCATTTGGCAAGCCTGAGAGCAGGTATCATTATGCAGTTTCTCTAATCTTGCAAACTGTGTATGAAGCAGCCACACTGATGTATATATGCTTTTGTTTCAAGTTAGATTTAGAATTGTAGGAAGTGAAAAAACGTTGCTCAACAAGGATTTCCCCCTCCCAAACAGGGTACCCTACAGATTTCTTGATGCTAAAACTCCTCATCTCTTGGCCACACTGCTGCTGAAGGACTTTAAAGTCTATTAACTTTCAGTTCATTATTATTACCACGAACATATTGTACTGGTTTGAGAAAGGATAGAACCATTTTTATTTTAGTAATTTTACTTTTCAGTTAAATCTCTTCTAAGTAATTGCACTTGTTGAAATTAACAGCATGTTTTTCAGTCAGTGTCTGCTTCTAGGACTGGTAATACTCTATATTTATAGTACTTGCTGGAGAATGGTATGCAGAACCAAGGCCACTGCTTGGTTCTGAAAGACATCTTATGCTCATGAACCAGAAGGGAGGAAAGGGGTCACACCTGCAACCCTCCTGCAGGGAGGAGCAGACCAGACAGGTGACCAAAACTAACCAAAGTGTTCCATCCCATGCACATCATACTCAGTATAAATCTGAGGGATCACGAGGGTCACCGAATCACAGAATTGTCAGAGTTGGAAGGGACCTCTAGAGATTATCTAGTCCAACTCCCACGCTAAAGCAGGATCACCTAGAGCACATTCCACAGAACTGCATCCAGGTGGGTTTTGAATATCTCCAGAGGAGGAGACTCCACAACCTCCTTGGGCAGCCTGTTCCAGTGCTTTGTCACCCTCATAGTAAAGAAGTATTTTCTCATATTTAAATGGAACTCCCTATGTTCCAGCTTGTGTCCATTGCCCCTCATCCTGTCACTGGGAACTACTGAAAAGAGTCTTGACTCCATCCTTCTTGCACCCACCCTTTAGATACTTGTAAGCCTTCTTTGCTACACCACGTAGACGTGCATAAATCTATGGGGCCGGATGGGATGCGCCCAAGAGTGCTGAAAGAGCTGCCGGGGGTACTCACTAAGCCACTTTCTATCATTTACCAGCAGTCCTGGCTGACTGGAGAGGTACCAGCAGACTGGAAATCAGCCAATGTTACCCCCATATACAAGAAGGGACAGAAGGATGATCTGGGAAATTACAGACCTGTTAGTCTGTCTTCAGTACCAGGGAAGCTGATGGAGCAGATCATCCTGAGTACCATTATGTGGTACATGCAGAACAACCAGGTGATCAGGCCCAATAAGCATGGGTTTGTGAAGGGCAGGTCCTGTTTGACTGACCTGATCTCCTTCTACGATAGGGTGACACGCTTAGTGGATGAGGGCAGGGCTGTGGATGTTGTCTACCTTGACTTTAGCAAGGCCTTTGACAAGGTTTCCCACATAATTCTCCTAGAGAAGCTGGCTGCTCATGGCTTGGATGTGCACATGCTTCAGTGGATAAAAATCTGGTTGGACGGCCAGGTCCAAAGAGTTGTGTTGAATGGAGTTAAATCCAGTTGGTGGCTGGTCACGAGTGGTGTTCCCCAGGGCTCAGTGCTGGGGCCACTCCTGTTTAACATCCTTATTGATGACTTGGATAGAGTGCACCCTCAGTAATTTTGCAGATGACACTAAATGGGGTGGAAGTGTCAATCTGCTTGAGGGCAGTGAGGCTCTGCAGAGGGATTTAGACAGGCTTGACTGTTGGGCCAAGGCCAATGGCATGAGTTTCAGTGAGGCCAAATGTCGGGTCCTGCACTTTGGCCACAACAACCCCCAGCAGCGCTACAGGCTTGGGGAGGAGTGGCTGGAGAGCTGCCCAGCAGGGAGGGACCTGGGAGTGTTGATTGACAGCCAGCTGAACATGAGCCAGCAGCGTGCCCAGGTGGCCAAGAAGGCCAACACCATCCTGGCCTGCATCAGGAATAGTGTGACCGGCAGGACCAAGGAGGTGATCCTGCCCCTCTACTCGGCCTTGGTGAGGCTGCACCTCGAGCACTGTGTGCAGTTTTGGGCGCTGCAGTATAAGAAGTACATTGAGGTTCTGGAGAGGGTGCAGAGAAGGGCAACTAGGCTGATGAGGGGTCTGGAGAACTGGCCTTATGAGGAGAGGCTGAGAGAGCTGGGGCTGTTCAGCCTGGAGAAGAGGAGGCTGAGGGGAGACCTCTTTGCCCTCTACAATTATCTGAAAGGAGGTTGTAGTGAGGTGGGTGTTGGCCTCTTCTCCCTGGTGACCAGCAATAAGACAAGAGGAAATGGGCTCAAGTTGCACCAGGGGAGGTTCAGGCTGGATATTAGAAAAAATTTCTTAACAGAAAGAGTGGTGAGGCATTGGAACAGGCTGCCCAGGGAGGTGGTGGAGGAACCATCCCTGGAGTTGTTCAAAAAAGGGGTAGACGTGGTGGTTCATAAGATGGTTTAGTGGTTAGGGGTTGTAGGGTGGATGGTTGGACTTGATGATCTTGAAGGTCTTTTCCAACCTTGATGATTCTATGATTCTATTCTATGATTCTCTTCTCCAGGCTAAAGAGTCCCAGCTCTCTCAGCCTTTCCTCATAAGGGAGATGCTCCAATCCCCCAATCATCTTTGTTGCCCTCCGCTGGACTCTCTCTAGTAGTTCCCTGTCTCTCTTGAACTGGGGAGCCTAGAACTGGATGCAATAAAGGGTCAAGCTCTCTTCATCCATGGCCGGTGTCCTGCAAGGATTCTGTCCATTCATCTGCCTTTTGTCCTGATCCATGTGTTCCTGAATCCGTGCGTTCCTGCATTCAGCTCCCATCTGCTGCTGACTCCAGAAGTCAAGTCCAGGACTTTCCCAGGACCTGCCCTGCAGCCTCAGGGATGACATCTTAGTGGGGGGGGAACCACGATAGTGGTTTTGTATTATTTGTATATATTTCATTATTTCCTTTTTTTCATCCCTACTGTTTCATTAAAGCTGTGTAGTTTAGTTTCCAACCTCTAAGTCTCTCTCCCTTATCCTCTTTCCCTTTCTGGGAGGGGAGAGGGGTTAATAGAGAGCATTTGCTGGCCCTGTGTTAAATTGTGACAGGTTTATTAGCACCCAACATGGGGCTCAGCTTATTAGCTTGAGCCCAGACTCAAATTCCATCTAATTGCCTGAATAGTTTGAATTCCGACTCCGGTGGGGGGAGATCCAAGTAGCTCAGTTGAGAGAGTATCAAATGTTTTCTTTTTGGGTTGGAAATTGAACAGACAATTCCCATCATGCCATTGTGTTTTGGTTTGAGCAAGCTCTTTACTGATTTTTTTTTCATCCTTTCACTGAACTTTTTTTATTAGCACCAGTAGACTGATAATAACCAAGGGCACTTCTGGCTGTCTGCAGCCTCCCCCCCATGGGGGAGCAGATTAGACTGAAGGCAGGATCAGCAAATCAGAATATTCCCTTCTCATAATATTTTCTCTATTTGGCTTTCAGTATAGGTTAAGACATCACAGCAGTCAAGCCTTTCTTTTTCTTTTTTCTCTCACTTTTCTGCTTACTGTCGCTTCTATCACCCTCTCTTTGACTCTCTCTTTTTTTTTTTTTTCCCATTTTCTTTACAGCCAACACCCGAGGACCCCGTCCATGTGCCCGGACACTCCCCCCTTCAGCTGGGAGACTGAGAGTGGTCAGGGGAGGAGGGAGGGGGTCGGGTGTTGCACATCCCTTTGCAAATACATATATATATTCCCTTATCACTAATAATTAAAATCAATCAGTTTCACTTTTCAACCCAGAGAGCCTCTCTTTCTCATTTTTCTCCCTCTTTCCCTACCTTGGGGGAGGAGGGGGGGAGGGGTGAATCGAGAGACTGCCAACTCTGTGCCAAACAGACACACATTGTTAGAGTTATTTACTGATATGCTGCCATACCTGTGGTATATAGAGTACCATAGAATCCCAGACTGGTTTGGGTCGGAAGGGACTTTAAATATCATCTAGTTCTAACCCCTCTGCCATGGGCAGGGACACCTCCCACTAGACCAGGTTGCTCCAAGCCTCATCCAACCTGACTTTGAACAATTCCAGGGATGGGGCAGCCACAACTTCCCTGGGCAACTTGGGCCAGTGTCTCACCACCCTCACACTAAAGAATTTCCTCCTACTGTCTAACCTAAATCTCCCCTCTTCCAGTTTAAAACCATTACCTCTTGTCATATCATTACATGCCCTTGTAAGAAGTCCTCCCCCAGCTTTCCTGTAGCCTGTTTAGGCACTGGAAGGTGCTCTAAGGTCTCCTTGGAGCCTTCTCTTCTCCAGGCTGAACACCCCCAACTCTCTCAGCCTGTCTCCAGAGCAGAGCTGCTCCAGCCCTCTGATCATCTTCATGGCCCTCCTCTGGACTCACTCCAACAGCTCCATGTCATTCTATACGATATGCGATATGTTGCTGTTTAGCTGGTCTGAGTGTTGCTTTGTGGTTTATCAATGGTAAGTGCTGCTTGAGAGCTGTAGTTGGGATCTGGTCTTTAATACTGATCTACATTGCAGTGAGTTTTCATGTGAACAGAGTGAACTTTGTTGGTAATTGCACTTTTGGTTTTACCTTGGGAAATTATACCACTCTGTTTTCTCTTGAGCTGACTCTACCAGATTTTGATCAAGATAGCATTAAGTTATTAGGGATTTTTATGAATGTCCTGCTGAATATTAGTAATGCTTTTTATGTATTTTGGAAACATAAGACAACCACCTCAACTCTGAGAGTGAGCACTGTCACTCGTAAAGAGGGCACTGCCGCTGCACCCCCCATGACAGGTGCTGCTGCAACTCCAACACAGCCGGCAAGCACTGCTGCCACTCCTGTCCCTTTGCCCCCCCATCTCCACAATAGGTACTGCTGTGACCCTGGCTCAGAACAGTGGGCACTGCTGCTGCAGCTGCCACAGCCACAGCACCCCCTGCAACAGGCACTGCCGCTATTCCAATTCAGGAAGCAAGTCCTGCTGCTACTGCTGCAGCTACTGCGGCCAATCCCACTCAATACACACCACTATTAGTCAACCCTGTGACTAGGAGCAAAGCAAAGCAAAGAGGAAGTCAGGTCCCAGCCCTTATCCCCATGTAAAATCTCCAAAGGTTTTACTAGCGGTGGGCCAAGACCAGGGAGAGAATCCTTCTGATGAAAAGACCAGTCCTTCTCAAGCAGATAAGGGAGTGGGTCCTTCTCAGACAGAGTCATCTGAGGAGGAGAACTCAGAACCAGAAGTAAATGTTCAATCCTACTCCATGAAGGACTTGCATATTCTGAGAAAGGACTTTGGCCATCGTGAAGGTGAACTAATTCTCACTTGGTTGCTCTGATGCTGGGATGATGGGGCTGATACCATGGATTTGGATGAGAGAGAAGCCCGGCAGTTGGGATCCCTGGCCAGAGATGCAGGCATTGATAGGGCAATTGGGAAAAATGCCAGAACTATCAGCCTATGGAGGTGACTTGTCAGCCATGAGGGACTGGTATCCCTATAAAGATGATATGGACCATCCCCCAGTCAGAGCAGCCATGCTTGAAAGAGCTATCAAATATTTGAGAGAATCAGCTGTGCAAAATGTGATTTACGATGATGGTCAGATTGTAGATCCTGATGAAACACCATGCCCTAAGCCTATGCTGCAAAACTTTGCGCAGAGTGTATGTCCTAGTTTGAGCCAGGACAGAACCAATTTTATTTTAGTAATTTTACTTTTCAGTTAAGTTCCTTCTAAGTAGCTGCACTTGCTGAAATTAATAGCATGCTTTTCACTCAGTGTCTGCTTCTAGGACTGGTAATACTCCATGTTTATAGTTACTGCTGGAGAATGGCATGCAGAACCAAGGCCACTGCTTGGTTCTGAAAAACATCTCATGCCCAAGAACCAGAAGGGAATAAAGGGGTAACACCTGTGATCCTCCTGGGGGGAGAAGAGGACCAGACAGGTAACCAAAATTGACCAAAGTACTCCATCCCATACACATCATACTCAGTATAAATCCAAGGGATCACAAGGGTCAAGCTCTCTTCATCCATGGCCAGCATCCTGGAAGGACTCTGTCCATTTATCTGCCTGTGATCCTGATCTGTTCATTCCTGAATCCGTGCGTTCCTGCATCCAGCTCCCATCTGCTGCTGACTCCAGGAGTCAAGTCTGGAACTTTCCCAGGGCCTGCCCTGAAGCCTCAGGGGTGATGTGAATGTCACTGGGAGGGGGCATGATAGTGGTTTTGTATATATTTGTATATTTTGTATTGCACATATTTCATTATTTTCCTTTTCATCCCTACTGTTTCATTAAAGTTGTGTAGTTTAGTTTCCAACCCACAAGTCTCTCTCCCTTATCGTCTTTCCTTTCCCTTTCTGGGAAGGGAGAGGGGTTAATAGAGAGCATCTGTCATTCAGTTTCATTGCTGGCCCAGAGATAAACTATGATAGTGTACCATCATAATGTTCCCATCCATTTTCAGTAATGGTATGGGTTAATGACTGTCCTGGTTTGAGCCAGGATGAAGCCAATTTTCTTTTTAGTGATTTTTTTTTTTCTTCAGTGAACTCTCTTTTTAAGCAGCACACGTTTTCCAGCGAGTGAACTGATAACACTGTGTTTATAGTTACTGCTGAGACACCTCTGCTTGTTGAATCTACAGCTTTGGACACTAAAGGAGCAGAAGACTCGTATCTACACTCCTCCCGTAGGGAGGAGAGGACTAGACAGACTGCAAAATCAGCAAACCAAAGTATTCCATCCATAAATCTACGTAGAACTAGGTATAAATTCAGGGATCATGGAAGTCAAGCTATTTATCCTCTTCCTTCTCTTCCATTCACGGCCAGCATTCAGGGAGGACTCCATCCATCCATCACTGTTGATCCCCAGGCTCGTGCATTCCTGACCCTCATCACTCTCCCCTCAGCTCCTGTCTGCTCTGCCGCTCTCTCCGGCAGCGCTCGGGGACATTTTGGAACTGCTCCCAGCTCAGAAGATGCCGGGGGAATTGCTGGAGGTGGGGGGGGGTGCTAGGGGTTTTGCACATTCCTGCACATACTTGTATGTATTTGTACATATTTTCTTTTATCATTAGTATTTAATTAAAGCTGTCTAGTTTAGTTTTCAATCCAGAAAGTCTCTCTCCTTTCCCTACCTGGGTGAGAGGGGGAGGGGATCGAGAGCATTGTTGTCTCTGGTTTAATCACAGATCCTGAGTCAAACCGTGACAATAATTTATTGGTGCCCAAGCCATAAATTGACTAATTGGTGAATGTTTAAAATTCCACCTCTGCTGGGAAGAATCCCTCAGATACCAATGGGCAACACTTCTGCTTGAATCTTGACAGGTTGAAAACTGAACAGACACCTTCTGCAATGTTTCTGCTGGACCTTTTTCCCCAACATGCAATTGTACATGTGGTATGCAGCCAGGATCATACTGCTCTGTGGAGCTCTTGTTACTGTTTTATGGTTTATCGACAGGACTATAGCCATGATCAACTGTGTAATAACCTATCTAGTGATCATAGGGGTTGTGATGCTGATGTGTGGTGGCACTGTATGTGTACAGTACAAATCCTCATGTGAAGAGAAAGGTCTATGTTGGTAATGCCAGTAGCAGGTTCAGTTTTACCTGTTTTCTCTCGGGCTGCATCTCCCAGCTCTTGATCTGAATAGCATTGTTTCAGTAGGGATGCTTCTACTAAATGTTTATAGTGTATTGTGGATGCATAGAGCAACATGTTGTTCCGCTCACTGCCACTCCCCCACAGGCAAGGCTGCTGCCACCACTGCTGCTGCTGCAAAGACCAAGGCCACTCCCACTCAATCCAAATGAGCAAAACTTAATCCTGTGACCAAGGGTAAAGCAAAAACAAAAGGTCCCAGACCTTATCCCCGTCCAAAATCTCTACAGTTTTCACAAAACGAGGAAGAGAGTGATGGAGAAAATTATTCCAAAGCAGATGGTGGAGCAGACCCCCCTCAAGCATATGAGGATAAGGATCTTGTCCAACCTCTCCCTCTATAGGAACTGCGCCTCATGAAAAAGGACTTTTACCTGCAATTAAAGTGAGCCACTTCATCGTTGTTGCTCTGATGCTTTAATACCATAGGCTGATACCTATGGACGAAAGAGAAGCCAAGCAGTTGGGATCCCTGGCCACAGATGCTGGTATTGATAGAGCACTTGGTAGAACTACCACCCTGTGGGGCTGACTTCTTTCAGCTGTGAGGGAGAGATACCCCCATAAGGGTGACATCAAATGGCACTGAAGCTGAATACCCATTCCTGAAAGAGCCATCATGTATTTGAGAGAATGAGCTATGCGAGAGGTGATCTATGATAACCACAGGATTATAAATCCTGATGATGTCCTGTGCAACACATCCATGTTTCAGAGGTTTGCACAGGCTGTACCAGCAGCACATGCCCATATATTCTCCTTCATGGGACGCATTGATAACGATGCAAGACTAACTGTGCATGAAGTGGCTTTCAGAGCACAACAGTATGGAGACATGATCTCTGATTCCCATCCGTTCCACACCTCAGCCATTGAACAAATGACTGACAGAAAGAATAAGATGCCAAACAGATGGGAGGGTAGACCCCAGTATCTCCCTAGAGACAATTGGGCTCGTGTTGCAGCCATTAAGAGGAGACGTCCTGCTACGAGACAGCAGCAAGAGAGATGGGACCTGCTTCAACGCTATCTGTGGGGTCTCTTGCACGATCATTATAAAGAGGACGTGAGAACCTGGGACAATAAACCCACTGCTGTTCTCCAGATACGTGTACAAGAGCTGCCAAGTAGAACAAATGCAGGAAAGTCCTTCCAGGAAGACGGCTGCTCCAGCCTCCAGGAAGACGGCTGCTCCAGCCTCCAGGAAGAAGTCCTAAAACCAGGATGGTGCATCAAACTCAAATGCTCAACATTAGAGGTGCCCTGCCTCCAGTCAGGAGGAGGAGATGGACAACCGAGTTTATTGGACCGCGTAGATTCGGTGGCCTGGCACATTAGAACCAAAAAAGTATAAAGCTTTGGTGGACACCGGCATTCAGTGCACCCTAACGCCATCAAATCCTGGGTGGGAAGGAGAGGGGATCGAAAGCATTGTTGTCATTGGTTTAATTGCCAATCCTGAGTCAAACTATGACAATGACTTACTCCTACTAACTGTGCGTCAAGTGGTTAGCAGAGCACGACAGTATGGACACACTGTCTCTAATCCCCATCACACCTGGCTCTCAGCCATAGAAAAATTGACTGAGAGACTGAATAGAACTGACAATAGATCCCATTCTTCCCCAATAGGGGAAATCACACAATCACAGAATCGTCACAGTTAGAAAAGATCTATAAGATCACCAAGTCCAACCATCTACCCAGGGGAAAAAAAAAAAACACCAAAACACAACACAAAACCATAACCACACACCCCACAAAACCAACAATAACAGACAAGCTACAAAACCCCCACAATACTCGCTAGAGCATGCCCTGAAGTGGCACATCTACACATTTCTTGAATACTTCCAGGGATGGTGACTCCACCACCACACCACCTCCCTGGGCAGCCTGTTCCAGTGCCTGACCACTCTTTTAGTAAAGAAATTCTTCCTAATATCCAGTCTAAACCTCCCTTGGCGCAATTTGAAGCCATTTCCTCTAGTCCTATCATTATTCACTTGGGTGAAGAGGCCAACGCCCGCCTCACTACAACCTCCTTTCAGGTAGTTGAAGAGAGCAATGAGGTCTCCCCTCAGCCTCCTCTTCTCCAAACTAAACAATCCCAGTTCCCTCAGCCGCTCCTCATAGGACTTGTACTCTAAACCCTTCACCAGCTTGGTTGCTCTTCTCTGGACATGCTCCAACAAATCAATGTTGTTCTTATAGTGAGGGACCCAGAACTGAATACAATATTCAAGGTGCAGCCTCACCAGTGCTGAGTACAAGGGCACGATCACTTCTCTACTGCTGAAGGCCACACTACTCCAGATGCAGGCAAGGATGCTGTTGGCCTTCTTGGCCACCTGGGCACACTGCTGGCTCACATAAGGCTGTCTGTCAACCAGCACTCACAGGTCCTTTTTTTGCCATGCAGCTTTTCCAGGGAAGGGGGCCATATTGCAGCCATTAGGAGGAGATGCCCTCCTACAAGACTGAATAGAGAGAAGCAGGACACACTATGAAGTGGCTAGTGGTCTCTAATGCATGATTATGGGGAGGACATGAAAAAGTGGGATAAGAAACCTGCTGCTGCCCTACAGGCACAAGTGTTGAGCTTTTAGGTAAAGCAAACACAAGAAGTTCTTCCAGGAGGACAGCTGCTGCAGTCTCCAGTGAGTGGTTCTGCAATCAGAGAAGACAGACTCAAGATCCCTGTACATAAAGTATGAGGAGGGGGAATGAAAGCTCCAGTAACCCTTTTGCTGCACATGCTCGAAGTCAGAGGTGCCCTGCCTCCAGCTAGGAGGAAGGTAAGGACAACCGAGTTTACTGGACTGTGTGGATTCGGTGGCCTGGCACATTAGAACCACAAAAGTATAAAGCCTTGGTGGACACTGGTGTACAGTGCACCCTAATGCCACTGAATCACAAAAGGACAGAATCCGTCACTCTGGAGTGATGAGAGGACCTCAAGTAGGCACTTTGCAAAGGCATTTTGCTCTATAGCCTCAGATACTAAAGGAACAACCCCCGCGTAGGGAGGAGTGGACTAGACAGCCAGCAAAACGGACTAAACTATTCCATTCCATATAGCTACATAAGCTCAGCGTAAGATCAGAGATCATGGAAGTCAAGCCTCTTCCTGTTTCTTCTTCCCTTTTCTTCCGTTCATGGCCAGCATCTGGGGAGGACTCCATCTATCCATCACCGTCGAGCCCTAGGCTCGTGCATTCCTCACTCCCGTAACTCTCCCCTCAGCTCCTGTCTGCTCTACCACTCTCTCCGGTAGTGGTCCGGGACATTTCAGAGCTGCTCCCAGCTCAGGAGATGCTGGGGGAGTTGCTGGGGGTGGGGGGAGGCAATAGGGTTTTGCACATTCCTGAACATACTTGTATATATTTGTTGCCACGGTTTGGCTCCACGTTGGCAGTCAAACCAATAACAATAATGCTCTCAATCCACCCCCCTCCCCCAAGGTAGGGAAAGAGGGAGAAAAAATGAGAAAGAGAGGCTTTCTGGGTTGAAAAGTGAAACACATTGATTTTAATTATTAGTGATAAGGGAATATATATGTATTTGTAAAGGGATGTGCAACACCCAATTCCCCTCCCTCCTCCCCCAGCGACTCTCACAGCAACTCTTCTCCCTGGTGACTCCAGCTGAAGGGGGGAGTGTCCGGGCACAGACGGGGTCCTGGGATGTTGGATGTGGAAAAAAAAAGAAAAGAGAGAGAGGCAAAGAGAGGGTGATAGAAGTGACAGTAAGCAGAAAAGTGAGTGGACAAGGAAAACAAAAGGCTTGACTGCCATGATGTCTTAACCTATACTGAAAGCCAAATAGAGAAAATATTATGAGAAGGGAATATTCTGATTTGCTGATCCTGCCTTCGGTCTAATCTGCTCCCCCATGGGGGGGAGGCTGCAGACAGTCAGAAGTGACCTTGGTTATTATCAGTCTACTGGTGCTAATAAAAAAAGTTCACTGAAAGGAAGAAAAAAAAGAGCAAAGAGAAAGTTCGCTTCACCCTGGCTCAAACCAGGACATTAGTAAATATTTTTATCTTCATGATTATTTAATCACAGAATCTCCAAGGCTGGAAAAGACCTTTATGATCATCGAGTCCAGCCTATGACCAACACCACCACACCATCTAGACCATGGCACTAAGTGCCACATCCAGCCTTGCCTTGAACACCTCCAGGGACGGTGCCTCCACCACTTCCCTGGGAAGTCTGTTCCAATGTCTAATCACCCTCTCCATGAGGAAGTGCTTCCTAATATCCAACCTAAACCTCCCTTGGAGCAACTTCAGGCTGTGCCCTCTTGTCCTGTCACTGGTTGCCTGGAAAAAGAGTCCAACCCCCACCTGACTCCAACCTCCCTTCAGGGAGTTGAAGAGAGTGATGAGGTCCCCCCTGAGTCTCCTCTTCTCCAGGCTAAACAACCCCAGCTCCCTCAGCCTCTCCCTATAAGACTTTCCCTCCAGTCCCTTCCCCAGCCTCGTTCTCTCCTCTGGACCTGCTCCAGCACCTCAACGTCCTTCTTGAAGTGAGGGGCCCAGAGCTGCACACAGGACTCGAGGTGAGGCCTCACCAGTGCTGAGCACAGGGGGAGAATCACATCCCTGCTCCTGCTGGCCACAGCATTCCTGATACAAGCCAGGATGCCAATGGCCTTCTGGGCCACCTGGGCACACTGCTAGCTCATGTTCAACCATCTGTCCACCAGTACTCCCAGGTCCCTCTCTGCTGGGCTGCTCTCCAGCCACTCTTCCCCCAGCCTGTAGCTCTGCCTGGGGTTATTGTGGCCAAAGTGCAGGACCCTGCACTTGGTCTTGTTGAATTTCATGCCATTGGCCTTGGCCCATCGACTCAGCCTGTCCATGTCCTCCTGCAGCTTCTTCCTACCCTCCAGCAGATCAACACTCCCCCCCAGCTTGGTGTCATCTATGAATTTACTGAGGGTGGACTCAATCCCCACATCCAGGTCATCAATGAAGATGTTGAACAGGACTGGGCCCAGTACTGATCCTTGGGGGACACCGCTGGTCACCGGACGCCAGCTGGATGCAGCTCCATTCACCATCACTCTCTGGGCCCGGTCATCCAACTGGTTTTTGACCCAGTGAAGGGTGCACCTGTCCAAGCCATGGATTGCTAGCTTCTCCAGGAGGATGCTGTGGGAGACTGTGTCAAAAGCCTTGCTGAAGTCGAGGTAGACCACATCCACAGCCTTCCCCTCATCCACTAGGCGGGTCCACCCAGTCATAGGAGATGAGATTAGTCAGGCAGGACCTTGCCTTCCTAAACCCATGTTGGCTGGACCTGATCCCCTGGTTGTCTTCCACATGCCACTTGATGGCACTTAGCATGATCTGTTCCATAATCTTGCCAGGCACAGAGGTCAGGCTGACAGGCCTATAGTTCCCCGGATCCTCCTTCCAGCACTTCTTGTGGATGGGCGTCACATTGGCCAACCTCCAGTCATCTGGGACCTCCCCAGTGAGCCAGGACTGGTGATAAATGATGGAGAGCGGCTTCGCCAGTTCTTCTGCCAGCTCCCTCAGCACCCTAGGATGAATCCCATCCGGACCCATGGACTTGTTGGGGTCTAAGTGGCACAGCAGGTCCCTAACTACTTCCTCCTGGATTACAGGAGGGGGATTCTGCTCCCCATCCCTGTCTACCAACTCAGGAGCCCAGTTGTCCTGAGGGTAGCTGGTCTTTTTGTTAAAGACTGAGGCAAAGAAGGTGTTAAGCACCTCAGCCTTTTCCTTGTCCTCCGTTACTAAGTTCCCCTCCTCATCCAATAAGGAATGAAGATTTTCCCTGACCCTCCTTTTGTTATTAATGTATTTATAAAAGCATTTTTTATTATCCTTTACCGAGATGGCTAGCTTAAGTTCTAGATGGGCTTTTGCATCTCTGATTCTCTTCCTACATGACCTTACAATATCCCTAAATACTTCCTGATTCACCTGCTCTTTTTTCCAAAGTTGATACACTATTTTTTTATTTCTGAGTTTTTGTAATAGTTCCCTGCTCAACTAGGCTGGTCTTCTTCCCCTCCGGCTCCTTTTTCAGTACATAGGGACATGTGCATCTACATGACCCACTTTCACAGCCAATTTCCCTACCCGAGCAGCGATGTCTTTCCATAGGTCAGCCACCCAAATTGGCTTACCCTTTCACTGCCAGTTGTTCTGCTGCCACTGCTTTAGCCACCCCCACAAGGCATTTGCTGCCATCCAAGAGTCAGTGTAGAGATAAAGTCTCAGCCACCCCTCTCGCTCAGCAGTGTCCAAAGCCAGCTGGATGGCTTTTACCTCTGCAAATTGACTCTATTCACCTTCTCCTTCAGCTGCTTGTGCAGCTACTCATGTAGGACTCCACACAGCAGCTTTCCACTTCCGGTGGTTCCCTACAAGATGACAGGAGCCATCAGTGAAAAGAGCAAATTGTTTCTCAGTCTCTGCTAAGTGATCATACGCTGGAGCTTCTTGAGCCTGTCTCATCACTTCTTGTGGTGGCATTCCAAAGTGTGTGCCTTCTGGCCAGTTTGTAATTGCTTCCATGATACTTGGACGATTAGGGCTTCCTATTCAAGCTCTCTGGGTAATTAAAGCAGTCCATTTACTCCAAGTCACATTGGTGGCATGATGCGCAGGAGAAATATTGCTCTTGAACATCCAGCCCAGTATTGGCAATCAGGGTGCCAGGAGGAGCTGCGCTTCAGTGCCAATCACTTCCAGAGTGGCCTTAACTCCTTCATATGCTGCAACTATCTCCTACTTTTCAGTCAACGTACAGTTGGCCTCGGAACCTCTGTATCTCCTGCTCCAGAATCCCAGGGGTTGACCTCGAGTTTCCCCTGGTGCTTTCTGCCAGAGGCTCCAGGTAGGACCGTTGTACCCGGCTGTGGTGTAGAGCACATTTTTGATGTCTGGCCCTGTTCGAACAGGTCCAAGGGCCATTGCCTGCACAATCTCCTTTTTAATCTGCTCAAAAGCTCTCTGTTGGTCAGGACCCCATTTAAAGTTGCTCTTCTTTCAGGTCACCTCATAGAGAGGTTTCACAATTTGACTGTAATCAGGAATATGCATTCTCCAGAAACCAACAGTCCCTAAAAAGGTGTGAGTGTTCTTTTTAGTAGATGGTGGGGCCATAGCTGTTATTTTATTCATGATGTCCATTGGAATCTGGCAACATCCATCTTGCCATCATCCACAACAAGAAGATTTTTAATTTACAAATCAAATACTGATTTAACATTCTTATATATCTTATCATAGGACATTAACATTGCTTCCAATGTGAAATGATATCTTTAAAAAAAAAAATCACAGCTTAATCCAAGAGACAACTGACAAGAGCAAACTAATGGAAAAATTTCACAAGAAAAACCTAACAATGTGCAAAAGAAGTCAGCCAATGACAGTGCTTGTAAGGATAGATTTTCAGTCATCGACCTTTTTTATGCTGAAAGATTTTTTTCCCATATTTCCCCCAAAAATACATAGCACAGAACAGGAACCGGTTTAGTCTACCACCTTATCCCATATGTAACCAAAATGTCTTCCAAGCACAGAAGTTTTAACCAGGTAAAAAGGATCCTGCACTCTCCAGAAGAAAATTAATATCTACAAATGGCTCATCCTTTGATTTTCCGGATACTGCTAGAACAGGAGTGACATAAGCGTTGCATAGGTGAACATTACAAGTCTGGTGCTTGTGAAGTGCATCTCAGGAGCCAGTGTTAACCTAAGGACTCATCCTGGGAAACTCCAGGTCTAAACCCAGGATTCTCCACATTCTCAGTAATGCTTGGTGAACTGTCCAAAACAAGTGGCAAGGAAGGAAATGCCTTAACGTGTCCTGAACACTGAACTCTGAATTCGATACTGAACTCAAAGTTACAAGCAGGTATCTGTATGAGGTTGACTCAGAGCCCAAGACCCTGTACACAACCACCTTTACCATGCATTTGGTTCAGATGTGTCGCGGACCAAGATGATTGTCTTATTTTCCTCAATTAAACAAGCTAAATTGGTACACCTTATTCAGTCAGCTGGCACTAGAGCCTTTAAGCCCAAGAGCACTTTAACTTGCATCCTCCAGCTTCTGAGTGGATGCCCTACTCTAAAGGGCATTAAGCACAGCTCTCTTCAGTTTTTCTCTTGGCGTCAGGCCACTGCCCATACAGGAATGCAAAAGCCCAAGCCAGAAGACAAAAAGAGCCTGACCGCTCAGAGCACAGAGCTTGAAAAAAAGCTGTCAGGATTATATTTCACACTGGAAAGTAAGCTGATGAACAGGAGCAATCCCTCCTTCCAGCTGAGCATCTTAGGCTAGCAGAAGCATGTTCCCTCATTGCTGGCTGGGTTTGTCCCTACCCCACTACGCAGCCAAGAGCTCTGGAGACAAAAGTTTCAACAAGGAGAAAGAAGGATTTCCCAAATATAAACTCACAGCCTGATAACTATGTTACCCCAAAAAAAAACAGAAGGCTTAGTCTCTTCAAGATGAAGAGGGAGCTGAACTCACCTCCGAGCAGTAAGGCTGGCCAGTACTTTTGGCTGAGCGCCACATATCAAATTTCTTGCACAAGCCAAAGCCCTGAGGAAGGCACAGTTGTCCTCAGACAAGAGATGGCAGAACCACTCCAAGTCCCACTACAAAGCTGGGCAGTTAAAATAAGTGGGGTAGTCCTTAACATCACTTCTGTACTGAAGTTGATGACACTTCAGGCACCTCTGCACAATTTTGGATCTTTACCCTACTTACCACAGATTACTCTGAAACTGTGATAGTTACAAAACAAGATTGTATGGGATAAAAACATTGCAACAAAAGCACAGCAGGAATTAAGAAGTCTATTATTCCTTTGACTTTGAACAACCAACTTGCCTAGAACAAACACACCTGAGAAAGGAAGAACAAGGAATCAAAAATCCCCAAGTAAAGGCCTCTCCATTATCCTAACAAAGCTAAACAAGCTCCAGATCACACATCCAAAACATTTGAACACCAACGACCATTCCTTCTTTATCAGTTATATGTAAGAAAAGCATGGTTAAATTGAAAGTGGCAGAATAGGATTCAGCCATGCAGTTCAAATTTGCATAAAAAGAGACACAGATGCTTTGCTTTCTTCGTGAATGCCAAGCTTCCTACAAAATAGGAAGGTCACAGGCTGCAAGGAATGCCATAGCCTTACCCTAGTGACAAGTAGGAGTGTCCTGGTTTGAGCCAGGATAAAGCCAATTTTCCTTTTACTGTTTGTTTTTATTTTTTTGTTGTTGGTGGTTTTGTTGTTTTGGTTTTTTTGTTTCTTCTTCAGTGAACTCTCTTTTTAAGTGGCACACAGGTTTTCCAGCTAGTGGACTGATAACACTTGAATGTTTTTGTTACTGCTAAGAGACCAAGGACACTTTGCTCTGCTTGTTGGATCTACTGCTTCAGATACTAAAAAAGCAGAAGAGTTGTGTGGGGAAAGGAGTATTTCTCCTTTTTTCCCCACACAAGACTAAATGGAATGCCTTTCAAGCCAGCAGAGTGCTTTTTGCTGATTTAGCCAAGGACAAACTGAAACAGACTTGGCAGAAAATAAAGATAGCAGGCTCCCTCTGAAAGACTGGGCACTTAGCCACAAATTAAAGGAGAATGTTATCTAAAGGGAGGCGGGCTACGCCGGTGAAGCCGCTGGGCTCGCTGAGCCACCTGTCAGTGCTGCAGCTGCTGCGCAGGGGGGCCTGTGCTCGCCCGCGGGGGGATCACCTCCCTCCCTGCGGCTCGAAGCGGAGCCAAGGAGTCATCGCCAGAAGCGAAGCCGTGACTGCTGTGCCTGCCCTGCATGCCTGCTGTGCCTGCCCTGCATGCCTGCTGTGCCTGCCCTGCATGCCTGCCTTGCCCGCTGTGTCTGCCCACCGTGACTGCCTGTGGCTATTGCCTGCCAAAGGGGTCGACGCGCCGGGTTGCCCCCTGTCATGGGGCTGCTCCGCCACGGAGTCGTCCGGATGCTGATCACATCCTCGCTGCAGAAGGAGGGTAACACGCGTACACATATACACACACGCATCCACATATACATATCTACCGGGCTCAATTCCTACCCTTCTTCTCCATTAATCCTTCCCACATTTCTTCCGCGGGGAGTGCACTTACTAATACCATAGTACCTGATTTCCTTCCTGATATATGCCTAGACTACCTTCCCTGAACCTCGGTCCCTCAGTTGGTGTTAACCCTTAATAAACCTGTCAGTTAAACATTGGTCTTGGTAACAATTCATGAGCTTGGTTGGGGGCATTCCAATCTCTAAGATACGGTCCCACAGCGGCCACGCGTGCAGTCTCACTTACAAACCTCTCCGTTGGGGGGGGGGGGGAAGTCGTGAAAGCATCCTGACAGCCGGTGGCTTTTTGATATCAGCTCGTGACATTTCTGGTGTCCGAAGTGGGATCAAGGGTCTTTTGGAGCCCCCAGACCACACTCTCAATCGCTAAATTAATAGAAAAGAAAAAAGAAACCGGTATCAAAATGAGCACCGAGAGTACCTCTACGGATGTAAAGGATACCAGTGGTGCAAAGAGCACCAAGGTTCCAGAAAGGTTGGATGTGCCAAGCCTTGCACATGAAATACTACAGACAAATTATAAAGAGCGTACAGAACAAGTATCACAGCAAGAAGTTAGGGAGTTAGAGTTACAGCAGGAGGTTGAGGAGTTACAGCAAGAGGTTAAGGAGTTAAAGCAGGAGCTTACACAGAAAGCATCACAGCAAGAGGTTGAATTTAATGATTTACAGCAGAAGCTTGGGAATTTACAGGAGGAGCACAGTAAGTTGCAGCAGGAATTTGAAAGGTTACTGCAAAGGCTTGAGCACGGGTCTGCAGGGATGCAGAAGGAGCACAAAAAATGTAAAAAATTGCAACAGAAATATGAAATGCTGCAACAGGACAATTTACGTTTGCAACAGGATAATCTACGTTTGCAAGGGGAGAATCAAGACTGTAAAAAGAAAGATAAGAAATACAGGGAGTTGCACAATACATATGAGGAAGTGCAACAAACCTTACAACAGACCCAACGGGAGAAAATAGACATGTAACACGTGATAGAGGCGATGCAGCAAGAAGTTAGAGTGCTACGAAGAGAGCAAACAAGAACGTACCAAGAGAATGAAAACCTGCAACAAGAGATTAATAAGAGATCGGCTCACGACAAGTCATATCTGCAACCCCTCCGTTGACATTTCAGAACTGCTCCCAGCTCAGGAGATGCTAGGGGAGTTGCTGGGGGTGGGGGGAGGCAATAGCGTTTTGCACATTCCTGCACATACTTGTATATATTTCTCCTAATTCTCTCTCCTTTCCCTGAGGGGGAGGGGATCAAGAGCATTTTTGTCACTGGTTTAATCGCCGATCCCGAGTCAAACCTTGACAGGCAGCTATAAGAACTGCTGTGTGCGTTGTGAACAGGTGGACAACCTGCTCGGCCTGGTGGCAGAGCTGTGAGAGGAAGTTGAAAGGTTAAGGAGCATCAGGAAGGCTGAACAAGAGATAGACTGGTGGAGCCAGGCTCTGCTCTCCTTCAAACAGAAATGGGCACACCTGACAGCACCCAGGATCAAGGGGCCCCTGTATCCTCTGCCCATCAGGCAGAAGCCTAAATGAAAAGAGTGAACTAAGGCAAGTTCATGGTCAGGGCAGCAGACAAACTCCCTCCTTGCCCACCTTGCTCCCCCCAAGTGCCTCTGAACAACAGGTATGAGACTCTGGTTGAGGAAAGCCAGTCAAATGAGGATTTGGATGATGGGCAATTTACAGTAGAGGTGTCTCCACAGTCAGAAAGGCCTACCACCCATATCAAAACCACATCCACAAGGAAAAAAAGAAGGGTTATAGTTGTAGGAGACTCCCTTCTGAGGGGAACAGAGGGTCCAATATGCCAGGTAGACCCTCGGCATAGGGAAGTCTGCTTCCTCCCTAGGGCCTGGGTTAAGGACATCACTAGGTAACTCCCTGGTCTGGTACAGCCCTCCAATTATTACCTACTATTAATAATGCAGATTGGCAGTGATGAGGTTGCAGAAAGAAGTCCAAAAGCGATCAAAAGGGACTTCAGGGCACTGGGGCAATTGGTTGAAAGATGAAGAGGACAGGTAGTGTTCTCCTCAATCCTTCCAGTGGCAGGAAGGAATACTGAAAGGAACAGGAAAATACACCTGATTAACATTTGACTTAGAAGCTAGTGCCATTGGCAGAATTTTAGGGTTGGTTTTTTTTTTTTATCATGAGGAGGTTTACATGACACTGGGCCTGCTAGTGACAGATGGAGTTCAGCTGTCTCAAAAGGGAAAAGGATTCTTGGTCAGGAGTTGGCAGAGCTCATCAAGAGGGCTTTAAACTAGGTTCAAAGGGGAAAGGGGATAAAACCAGGCTCACTAGAGATGAACCTAGGGGTGGCATGTCAATATTGGGGGTGAAATCAACAGCCCAGCTGAAGCGCATCTACGCCAATGTATGCGGCATGGGCAACAAACAGGAGCTAGAAGCCATTGTGCAGCAGGACAGCTATGACTTAGTTGCCATCACAGAAACATGGTGGGATGCCTCTCAGAACTGGAATGCTGCAATTGATGGCTTTAAGCTCTTCAGAAGAGCAAGGAAGGAGAGGCAGCAGAGTGGCTCTATATGTTAGGGAGTGTTTTGATTGCATAAAGCTCAAAGATTGTGATAAGGTCAAGTGTTTACGGGTAAGGATGAGGGAGAAAGCCAACAAGGTAGATATCCTGTTTGTAGTCTGTTATAGACCACCCAACCAGGATGAAGCATTCTACAAGCAGCTGGCAGAAGCCTCACAATTTCCAGCCCTTGTTCTCATGGGAGACTTCAATTTACCAGATGCCTGCTGGAAATATAACACAGCAGAGAAGAGACAGGCTAGGAGGTTCCTCAAGTGTGTGGAAGACAACTTCCTGACACAGCTGGTAAGGGAGTCTACCAGAGGAGGTGCCTCACTAGACCTGCTGTTTACAAACAGGGAAGGACTGGTGGGAGACATTATGGTCAGAGGACATGACATCTTGGGCTTAGTGACCACGAAATGGTAAAGTTCTCAATTCTTGGTAAAGTAAGGAGGGGGGCTGGCAAAACTACTATCATGGACTTCTAGAGGGCAGACCTGTTCAGAACGCTGGTTGAGAGACTCCTTTGGGAGACAATCCTGAACAGCAAAGGGGTCCAGAATGGCTGGACATTCTTCAAGAAGAAAGTCTTAAAGGCACAGGAGCAGGCTGTCCCTATGTGCCATAAGATGAACTGGCAAGGAAGACAACCAGCCTGGCCGAACAGGGAGCTTTTGCTGAGACTAAGGAGAGAGAGGAAGAGGGGTGGGGGGGGGTGGGGAAAAGGACTTACCAGCTTTGGAAGAAGGGCCAAGCAAACCAAGAAGAATACACGGATCTCCTTAGGTCATGCAGAGAGAAAATTAAAGGCCCTCTAGAGCCCAATCTGGCCACTGTTGTAAGAGACAAAAAAACATTTTTACAAATACATCAACAGAAAAGAAAGAGCCAGGGAGAATCTCCATCCTTTATTGGATGCAGGGGGGGACACTGCAACCAAAGATGAGGAAAAAGCTGAGATACTTTGCCTTCTTTGCCTCTGTCTTTAATAGTCAGACAAGTTATCCTCAGGGTGTTCAGCCCCCTGAGCTGGAAGACAGGGACGGAGAGCAGAATAAAACCCCCATAATCCGGGAGGAAGCAGTTAAGGACCTGCTACAGCACCTGGACACTCACAAGTCTATGGGGCCAGATGGGATCCACCTGGGAGTACTGAGGGAGCTGGCGGAGGAGCTTGCCAAGCCACTCCATTTATCAACGGTCCTGGTTAACAGGAGAGGTCCCAGCTGACTAAAGGCTTGCCAACATGATGCTCATCTACAAGAAGGGCTGGAAGGAAGATCCAGGGAACTACAGGCCTGTCAGCCTGACCTCTGTACTGGGGAAGATGGAGCAGTTCATACTGAGTGTGCTCACATGGCAGGTGCAGGACAACTAAGGGAGCAGGCTTAATCAGCATGGGTTCATGAAAGGTAGGTCCTGCTTGACCAACCTCATCTACTTCTATGACCAGGTGACCAGCCTAGCAGATGAGGATGTTGTCTATCTAGACTTCAATAAAGCCTTTGACACCATCTCCCACAGCATTCTCCTAAAGAAGCTTGCAGCTCATGGCATAGACAGGTGTACTATTTGCTGGGTAAAAACTGGTCCAGAGAGTTGTGGTGAATGGAGTTAAATCCAGTCAGCAGCCAGTCACAAGAAGTGTTCCCCAGGGCTCAGTTTTGAGGCCAGTCTTATTAAATATCTATCAATGATCTGCATGAAGGGATTGAGGGCACCCTCAGTAAGCTTGCAGATGACACCAAGTTGGGCAGGAGTGTTGATATGCCTGATGGTAGGAAGGCTCTGCAGAAGGACCTGGACAGGCTGGATGGATGGGCCGAGGTTAACTGTATGAGGTTCAACAAAGCCAAGTAATGGGTCCTGCATTTGGATTACAACCACCCCAGGCAACACTACAGGCTTGGGAAAGAGTGGCTGGAAAGCGCCCAGCAGAAAAGGACCTGGGGGTGCTTGGTTGACAGCTAGCTTAATATAAGCCAGCAGTGTGCCCAGGTGACCAAGAAGGCCAACAGCATCCTGGCCTGCATCTGAAATAGTGTGGCCAGCAGGACTAGGGAGGTGATCATCCCCCTGTACTCAGCAGTGGTGAGGCTGCACCTCAAATTCTGGGTTCAGTTCTCAGCCCCTCACTACAAGAAGGACATGGAGTTGTTGGAGTGTATCCAGAGAAGGGCAACAAAGCTGGTGAAGGATCTGGAGCACAAGTCCTATGAGGATCAGCTGAGGGAACTGGGATTGTTTAGTTTGGAGAAGAGGAGGCTGAGGGGAGACCTTGCTCTCTTCAACTGCCTGAAAAGTTGTGAGGTGTGGGTCAGTCTCTTCTCCCACACAACCAGTGATAGGATAAGAGGAAACGGCCTCAAGTTGCACAAGGGGAGGTTCAGATTAGATATTAGGAAAAATTTATTAACTGATTGGTCAGGCACTTTGAACAGGCTGCACCAGGAGGTGATTAAATCACCATCCCTAGAGGTGTTCAAGAAACATGTAGATGTGGCACTTCAGGACATGGTTTAGCCAGCATAATGATGTTGGACTGACAGTTGAACTTGATCTTAAGGATCTCAGCTTCTTCCAAGTGATTTGTTTTGATTTCAAAGCAATTTGCAGTATGTGGGAATATTGGTTTTTTTTTTTCAGAGCAGCAAATCGATATGGAAGTTAAAGATAACTGATAGCAAGTATGAATACCAAGTTTGAGAAGTCTGTTATTGTAGGCTACTTCCCAGAAAGCTTAAAATTAAGCAAATAGTTTTTTAAGCACTTAAAGTTATGTAACTGGTAGAACACTTAACTCCACAAAAAGATTCCTTGCTGCCAAGGAAAAAAATGTGTGGTGTACTAAGCACAAAAGCTGCCTTCTGCAGGCCTGTTACAAGGTGCTACAGAGCTTCTCTCTTAGAACCATAGAATGGTTAAGGTTGGAAGGGACCTTAAAGATCATCGGGTTCCAACCTTCCTGCTCTGAGCAGGGACACCTCCCACCAGACCAGGCTGCACAAAGCCTCATCCAACCTGGCCTTAACCCACCTCCAGGGAGGGGGCAGCCACAACCTTCATAGGCAACCTATTCCAGTGCCTCACTGCCCTCATGGTGAAGAATTTCTTCCTGAAGTCTAACCTAAGTCTCCCCTCTTTCAGTTTAAAACCATTACCCCTTGTCCTGTCACTGCCCTCTCTGGTGAAAAGCCCCTCCCCAGCTTTCCTGTAGGCCCTTCAGGCACTGGAAGGCTGCTATAAGGTCTTGCCAGAGCCTTCTCTTCTCCAGGCCCTAACTCCCTCAGCCTGTCTTCATAGCAGAGGTGCTCCAGCCCTTTGATCATCTTCGTGGCCTCCTCTGGACCTTCTCTTAACAGGTTCATGTCTTTCCTGTGCTGAGGGCTCCAGAACTGTACACAGTACTCCAGGTGCAGTCTCACCAGAGCAGAGCAGAGGGGCAGAATCACCTCCCTGCCCTGGCTGGCCATGCTTCTTTCGATGCAGCCCAGGACACAGTTGGCCCTCTGGGCTCCAGTGCACACTGGCAGCTCATTTTGAGCTTCTCATCTACTACCACCCCCAAGTCCTTCTCCTCAGGACTGCTCTCTAGCCATTCTCCCCCCAGCCTGTATTTGTGCCTGGGGTTGCACCGACCCAGGTGCAGGACCTTGCACTTGGCCTTGTTGAACTTCATGAGGTTGGCATTGGCCCACCTCTCCAGCCTGTCAAGGTCCCTCTGGATGGCATCCCTTCCCTCTAGGGTGTCAACTACTCCACACAGCTTGGTATCATCAGCAGACTTGCTGAGGATACACTCAATCCCACTGTCCATGTCTCCAACAAAGATGTTGAACAGCAGTGGTCCCAATACTGACCCCTGAGGAACACCACTTGTCACTTGCCTCCACTAGGACATTGAACCATTGACCACAACTCTCTGGGTGCAGCCATCCAGCCAATTACTTATCCACCGAGTGGTCCATCTGTCAAATCCATGCCTTGTCAGCTTGGAGACCAGGATGTCGTGTGGGACAGTGTCAAATGCCTTGCACAAATCCAGGTAGATGACATCAGTTGCTCTGCCATTATCCACCATCTCTGTAGCCTTGTCATAGAAGGCCACCAAATTGGTCAGGCATGATTTGTCCTTAGTGAAGCCATGTTGGCTGTCACCAATCACCTCCTTATTTTCCATGTGCCTTAGCAGATTTTCCAGGAGGATCTGTTTGATCTTGCCAGGCACAGAGGTGAGACTGACTGGCCTGTAGTTCCCCGGGTCTTCCTTTTTCCCCTTTTTAAAAACAGGGGCTATGTGACCTTTTTTCCAATTGGCGGGAACCTCCCCAGAACCACCATGACCTATGATGGACAGAGGCTTAGCAACTGCATCTGACAGCTCCCTCAGGACCTGTGGATGGACCCCATCAGGTCCCATAGACTTGTGCACCTTCAGGTTCTTTAGATGGTCATGAACCTGTTCTCCTCCTACAGTGGGGGGTGCTTTGTTCTCCCAGTCCCTGCTTTCACCTGCTGTGGCCTTTGTGATGAGGCTGGAGCACTTGCCAGAGAAGACTAATGCAAAGAAGTCATGGAGAACCTCAGCCTTCTCAATATCCTGTGTAGCTAGGTCTCCTGTTCCCTTCAGGAGAGGGTCTACATTTTCCTTGGTTGTCTTTTTATCCCCAACATACCTATAGAAGCTTTTCTTATTGCTCTTCACATCCCTGATGAGATGTAATTCCATCTGGGATTTGGCTCTCCTCACCTGATCCTTAGCTGCTCAGGCAACCTCTCTGCAATCCTCCCAGGGTACCTGCCCTAGCTTCCACCCTCTGTATGCTTCCTTCTGAAGTTTGAGCTGCTTGCTCATCCACACTGGCCTCCTGGAGTTTTTACCTGGCTTTCTCTTTGTTGGGATGCATTGCTCTTGGGCCAGGAGAAGGTGATCCTTAAATATCAGCCAGCCTTCATGGGCCCCTCTTCCCTCCAGGATGTTATCCCATGACACTCTCGAGCAGATCCTTGAAGAGGCTGACATCTGCCCTCCTGAAGTCAAGGGTATTAAGCTTACTGTGAGCCCTCCTTGCTGCCCTAAGGATCTTGAGGTCCACCATTTCATGGTTGCTACAACCAAGGCTACCCTTGAGCTTAGCATCCCTCACCAGCCCTTCCTTGTTGGTGAGAACAATGTCCAGCATAGCACCTCTCCTTGTTGGTTCCTCAATTACTTGGAAAAGGAAGTTGTTGTCCATGCACTCCAGGAACCTCCTGGATTGTTTGTGCTTTGCGGAGTTGTCACTCCAACAGATATCAGGTGGTTGAAGTCCCCCATGAGTACCATGGCTTGTGAATATGAAGCTGCTCCTATCTCTGTAGAGTGCCTCGTCTATACTGTCCTCCTGATCAGGCAGCCTGTAGCAGACCCCCACTGTCATGTCACTTGTGCCTGCCTTCCCCTTAATCTTAACCCATAAGCTCTCAGTTGGCTCCTCATCTGTCCCCAGGGAGAGCTCCATGCACTCCAGCTGGTCTTTGACATAGAGGGCAACACCCCCACCTTGTCTCCCCTGCCTGTCCTTCCTAAAGTTTATAACCCTCCATTCTGACGCTCCAGTCATAGGACCCATCCCACCAGGTCTCTGTGATGCCAATAAGATCATAGCCCTGCAGGCATGCACGCATCTCTAACTCCTGTTTATTCCCCATGCTGCAGGCATTTAAGCTGGGTCTCCAGTTAAGTTAACTGACTAGTCGGAGGGGCTGGGATTTCATTATGCTGCATTCCAGGTGCTCCCCTGCTGACCTGCCCCCCCCTTCTACAGGCTCTGGGCATTTATTACTGGTGCTGGCATCACATTGAAATTGATTGCTGTGGGATGAATGGAGGTTCCCTCCCCCCAGCCACACCAGTTTAAAGCCCTCTTCACCAGCTTGGCTAGCCTATGGCTGAGGATGCTCTTCCCCTCTTCTGAGAGGTGGATCCCATCAGACCAGGTTTGTCAAAGCTGGTCCCATGATCCAGATAGCCAAACCTTGTAAAAAGTTCCTCCTTAGCTTTCAGGCACTGGAAAACCACTATAAGATCCCCCCCCAGAGCATTCTCTTCTCCAGGCTGAACAGCCCCACCTCTTTCCACCTCTCCTCATAGGAGAGGTGCTCCAGCCCTCTGATCACCTTTGTGGCCTCCTGGACTCTTTCCAGGAGCTCCATGTCCTTCTTATGTTGAGGGCTCCATAACTGGACACAGTACTCCAGGTGGGGTCTCATGAGAGCCAAGTAAAGGGGGAGAATCACCTCCTTTGACCTGCTGGCCACTCTTCTTTTGATGCAGCCTGGGACACTGTTGGTTTCTGGGCTGCAGGTGCATGTTGCTGGCTCACGTTGAGCTTCTCATCCACCATCACTCCCAAGTCTCTCTCCTGTGGACTTGCCTAATGTGTAGCCTATTTTGGACAGCTGCCTATCCTCAGGAGGTAATGATGGTAGCCAGCTCCCAGTCCTTTCCCTAGGGCTTCTCTGATTCAGATGGGGTTATTGCGTATGCTAAGAAGCACAGATAGTGATTTCCAGTTCTAGTACTGCCAGAAAATAAAAGATCATGTGCAATTAGGTCCTGTTGTATGATAAGAGGAGAGCTGTAGCACAGCCCACCTCTGCCATTAGAATAAAAATTGAAAGTTTCCATTTGGAAAGATTGAGCACTGTTGGTTTGCATAATTTTTCCATTGTTTGGCTCTATTTTCATGACTTGGCACAGAATGGTCCTTGGATAAGGTAAAATACATAATTTTTTTTCTTGCATAACAATGCAAAGAATGATACCTCTTGAAATTTATTGCCAGTCTGTTCAAGAGAGAGTAACTAAATGGTAGAATATGCTGAGTTGGAAGGGACCCATCAGGATCACCGAGTCCAACTCCTGTCCCTGTGTAGGGCACCCCAAGAATCACACCATGTGCCTGAGAGCATCATCCAAATGCTTCTTGAACTCTGGCAGGCTTGGTGCTGGGACCACTGCCCTGGGGAGCTTGTTCCAGTGCTCAACCACCCTCTGGCTGAAAAACCTTTCCCTGATATCCAACCTAAACCTGCCCTGATTCAGCTTCCTGCCATTTCCCTGAGTCCTGTCACTGGTCACAGGAGTGAAGAGATCAGGACCTGCCCCATCTCTGCCCCTCCTGAGGAAGCCACAGACTGCAATGAGGTCACCCCTCAGCCTCCTCTTCTCAAAGCTGAATAATCCAAGTGACCTCAGCTGCTCCTCATAAGTCATCCCTTCCAGACCCTTCACCAACCTCCTTTGGACACTCTCCAATAGCTTGATGTCCTTTTTATATTGCGGTGCCCAAAATTGCACGCAGTGCTCAAGGTGAGGCCGCACCAGTGCGGAGCAGAGTGGGACAATCGCCTCCCTCATGCCAGTCCCTCATGACACCCTCCACCACCCAAGGGACCCTCTCCCATTGGATCTCAGGACCCTATCCCCTTCTCTGATGACCCTGGCCTAGGCGCCATCAGGACCCAGTCTCTGTCCCTCAGGACCCTAGCCCTTTCTCTGATGAACTTCACCTAGTGGCTATCAGTGGCTGGCAATGCTCTGCTTGATGATGCACCCCAGGACACGGTTGGCTCTCCTGGCTGCCAGGGCACACTGCTGGCCCATCTTCAGTTTGCCATCAACCAGGACTCCCAGGTCCCTCTCCACCACACTGCTCTCCAGCCACTCATTCCCTAATCTGTACTTACCACCAGGGCTGCTCCGTCCCAGGTGCAGAATCCAGCACTTGCCCTTGTTAAACTTCATGTGGTTGGTGACTGCCCATCTCTCTAACTTGTCGAGGTCTCTCTGCAGGGCCTGCCTGCCCTCGAGGTCGAGTCGACAGCTCCTCCCAGTTTTGCATCATCAGCAAACTTGCTTGGAATTCCTTTGAGTCCTGCATCCAAGTCATTGATGAAGATGTTGAAGACGACTAGGCCTAGGATGGAGCCCTGCAGGACCCCACTAGTGATCAGTCACCAGCCTGTTGTTACCACTGAGTCAGCCACGATATAAAGTGCTCTTTGATGGTTTTGCTTAGCATAGAGCAGAAAAAAAATCATGCCCACTTTTCTAGCAACTGTTAGCTAAGTTGCAGCAAGACTCAGCCTACAAAAACACAAAATCAAACTATATTTCACTTGCTCAGGTTCAAGCTTCTCAAAAGAGCTTGTTCAAGTGTATATTACATTTATATTGGAATAAAAGCAATTCAGGCCAAACTTCAGCTGATTTATGTTGACAAACACTTGCAATGCATCAAACTAGAGACATTCAAGTCACAGAAGTTGATGTGACTCATCCTCAAATCCAAATCATCACTATGAAACACTTAAGCGAGTAATTCTCTACCACCTGGAGCTAGAGAAAAAAGCAAAGGTGTCTGACAACAGGTTTGCCTTATCTTTACTTAAAAGAGATCAACCAGAGAATCAAGATCCTTCTCCATTCAGAAGTTTGTCACTGGTGGTTGACTACTCATTCATTTTAGAAGAGTTTAACCACTTTGACCTCCTAACCTTGGACTCCCAAGTTTTCAGCCAAGTGCAAGTCAGATAGAATCATTAAAGATGTGCAGAAACCAAATGTTTTCAGCAGCCTGCCTTTCTTGTATCTACAAAGATCAGCTTAATTTGCCATTAGCCCCATAAAATGGCAGAGGGATTCAGACAAACAAACTATAATTACCAAGTCATCTCCAGCTGAAGTGTCACCATATGCTCTCTTCAGAAAACCCAGACTACTCACATGCCTAGCTTATAAAGCTCCCTATATCAATATTAATTTTGATAAGAAGGTGGTTTTGATTGTACCAGACCTTTTTGGAACTTTTAGCTGATAAAAAGTGCAAGTAGACAGTAAAAAAGAACAGCAG
Source organism: Hemiprocne comata (assembly GCA_020745705.1). Taxonomy (NCBI): domain Eukaryota; kingdom Metazoa; phylum Chordata; class Aves; order Apodiformes; family Apodidae; genus Hemiprocne; species Hemiprocne comata. The sequence goes on along the minus strand of CM036615.1, from coordinate 163,710 downwards.
ATGCAAACAGAGCAGCCCACTATTAGTGCAGGATTCAAAAAGAGTGAACATCAGGTGATCCAGGTTTCATCCCATACTCCCTCACTTTATTAAATGTTCTTCATCCATGATATGAAATATTTGGAAAATGGACCACTGTTTTCAGAGGTGATTTGTAAACCTTAAACTGTTGATCATAGTGTCAGATTAAGTTTCAGAAGCCTTAAGAAGTCTGAGGTCCTGTATCCAAGATTAGCACTTTCAGTATAAGAACATCTTGAAGGTTCAGAGGGAGATAGGAGACAGGGTAAAACCTTATAAACCAGAAAGGGGAAATAACCTAAATATGTAGTTTTGCCATCGCTCATTCAGCAAAAGCTACTCACGAATAAGAAAACCTACCATCAGTATCTGCATTACACCAGGGACTGCAATTTTTTACTTTAACATTTCAGTACTACAGAAGCTGACATCACTTGCCAAGGAAAACTTACCACTGAATTGGCAAGGCTTCAGAAGTCCAATAAACTATTAGTTGTAACACTGGCTTACATTGCTAGTAGAAAGAGTTAGAAAATATTTAGCCACATTTTTTGGCACAGGCAAAGTAGAAATAGCTGGTCAAATGATGGAAGCTTTGAATGAATTAACCACAGTGCCAACTGGATCTCTATCACAGAAACATCAAACCTGCCTAGTATCTTGACTACAATCAGGAGAGCCACGTAGCTTCTAGACACAGCAAAAAACAAATACAGGTACTGCTATTTTTAGATTATTCCTAGAAAAAGAGGTGATAGGAAACTGATCCTACCACCAGTTTTTGTCCACTTCTGCCCTTTGCAACAAGTAGTAGCTTATGAGTTTTACACTTCCATTTGAATGGAGCCTTTGACCATGACTTTACAAAAGTTTCCACATAAAGAGAAACTCAGAAACCAGCTAGCTATTGGACAAGAGGCAGAAAGAGTAAACTTACTCTTCTGTAACTTCTCCGAGCATCTGGTGTTCTGCTTAAGACCCAGTACCTGTAGAAATAACAGTTTAACTCTGGACCAACAATTAAATGAATGACAAATGCTCTCTGTTTGATGTCAGTTATTAATTGAAATAAGTAGAATTTGTGGGGAAAAAAAAACACATTTGGGAAAAAAAAGCCACATGAAAGAACATAAGGGACACAGAAAAAAAAAACAAAAAACAGGGCCTAGATAACAGTGAAACAGTAAGAATTAGACACAAGCAGATTCCACTGAGAGGAAAAACACTCCCCAAGTAGTCAACAGCCCAGCCTTGAGACAGGCCTGCAGGACACCTGCTAGAAAGATGGAAGGGATGGAAAGGAGCACTCCCCACAGCTTATCTTGGTTACAGCCTTGAGCACTGGGGAAAAAACCACACTGAGTAAGTGACATCACCGTATGAATATATTAATGAGCCCTTAGCATACTAAAATTCACACCCACAGGCTGGAGGGACCCCTACTAACAACAAGCCCCTTACTCTTTGAGCAGGCGTAGTGACATTCCTGAGCATCGCCACTTGGAATGGAAGTGAGGGGTTAGTTGACCAATAGTGTGTGCCAGTGACAGAATAATGTTAGAGATAAAGTTCTCTCTCACATTTTTGGGTATAAAAGTAGCACTTGTTTTTCAGGAAACTGAGCTTGCTTTGTGGAATACCACCCTGCTCCCTTTTCTGCACGGAACTGGATATTAAAGCAAATATCTCCACTCTGTGTGTGGATCGGCTCCTTGCACACTCGGTAACAGACCCAGCTTTCGGGACAACAGTAGTACTCCAATAATCTATTTCTCTTTCACATTCCCAGATACTCCTTAATATTTCCACCTCCTCTTTCAGTTCAGCCACTAGGCTGAGTAAATCATTCACCTGGTCACAACATGCAGGTGTTCTCTCTGCTATCCTCTGATATGAGTGACAGGCTCAGGCATTCTCTGCAGCAAGAGACCTGGACAGCCGTGTCTTTGAGAGGGACTTCTGTCTGGGTCGCCACTGTCCTTCTCACAATGGTTTTTGCCCGAGTGGATACCATGGCTAGGTCCTCTTCTAGGGGGTGATGACCACTAGCTGAGTTCTTACCTTGAGCTAAGAGGGGGCCTGCGCTCTGCTCCACTCACCCTGCCTGTGTGAACTGCCGTGCCATGCCCTTCTACCACACCTTCACCTCAGTGGCTTCACTGGAATGGCAGTATCTGCGGTTTTAGGCTCTGGGTTTCATAGAATCATAGAATCCTAGGGGTTGGAAGGGACCTCGAAAGATCATCTAGTCCAACCCCCCCTGCCAGAGCAGGATCACCTAGAGCACATCACACAGGAACGCATCCAGGCGGGTTTTGAATGTCTCCAGTGAAGGAGACTCCACAACCTCCCTGGGCAGCCTGTTCCAGTGCTCTGTCACTCTCACAGTAAAAAAAATTTTTCGGATATTCACCTTGAACCTCCTATGCTCCAATTTACACCCATTACCCCTTGTCCTATCACTGGTCATCACTGAGAAGAGCCTAACTCCATCTCCCTGACACTCACCCCTTACATATTTGTAAACATTGATGAGGTCACCCCTCAGCCTCCTTTTTTCCAAGCTAAAGAGACCCAGCTCCCTCAGCCTTTCCTCATAAGGGAGATGTTCCACTCCCTTAATCATCTTTGTGGCTCTGTGCTGGACTCTTTCAAGCAGTTCCCTGTCCTTCTTGAACTGAGGGGCCCAGAACTGGACACAACACTCCAGATGCGGCCTCACCAATGCAGAATAGAGGGGAGGAGAACCTCTCTTGACCTACTAACCACACCCTTTCTAATGCACCCCAGGATGCCATTGGCCTTCTTGGCCACAAGGGCACATTGCTGGCTCATGGTCATCCTCCTGTCTACCAGGACCCCCAGGTCTCTTTCACCTACACTACTCTCCAGCAGGTCAGCCCCCAACCTATACTGGGACATCGTGTTGTTCTTCCCCAAATGCAAAACTCTACACTTCCCCTTGTTGAATTTCATCATGTTTCTCCCCGCCCAACTCTCCAGCCTGTCTAAGTGTCTCTGAATGGCAGCACAGCCTTCTGGTGTGTCAGCCACTCCTCCCAGCTTCGTGTCATCAGCAAACTTGCTGAGGGTACATTCTATACCCTCATCCAGGTCATTGATGAAGATGTTGAACAACATCGGTCCCAGTACCGACCCCTGAGGGACTCCACTAGTCACAGACCTCCAACCAGATTCTGCCCCATTGACTACAACTCTCTGACTCCTTCCCATCAACCAGTTCCTGATCCACCTCACTACCTGATCACCAAACCCATACCTGATCAACTTATCTACAAGGATGCTGTGGGAGACGGTGTCAAATGCCTTACTGAAATCAAGATAAACCACATCTACCGCTCTACCATCATCTATCCACCTAGTAATCTCCTCATAGAAGGCTATGAGGTTAGTCAAACATGATTTACCCTTGATAAAACCATGCTGACTGCTCTTGATGACCCCCATGTCCTTGATATGCCTAGAGATAGAGACAAGAACAAGTTGTTCCATCACCTTTCCAGGGATGGAGGTGAGGCTGACCGGTCTATAGTTACCCGGGTCCTCCTTCTTGCCCTTCTTGTAGACTGGTGTGACATTTGCTGTCCTCCAGTCCTCAGGCACCTCTCCTGTTACCCATGACTTACTGAAGATGATGGAGAGTGGCCTAGCAATGACCTCCGCCAGCTCCCTCAGCACCCTTGGATGCATTCCATCTGGACCCATCGATTTATGGATGTCCAGATTACTCAACTGATCCCTAACCCAATCCTCATCTACTATGTCAAACTCCTCATCCATCTTGACTACTTCTGGGGCTATATGAATCTGGGGCTCATGGGGAAATCCTGCAGGAGTAAAGACAGAGGCAAAGAAGGCGTTCAGCACCTCTGCCTTCTTTATATCCTCTGTCACCAGGGCTCCCACCTCATTCAACAGTGGGCCAATATTGCCTCTAGTGTTAGTTTTGTTAGCTATGTATTTGAAAAAGCCCTTTCTATTATCCTTAACCTGACTTGCAAGGTTAAGTTCCAAGGAGGCCTTAGCTTTCCTAATTGCCTCCCTACATCCTCTGACAACAGTCCTATATTCCTCCCAAGTGACCAGCCCCTCCTTCCATGATCTGTAGATTTTCCTTTTCCACTTAAGTTTGCCCAGCAGTTCCTTTTTTAACCATGCTGGTCTCCTAGCTCCCTTACTAGATTTCCTAACCATTGGGATGCTCTGATCCTGTGCTTGCAAGAAGTGGTCCTTGAATGTTGACCAGCTATCTTGAGCCCCTTTACCTTCTAGCACCCTGTCCCATGGGATTTCCCTTAACAGTTGATTGAGGAGGCCAAAGTTTGCCCTGTGGAAGTCCAGGGTTTGCCTCAGCATGTGTCTGAAGCCAATCATCTATCTCCTTTTCTGTCTCCCCGATATTCCTAAGCCTTCTTACCATCTCCTACAGTTCAGCAACCTGCTGCAGAAGGTCCTCAACCAGTGCATACCTTTTGCATGCATGATTGCCCCCTGCCCTGTGGGAGAGGACTAGGCGTTTCCTGCAGCCTGCAGTTTGTGCAGCTACCTCCTCCGTCATTACCTCTGTCTGGGTGGAGGCATCAGTCACCACCAGGGTGGATGGTGCAGACCCCTCAGCCGTAGGTACAGCCTTGGCTCTGTGCTGAGCACTCACCATGATGCCCTCTCTATTTGGTAGGATGTGCACCCTTTGAGCCTTTCAGAAGATCTTTAAGCTCTGCCCTTCGACAGAGAGCCCTCCTCGCTCACCTGCTCTGCTTGCCCAGCCTTTGTGAACTGCCGCACCACACCCTTCTGACATGCCACACCCCTGGTCGCTGGCATCCCTAGGGACGCTCCTTATAGGCAGGGGTGGCAACCATAGCCCTGGCAACACCCGGATCTTGTCAGCGCCTCTCAAGAGAGAGCTGCCACCTCCTCTTCTGTGCCTCCCCATGAGAGGGAAACCTTCAGGAAGAAAGAAGCCTCTGACAGTTTGCAACATCAGCTTTCTTTATAAAATAAAAAGGTACCCGCAGGTCAGTTGTGCTGTAGTTTTCTATTGAAAGTGCTTACAAAGTGTAAAATTTGGCTTTCTGCCCACGTTTTAAGCCCAGTGTTGTGGCATAGGCCTGGGTAATTGCACTTTGGGTGACAAGCACAACAGATCTTGGAAGCATGTAAATAATATACTTTAAATCTTGTCTTAACTTACTAGAACCAAATCTTGCTCTGCGAAGATGCCAGCTCCACAAAGCACCACACCAGGCTGTTTCCCCGGCTGTGCTACAGAGCTGCAAGCCATTCCACACTTCCATACTTGACATTGAATCCTGCATGCCAGTTTTGCTACGCTGAGAGGCTTTATTTTGAACCGTATCTTCAAAGCACAGGAGAGATGACCTAGGGTTGCTGTAGTAGAAGAGCACAGGAGCTGGAACAACTAAAACAGTACAAGAACAAAATCCCAGAGGTAGGAGGTAAAAAAAGCTGGGTAGCTCCAAAATTGGTGCAGATCCCTCTAACATTTCCAACAGTTAGGCAGCCAAGGCATAGTTTTGCCTCCTCCAATGAGAAGCTTATCCAGATTCTCCCCAATACTCTGAGAGTTCTTGGTGAAGCCCACTGTAGCAGGACGCTCCATCTTGGTTTGCCTGCCTCAGTTTCCCTTTGTGATTCAATTGCTCTGTCTCTCAGTTTCACTCCCCCTGGCCTGGAGTGGAAAGATTCCCATGGGAAAGGAAAGGGCCTAGCAAACTCTGAACTGGTGACAACCTTGAAAGTACAAATAGAAGGCCAAGTTGCTGTCAGTAACGCCAGCTCCTGTGTTGAAGAGCACAGAGCTCTGCTTAGCCACAGCTAGGCCAAAACAGAGACAAAACAAGAATGGGTAGCTAAATAAAAGAGTTTGCTTGCTGAGAAAAAGGCCTTCTTGTTTTTCCACTCTTTTCCTTTTGTTCTCCAATAAGAGATTTTGGAGGTATGGCTAAGTAGTTAAATGACGGCAGCCAATCACTTTGTCCTATAAAAGCCTGATCCCATCTTTGATTGGGTAAACTCTGTACACTTTCCCTAGGTGGTGTGCTGGACCCGTTCCCCTCCAGCAGGGATGCCTGCTCAAGTGGTTACTCCTCAGAGGTTGAGACACAAGACAAGGGACACCTGGCTATAGCCAAATAAAAGGTAAGAGATATCAACTCCCTGTATATGTCTTCATCAGCTGGCTTTAAATATTAAGAAAGCTTTCCCTGTTAAGTTCTAGAACTTTAAGACCTTAAGATCCTTTTAGATAATTGCAATTATTGTATTACCACCTTGCCTAGATATTATTTTAATCATTGTTTTAGATCTAGTATAAGGCCTACTAATAAGCAAGTCGCTAGCATTCAAAAGGTTAACCTTTGCCAACTGACTATTGCATATTTTATTGCCAAGATACCTTACTGCATTATTACTTTAACATCCTGTTTTGGACAACAAGTTATCCATGGGACAGCAATGTGCCCTTGTGGCCATGAAGGCAAATGGTATCCTGGGGTGCATCATCTGTGCAGCAGACCGAGGGATGGTCTCCTCCCCCTCTACTCTGCTCTAGTGAGACTGTGTCCAGTTCTGGGTTCCCCAGTTCAAGAGGGACAGGGATTGACTTGAGTGTCCAACAGAGGGCTATGACAATCATTAAGGGACTGGAACACCTGTCTGATGAGGAAAGGCTGAGACACCTGGGGCTGTTTATTCTGGAGAGGAGAAGACTGAGGGGGGATCTAATTAATGTCTATAAATACATGAGGGCTGGGCATCAAGAAGGCAGAGGTAACCTCTTTTCACTTGTGCCCTGTGATAAAACGAGGGGCAATGGATTCAAGCTAGAGCATAGGAAGTTCCACCTCAACATGAGGAAGAATTTCTTTACTGTGAGGGTTAAAGAGCACTGGAACAGGCTCCCCAGAGAGGTTGTGGAGTCTCCTCCTCTGGAGACTTTCAAGACCCATCTGGATGCATTTCTGAGTTACCTGTCCTAGATTTGGTCCTGCTCTGGCAGAGGGGTTGAACTCGATCTCCAGAGGTCCCTTCCAACCCCTAACATTCTGTCATTTGCCACCCCAATATCCCAACACTTGCATAATCTGATTTGTGCCTTTTTAGTTCAATCATTAAGACCCTGGTGCTATTTGCAATAAGCCTTATTTTGTGTATATACATCTCATCTGCTGTCTTGCCCCATTTGGGACACCTGCATAGCATATATCTCCTCCAGCAAGTCTACCAAGTCTACAAGGCCTTGACTTGATGGTGCTCTCATCAACACCAGCAATGTCCCCCTCCTCCCCCAGGTTAAGTTACACAATCCCAGCTTTATTTTTTTGCTCTTAGAGAATTGCTGCAGCTGCCTCACAGTCAAAATCCGTGCAGAGATGTGTGACCTGTCAGTACATCAGGATCTGTACTTGGGTGCCTCAGGAAACCGCTCAGGTTTTGTTGTGTTTTTTTTTTTTAAAGACAGGTATAAGCAGAAGTTGTTATTCCAAAAATCTCTTTGCTTTTGTGCTTAAGCAGCCTGAAAGCTAGTCACTTAACTTCTTTACCTATTGTCCTGGGTTGAGCCAGGATGAGGCCAATTTTCCTTTTACTGATTTTTTTTTCCTTCAGTAAACTCTCTTTTAACTAGCAACAAGTGTTCCAGCTAGTGGACTGATAACACTGGAATGTTTATGTTTCTGCTGAGACACGAAGGTCAGTTTGTTCTGCTAAGTGAATCTGCTGCTACAGAGGCTACCGAGAGCAAGGGAGCCTCCCCCGTGGGGAGCTGGACTAGACAGACAGCAGAACTGACCAAAGGGATTCCATTCCATAGATCTACGTAAGCTCCCAGGAAGGTCAGAGATCACAGAAGACAACTTCCTTCCTGCTTCTTCTTCCCTTCTTCTTCTGTCCATGGCCAGCATCTGGGGAGGACTCCATCCATCACCATCGACCCCTAGGCTCAGGCATCCCTAACCCTCACAACTCTCCCCACAGCCCCTGTCTGCTCTGCTGTTATCTCAGACAGGAGTCTGAGACTTTTCAGGACTGCTCACAGCTCAGGAGATGCCGGGGGAGTTGCTGGGGGTGGGGGGAGGCAAGAGGCTTTTGCACCTTCCTGAACATACTTGTATATAATTGTACATATAATTAAAGCTGTCTAATTTAGTTTTCAATCCAGCTAAGTCTCTCTCCTTATCTCTCTCCTTTCCCTACCTGGGGGAGGGGATCGAGAGCATTGTTGTCTCTGGTTTAATTGCTGATCCTGAGTCAAACCGTAACACCTATTCCAAATTTAAATACAGTGCTTGCAAATACACAAGTTAAATTTGTTTTGGAAAAAAGTTTTCCCATGTGCTATTTATAAAAAGCAAACTGCTTTCTACCTACAGATTTAATCAATTATGCTATTATAAGATATACTCATTTTACATAAAACCATTAGTTTATCCAGGGTCATGCATACAAATCCATTACAGATAAAAAACTTTTAGTCCCTATCCTGCTCACTACATTATATTGCCTCTTACTGTTGTCAAATAACATTTTGGCCCTACCTTACATTCTATCAAAGCTGTACAAACACCCCATATTTCTATATGACTCTTCCAATCCTAGCCCTGGGTCCTTCAGATGAATACCTCTTACAATCACTAACAGATCTAGAACAGATCAAATCTAGAATGCATATCATTGGCTCTTTCATCCTTTGTGTAGCATCCACAAACTATTCTCAGTAAGTGCCACGCTTCACCCACACAAAGGGCCTAACAAATGATGAATTCTGGATTGTGCATCCCTTTCATCCAGTCTAACATCAGATCATGGCAATTCATGTTCAAAGTAAACGTGACACAGCAACATTTTATAGCTTTACCAAGCAAAACTAAACTAAACATGTACTAAAGAAAGCTTGTTGGCTGCTACCTAACAGAAGACAGTATTTGGTTGACCATATGAGCAATCAATTTGGCTTCTCTTAGAGCTTTGGTGGTACATAATACCAAAGTTATTACTATTAAACTTACCTGGTGAGAGAAGACAGTCTCAGTAAATTAATACTACAAAAGCTTAGTAAGATTAACTGCAATTCTTTTAACTCAAAATGCTGGATAAAACACTAACGTTTTAAACATAAAGTAGCACTCTGGAAATAGCAAGCTAATTTTGTGCATGTGCATATGTGTGCATACATCTGATCACATGCAAGCTAAATTATGAGGGAACCTGCTATATTGAGTCACATAACCTCTAAGTCTATCCACACCTGCAGTCCACATGTAACTGCTACATTTCCAACTTTAACTCAGTTGCACTTAAGTTCAACATAAAATTGCCACCATTTAGTATACACTATTCATTACTATGAATACCTGATTATGGCCATAAACTATCCAACCAAACTGCATGTCAGAGATGAATTAAGGTTCTGCAAGTGTTTTTTTTTCTGGCATTTCCTATCCTCTAGAAGTAAAATAAGCATCATGCAGTAGACCTAAAGCACTATTAAAAAGATACTCTGTGTCAATGTGTCACTACATAAAATAGCAGGCAGTGCAAACATAACTTCAGAAACAGCAAGGTAAAGAACATATTTGAGAAGTTACAGATGTGGTCCCAGTCAGACGCTGGCATAACATCACTACAATACTGGAGATATTAAGGATTTACGACATGAACAAAAAAATTAATAAAGAACACCCCTTTAACACTAGAGTCAAAAACTCAACTAATCCCCAAAATATGAACCAGACAAAGCAATATACACATCTCCTCTTCAACATCTTCATCAATGACTTGGATGCAGGACTCAAAGGAATTCCAAGCAAGTTTGCTGATGATGCAAAACTGGGAGGAGCTGTCGACTCGACCTCGAGGGCAGGCAGGCCCTGCAGAGAGACCTCGACAAGTTAGAGAGATGGGCAGTCACCAACCACATGAAGTTTAACAAGGGCAAGTGCTGGATTCTGCACCTGGGACGGAGCAGCCCTGGTGGTAAGTACAGATTAGGGAATGAGTGGCTGGAGAGCAGTGTGGTGGAGAGGGACCTGGGAGTCCTGGTTGATGGCAAACTGAAGATGGGCCAGCAGTGTGCCCTGGCAGCCAGGAGAGCCAACCGTGTCCTGGGGTGCATCATCAAGCAGAGCATTGCCAGCCACTGATAGCCACTAGGTGAAGTTCATCAGAGAAAGGGCTAGGGTCCTGAGGGACAGAGACTGGGTCCTGATGGCGCCTAGGCCAGGGTCATCAGAGAAGGGGATAGGGTCCTGAGATCCAATGGGAGAGGGTCCCTTGGGTGGTGGAGGGTGTCATGAGGGACTGGCATGAGGGAGGCGATTGTCCCACTCTGCTCCGCACTGGTGCGGCCTCACCTTGAGCACTGCGTGCAATTTTGGGCACCGCAATATAAAAAGGACATCAAGCTATTGGAGAGTGTCCAAAGGAGGTTGGTGAAGGGTCTGGAAGGGATGACTTATGAGGAGCAGCTGAGGTCACTTGGATTATTCAGCTTTGAGAAGAGGAGGCTGAGGGGTGACCTCATTGCAGTCTGTGGCTTCCTCAGGAGGGGCAGAGATGGGGCAGGTCCTGATCTCTTCACTCCTGTGACCAGTGACAGGACTCAGGGAAATGGCAGGAAGCTGAATCAGGGCAGGTTTAGGTTGGATATCAGGGAAAGGTTTTTCAGCCAGAGGGTGGTTGAGCACTGGAACAAGCTCCCCAGGGCAGTGGTCCCAGCACCAAGCCTGCCAGAGTTCAAGAAGCATTTGGATGATGCTCTCAGGCACATGGTGTGATTCTTGGGGTGCCCTACACAGGGACAGGAGTTGGACTCGGTGATCCTGATGGGTCCCTTCCAACTCAGCATATTCTACCATTTAGTTACTCTCTCTTGAACAGACTGGCAATAAATTTCAAGAGGTATCATTCTTTGCATTGTTATGCAAGAAAAAAAATTATGTATTTTACCTTATCCAAGGACCATTCTGTGCCAAGTCATGAAAATAGAGCCAAACAATGGAAAAATTATGCAAACCAACAGTGCTCAATCTTTCCAAATGGAAACTTTCAATTTTTATTCTAATGGCAGAGGTGGGCTGTGCTACAGCTCTCCTCTTATCATACAACAGGACCTAATTGCACATGATCTTTTATTTTCTGGCAGTACTAGAACTGGAAATCACTATCTGTGCTTCTTAGCATACGCAATAACCCCATCTGAATCAGAGAAGCCCTAGGGAAAGGACTGGGAGCTGGCTACCATCATTACCTCCTGAGGATAGGCAGCTGTCCAAAATAGGCTACACATTAGGCAAGTCCACAGGAGAGAGACTTGGGAGTGATGGTGGATGAGAAGCTCAACGTGAGCCAGCAACATGCACCTGCAGCCCAGAAACCAACAGTGTCCCAGGCTGCATCAAAAGAAGAGTGGCCAGCAGGTCAAAGGAGGTGATTCTCCCCCTTTACTTGGCTCTCATGAGACCCCACCTGGAGTACTGTGTCCAGTTATGGAGCCCTCAACATAAGAAGGACATGGAGCTCCTGGAAAGAGTCCAGGAGGCCACAAAGGTGATCAGAGGGCTGGAGCACCTCTCCTATGAGGAGAGGTGGAAAGAGGTGGGGCTGTTCAGCCTGGAGAAGAGAATGCTCTGGGGGGGGATCTTATAGTGGTTTTCCAGTGCCTGAAAGCTAAGGAGGAACTTTTTACAAGGTTTGGCTATCTGGATCATGGGACCAGCTTTGACAAACCTGGTCTGATGGGATCCACCTCTCAGAAGAGGGGAAGAGCATCCTCAGCCATAGGCTAGCCAAGCTGGTGAAGAGGGCTTTAAACTGGTGTGGCTGGGGGGAGGGAACCTCCATTCATCCCACAGCAATCAATTTCAATGTGATGCCAGCACCAGTAATAAATGCCCAGAGCCTGTAGAAGGGGGGGGCAGGTCAGCAGGGGAGCACCTGGAATGCAGCATAATGAAATCCCAGCCCCTCCGACTAGTCAGTTAACTTAACTGGAGACCCAGCTTAAATGCCTGCAGCATGGGGAATAAACAGGAGTTAGAGATGCGTGCATGCCTGCAGGGCTATGATCTTATTGGCATCACAGAGACCTGGTGGGATGGGTCCTATGACTGGAGCGTCAGAATGGAGGGTTATAAACTTTAGGAAGGACAGGCAGGGGAGACAAGGTGGGGGTGTTGCCCTCTATGTCAAAGACCAGCTGGAGTGCATGGAGCTCTCCCTGGGGACAGATGAGGAGCCAACTGAGAGCTTATGGGTTAAGATTAAGGGGAAGGCAGGCACAAGTGACATGACAGTGGGGGTCTGCTACAGGCTGCCTGATCAGGAGGACAGTATAGACGAGGCACTCTACAGAGATAGGAGCAGCTTCATATTCACAAGCCATGGTACTCATGGGGGACTTCAACCACCTGATATCTGTTGGAGTGACAACTCCGCAAAGCACAAACAATCCAGGAGGTTCCTGGAGTGCATGGACAACAACTTCCTTTTCCAAGTAATTGAGGAACCAACAAGGAGAGGTGCTATGCTGGACATTGTTCTCACCAACAAGGAAGGGCTGGTGAGGGATGCTAAGCTCAAGGGTAGCCTTGGTTGTAGCAACCATGAAATGGTGGACCTCAAGATCCTTAGGGCAGCAAGGAGGGCTCACAGTAAGCTTAATACCCTTGACTTCAGGAGGGCAGATGTCAGCCTCTTCAAGGATCTGCTCGAGAGTGTCATGGGATAACATCCTGGAGGGAAGAGGGGCCCATGAAGGCTGGCTGATATTTAAGGATCACCTTCTCCTGGCCCAAGAGCAATGCATCCCAACAAAGAGAAAGCCAGGTAAAAACTCCAGGAGGCCAGTGTGGATGAGCAAGCAGCTCAAACTTCAGAAGGAAGCATACAGAGGGTGGAAGCTAGGGCAGGTACCCTGGGAGGATTGCAGAGAGGTTGCCTGAGCAGCTAAGGATCAGGTGAGGAGAGCCAAATCCCAGATGGAATTACATCTCATCAGGGATGTGAAGAGCAATAAGAAAAGCTTCTATAGGTATGTTGGGGATAAAAAGACAACCAAGGAAAATGTAGACCCTCTCCTGAAGGGAACAGGAGACCTAGCTACACAGGATATTGAGAAGGCTGAGGTTCTCCATGACTTCTTTGCATTAGTCTTCTCTGGCAAGTGCTCCAGCCTCATCACAAAGGCCACAGCAGGTGAAAGCAGGGACTGGGAGAACAAAGCACCCCCCACTGTAGGAGGAGAACAGGTTCATGACCATCTAAAGAACCTGAAGGTGCACAAGTCTATGGGACCTGATGGGGTCCATCCACAGGTCCTGAGGGAGCTGTCAGATGCAGTTGCTAAGCCTCTGTCCATCATAGGTCATGGTGGTTCTGGGGAGGTTCCCGCCAATTGGAAAAAAGGTCACATAGCCCCTGTTTTTAAAAAGGGGAAAAAGGAAGACCCGGGGAACTACAGGCCAGTCAGTCTCACCTCTGTGCCTGGCAAGATCAAACAGATCCTCCTGGAAAATCTGCTAAGGCACATGGAAAATAAGGAGGTGATTGGTGACAGCCAACATGGCTTCACTAAGGACAAATCATGCCTGACCAATTTGGTGGCCTTCTATGACAAGGCTACAGAGATGGTGGATAATGGCAGAGCAACTGATGTCATCTACCTGGATTTGTGCAAGGCATTTGACACTGTCCCACACGACATCCTGGTCTCCAAGCTGACAAGGCATGGATTTGACAGATGGACCACTCGGTGGATAAGTAATTGGCTGGATGGCTGCACCCAGAGAGTTGTGGTCAATGGTTCAATGTCCTAGTGGAGGCAAGTGACAAGTGGTGTTCCTCAGGGGTCAGTATTGGGACCACTGCTGTTCAACATCTTTGTTGGAGACATGGACAGTGGGATTGAGTGTATCCTCAGCAAGTCTGCTGATGATACCAAGCTGTGTGGAGTAGTTGACACCCTAGAGGGAAGGGATGCCATCCAGAGGGACCTTGACAGGCTGGAGAGGTGGGCCAATGCCAACCTCATGAAGTTCAACAAGGCCAAGTGCAAGGTCCTGCACCTGGGTCGGTGCAACCCCAGGCACAAATACAGGCTGGGGGGAGAATGGCTAGAGAGCAGTCCTGAGGAGAAGGACTTGGGGGTGGTAGTAGATGAGAAGCTCAAAATGAGCTGCCAGTGTGCACTGGAGCCCAGAGGGCCAACTGTGTCCTGGGCTGCATCGAAAGAAGCATGGCCAGCCAGGGCAGGGAGGTGATTCTGCCCCTCTGCTCTGCTCTGGTGAGACTGCACCTGGAGTACTGTGTACAGTTCTGGAGCCCTCAGCACAGGAAAGACATGAACCTGTTAAGAGAAGGTCCAGAGGAGGCCACGAAGATGATCAAAGGGCTGGAGCACCTCTGCTATGAAGACAGGCTGAGGGAGTTAGGGCCTGGAGAAGAGAAGGCTCTGGCAAGACCTTATAGCAGCCTTCCAGTGCCTGAAGGGCCTACAGGAAAGCTGGGGAGGGGCTTTTCACCAGAGAGGGCAGTGACAGGACAAGGGGTAATGGTTTTAAACTGAAAGAGGGGAGACTTAGGTTAGACTTCAGGAAGAAATTCTTCACCATGAGGGCAGTGAGGCACTGGAATAGGTTGCCTATGAAGGTTGTGGCTGCCCCCTCCCTGGAGGTGGGTTAAGGCCAGGTTGGATGAGGCTTTGTGCAGCCTGGTCTGGTGGGAGGTGTCCCTGCTCAGAGCAGGAAGGTTGGAACCCGATGATCTTTAAGGTCCCTTCCAACCTTAACCATTCTATGGTTCTAAGAGAGAAGCTCTGTAGCACCTTGTAACAGGCCTGCAGAAGGCAGCTTTTGTGCTTAGTACACCACACATTTTTTTCCTTGGCAGCAAGGAATCTTTTTGTGGAGTTAAGTGTTCTACCAGTTACATAACTTTAAGTGCTTAAAAAACTATTTGCTTAATTTTAAGCTTTCTGGGAAGTAGCCTACAATAACAGACTTCTCAAACTTGGTATTCATACTTGCTATCAGTTATCTTTAACTTCCATATCGATTTGCTGCTCTGAAAAAAAAAAACCAATATTCCCACATACTGCAAATTGCTTTGAAATCAAAACAAATCACTTGGAAGAAGCTGAGATCCCACAATACAGAACTCTGAATAGCACATGGTTAATGAGTAACAAAAAGCAAGGAAAGTTATGTTTTGACAAGTATTCAGCCCTCAAATTACTTGAGAAAACTAAGCATAATGCTCAGGGCTTTTTTTCCCCCCCCCCCCCAACTTACATGTCAAGACTTGCTCCTTCAAGTAGGAAAAAAACCTTAAGAAATAAGTTGCCTTAAGAACTGTCAAATAGCAACTCTAATATTGCAGTTAGTTTTTCTTGTTTCCTTTCATGTTCTGTGTATTAATTTTCATCTACCAAGCCTAAATCAAAAGAGCTTTTAATATTGCCTCTTGCTCTACATTAAACATTCTTCTTGACACAGCATACTTGGTCAAAACATGCTTCTGGGCAGCACTATTTAATAATGAAGTCTCTGTATATTTTCCTCACTTGCACCTTCCCTGAAAGGTTGGCTCCCAGCACAAGAATACCATTCAACTATAAAAGTGAGAAGAAATTCCTTTTTTTTAAAAAAAAGAAAATCAAAAGCTGTGATGCTAAGGTGCATTTGCACCAAACACACAGAACTTTGAGTAAGCCATCAGGAAGCACCTTCTAGTAATACTGCAAGTGTCCCAAAAACATTCTTTGATCAAAGCATTGGTCAGAGGTTTATTAACTTCCAGACTCTGAAGGCCCAAGCTTTAAAGTAAGACTCTGGATTTAAAAGCAGACAGAGACACTGATCAATGATCAACTGAGATGGTGAAAGTTTCACCATACACAAGCCTCAGCCATTGATATCTATCCCAACTAGCACCTATTCTCACCAGATTACAGCTTAACCTTTGTTGTGGTGGTCCCCATTTAAGTATTAGCTGCCAAAATTAAAGGTGAAGAAGTTCTCCTGCCACATAGTAAAGAATCCTCTCAGCTTAACAGAAGATGCCTATGGCATAAAGGTGGCATCGATTAACTACTCACACTTAATTCTGCAGACTCCAGCACAATTTGGTTCTCTACTGCACAGGCACTGCCTGCAAAACCAGAAAAAAAATTTCCATTGTTTCCAGAGCAATTCAGAACTACCACATAGCCCAGTGAAGTCTGATCTCAAGACCTGTCTTATCATACCATGTCCTTGCCAGCTGACCTAAGAAAGAAGTGACTGGCACTATCTATGACCTGGATATGAAACATTTCATTCTGAGAAAAATCTTCCCTTTGTGACTCAAAAACACTTAACTGAACCAGCTGTGAGCAAACCAACATCTTATACACACAAGATCTACTCATCTTTCACCCTTAAACTCTGAATGAGCCAGGGACCAAAAATCAAGTTTACCTATTGCAATCAGATACCTGTAGTCCAACACAACCAAGTCTGCCAGAAACTTTAGTCAAACTGGCAATTTCTTGCTGACAGCAGCTGAGGGACAGACATTTGCTCTTATCACTGACCTCTTTGGAGGACTTAACATCACTGACTCTGAGCTACTTTTGTCTTGCCAGCAAGGAATGAGAGGTAACCAGTGCATGAAATACCTCAACTCCTTCCTTGAAGGTGATAATCTGGAACTTAAGAAAAGGGTTACCCAAAACATTATTCCCAGTCATACTATGTAAAGTCACTAAATAAGGCAAATATTGAAAGGGATAAGGACAGCCATGCAGAAACACCTGAACTCTTGACAACCTCCACCACAGATGTGCACCTTTAGTTCATTGCATAGGTGGGGCTTCTGGTTCAGGACTGCTCCTATCCCTTGCTGATACAAGCTGCTCTTCACAAAGTGGTTACTTTAGAAGGCTATTGCCTTTTCCATCTAGCTGGGAGGTCCTAAACTATGAAGTACTGCAGCAGATCCAAGCATGCTATATTGGTGGATAAAATATGCTTAGATACTGTGCTTGAATTTTTAGTAAGTCCCTGACTTTATTATAGCCAGCACTAAAGTATTGATAACGTACCATTTAAACATACATTCAGGGGGGCATGCTTTCTGCTTCAATTTATCAAATGCTAGAGTTACAGGATTAGCAACAGAAATCAGAATCTGTTGAAATGTTGAACCAGCTTTTAACATTACCTCCTGTCAAGGAGGTGCAAAAAGAGCACTTTCCTCATGTCAAAGGTTGACTCAGGATCATCAATTAAACCAGAGACAACAAGCTCTTGATCCCCTCCCCCTCCCACCCAGGTAGGGAAGGAGAGAGAGAATTAAGGAGAGAGACTTTGCTGGATCAAAAACTAAATTAGACAGCTTTAATTATATGTACAATTATATACAAGTATGTTCTGGAATGTGCAAAAGCCTCTTGCCTCCCCCCAACCCACAGCAGCTCCCCCGGCATCTCCTGAGCTGTGAGCAGTCCCGAAAAGTCTCAGTCCGCTGTTTTTGATAACAGCAGAGCAGACAGGGGTTGTGAGGAGAGTTATGAGGGTCAGGGCTGAGCCTGGGGTTGACGGTGATGGATGGATGGAGTCCTCCCCAGATGCTGGCCATGGACAGAAGAGAAGGGAAGAAGCAGCAGGAAGGAAGTTGTCTTCTGTGACCTCTGACCTTCCTCAGAGCTTACGTAGATCTATGGAATGGAATCCCTTTGGTCAGTTCTGCTGTCTGTCTAGTCCAGCTCCCCTACGGGGGGGGGTCACAGATACAATTCTCCTGCCCCAGTAGCCTCTGTAGCAGCAGAGCTAAGAAGCGACCTTGGAGTCTCAGCAGAAACATAAACATTCCAATGTTATCAGCCCACCAGCTGGAACACTTGTTGCTAGTTAAAAGAGAACTTACTGAAGGAAAAAAAACAACAGTAAAAGGAAAATTAGCTTAAACCTGGCTCAACCTAGGACACCTCATTTCAGTTTATTTAGCTAATTCAACAGCCCAGAGAGAAAAGTCATATTTCTTCAAGAGTAAACAAGGTGCCAAAAGCTGATGTTACCAGCTCCAAGAGCTCCACAAGCACAAATCAAGTGTTTGTATTCCCAGTCAACCATCACTAACACTTTATTAAGGACATGTTAAACACAGTTTTTCCTCAAAATATTTATACTTGAGCTTAACTAGAAGCATTTTTACTTTCCCTGCAGGTTCTACCCTCAAACCACACCTCAAGTGGAAGAAAATTCCCAAACTCTCATCATCACAATTTTTAAAAAAGTTACATCCTGTAATTGCATATTTCTAATCCTGTTTACATAATCCTATGAAACAAAGACAAAACAAGATGAAGCTAGATGATCTGAACTAGTGCTCACCTTGCATATATTATAAATATATCATACAAGTCACCCCACCAAATAAAGTTTAGGGTACTAATCTTATCTCTAAACAATTCAGTAAACTAATTCTAACTTGTCTAGAGGTTTGCCCGAAAGCCCCAAAGAAAGCCAAGAACATTACTTCTCAGGACAACAAGATTCCTCTCAAGGGACAGAATGAAAGTCTAAGACCCCTTTTTCAGTGGCTCAGAACTTAGCACACATAACCAAAGATCAAATGCTATCAGAACAAAAAACCATAATGCACAGCTCCTCATGGAGGAAAGATGAGACCAAAACATTTGACAGACTCCAGCCATGTCACCTGAAGGGAATCCCCCTGCTGCAGAAGCGTGAAAGCATCGGGACATCATAGAATGGTTTGGGTTAGAAGGGTCCTTAAAGATCATCTAGATCCAACCTCCCTGCATGACACCTTAGGCTTCCACTCTCAAAATAAGTATCACGGGATCAGTCAGAAGAATTTAGAAGAAAGGTGCAACAGTTCAAGGACATAAAACACCAAAAAAGATATTACATCCATAATACTGAGGTAAGGCAACTGGCAACCTTGCCTAAATCTACACTTGTTAATGCACATACCTGGATTATTTCAGACTGCTTCAGCTTCTTTCCAGAAATAATTACTAACATATAGTCCAGAGAGGTCCCCAACCAAACAAAAATATTTTGAGCCATTGTGATTTCTTTGAAAAAATGGATGAGTAATCTAAGTGCAGGAAGAGGTTGCCAAACCATTCAGATCTAAAAATGACCCAGTTACCAGTCCAAGACTAGAGCAACTTCCTAAGTAATAACAGAGGCGAGTCTAAGAATATACCTATCACACCTACATGAGTAAGCCAGCCAACTAATTTCAAAAGACAAACCTTGTGCCAAAGCCTTCCCTTCCTTCAAAACAATAAGGCCAAACTGAACATTACTCAAATATATTATTCCCCAAGCTACCAGTTATTGTGGTTTTGTGGAACAAAGTTCTCAAACCTTGACCCAGAGAGGCTATGAGGGACTGAAGATGCATGTTAGCCAAGCAAAGAGATAATCCAAAATTTTTTTCAGTTTGACAGAAGCTAAAGGGCATGAAATGGGAGATGCAGAAGCCACTACTAAAACAATAACTCCTGGGAGAAGCAAGCTGAATAGAACAATATTTTGCTAAAGACCAAGCAGACATCAAGTGCAAAGGAGTATGCCCAATACAACCCTGCCTTCTGCAGGCATCAAGTTTTTTTAATTGCTTCTTATAAAGAAAAATGTGCAATTCCTCCTCTAGTTTTGAGACTTTAAATCTGCTCCCTTTCTGGGACAGCAGTGCCAGATTTCTTGCTTTCTGTACTTACATGAAGGGAAATGACCACAAAAGTTTATTATTAACAGGAAGATTGAAGGAAGAATTGAAAGCATTTATCTACCTTCACCAATTATGTGTTGTCATAGCTCTTTGAAGACTACCCTCTACAAGTTTAGAGGGGAAGAAAAAAACGCAGGAGGGAAATAATAATTGAAAACAGCCCTCAATCCCATGAAATTTTGATGAAAACAGCCTTTATCCTGAATTAGTCATCCTACCCAGGACACTTCTGCACAACAAGCAAAGTGATCGAGGGAAGGTTAGGAAGCCCCTTTGAAATAAATATACACAGACCAGAGCCAAGAGGACAACTTGGAGGTGGAAAGAATTTGCACCCTGCCATGAGGTATTTGCCTTTCTTTGGAGTTAAAATATGGAAATAACATAATAGAGACAGCTGTAACGAAACCCCCTCTCCCCAGAGCACAATCCCGAGGGAGAGGGGAGGAGAGGTCCTGCAGGCCCCAGCCGGCCTGCCCTACAGACCGTCCCCGTGCCCCCACCACCATGTAGCGGGAGGAGAAAAGCAGCTCGCGGGGTACCACCTACGGGAACCAAGCCTCCTTGCCCTCCCTCCTTCCGCGGGCCTCGACCCCCCTCTGCGGGGGGCGAAGGGGCTGACGACGGCCGCAGGCCCGCTGCCCCACCGAAGCTCCGGCCATCCCACTAAACCCAACAAAGAGGCCCTGCAAGCGGCGAGGGGGTTGGTGCAGGCCTCAGCGGCGGCTCCCCGGGCCCACTGCGGCGGCGGGAGGTCCAGTCCGTCGGCGGGGCGGGGGAAAGGCCGTACCTTGAAATACCCGCCCTCGTAGAGGGTGTTGGGGGGCCCGAAGATCGCCACCTCCCAGTTGTAGAGGTCGGACTCGTCCACCAATGTAATGCGGAAGCCCTCAACCGGCTCCTCTTGCAGCGATTTAAGCTCCAGCATCAGCGCCTTCTGCGAGCTGCTCATCTGTTGCTGCGCCATGGCGTGGCGTAGCGTAGCGTGGCGTGGCGCGCCGGAGCTCGTGCCACTCCGTTCCCACTACGCTTCACTGCCCCGCGGGCCGGGCCGGGCCGGGCCGGGCCGGGTAGGGCCGGGCAGGGCCAGGCCCCGCCCCACCCCCACACTAACGGCTACTGCGGCCGCCACTTCCTTTTGTTACGGCGCCCGCTCGCCGCTGACCTCAGCACGCCGCGGCGCGCCCCGCCGCAGGACAAGCCACGCCCCGCCGCACGCCCCACCCCTACCGGCGCGCTTGGAGGGGCAGCGTTCCCCAGTACACTTCCCGTTGAGTGGGTGGGTGGGTGGTCCCTGGCGCTACATCAGCCCCCGTGGGCGAGGCCCGGATCCACGGTGCCTGGCGCTGGGCACCGAGTAGGAGAGAGACGGAGAGGGCGGTGTTGTGCGAGGGTCACGGGTGGGTACAGCGGGGCATGGCCGGCCCACGCTGCTACGCTGACATACACGCGGTCAAAAAAGAGCCGTTTTTGTACAAATAATGTTTTTTGAGGAGCAACTTCGCACGACCCAGCATCCCCTTAAAAATCCTGCAGCAACCCTCAAGCAGTAGTAGAAGAGGAACAGGCAGTTATCCCCCCCTCCCCCTCATACGGGTGCTATTTTCACGTGGCTTCACAGATGCGCGAGGTACTACAGGCAGAAAATGCAGTTTCGATCCTTCCTCCCATTCCCCAACCTTTTAAGGGACCCATTTTTAAGAGAGAAAAACATTTGCAGAGGTGGCAAGGCACATCGACCTGTGAACATGAACAAGCACCTCAGACAGTACTTGCAAGCTCCTATTCCTTATCCAGCCTTTAATAAATAATATAAATATTATTAATTGTAAAAATAAATGAAAATAACAAAGCAGTTATTCAGGAGGACAGACAGAGTAGCACAAAGCTACAGGTGCAAATCTGGGTTTCACTTCTGGAAATGTTAATGCATGCACCTGCCTGTCAGCACACAGGACCACCCAGCTGTGTGAGAAATATCTAGCATGGAGACAGTTGCAAGCTGGACATCTTATCTCAGCCAGGACAGAGGAAGTAATAAGGATGTAACAGCCCTGACAGAGAAAAGCTGATGCCTATTTCTTGATAAGGAATTAATGTGATTCTAGCAGGAATAATTTAAATAACTGATAGGCTGTGATGAGTTCTAAATTGGAACAGGTTGCCCAGGGAAGCTGTGGAAGCCCCATCCCTGGAAGTGTTGAAGGGCAGGTTGGATGGGGTTTGGAGCAACCTGGTTTAGTGGGATGTGTCACTGCCAACACAGGGGGATTTGGACTAGATGATCTTTAAGGTCCCTTGTAACCCAAACCAGTCTGTGATTCTATGAAATTAATTGTAATGTCCCCCAAAATGTCAGAGTTATTTGAAAGAAATCTCTGCTGTCTGTTGACTTACAGTCAAATAAAAATTGGGGATGAATAAAAGTGAAAAATCATGTAATGCCTTAATATCAATCTGTGGCATTGGATTACATGGAGTTCAGGGATGAAATGGTAAAAGACCCTGAGATGCTGCTGTACAGAGAGGGACTGAGTAGTGTTTACATCAGAGATTAATTAAATGAATAAAGCAAAGACAGCAAGAACAAGGGGAGAGTCAACAGGGACTGTCCAGAAAGTAGGAACTGATAATGGGGAATACTTATTTCATTAGACTGTGAGACTCACTGCTGCAGGATTTTACTCCATCCAACAACTCAGTGATATTCAGAGGGGCAGGACATTTATTTAGAAAATAAAAAGAGTACCACAGTTACCACGTAGAAAGTAATGGGATTCTTCAGACACATGGTGTTTGAGATATCTTAACCCATTTCTGTGTGGCATTTCTTTCATCCTTCTGCACATGGCAGGGCTTATTCCACCTTGCAGAGGCCCCTACTCCTTGGACAAATGCATTGGATGATGTATCCCATCATCCCTACATCCCTATGTAGCTTTAACCCTCTCCTTTGCTTCCATCACCTCTCACTAATTTCCCATCCCGAGGACAGCCCTGTGGGAATGGGTGACCATTAGACTCACCTTCTGCCTTTTCCAGAGCCACAGACTTTCTCCAAAGTCATGGGACTGACAGCAAGGACTCCCTGCACCAGTGGGGGATCATGCAGCTGGGGCAGCCTGTGCTGCAGATGGACCTTGAAGTATCTACCTGGCACTTGACAGCCACAGCTCCTTCTCCAGACCTTCACCCAGGGAGAAGACAGGAGGCAGACAGTTTTCCCCCTGTTACCAGAACAAATTTGCTGTCAGCCCAGTGGTGAGCATGGCATCCTCCTGGTCATCCCTGAGACTGCTCCGCTTGCCCCCCTCCTGCTTCTTGGGCTCTCACAAAGGAGTCCCCCATCACCTCCTCCATAGATGCTCCAGAACTGGCCCTGGTACCTGGTGCAAGACTTGCGACTGCCTCCAGGCTCTAAATTACTCCAGCTTGATGTGTCAGGGGCACAGGCCCTTGCAAAATCCCACCTCACCCTGGAAAATGTCCCTGTTGGGACTGACACAGGTTTTCTTGTGAGCAGGGATGAGCTCTTATTCACTGTCATGGGGGGTAATCTGGAGGAACACCCCTCATCTATGCCTGACTTGCCTAGCTAGTCAGGCATGGAAAAAGCACGCGTTCCCATATATGTGCTTCCCCACAGGCACAGGTCAGCTGCCGTCGCTTACCCCTTACCACCCTGGAGTGAGCTCAGATTTACAGAAAGCTGCTTAATTCTGTGCTCTCATCCTCAGCCTGGGGGGCTGGAGGGCTGGTTCACAAATGCTTGTGTGGCTGAAATGCTGTTTGTTGGAAGAACTTCTCAATGGCTGGGCTGTACTGTGCTGAGTGTGTTTTAAGGTAGGAGCACAGACTCGTGTTCTTATTAATATAGTTTGGAAGGGACCTACAATGTTAATCTAGTCCAACTGTCTAAGCACTTCAGGGCTGACCAAAAGTTCAAGCATATTATTATTAAGGGCATTATCCAAATGCCTCTTAAACACTGAAAGACTTGGGATATCAACCACCTCTCTGGGAAGCCTGTTCCAATGTCTGTCCGCCCTCTCTGCAAATGTCACGGTTTGGCTCGGGATCGTCAATTAAACCAGAGACAACAATGCTCTCGATCCCCTCCCCCTCCCACCCAGGTAGGGAAGGAGAGAGAGAATTAGGAGAGAGACTTTGCTGGATTGAAAACTAAACTAGACAGCTTTAATTACATGTATAATTATATACAAGTATGTTCAGGAACGTGCAAAAGCCTCTTGCCTCCCCCCACCCCAGCAACTCCCCCGGCATCTCCTGAGCTGTGAGCAGTGCCGAAATGTCCCAGCCCACAGGCAGGAGATAAGGAGAGCAGACAGGGGCTGGGGGATGAGGGTGATGAGGTCAGAGGTCCCTGAGCCTAGGAGTCGACGGTGATGGATACATGAAGTCCTTCCCGGATGCCAGCCATGGATGGAAGAGAAGGGAAGAAGAAGCAGGAAGGAAGTTGTCTTCTGTGATCTCTGACCTTCCTGGGAGCTTACGTAGATCTATGGAATGGAATCCCTTTGGTCAGTTCTGCTGTCTGTCTAGTCCAGCCCCCCACGGGGGGGCTCCCCTGCTCTCAGTAGCCTCTGTAGCAGCAGATTCACTTGGTAGAACAAACTGACCTTCGTGTCTCAGCAGAAACATAAACATTCCAGTGTTATCAGTCCACTAGCTGGAACACTTGTTCCTAGTTAAAAGAGAACTTACTGAAGGAAAAAAAAAATCAGTAAAAGGAAAATTGGCCTCATCCTGGTTCAAACCATGACATTCCACCCCTTATTCCATACCAGATATTACATATAGGCACTATAATTTACCAATTGTCAAATTAAGGATTCTCCCCCAGAGACAGATTACCTTGAGGTACATATTGTACTTCACCATCTTCCATCATCACACACCACCTATGTCCAGGTCCCTGAGCAAAAGCAACACCCTGGACAGGTTTACCTTTGCCTGAAGCAGGATAAACCCAAACACTTTTACCCAACAGGTTTCTTTCACATACCACAGGGACTTTATCCCCCATCTGCAGTGTGTAGAAGGTCTGACTGAGCAGGACCAGCCCGATTGATGGATCCCCTGGTATTAACTAACCAGGTGGCCTTTGCCAGATTTTTGTCCCAGTTTTTGAAAGTTCTACCACCCATTGCCTTCAGGGTAGCTTTTAACAGACCACTGTACCTTTCAATTTTCCCTGAGGCTTGTGCATAGTATGGGATATGGTATATCCACTCGATACCATGTTCTTTGGCCCACTCAGTCACAAGAATGTTTTTGAAATGAGTCCCATTGTCTGACTCAATTCTTTCTGGAGTACTGTGTCTCCACAAGATTTGCTTCTCAAGGCCCAGGATGGTGTTCCGGGCTGTGGCATGAGGCATAGGATATGTTTCCAACCATCCTGTACTTGTTTCCACCATTGTAAGCACATAGCGCTTACCCTGGCGAGTCTGAGGCAGTGTGATGTAATCAACTTGCCAGGCCTCCCCATACCTGTACTTTGACCACCTCCCCTCATACCACAAAGGTTTCAACCGTTTCACCTGCACACTTTTCACAGTCGTGGATAACCTGCGCAATAGTGTCCATGGTTAAGTCCACCCCTCGGTCACGAGCCCATCTGTATGTTGCATCTCTGCCCTGATGACCTGAAGTGTCATGGGCCCATCGAGCTAAAAAGAGTTCACTCTTATGTTCCCAGTCTGAGTCTATTTGGAACACTTGAGCAGCCTCATCTGCTCGTTGGTTGTGTCGATGTTCCTCAGTGGCTCGACTCAGAGGTACGTGTGCATCTACACGACGCACTTTTACAACCAGTTTCTCTATCCGAGCTGCAATGTCTTTCCACAGCTCAGCAACCCAAATAGGTTGATCTTTTCACTGCCAGTTGTTCTGCTGCCACTGCTTTAGCCACCCCCACAAGGCATTTGCTGCCATCCAAGAGTCAGTGAAGAGAAAGTCTCAGCCACCCCTCTCGCTCAGCAGTGTCCAAAGCCAGCTGGATGGCTTTTACCTCTGCAAATTGACTCGATTCACCTTCTCCTTCAGCTGCTTGTGCAACTAGTCGTGTAGGACTCCACACGGCAGCTTTCCACTTCCGGTGGTTCCCTACAAGATGACAGGAGCAATCGGTGAAAAGAGCAAATTGTTTCTCAGTCTCTGGTAGATGATCATATGGTGGAGCTTCTTGAGCCTGTCTCACCACTTCTTGTGGTGGCATTCCAAAGTGTGTGCCTTCTGGCCAGTTTGTAATTGCTTCCATGATACCTGGATAATTAGGGTTTCCTATTCGAGCTCGCTGGGTAATCAAAGCAGTCCATTTACTCCAAGTCGCATGGGTGGCATGATGGATAGGAGAAAGGTTACTCTGGAACGTGAAGCTCAGTACTGGCAATCTGGGCACCAGGAGGAGCTGCACTTCAGTGCTGATCACTTCCGAAGCAGCTCTAACTCCTTCATATGCTGCAAGTATCTCCTTCTCAGTTGAAGTGTAGTTGGCCTCGGAACCTCTGTAGCTCCGGCTCCAGAATCCCAAGGGTCAACCTCGAGTTTCCCCTGGTGCTTTCTGCTAGAGGCTCCAGGTAGGACCGTTGTACCCGGCTGTGGTGTAGAGCACATTTTTGATGTCTGGCCCTGTTCAAACTGGTCCAAGGGCCATTGCCTGCACAATCTCCTTTTTGATATACTCAAAAGCTCTCTTTTGGTCAGGACCCCATTTAAAGTCACTCTTCTTTCGGGTCACCTCATAGAGAGGTTTCACAATTTGACTGTAACCTGGAATATGCATTCTCCAGAAACCAAAAGTCCCTAAAAAGGTGTGAGTGTTCTTTTTAGTAATTGGTGGGGCCATAGCTGTTACCTTGTTAATTGTTGGGATTTATGGAAAACTAGCATGGGATTTGTGGAAAATTAATATGGGATTTATGGAAAATTAATATGCCTGAATTAAAACAGCAGTGTTGCAGGTGCTGCTGACCAAATTGTCAGGCACCCTGAAGCAAACCGTGGGATCAGTAAACAAGCGGATGTCTCACAGCCTGGTACCCCACGGGACCAGCAAACAGCAGGTGTCCTATCTCACGGTTGTTATCTCATGAAGTAGTGAGAAAAGAATGTTGTAGCAAGAACTGAGAGGCACCGGCTGGGAAGCGAAACACCTTGGGTCATCATGACATGGAAAGCAAGTGACAAGACACGTAGCCAATCATATATGAATTGTGTATGTATGTAACCAACGAGGTCTGTACTGGGGTGGAACATCTGGAGTCAGAGGGGTATAAATTGCCGCCATTTTTAACAATAAAGGTCTTCAGTTATAACTCTTAGAGAGTTGTGTGAAGTCCATACGCCGCCTCCGACAGTTAATCACGTCCATTGGGATCTGGCGCCATCCATCTTGCCATCTGTTTCCCAGGAACTGGATCTCTCATGTAGGTCCCTTGACCTTGCTTCTTTTTACAGCAAAACCAGCATCCAGAATAATTTGGATGATCTTTTTACCTTTCTCGAAGATGACTTCTGGTGTGTCACCCCACATGATGATGTTGTCGATGTACTGCAGGTGTTCTGGAGCCTCACCCTTCTCCAGTGCAGCATGGATCAGTCCATGGCAAATGGTTGAGCTGTGTTCCCACCCCTGGAGCAGTCGATTCCAGGTGTACTGGACTCCCCTCCAGGTGAAAGCAAACTATGGCCTGCACTCTGGTGCAAGAGGAATAGAGAAAAAGGCATGAGCAATGTCAGTAGTGGCATACCACCTGGCTGCTTTCAACTCCAGCTCTTACTGAAGTTCTAGCATGTCCGGCACAGCAGCACTGAGTGGTGGTGTAACCTCATTCAGGCCACGATAGTCCACTGTCAGCCTCCACTCGCCATCAGGCTTCCACACTGGCCAGATAGGACTGTTGAAGGGTGAGTGAGTCCTGCTGATCACTCCTTGGGTCTCCAATTGCCAGATCAGCTTATGAATGGGGATCACAGAGTCTCTGTTGGTGCGATATTGTCGTCTATGCACCGTTGAAGTGGCAGTTAGCACCTATTGGTCCTTGACCTTCAGCAACCCCACTAGAGAAGGGTGATCTGAAAGGCCAGGCAAAGTATGCAGCTGTTCAGTGTCCTCAGTCTCTACAGCTGCTATACCAAAGGCCCACCGGTACCCTTTTGGGTCACAGAAATACCCTTTCTTGAGATAGTCTATGCCAAGGATGCATGGACCACCTGGGCCAGTCACTATAAGGTGCATTTGCCTCTTTTTACCAGCGAGGTTCACATCGGCCTCCACAGTCAGTTCTTGAGATCCTCCCATCAGTCACAGAATCACAGAATCCTAGGGGTTGGAAGGGACCTTGAAAGATCATCTAGTCCAACCCCCCTGCCAGGCAGGGTCACCTAGAGCACATCACACAGGAACGTGTCCAGGCGGGTTTTGAATTTCTCCAGCGAAGGAGACTCCACAACCTCTCTGGGCAGTCTGTTCCAGTGCTCTCTCACTCTCACAGAAAAAAAGTTTTTTCTGATATTTACATGGAACCTCCTATGCTCCAGTTTGCACCCATTGCCCCTGGTCCTGGACGTCACTGAAAAAAGCCTGGCTCCATCATCCTGACACTCCCCCTTAACATATTTGTAAACTTTCATGAGGTCACCCCTCAGTCTCCTCTTCTCCAAGCTATAGAGGCCCAGCTCCCTCAGCCTTTCCTCATAAGGGAGATGTTCCACTCCCTTAATCATCTTTGTGGCTCTGCGCTGGACTCTTTCAAGCAGTTCCCTGTCCTTCTTGAACTGTGGGGCCCAGAACTGGACACAATATTCCAGATGCAGCCTCACCAAGGCAGAATAGAGGGGGAGGAGAACCTCTCTTGACCTACTAACCACACCGTTTCTAATGCACCCCAGAATGCCATTGGCCTTCTTGGCCACAAGGGCACATTGCTGGCTCATGGTCATCCTCCTGTCCACCAGGACCCCCAGGTCCCTTTCTCCTACACTGCTCTCCAGCAGGTCAGCCCCCAACCTGTACTGGTACATGGGGTTGTTCTTCCCCAGATGCAAGACTCTACACTTGCCCTTGTTGAATTTCATCATGTTTCTCCCCGCCCAACTCTCCAGCCTGTCTAAGTCTCTCTGAATGGCAGCACAGCCTTCTGGTGTGTCAGCCACTCCTCCCAGCTTAGTGTCATCAGCAAACTTGCTGAGGGTACATTCTGTACCCTCATCCAGGTCGTTGATGAAGATGTTGAACAACATCGGTCCCAGTACCGACCCCTGAGGGACTCCACTAGTCACAGACCCCCAACTAGATTCTGTCCCATTGACCACAGCTCTCTGACTTCTTCCTTTCAACCAGTTCACGATCCATCTCGCTACCTGATCATCCAGACCACACTTCCTTAACTTATCTACGAGGATGCTGTGGGAGACAGTGTCAAATGCTTGACTGAAATCAAGATAAACCACATCTACCACCCTACCATTATCTATCCACCTAGTTAGTTCCTCATAGAAGGCTATAAGGTTGGTCAATCATGACTTCCCCTTGATAAAACCATGTTGACTGCTCTTAATGACCCCCTTATCCTTGATATGCCTAGAGATAGTGCCAAGAATAAGTTGTTCCATCACCTTTCCAGGGATGGAGGTGAGGCTGACCCGTCTATAGTTACACTCCAGAAATAGTGACGGATTCTGTCCCTTTATGATTCGATGGCATTAGGGTGCACTGTGCCCCAGTGTCCACCAAGGCTTTATTCCTTTGTGGTTCTAATGTGCCAGGCCACCAAATCCACACAGTCCAGTAAACTCGGTTGTCCCTCTCCTCCTCCTGGCCGGAGGCAGTGCACCTCTAACACTGAGCATTTGAGGTTGGAACACCATTCTGGTTGGAAACTGGTGCAGCCTTCTTCCTGGAAGAACCATCTCCTGCCTTTTTTCCATTTAGTAGCTCTTGCACACGTATCTGGAGAATAACAGTGGGTCTCTTGTCCCAGATTCTCATGTCCTCTTTAAAATAATTATGCAAAAGAGACCACAGGTGGTGTCAGAGTGGGTCCCATCTCTCTTGCTGCTGTCTCGTAGCAGGACGTCTCCTCTTAATGGCTGCAACACGTGACCAGTTGTCTCTAGGGAGATACTGGGGTTTACCTTCCCATCTGTTTGGCATCTTATTCTTTCTGTCAGTCATTTGTTCAATGGCTGAGGTGTGGAACTGACAGGAATCAGAGATCACGTCTCCATACTGTCATGCTCTGAAAGCCACTTCACGCACAGTTGGTCTTGCGTTGTCATCAATGCATCCCATGAAGGAGAATATATGGGCATGTGCTGCTGGTACAGCCTGTGCAAACCTCCGGAATATTTGTGTGTCACACAGGACATCATCAGGATTTGTAAGTCCAGTGTTATCATAGATCACCTCTCGCACAGCCAATTCTCTCAAATACATGATGGCTCTCTCAAGAGTGGGTGTTCTGCTTCGGCACCATTTGATGTCACCCTTATGGGGATATCTCTCCCTCACAGCTGAAAGAAGTCAGCCCCACAGGGTGGTAGTTCCTGTCTTACTACTAAGTGCTCTATCAATACCAGCATCTCTGGCCAGGGATCCCAACTGCTTGGCTTCTCTCTCGTCCACGTCATAGGTTTCAGCCCTGCTATCATAACATCGGAGCAACCAAGGAAGAAGTCCCTCACCATCAATGTGGGTAAAGTCCTTTCTCATGAGGTGCAGTTCCTTTAGAGAGGAAGGCTGGACAAGATCATCGTCATCATCTGCTTGAGAAGGGTCTGCTTTTCTATCTGCTTGAGAGTGGTCTGATTTCTTATCTGCTTGAGAAGATCCTGCTCCTTTGTCTGCTTCAGAAGTACCTGCTCCATCACCTGATTTAGAATCGTCTGCTTTCCCAGTTTCAGTCTGTAACACAGTTTGAAGAAACTCTGGATTTCTCAGACGGGCGCGGGTAAAAAGGCCGGAGCGTTTCACCTTTGCTTTGCTCCTGGTCACAGGATTAACTCTTAGTTTGAATCGAAGGGGATTGGACTTAATCTTTGCAGAAGCAGCTGTTTTTGTAGCAGTACCAGTGGTGGCAGCAGCAGCAGTGGTGGTAGCAGCATCACGGGTGGCAGCAGCCTTGCCTGTGGGGGATTGGCAGTGAGGAGAACAACACCTCACCCTAGGCATCCACAATACATTATAAACATTCAGCAGAAGCATCCCTACTGAAACAATGCTATTCAGATCAAGAGCTGGGAGATTCAGCTTATAAGAAAGTGGAGAGGTAAAACTGGACCTGCTACTGCCATTACCAACATAGACCTTTTTGTTCACTTGAGGATCTGCACCATAACCGTACACATTCTTGAAGGATGACAAACTGAGTGTTTACTGCTCTGCTTAGCAACAGGAGAAGCTTTGAAAAATGCAAACACATCTCAGTGTCACATTAGGGGGTTACTGCCCCATGAACTGGCAGAGAGAGGGGACAAGAGCTGGGAAGATGGGCAGGGCCCACCTATGACTCCGTTCTTGTGGCAGGATCATCTTATGCGGTATTTTTTGGCGCTTTATCCAATTTCTTTCGTGAGTGGCTCAAAGGATGAAACATCTGCTCCTTCCTCTAGGAAATCGGACTTGCCTGGGCTAAAAGACAACACCATCTCTCTCCTGCTGCCCCCTCTCTGCTCCTCTGCTCTATTAAGGCATCAGCAGGGATCACGGTGACTCTAGGCTGGACTTTAACACTGTCTCACCCTTGGCACATCAGATGGATGATCCTGCCACTGATCAGGCAGGGGTAGAAGCTCTGCTCATCTTCCCTACAAACTGCTTACAGCCCCTCAAGCCATGAGCCCCTTGCAACTCAAACCACCAGCAGCTATTCATTGGGTTGTGCTGAAGCAGAGCAGGTCCCCTCCTTTCCCAAGGCAGTATTAGCAGCCCAAGACATATTTGCCCAACCAGTTATTTAATATTTGTCCTTCAAACTGCCTAAAGTGGAGATTTGCTTGCTCTGGGCTCAGCTCACCTCCCTGTTAGAGAGGTGTTAGCTCCCCACCCTGAATCTCATCCCATTTCTTCTTGTCCAGACCACTCTGGGGATATGGAAGACAGAGGGGCCAGGATTATACCCAAGACACCAGGCCTGCTGACACATAATGGAATGCAGTTGTCCCAGAGGGGAAGAACGATCCTTGGGCAGGAGTTAGTAGGACTCATTGACAGGGCTTTAAACTAGATTTGAAGGGGGGAGGGGATATAACTGAACCCACTGCAAACAAACCTGGGGTATGCACGATGGGGTTTGCAGGTCTGGAAGTCGTTAAGGTAACAGGAAACAAGAAGATAGCATCCATGAAACACCTTGGGGGTATAAAAGGGTGTCCCTCTGAGAAGGTGACATGTCCAGCCCAGCTGAAGTGCCTCTACACTAATGTACACAGCATGGGCAACAAACAGGAGGAGTTGGAAGCTACTGTGCTACAGGAAAGCTATGACATAGTTGCGATTACGGAAACTTGGTGAGATGAATCCTATGACTGGAGTGTGGCTATTGATGGCTACAAGATGTTCAGAAGGGACAGGAGATGAAGAAGGGGTGGAGGTGTTGCCCTCTATGTAAAGAAGTGGATAGAGTGTGAAGAGCTGTCCCTAAAGAATAGCCATGAGCAGGTTGAAAGCTTATGGGTAGGTGTCGCGGACCGAGATGGGTAAAGCCGCGACCCACTCTCCCTCCAAAGGGGATCGAGGGCTGAGGACCACTCCCCGTCACACTCACAAACAGTGCTCAAGAATCAATAGGTTTTATTTAAGGCACTGAGGTTTTGGCAAATCCGTTTCTACAGAACAATATTAAACGTCAGAATATATATATGAGAACAATACACAAAAAGACAATAGAAATATCCCCCTTTCCCCCTGTTCTTATTTCCAGACAGGGATAAGAGGGAAAAAGCTTGGAAAGAGCCTTTAGGAAATATTATAGAAAGTGAGTGTATGGTATGTATGAATGTTTATAAGTGTTAATAGGAAGTGTCAGGATGTAGTTAAGTTCGCAAGTCTCACCACCGGGGTGCGGCCGAAGCCGATCCCTGGCTGGGATCCTCCTCCTTCTCCAGCGACTCCAGGCAAGCAGTCCGTTTGGTACATGGCCAATAACCACAGGAATAGGCGCTTCACAGCTCCACAACTCCACGGCAACCTCCGCAGCAATACACACACGGCAGTGACTATATCCGAAGTGAGAGTTCGCAACGCGCGCCTTTTGGCTCCCCTTCCGGTTCCGGCACGGCTGTGCCTCCTAGGAGCTGTAGTCTGTGGTCCTGTGCGCATGCGCCTGGTACCTCTCTCCTCTTCTCACGGGTGCGAGGAGTGCATCACTAGGAATGGTCAGTAGATGTCGCTGGATTAAAGGCCATTATAGAGTCCGTCTCTCACAGTAGGAATTAGGAATCGGGACAACAAAGGGAGCCTTGTGGTTGGAGTCTACTACAGGCCACCCGTTCAAGTGGAGCCTATCAATGAAGCCTTCTTATTCCAGCTTGAGGAGACATCGCAATCGCAGGCTCTCATCCTGCTGGGGGATTTCAACCATCCCGACATCTGCTGGAAAAGTAGCACGGCAAGCTGTAGGCAATCCAGGAGATTCCTGGAATGCCTTGACGACAACTTCTTAAGTCAAGAAATTGACAGTCCTACCCGGGGGGATGCATTATTGGACCTGATGGTCACAAATGTGAGTGAACTCATCAGGGACATCAAAGTTGAAGGCAGCCTGGGCTGCAGTGATCATGCACTAGTGCAGTTCACTGTCCTAAGGGGAATGAGGCAGATGAGAAGCATAGTCAGGACTCTGAATTTTAGGAAAGCAAACTTCCAGCTCTTCAAGGAGTTAGTAAGTAGGACCCCATAGGAAACAGCCTTCAGGGACAAGGGAGCAGAAGAGAGCTGGCAGATCTTTAAGGATGTTTTCCATAGGGCACAAGAAGTCTCAATCCCCAGGTGTAGGAAATCGGGCAAGGAAGGCAAGAGACGAGCATAGCATGGCTGAGTCGAGACCTGCTGGTCAAACTAAAGGACAAGATGCACCAACACAAGCAGTGGAAGAGGGGACAGGTTTCCTGGGAAGAGTATAGGGACGCTGCCTGGTTATCTAGGGACAAGGTCAGGAAGGCCAAGGTGCAGCTAGAACTGAACTTGGCAAGGGTTGTAAAGAATAACAAAAAGGGCTTCTATAGGTACATAAACCAGAAAAGGAAGGTTAAAGAAAGCGTACCACCCCTGATGAGCAACAGTGGTAAATTGTTAACAACAGATGAGGAGAAGGCTGAGGTTCTCAAAGACTTTTTTGCTTCAGTCTTCACTGGCAACCCCTCTCCTTACAGCTCTCAAGCCCACAAGATGGAGACTAGAGAGACAAAGCACCCGCACTGTAAGTGAGAACACGGTTTGAGACCACCTGAGGAACCTGAAGATATACAAGTCCATGGGACCTGATGAGATGCTGTGGGGAACGGATTATTTTTCCTTCTCCCCCCACACAAGATGGAATGCCTTTCAAGCCAGCAAAGTGCCTTTGCTGATTTAGCCAAGGACAGACTGAAACAGACTTGGCAGAAATACAGATAGCAGACTGCCTCTGAAAGACTGAGCAATTAGCCACAAGTAAAAGGAGGCGGGCTGTGCCGGTGAACCAGAGAACTTTCCTTCGTCTGCGGGACTCGGTAATCGACTGAGCCTGCCTGCAAGCACTGCAGCCGCTCCGCGCGGGGGGAGCCTGTGCCTGCCGTGGTGCCTGCTGTGCTGAGCCTGCCTGCCGTGTCTGCGTGTGCCTGCTGGAGGGGTCGCCCTGCCGCCACGGGTTCGCCCTGCCGCCGCTGCTGGTCGTCCAAATGCTGGTCATATCCTCGCTACGGAAGGAGGGTAACACGTGTACACATACACACACGCATCCACATATACAAATACATATACGGGCTCAACTCCTGCCCTTTCTCTCCATTAATCCTTTCCACATTTCTTCCGCGGGGAGTGCACTTACTAATACCATAGTACCTGATTTCCTTCCTGATATATGCTTAGACTACCTTCCCTGAACCTCAGTCCCTCAGTTTGTGTTAACCCTTAATAAACCTGTTAGTTAAACATTGGTCTCGGTAACAATTCGTGAGCGTGGTTGGGGGCATTCCAATCTCTAAGATACGGTCCCACAGCGGCCATGCGTGCGGTCTCATTTACAAACCCCTCCGTGGAGTGGGGGGAAAGTCCTGATAGCCGAAAGCTTTTAATATTAGCCCGCAACAGATGCATCCCAGAGTGCTGAGGGAATTGGTGGATGTAGTTGCCAAGTCACTTTCCATGACATTTGAAAAGTTATGGCAGTCAGGTGAAGTCCCCAGTGACTGGAAGAAAGGACATGTCACGCCCATCTTTAAAAAGGGTAGAAAGGATGACCCTGGGAACTACTCACCTGTCAGCCTCACCTCTGTGCCTGGGAAGATCATGGAACAGATCCTCCTAGAAGAAATGCTAAGGCACATGGAGGACAGGAAGGTGACTCAGGACAGTCAGCATGACTTTACCAGGGGCAAATCCTGCCTGACCAACCTAGTGGCTTTCTACAATGGTGTAACTACATCTGTCGACAAGGGAAAAGCAGTGGATGTCATCTGTCTGGATTTCTGCAAGGCCTTTGACACGGTCCCTCACAACATCCTTCTCTCTGAATTGGAGAGATATGAGTTTGATGGGTGGACTGTTCAGTGGATAAGGAACTGGCTGGATGGTCGCATCCAGAGGGTAGTGGGCAATGGCTCAGTGTCCAGATGGAGAACAGTGACAAGTGGTGTCCCTCAGGGGGCTGTACTGGGACCTGTCTTGTTTCATATCTTATTGATAGTGGCATTGAGATCACCCTCAGCAAGTTTGCTGATGACACCAAGCTGGGTGGTGCAGTCGATATGCCAGAGGGACAGGATGCCATCCAGTGGGACCTGGAGAAGTGGGCCCAAGTGAAGCTCATGAGGTTCAACAAGGCCAAGTGCAGGGTCCTGCACCTGGGCTGGGGCAACCAGAAACATCACTACAGGTTGGGGGAAGACATGCTAGAGAGCAGCCCTGTGGAAAGAGACCTGGGGCTACGAGTGGATCCAAAGCTGGACATGAGCCAGCACTGAGCAACTGCAGCCCAGGGGGCCAACAGCATCCTGGGCTGTATCAAAAGAAGTGTGGCCAGCAGATCAAGGGAGGTGATTCTGCCCCTCTACTCTGCCCTGGTGAGACCTCACCTGGGATACTGTGTCCAGCTCTGGAGCCCCCATCACAAGAAA
Organism: Hemiprocne comata; assembly: GCA_020745705.1. Classification (NCBI taxonomy): domain Eukaryota; kingdom Metazoa; phylum Chordata; class Aves; order Apodiformes; family Apodidae; genus Hemiprocne; species Hemiprocne comata. The sequence continues at coordinate 127,560 of CM036615.1, read as the reverse complement.
GACGTGGACCTGCTGGAGCGTGTCCAGAGGAGGGCCACGAAAATGATCCAAGGGCTGGAGCAGCTCTCTTATGAAGAAAGGCTGAGGGACTTGGGGTTGTTCGGCCTGAAGAAGAGAAGGCTCCAGGGGCACCTCATAGCAGCCTTCCAGTACCTGAAGGGGGCCTACAGAAAATCTGGGGAGGGGCTTTTTACAAGAGCACCTAGTGACAGGACAAGGGGTAATGGTTTGAAACTGCAGGAGGAGAGATTTAGGTTAGAGATCAGAAGGAACTTCTTTAGTGTGAGGGTAGAGACGCTGGAACAGGTTGCCCAGAGAAGTTGTGGAGGCTCCATCCCTGGGAGCATTCAGGCCCAGGTTGGATGGGGCTCTGAGCAACCTGGTCTAGTGGGAGGTGTCCCTGCCCATGCAGGGGAGTTGGAACTCGATGATCTTTAAGGTCCCTTCCAACTCTAACCATTCTATGATTCTATGATTCTATGATATTTCCTCCATCTCCTTCCTGGAGTGCCATTGCTCAGACTGGATGCAAATCTCCAGCCAATGCCACACTATTGTTGGCTGCGCATCGTTCCCACCACAGCAGCACACGCTGCCCATGGGCCAAGGAGAACACCATTTGGAACTTTGCAGGCTGGTTTCTCAGCCTCAGAGGAACTGGTGACAGAGGAATCTGGTGTTGCTTTTATTTACACTAGATACCTTGTGTCGCGGACCGAGATGGGTAAAGCCGCGACTCACACCCCCTCCAAAGGAGATCGAGGGCTGAGGACCATTCCCTGTCACACTCACAAACAGTGCTCAAGAATCAATAGGTTTATTTAAGGCACTGAGGTTTTGGCAAGTCCGTTGCTACAAAACGATATCGAATGTAAGAATAAATATACACAAAACACTACACAAAAGACAATAGGTAAATCCCCCTTTCCCCCTGTTCTTATTCCCGGACAGGGATAAGAGGGAAAACGCTTGGAGAGAGCCTTTAGGAACTATAGGAAATTGAGTGTATATAGGAAATTGAGAAAGTGAGTGTATGGTGTGTATGAATGTTTATAAGCGTTAATAGGAAGTGTCAAGATGTAGTTAAGTTCGCAAGTCTCACCACCGGGGTGCGGCCGAAGCCGATCCCTGGTCGGGATCCTCCTCCTTCTCCAGCGACTCCAGGCAAGCAGTCCGTTTGGTACGCTCACACGCCAACCACAGGAAAAGGCGCTTCACGGCCCCACGGTTCCACGGCAGCCTCCGCAGCGATACACACACGGCGGTGACTATATCTGAAGTGGCTCGTGGGGGTTCACAGCGCGTGCCCTTCGGCTCCCCTTCCGGTTCCGGCCCCGCTGTGCCTCCTGGGAGCTGCAGTCTGTGGTCCTGTGCGCATGCGCCTGGTACCTCTCTCCTCTTCTCACGAGTGCCGGGGAGTGCATTACCAGGACTGGTCAGTAGATGTCGCTGGATTAAACGCCATTATAGAGTCCGTCTCTCACATCTCACCCCGTGGCTTTTATGACAGCGACTTGTTTCCTGTGTGGTGTATGTGTCTGTATATGTATGTACATCTGTACCCTATTAGGCTTTTGTCCAAACTCTTACCTCCTTCCCTTTTTGAGACATATATACAATTTCACATATCTCCATATCTATATATTGGATATATATATAAAAAACAATGTATATATAACACTTTACGTGTGTTTCTGAGGGAACAATTCCCTGTATGCGATACAACATATGTACATATATATATATGAAATACATAAGAGAAATACTACATAAATAGGAGACCCATTATGACTATATATATATATTGGTGCATCATTAGTACCTTATTTACATACAACAACCCAAAGGGGAAACAGTTATAGGAGACATGATGCTGTATAGTGGGAGACATTGTGTAAACCATGGGGTGATCAAGTCCATAGTATGCACAAGGTACCCCCTCCTCAAACCAGTGTCGGGCTGATCAGACCCTATTCTGGCTTGGGATGTCTCCGGTTCTTTGGGTTGTTGGTTTAGCATATACACATTGCTATACACACAAATACACAGATACATATTTACAATCAACCCTGAAATCCTGCTTCACTCAACATGAAGTAGCCAATTTGTACTGATTTTGAGTTGTTTGCTATTCATGTCAGATGCAACCCAGGTATTCGAGTTCACGGGCATTTGCAGGGTCATTTTAACTTTCCCAATGTTTGGCAAGTGTACCAGTACGGTTTGTCCTGGATGTAGGGAGATTTTTTTCTTGTTGCAAGGCTTTCTTTGTTTCTCCTTTTCTTGAGTGGGAGATGTGGGAAAGAAAGCAGTTAGACGAGGACACCCGTTCACCCCCCCATCTGTTATTTATGGTGGTGACTGCATATCGCAACCTTTCATCCCATTTGGAGTCCTGTGGGTGGATAAGGCTTTTGATTAACCCGTTAGTACGTTCTACTATCCCATTTGCTGGCAGGGGCCCTGTTCTTAGTTAAGGAGGAGTATCAGCAAGTGTGACCATCTAGGAATAGAGCACATGAGCAGTCTAGGAATAGAGAACATGAGCAGTTTAGCTCCAGCTTCCACACTGAGAGGTTGGCACAAGCTTATCCAAATCCATGGCTGTGACAGGAGGCAAGCCAGGAGCCACAGGTTGTACTGCTACCAATGCCTTCTAGCCTCATCCCACCACCCATCTAACCCATCATCTCCTGCATGTCTCCAAGGTCATGGATTTTTTTATTTTTTTTTTTATCTCTCAGCTGTCAAACAGTTTTGGAATAAGGCTCAGTAGGATGACAGTATAGTATTCATATGCCTTTTAGACTCTCCTCTTCCAGAAGCCACAAGCATCAGTAATGTCTACTACAGGGAGCAGAGACTGTGCAGCTGGAGACATGGTCTCCCATAACTTGCATCCAAAGCTGCAGTTTGTTCATGACTATGGAAAATAGCACCTCAGGGGAGGCCGGATGTGAAAAAGATGGGGATGCAGGAGCTACTTTTAGGTACATTATTTTAATCTCCAACATAAAGCTAGTTTTCTTAAGGCCATTCCTCCTCTCCAAAAAAATAACCTTTCCAATTCTAGGCAGGGAAGAAGAGGCAGGGAAAAAAAGAGGACAACTGGACAAAGGCCTCACTCTCCTGTGCAATGAAAATATGGTGGAAGATCTAGTGCTACAGATGCAGTTTTGGTACATAAGGTCTTCCTGAAACCCTTAGTTCTATACTTAACTGTCTACCTATAGGTATCTGTGCTGTCCAGTGCTTTTAAGAGGTATTTCCAAATGAGGTACCAGAACAACAGGAAGGAGACGTTTTGATAAGTGTAACAGTCCCAACTCTGCCATTAGATACAGTTCCTATGGAATCAAGGAGCATCTATACAGAGAACAGGACTAATGATTAAGGTATGAAAAACAGGAATAAGCTGTGAACCTGCCCTTGGGATATCAATCCACTCACTGGTGAAAGAAAAACAACAGTTCACTCTATTTCCTTTGAATCAGTCATGTCACCACAGAAGCTGGACTGTTACAGGGAGAAACCCAAGCCCACTTGTTCTTGAACTGCCCTGGATTTACTTGCAATGGGATGATTAGCAAATAAAGGAAACCATTGGCCAAGCCAACACACTATACAAATATATTTTATTTAGAGATACCCATAGTAAGATGCACAAATACTTTTTGTTCACCAATTTTCAGATCACACAACTTCAAGTAGTGGAAAAAACAAACTGTGGTTAATTATAATTATCTATATAACAGGGCAGTAGTAAAAGATCAATTTGTCAAGACTATAGCATGGTTAACAATATTCAGGTGAGAATGTACAGATCTAGGTATTTAAAAAGTGCATGGGTCATTGCCACATACACTAACGTGCTTTTTCAAAGAGCAACATCTTTCTGGCATGTGAACACAGGAACCTGGTTAATGCAAGATGTCTCTTAATTTGATCTGGAAATGTATCTATTAACAGTTTTCCTCCAAACAGCAAATTAAGTTATTTGTGACTGACACATGGAAAGCAATCTGTAAAAATCACTGTTACATTGTCCATGTAGTCAAGCAACACACAGATGACCTAAAATGATCAGTTTCAGCCTACACTTTCACAGCTCTTCTACCATAGTCTTCTTCAGAAGAGTCCAGAGTACTTGATTGCATTTAGCAAACTGGCAGAAGAGCTATAATCCAAGATTCACACTCTTGCACCCACAAGAAGTTTTTCCACAAGAGAAATCTCAATCCTCACATTTCAAGAACCCCATCTTCCACCTGCAAGCATGTCAACTGGGATCATGTAATTGCTGGGTTTACTTTTAAATTCCCATCTAAATAAAAAGGAAAGGTAGGAAGCCATGCTGATCTGAGAAAGTAGCTGCATTGGTTTAAAGTTGCATTTAAAATACATGGAACATGGACTCTCCTCTCCAGTGTCTCTCTCAAAACAAGGAAGTTCAGCAGGTTCCACTGTTTAATGCAATCTCTATTCTGCTTTTAAATAGGGATAGTGCTGTATGGTGCTTGGGAAAGACCAGCAAGGACTGTTGTGTGGATGATTACACTTCAGAGCAAGAAACAAGTTAAATCAGTCTTTAGTTAAACTTCTTCCATTACAGAGACAGAGACTAACTTTTGCATTATAGTTGAGAGGCACATTTTGCATTGATGAACAGAAAACCCCAGTTTACATTGCAATTTTCTGTGGATTAGAACACAGACAAACCTCCTGTTAAAGCAATTTTTAAAAAAGAAACCAAAAAAAACCTGTTACTGTTTTTCTGTTTAAAATTCTTAAACTCCTCCCTCAACTGTTCTACCCAGAGATACCTTTCCACTTGTGTGTCCGCAGCTGCTTTTCCTCCCTAAAACTTGTGTAAGAGATCCTTGTTTCTGTGCACCTTGGAAGTAGACAAATAATTCTGATGTCTCACAGGGTGGGGCCCTGTACCATGTTCAGGAGAGGTGAGAAAGTCAGTACAATTTTGTACATACACAGTGAACCTCAAAATAAAGGATGAGAAAAATAAAAGCCACCAAATAGAAATAGCCAGCAGTACAGGAATCAACTCCTTTATGGAGCAGGAATGAGTTTGGAGCAAAGCCTTTCAGACTAAAAGGGGCTTACCAGACCAGGGATATCCAGGGCTGAGTCAAACGAATAGGAAGACTGCAAGCAAGGCTACTGCCTAAGCAAGTAAACTACAGTAAAGCTTAAACAGGTGCCCCTGGGTTTTGCAGAACTGGTACCTGAACTAGTAAGCTGTGAGAGGATGAGGAACTTGCTCAAGTCCTGAAAGGCAGAGGGTGGCAAGATGGGAGTGAGGCTGGGACAAGACACTGAGAATGGAGACAGCATTTCATAAAAGAGTGACCGAGCCCATTAGAAGTTACTTATCCAGACCTTTTAATAATAATCCCATAATCACACTGGCACTATGAAAGAAGCCCAGAGTAGCCAACAGAAGCTGTAAATCCCAGCTGGCCTGTTACTCCCCCTGCAGGTACAGCTCGTGCTGATTCAACAACCAACCAGGTGGAAGAAGCTACAGACAAAGCCCTTTCACTCCATCATCCCAGCAGAAAGCACGTGGAGGTGGTTGGTGGCAGCTGCAAAGCACACTAGTCATAGTCAATCATGAAAACAAAGAGACAAGTGCATCGTTAACCTTGAGTGATGAGGGGGGAGAGTGAGTAACCACTGAGGAAACTGGTTCTTCCCTATGCCATCTTCACATCTTATCTGAAGAGGGATGACCAGCAGTTTCACAAGTTCTGAGAGCAACTAATCTGCAGTCATTTAAACATAAGGCACAATGGAGCAAACCCTCAAGGCTTCCATCGTTCAAACGCTCCATTTCCAGCTCATCTCTGAGCATAGCCAGCCTCTGGCATTACTGATGGCCAAAGCTCATTATAATAACTTTTGCCTTTTGAGCACAGAGTTAGAGTTTAGCTCATTGTCCTGGTTTGAAACAGGATGAACCCAGTTTTCCTTTTGCTGATTTTTTTTTTTCCCTTCAGTAAGCTCTCTTTTAACTAGCAGCAAGTTTTCCAGCTAGTGGACTGATAACACTGGAATGTTTATGTTACTGCCAGGACTGCAAGGTCACCAGAAGAGTCCTCAGAAGAGTCGTACCTGCAGCCCTCCCATAGGGAGGAGTGGACTAGACAGACAGCAAAATTGACCAAAGTATTCCATTCCATATATCTACGTAAGCTCGGTATAAGGTCACAGATCACAGAAGTCAAGCCCCTTCCTGCTTCTTCCCTTCTCTTCCATCCATGGCCGGTGTCCAGGGAGGACTCCATCCATCCATCTCCTTTGATCCCCAGGCTCGTGCATTCCTGACCCTCATCACTCTCCCCTCAGCTCCTGTCTGCTCTGCCGCTCTCTCCGGCAGTGCTCCAGGACATTTTGGAACTGCTCCCAGCTCAGGAGATGCTGGGGGAGTCGTTGGGGGTGGGAGAAGGTAATAGGGTTTTGCACATTCCTGCACATACTTGTATATAATTGTACATTTTTTTCTTCTATCATTAGTATTTCATTATAGCTGCCTAGTTTAGTTTTCAATCCGGAAAGTGTCTCTCTCTTTATTCTCTCTCTCCTTTCCCTACTTGGGTGGGAGGGGGAGGGGATTGAGAGCATTGTTGTCACTGGTACAATTGCCGATCCTGAGTCAAACCATGACACTCATAGCCCTACCATAGCACAGGTTTTTCATAATACACCAAATATGATAAAGACAAAAAGCGTCATTGAAGAAAGCCTTTAAATGGGATCAAGTCAGCAGAAGGTCACTGGTGCACACTCCTGTTTTTGCCCTTAATGTAATCTTTAGTTATAACATTGAGTAGCAGCCAAAGATGCCAGTTCTCTGGTTGACTAAACCACCACTGACCAGTTTAAAACACTGGGTGTAGACACAGGGTACATTCACTTCCTGACTGCTGACATCCACTATACAGTATGGATGCAAGAAAATTTTATTTTCTGTAGACTGTGCAGGAGTGGAGTCTCCACTTCTAAGGCAGCCAGCCACAGAAGTTTATGGTAAAAGCATAGTGTGATCTTTCTACAGTGGGCTACAGGTTTTCTTTTTATTATGACTTGATATTTTTCAGACTAGGCAAGCAGCTTTGAACTGATTGTTAAAGGTGAACTAGGAAGAAATGAGAGAAGAGGAAGGTGCTAAAGATTACAAAACCAAGCTAAACCAATCTGTTCTACTCTGAAAAGTGACTGTGATAAAAACAGGACCTTACTGAATTTGAAGAAACTCTGAAGTTAGCAAGGACTAAAAAGAGAACTTCAGATTAAGTCTGCACTGGGGTACAGAGAGAACAGATACAGTTTGCACAGGAAATACACATACATCAGAGCTCCTTAGCCATGTATTAATGTCAATACACTGATGACTGAATGTGCTGATTCTAAAACCAAAGGTAGCCTCATGGATCAACAGAATGCAGTACTGTACTTCAGTTAATTATGGATATGCATGCCCAATGAAGGCCACAGCAAGTGAAAAAGTGTTCCTGTTTCCATGCTCTTATGATCAAATTAACCCTACAGCTGGGAAGTGACATTCTCTGCTATCTGCATAAGAGAGAGAAACTAAGCCCAAATTCCAGATGTCAGTTTAAGAAGATATCCTTTGCCAATTCAGAAAACAAAGCCAAATGTGTAATGTCTTTGTATTTGGGTGAAAAAAATATTTTAAAAATCAGTTTTCAGAGAGGAGAAACAATTTACAAGGTAACTCTGAACACTGAGCTCCATGTACAGACAGGCTGGTTTTGCATAATATCTGCAATTTCCCACTGTTCCATTTGCAACCTGCGTTAGTATTTCTGAACAATTTTACCTTAGTTAAAAATGTGGACTGTAACATTTGGAGAGCTGTTACTACTTTACTTGACAGCTTCTGTGATAGTTTAGGACCCAGTGCTGTTTCTGACACAGCTCAAGAGAGAAACAGCAAGCTGAGAAAGGCTTTCCAATTCCAAAGGGTGGAATTGTGAGAGTTGTTGTTTTGGTTTGAGCAAGCTCTTTGCTGATTTTTTTTTTTTTTTCTTCCTTTCAGTGAACTTTTTCACAGCGCCAGTGGACTGATAATAACCAAGGTCACTTCTGGCTGTCTGCAGCCTCCCCCCCATGGGGGAGCAGATTAGACTGAAGGCAGGATCAGCAAATCAGAATATTCCCTTCTCATAATATTTTCTCTATTTGGCTTTCAGTATAAGCTAATATATCACGGCAGTCAAGCCTCTCGTTTTCCTTTTTTCTCACTTTTCTGCTTACTGTCACTTCTATCACCCTCTCTTCGGATCTCTCTCTTTGTTTTTTTTCCATTTTTCTTTACATCCAACATCCCAGGACCCCGTCCGTGCACCCAGACACTCCCCCCTTCAGCTGGGAGACCATGAGAGTGGTCAGGGGAGGAGGGAGGGGGTCGGGTGTTGCACATCCCTTTGCAAATACATATATATATTCCCTTATCACTAATAATTAAAATCAATCAGTTTCACTTTTCAACCCAGAGAGCCTCTCTTTCTCATTTTTCTCCCTCTTTCCCTACCTTGGGGGAGGAGGGGGGGAGGGGTGAATCGAGAGACTGCCAACTCGGTGCCAAACCGACACATTAATTGGCGAGCCAGCCAGGAGAGAATGAACACCATGGATGGGTTGAAAACTGAACAGATAGTTTTTGCACCTGACATGCAGTCGTACATGTCCTATGCGGCTGGATTCAGAACAAGAGCCAGCAAATATGAGCAAGTTCTGATTTTTATTTTTTTTCCCCCAAGGCTTTGAATCTTATTAAATATATTTGGAAAAAAAACATTAAAAACAGTTCACTGTAAGACATCCTACACTCAGGCAACAAGTTGTGATCACCACACATTTTAAAACACCTTGTGTAGTTTGTGCATCATATACATCATAGGTGATGGGGAAGATCCAGCACTTGTGTACACATTAATATACAAGCAAGCACTACTGGATGTCACTGGTAAGACTGATTCCAAAACAAACCAGTGCATTGATTTGTGTCTACACCACATCCTAAAAAATAGAACAAGTCACAAGTAACAGTACAAACCTGTTGCAACTTCAACATGTATATCTTAGAAAAAGACAATGCACATATCCAGCTCTAAGACAGTGATGAGTTTGTGAGATAACAAAGATCAAGGTACCAGAAGAGAAAGGCACATTAACCTCTAGTTGGTCATTATTATTTGGATGAGTCATAGTGATTTATATACCCTGAGACTGTGGGAACCAGGTGAATGGGCAAATAAAAAGTACAAGTTTAATGAGATTTTAAGATTCAGCACCTGAATTTTCCCTTTTAATAAGGGAATCTAGAAAAGCAGTTCCTAAGAAAACAACATATTGACACCTAGATTTTTGTTCTGAGGTCAAAGAATCAACATCTAGGACTATAAAGACATCACACTATGTTGCAAGGGTTTTTACACACCCTCTCAGTTTCAGTCTAATTACCAAAATTTGTATACAATCAAGCATTTTACTTGGTGTTTTTTGGGGTACAGAAATGGTCAGGCAGTCCACATTCTCAACTCTGCCAACCCTGGCACCCTGTTTTATATCTGTGTGCACTTTCTTAGACCATACCTCCAAGCAGAATACTAGAGAGAAATGCTGTTAGAAAAAGGCACTCAATTTTTCATTGGGAAGATTCCTTTTTGTCAAGAGCATTCTTATAATTAGCCAAGTACGATATGGTTTTGATAAAGAAACCCAGCTTCACAAACAAAAAGATACTTCCTAATTTAAAACCTTGAAAATTAACATGGAGAAACAAGAATGACAGGGATATCTACTTGATCTCTTTGAAAATGTTTATGATTAAGCCCTTTCACAAGTACCTCTTGAGCAATGAATAAGTATCCCCTCTATGTTTTTAAATTCCTCAGGAGCCCTGAGACCAATACCAAAGACTGTTGGGCTCTCACCTTTTCTCTTATGCCTCCTTGCCCATCCTCACCACATACCAAAGTGTCCACTTGCAGAGGCAAAGGAGAGCACATACGGGAGATGCCTTCAGACAAGATGTGGTTGTATTCTCCTTTCCACTCTCCCTTGTCTGCAACATGGACAAATTCCTGGTGTCTGTGCTTCAGATACTTTAAAAATAAGTTACTGAAGGCACTGCAACACTCACACATGCATTTTAAGTTGAGGTCACACCATGGGCTCTGGCTGTGGAGTGGCCAGCAGTGTATACAGGGATTTTCACTTGGCTTTAAGCTAGAGAGCGTGTACCTGGCTAGCATAGGAGTCCAGGCCTCAGCATGCGCTGACCAGAGGATCAGCTCTGCCTGCATCACACACAGCTCTGCAACAGTGTTCCTAGGAACAAGCTGTACCTCGGTTCAGTAATGTAATCATAGCAGCAATTGCAATGGAAGCTAATTAAGAACCTCTCAGACACCTTGGAAAAGTGTGTTTATGGAAAATAAGAGTATCGGACCACCACAAATAGATCTCAGAACTCCCACCTGACCGCTGAAAGATGCTGTTGCTTTGCCAAGATGCAGCAACTGACAGCCCATCTGTTATTGATTTCTTGAAACAAACAAAGCAGGTGACCTCCATTAAAGGTCTAGGCAAGCCTGCTTTATTTCACATCTGCACCAAGTGAGGGACATCCATTCACAAGGTCAGTAAGTGCCTCTCTAAGGGGCAGAAATTAAGACACCAAACCACCATTCCACATATCTGGATCATAACTTTAATCTGTTAACTCTGCAGCTGCAAGCTATATACAAAGCAAATGCTCAGGTGAAGGAAGAGGATGAAATTCTGGAGAATAACTGATATGTAAGTATCTTAATCCTTAAGATACAAAAAGCTGCCAAAGACTTGAAAATGGAGGCAGCAAATATATCCCCATAATGAAGTTCAGGAGTCCCCCTCATTAAGGGAGTCACAAGAGTCACCCACAATGTGAATGTAACCTTTGTGGACAAAGTCCAGTAAGATCACTGTGAACTCGTGTAATGAATCTTAAAAATGGATCTATGTGGAAAATTAACAACTGAGACTAGGAACAAATACCTATTAACTATTTTTTTGTAATTTACTCACCTTGGACTATCACCAGCAGCACTGATGAACGAACCAAACAAATGGACTCATTTCTTTACAGCAATCTTGAAAAGCACCCAGCCTGAGGAGAGCACTAACAGTTCTCCCTGGCTGACTTGACTGTACAAGGGAGAAAACTGGAGGAATTACCAGGAATAAAGCGTTTGGTGAAGAAGGTGAGCACCACCCTCATTGCTATGCTCAAGCCAACACTGCGAAGTAGCTTCTGCTTCCTTAGGAATGTCTATCACATAGCACCCAGTTGTTACTGAGGGGTTGCTACCCAGTACTTACAAGCTGGGTATTACCAAACCCATAATTAAGTCACTAGTTTGATTACATGTGATTATGCATACTGAAAATATAATATCCAAAGATACCCAAATTAACATGGTAGTCTACTGAAAAGAACTGAGTTGTAAAATTAACTGCTTCCTGCACTCACCAGCAACACAAAAGATCCCACGTGACTGAAAAGTCAATAGCAGGAAGAAAAGTCTGAAGGTTTACTATGGATGAAAGTTCTTCTCTCTCCTTCAAGTGCCTAATGAAAGATAAACTAAAGTCTGTTCTTCCCCAGAAATAGACTGTTACTGTGTAATCCTCCCATCAGTGAAACATGTACTAGGGTAACTGCCCAGTTCTACAGTCTGAGCCAGCCTCAAAAATATATCCAGTTTAAAATAAAGCAAACTGAAGGTCTCCAGCATGGATTGACAAAATGCCAGCAAGCTCATTCTTGCTCGACAGAGGTCACCTCTGCAAGTACAATATTGCTACAGTAATGGGATTATTTGGGTTGGAGGAGGCAACCCCAGACTATTCAGGAGGGCAAGAAAGAGCAAGGGAGGAAAATAATTAAGAAACATTGGAAAATATAAGACAGCCTGAAAATGTGAATGCCACTGTGTCTCAGCAGAGCATAGTGAGCTGTCCAAGAAGCTACTGAGGCGCAGTCACCAGACTGAATTCCATCCATCGCAGGGGTGTATCTGCCATTTGAACAATGGGGTGCACCTGACTCATCTCCATGCAGAGCCAAGAGATTCATTGCTGTACAGCCATTACTGCACTTCAGTGGGAAATCCCTGCTTTTCTCACCATGACCCTGGATTTAAATTCTGATATATAAACCAGTAGGGCAACAAAATCAAATAAAGTAAGAAAACCTGGCTTTTTCTCCTATCACTTATATTTGGACAGTTGGAATATCATCAACTTTCTCTGCCTCAGTTTCTAACACTGACTGGACCAAAAGTGACATATGACTAACCACAAAATATTCTGAAACTTACCATCTGTATTGCTACAAGCATTTAAAATCACTGAAACAGGCTAGAAATTAAGTTCTCTCTGGCCCAGTTTGTTTGTGTACTTACAGCACCATCTAGTTTGTTTCCAGCTTTTTTGTGAGCTTTTCATACAGTAACAAGGATGGTTCCCTCCCCATGAGAAGTTATCTTTGCAAGAAAGCACCCTGAAAGCAGAATACATAGAAGCGTGTGAGACTTAAGGAGTTTTACATCATTATCCAGATTCTTCTGAGAATTGTCAAAAACTTCCTACACAGAAAAAAAAAAAAAAAAAAAAAAAAAAAAAAAAGGGAGGAAAAGGGCACTCACACTACCAGGCTTTAAGACCACACATGAAGGTACTCAGGGAGATCACAGAACCACAGAATGGTAGGGGTTGGAAGGAACCTCTGGAGATCATTGAGTCCACCCCCCCTGCCAGAGCAGGACCACCACATAATCTAGGGCAGGTCACACAGAAACGCATCCAGATGGGTCTTGAATGTCTCCAGAGGAGGAGACTCCACAGCCTCTCCGGGCAGCCTATTCCAGAGCTCTGTCACCCTCACAGTAAAGTTTTTTCCTCATGTTGAGGTGGAACTTCCTGTGTTCCAGTTCGAGTCCATTGCCCTTTGTCCTATCACAGGGCACCACTGAAAAGAGATTGGCTCCTCCTTCTTGACAGGAGATCAGCAGAGAGGGACACTTTCCAGGGGTGCCAAGGTGACCTCTACAGTAACCTAGAGACTCTGCAGAAAGATCAGCCTCCATGTTTAGAGGCTGAAGCACAATTTATACAAATATCCTTTTTGCCCCCTCACACAGGGGGGCTTCAATTAAATAGATTAACATCAGGGCTAGGATTTCCAGACCAGGAGTTTTCCTCTGGCACTGGTGACACTTCAGTGCCTAACTAGTAACTGTTGTTTCAGCAGAATTGGAGGACACTCAGACTCAAGTGTCTAGTTTCTTTAGATGAGGGGGAAAAAAAAGGAAGAAAAAAAAAGAAAAAAGGCACTTCAAATCAAGTCCAAATAAAAAAAATAACCATAATGTTTCCCGTGACAGAGTGATCTTACACAATAGTGGGAGGAGTAATCCTAGATATACGCATCCTGCCATACTTCGCCAGTATTTGTTTTTCTCTGTATACTTCCACTTTTCAAAATCCCTAAAATAATCAAAGCAGTTTTGTTGTCCCAAAAGCAGGGTTCGTGACCTGCTGTGCAAGAAGCCAATCCACACCCAGAGTCAAGACACCTGCTTTAATATCCAGTTCCGTGCAGAAAAGGGAGCAGGGTGGTATTCCACAAACCAATCTCCATTTCCTGAAATGCAAGTGCAACTTTTATACCCAAAAATGTGAGAAAGAACTTTATCTCTAACATTATTCTGTCACTGGCACACACTATTGGTCAACTAACCCCTCACTTCCATTCCAAGTGGCAATGCTCAGGAATGTCACTACGCCTGCTCAAAGAGTAAGGGGCCCCTCCAGCCTCTGGGTGTGAATTTTAGTATGCTAATGGATCATTAATATATTCATACGGTGATGTCACTTACTCAGTGTGTTTTTTCCCCAGTGCTCAAGGCTGTAACCAAGATAAGCTGTGGGGAGTGCTCCTTTCCATCCCTTCCATCTCTCTAGCAGGTGTCCTGCAGGCCTGTCTCAAGGCTGGGCTGGTGTGTTTTTCTCTCAGTGGAATCTGCTTGTGTCTAACTCTTGCTGTTTCATCGCTACCAAGGCCCTGTTTTTATTCTGCATGTCCCTTATGTTCTCTTCTATGTGATTTTTCCCCAAATGTGATTTTTCCCCCTGAAATTTTGCTTATTTCAATTAATAACTGACATCAGTATGTTGCCATCACAGAACAACACAGGCACCATTACATCATCTTTTAAAAAAAACAATGAACAACTCTGGATGCCATCCAGAGGGACCTTGACAGGCTAGAGAGGTGGGCTCATGCAAACTGCATGAAGTTCAACATGGTCAAGTGCAAGGTCCTGCACCTGGGTCGGGGCAATTCGAAGCACAAATACAGGCTGGGGGGAGAATGGATTGAGAACAGCCCGGAGGAGAAGGACTTGGGGTAGATGGTGGACAAGAAGCTTAACATGAGCCAGCAATGTGCACTTGCAGCCCAGAAAGCCAACCGTGTCCTGGGCTGCATCAAAAGAAGAGTGGCCAGCAGGTCAAGTGAGGTGATTCTCCACCTTTACTTGGCTCTTGTGAGCCCCTGACCTGGAGTACTCTGTCCAGCTCTGGAGCCCCCAACACAGGAAGGACATGGAGCTCTTGGAGCAAGTCCAGAGGAGGCCACAAAGATCATCCAAGGGCTGGAGCAGCTCTGCTCTGGAGACAGGCTGAGAGAGTTGGGGTTGTTCAGCCTGGAAAAGAGAAGGCTCCAGGGAGACCTTAGAGCACCTTCCAGTGCCTGAAGGGGCTCCAGGAAAGCTGGGGAGGGACTTTGGACAAGGGCAGGGAGTGATGGGACAAGGGGGAATGGCTTTAAGCTGAAAGAGAGGAGATTTATGTTAGATGTTAGAAAAAATTCTTTGCTGTGAGGGTGGTGAGACACTGGCCCAGGTTGCCCAGAGAAGCTGTGTAAGCCCCATCCCTGGAAGTGTTGAAGGCCAGGTTGGATGGGGCTTGGAGCAACCTGGTCTAGTGGGAGGTGTCCCTGCCCATGGTAGAGAGGTTGGAACTAGATGATCTTTAAGGTCCCTTCCAACCCAAACTGTTCTATGATTCTAAATAGAATTTGAGAGCTCCTTTGCTACCCCATGGCATGTTTGCTCCTTTTCAGAGAAAAGCCTGAATAGCCACACATATAGCACCGTGAACTGATTCAGTTTAAGCATCCAACCCACAAAGGCAGTAGAATTATAAACCACAAGATCTGTTTATGAAGCACCTGTGTCAGTGCTCAGTGTGAGTAAATTACACTTCTGGGACAGGTGCACATCTGGGAGCTCTTCTCTTGCCAGGATTTCCACCCGGATGGAAGAGAACTGCATTCCTTGCATCCAAGTCTCCACTACCAAATGGAAATTAAGCTTGGTGTTACTGATGAAGATACTGAGTACAAAGAAGAGAGGGACTGTGAGGACGCTTGCAGACTAGCTCTAGGCAGTCTGGTCTGGCAAGAACAGCATAAGGGACTAGAGCTACTCTACAGTGGTGGCTGTGATCTCCAGAAGAAACAGGAAAACAGAGTATGTCCCAGACTTGTCTTTCTTCTCAGCTTCAGCCAACTGCCCATTTGCTACCAAAGCAGTGAGGTACAGGCACACTCTGCTCCAGCAGTGACAGGGGCAGGGGAAAGGCATTCATCCCAGCTGCGGACAGAGGTATCAGTAGCAAGCTGAGACTTTGGTGCCTGCCAAAAGGCTAGGAGGAGCACCTTGGAGTCCTGAATTTTAGATGAGTATTAGGTAAGACCATCACCCTGGAATGCACATGCTTCACAGCTGCACCTGAAGTGCATCGGAGCTATTCTCCCCACCCAGTCCCACATGAAGTTTGAGGGAGTTTGAATGCAAAAGGCAGCAGGGAATTTGGGGAAAGATTGAGCATCTCCTATAGCAAGCAGGATGACAGCAGATGCTAGCACAACGTGAGCTAACATCAAGAGTTATTTTGCTACATGGAAAACTTCTAGATTGCATTAGACAAGTCTGAAATGCACTCTTTAACGTTGGAGAAAAAACCCAAAACAATTCATTTATTCAAATGGCTTATTAGAGGAGATAACCAATCAGAACAGCTAATACAGGAAAAGTTTCCACAACCTGGGACAAAAAAGGTCCCAGGTTTTAGACAGTTTATGAAGAAACCATGAGCTACTGCAGCAGCATACTAGGGAACCTTGTCTCATCTGGAAAATTGACAGATTTAGTTCATTTTGAATGACAAGAACACTCATGTCCCTAGCCCCCATTTCCTCTCAGCACCTCTGCAGGACCTCAATGTAATGTCACCCTACAACAGCCATGCTGCGGAACACCCTACATGAACTCCAGTTGTGCAACCTGGGACAGGCAGGGAAGAAAGAGAAGATCAATTTTTGCTCCTGGCACTGATGTAAACTACAATTCAAATACAAGTGCACTTTTGAGAACTTCTGCACTTTTGCAGTTTGGGCAATACCCCTGGGGAATCTATCCCTGGGCTCAAATGAGTATAGCTTAAAATTACTATATTCCTCCATGTATAAACATTGTCATTAGACTTGTACTTTTAAAAAATAAGATCAACCAAGGCCACAGCCAGGCTCTGCAGATAGAGTAGTAGCTTATCTCTTATAAACATTTTTAATTACAAGTAGTCCTCACTCCAGGTAATGTAACTGACACGAAGTATCTGCACACACACACAGCCCCTAAACTTTCACAGAAAGCCCAGGAGCAACCACTATATAAGAAAGGAATCCTACCTCACAGCAAAGTAGGGGAGGGGGCACAATGGCCAAGATAGTCTTAACGTGGGGAAAGAGTAATTTGGAGTAAATACAATTAAAAAAGGGATTTTGAAAACCCTTCATATAAAGGATCAAGGAGATTAAAGCAAAAAACTGGTTCAAAAAGATGCACAAGGCTTTTGGAGACCAAGAAATAACTTGCATTTAAATCAGAAATCAATGGCATCAAACAATTTTGTTGTTAAAAAAAGGGAAAGAAAAGTGGAAATCTGTCTAAAGATCAACATTTATAAAGATTATCATTAGCTCCAGAGACCAGCGTAATTTCCATGTAGTCCTGATGGAAGGGGGCCTCCTGCCACAAAGAGTTTTGTTCCAGACGAGTCGTAGCAGTGGGTGTAAACAGCATTTGGAAAAAAATTTATGTCAGAAAAATAATTCCTCCAGGTTTCATCATGATTCTGTTAAAGGAAAGTTTATATTGTTATTGTTGCCAAACAAACCCAAAGCCTTGTTGTACAAAAGCAGAAGGTAGCTTTCAGAGCCTAAAAAGGCTGTTAATACTTCCCCCTTAAGCTTCAGACAGATCAACTTGAAGATACCAGAGTTGTCCTGAAGCTTTTTCTGAGGACATTTGGGCCAAACATTGGAGGGGGGAAGGTGAAGGGTAGGGAAGATATCAAGTTTCATTAGTTTTTAAAGTTACATCACAATGATACAAAAGATAGTAGAGAGAGGTTAGACAAAACTATTAACTGCTTTATGATAACATTTCAGGAAACTGAACTCAAGTGCCTGCCATGGCATTACCTCAGGAAGCCAGAATTTCTAAAATTGCACACAATTAAATTAAATCTCTCTTACTTTTGAGTACCATGTTAGAGTAGCATGCTTTTAAAGGAAGACAATGTATTTTGTGTTTGATGTTCTGAAAACTATAAGCTAGATTACATTTGAAAATATAAAGATATAAAATCTAGTTCATATGTGAATCAGTGCATTAGAAAAGTAGTCAGTATGCCTTACACCAACCATTCAATACACTTTCATAAAGCTTTTGTAGAAAGCAATTCTGCAGCACTTCTTGCTTTTCATTATTACAGTTATCAGTTACATGATCACTGGTTTACTGGGACTCATTTCATACAATAGCTCCCATGACTACAAAAAGAACCAGTTCGAGCCCTATGGCATTCCTATGTAAAGGGTCTCCAACAGCTACAAGCTACTCACCAGCCAGCCTTTCCCAGTAGTCAACTTCAGAATTTCACTTCCTCCTAATTTCTGCTTCTGTCCATAGCAGGCACGTGGGGGCTTTTCCTCCAGGAACCTCTGGGCTCTGATATCGTAAAACAATAAGGAACCTTGCCCTGTTCCAACTGTGATGATGTGCTCATAAAAGCTCACCGATCGAATACCTGTCAAACAGAGAAGGGACATACAACACAGTAAGATGGATGCTTTGGCTCTGCAGTGCTGCTGCTTGAGATTTAATATTTTCTTTAAGATGAATTACTTACTAGTATTCTCTACAACACAAGTTTCCCACTGTTATGGAGCAATGCAGATAAATCCCCTTGATACTATTGAAACAGCAGCTTCAATTACATATACTACTTCCCTTCTCCTCTGAGTTCATCAGCTACACTGATGGTTGTGCATAGTAAGAAGCTTGATTCTCAGCAGACCCCAGCTCTGCTACATCTACATAAGCAAAGATCACAAGCCATTCAGGATCAAGAGCAGCTTTGCTCTGTCTGCCACAAGCCTCTAGGTGAACACACCATGAGCGAGTACATGGCAGCAGACAGAGGAAAGAACATCACATTGGTTTCCTCCATGAGCTCACACTCTATCTAGCTACCTGCCAAGCTGCAATAAGTGACTATGTGAGAAAAATTACTGTCCCAGCTGCCACCAAATATAATTTTGCCAATCAACAGGCTAGTTGTAGGCAAGTGTAACCATAATAATCACAAGTCACTTTGTTGCTAAGATAGATCAAGCTCTTAAATAATTTTGAAGCTATCCCTGCTCAAATATTCTCACACGAGCCCACCTTATTCTTTGTAGCTGGCACTTTCAGCACTTAATGCAGCAATGAAAACAGACTAAGAATCCTACAACCCAAGCACCACCACATTACACCAGCACATGGGAAGCTACAACAGGTTTTCAGTCCAAACAAAACATTCTAGCACAATTCAGTTATGTCATTAGATTGAGTAAAAGGAGTACATTTTGTTTGTATGAAATCTAAATCTGAAGCCTCAGCTAAACAAGGTTCCCTTGGAAATACTATTGGGGAGATTCTGTATGTAGAAATTTGCAATTTGCAAAATGTCCTGACATCTCATCTCTATTTATTGTGCCAAAGGTTTGTTCTGTGTAAGTACTCTACCCCAAATGACTCTTCTACACAGATTAAATCTCGCCACATCTATGCTTTTCCTTCCTGCACAACATGACGCCAGGTTATAAACTCTAGGGCTTTTTAAGCCCTCTTTAAAGTACCACTAAATTGCAGCCTAAGTAAGCATTCCAATAGGAGGGGAAAAAAGTGAGTTTTGCAAGCTACATCAACATACCAACTGCTGTCACCATACCAAGCAGGACTGAACATCACAGAACTTGTAACACAATGGAATACACCCAGCAGTACATGTGACAGCAGACATCCAAGAGGTGTAGATGCAGCTAGGGAGTTTTCCCCTTCCCCTTTGTACAGAGTCTAACTAGAAACACATCTTCATCCTTCTGCCTCTGCAACCTGATGTTACAGCCACAGCCACTGGCATCTGTGACACAAACTTAGAACAGGCAAGGCCACATTGTCACGCTCCAGACATGAGGTAAAGTTTTGGCTGCAGGCTTAATAGATGGGAAACCACTATGCAAGTCTCATACCCGCTGAAGTAGATTTACCCAATTCATATAAGAATATCCACTTTAAATCAAGAGAACTACAAATGCATCTGAGCAAGTTGGAGATATCTCCACGCCCTCCATTACAAGGGCCTGGCTCTGACAAATGCATGCAGAAAGCTTTAAGCCCTCTGCAGTCAGCAAGAGCAGTTGCTTGGATAAGAGGAGAAAGGCACAAGAGGGGACCTCCTCTTATTTTTGCTCCAAAAGTGCACCCAGAACATACACTTAATAGAAACAGGTGATGGGAGTATGAAAGCAGATGGCATATACATTTCAACGCAATGTGGACTTAACACGTTCAGCAGGTGCATTTGGAAGCTTTGAAGTAACACTTCAAAGCACTTAAAAGTCAACCCAGATTTTAGTCTGCAAATCAATAAACAGCCTACTTTCTAGAGGTGCTGCACTGCTCCAAGTCCCAGTGAAATCAACAGAAAGTTGGAACACTCAGTATCTTGGGAATTAATATTACTTAAGTGCCTCCACCAACATGCAAAAGAAAAAGATCCACCTACTATGCAGAACAGAAAACAGCATTGAACAAAGGCTTTCTCCAGACATGAACTAGTGCCCCAGAGATGCTACCTACATGTAGATCATCCCCCCAGCAGGGATGATCACATACTCAAGGCAGAAGCTTTCAGCCACCAGCCACCACTGGGCACCACACTCCAGTGTTTTGGTATTTCTTCCCTATGAAACTGAAGGGTGACAGTGCCAAGACCTCTACAGAGCCCTCACTGACAGTAGGTCAGGACAAGGGCTGTTGCTGGTAAGATGTTCAGGTGACAACATGAGTTGGTGAAGCACCCTTTCACATATTATATAAACTTCTCCTGTATCTGAAAGAAGCAGACCCTGACATTTATCTAGACAGCACCATTCAAACTCCAGTAACCACATAAATAAAACTTTCCTAATCCTTGCCTGCATGCATTCTCTTTTGATAACTTGCCCAGTGAAGAGATGGATGCCTAGAGCCAAGCTAAATAAGGACAGCAACTTATTAGTTTGGGATTAATATGGTTTAAAATGGGCAAAACAGCACAGTGCTTTCTCATGCTTGAAAATAAAGAGTATGGGAAGAAAATCTTCTGGGACCATGCACCCTGCAAGCCCTCATACTTGGCCCTTGTGTAAGGTTCAATTTGACATCCTGAATCCACATCAGAAAAGGAAAACAGCTTTAAACATGGCTTTAAAATTACAAAGCAAGAATCACTCACAGCACAGACTCCCAATATGACAGCACAGAGCAGACAACTTGCTTTTTTCTGTTCCCAGAGAAAAATGCAAGAAAAGATAGTATTTACAGTGGTACAAAGACTGGATTTGATTTGAGATTAAGTAAAACAGAATAAGACAGTAAAAAATAAGTATAAGCAAAGAGCCAGTTTTAAAAGTTCAGTAATATTTGGATAGTGTAGAATTTAGTTTATCATAAAAGCATTAATGATGTCTATCATTAGATTTCAGAGTTGCTGTTAAGTTTGGTTTGTTGGTTGCCCAAGGAATACTGTCATAAAAGCAAAACCTATATATACTATTAATTATTTAGTCTATCACATGAAAAACCCTTCCTATTTATTAAAAGCTTATCTTACTGCAGTCTTAATAGCTACTTCTGCAAGCAAACCACTTGAAGCACCCTTTGACAAATTTCTTACCACTGCCTCGTTCTTTGGAACAGACGGATTTAACATTGTGAGAAGGCTGCCTGGGATCCAGAAAGGAGACATGTGCCTGTGATCCTACTGCATACACTGACCACTCTTGGCCATAAGCCAAACACACATTCTCCCTGCAGTACGGCAACTTTGTGGAAAGTAACTGGAAACAGAGGAAAGACA
This sequence comes from Hemiprocne comata, assembly GCA_020745705.1. Classification (NCBI taxonomy): domain Eukaryota; kingdom Metazoa; phylum Chordata; class Aves; order Apodiformes; family Apodidae; genus Hemiprocne; species Hemiprocne comata. The sequence goes on along the minus strand of CM036615.1, from coordinate 105,951 downwards.
AATCAACACATTATGAGAAAATTCTCTCTTTAAGAGAAAAGCAACAACCTGACCCAGAGAAAAAAAAAATCTGAAGGAGACTGGATGCTTATCTGAACCAAAAAGAGATTATAAAGGCTGAAGCCAAATATTATGCAAAACAATGGACATTTTGGTAAATTGTTTTACATTTTTCTAAGCTGCTTTTATTTATTAAGCAGGTGTATACAGACATGATCTCTCAGCTGAAAAAGCTAACCTCATACACTACCATAGATATTTCTGGGTTTGATCTGTAATTCCACTTGAATAGGTGCAACTTCCTTTATGAACATTGCTAATCAAGTATCCATCATAATCTATGGAATGGTTCACTTCAGCTCACCCAGCACTGGCAGAAAGTTAAGAGTATCTCCCACCCTCCAAAGTAAGGGGAGTGAGGAGTTTCTCTCCCCAAGTTCTAATTTTTAGGACATTTAATTTTACATAAAGTTTTTAAGTGTTTTACAAACACTGCTGCTCTTTCTTCAGGCATTTAAAGGAGATGAAGAATGAACAGCCTTAACTGCTAGGCAATTTTTGAAACTTTACACCAACAAACAGAAAAGAACCTTTGATAGTGTGTGCTCTGCTTTCCAAAGATGAAAATACCCATCTAGGGACACAGCTCCCAGTTCCTATTAAAAAAAAAGTAAGAGAGTTAGTTTCTGTATTATAGATGTCCTTACAAACTCACACTCTACTAGGCAGGCTGCATACTCTGGATTGAACTAATCCATAATTCTGTATGTGCTTTTCAAGATAAATTTTCATTTTATATTGATCTTGATAGAACACACTACAACACAAAGGTGCCAGATAGAATAAGAATTAACAAAACAGTAAATAACAAAAAATATATTTCAAAAGCATAGATCTTGTTGTGAGAGACGGACTCCATAATGGCCTTTAATCCAGCGACATTTACTGACCAGTCCTGGTAATGCACTCCCCGGCACTCGTGGGGAGAGGACAGAGGTACCAGGCGCATGCGCACAGGCCCACAGACTGCAGCTCCCAGGAGGCACGGCGGGGCCGGAACCGGAACGGGAGCCGAAAGCTGGAGTTGGCAATCCTCTACAGCAGCTCCCACACTGATTCTGATCCTGAAGTAAACATTTCTGTCCAGGCACTGCTCTACTGGAAAAGCTACATGAAGTCTCCATCACAGAGGAATAATTAACAGCTATAGTGAAAAATAAAGCCTGCAGGAGCACCATGCTTCTGATAGCACACACACCTTTGCTTCAGACCTTCTCTGTTCTTTGAAGGCAGAAAGAAAAGTAGTGGGGATGAACCACTACTATCACTTGGCCCAGTACAATTAGTCTCCAGTAATAACAAGAGATCAGCATGGGGGAGGTTAACATTTACTGTTTGTCAAATGCCAACAAAATAACTCCAAAGCAAGCATTGGTGCCTGCCCTGTGTCAGTCACCTCACTTGTTGAGCAATCCAGTATCAATTTAGCCATCAAAACAGCAACTGACTGAAAGTTAGCTGGTCTTCAGGAAAGGTGAAGGAAAGTAGCAAGAGCACTCAGGAGTAGGATTCAAGCTGCAAGAAGAGTTTTGGTGCTTATATGCTTCTTGTAAACATTCCCCATCTGCCCCCTTTAGGGTGCAAGTCTAAAATCAAACCCACAGGAAAGCTGTTCCTTCTGAAAACATACAAATTATTTTTCTACTGGACTTCTCCAAGCACTTGGGGCAAAAGCAGACATAGCAGTATGTCCAGGTCCCTGAGCAAAAGCAACACCCTGGACAGGTTTACCTTTGCCTGAAGGAGGATAAACCCAAACACTTTTTCCCAACAGATTCCTTTCACACACCACAGGGACTTTATCCCCATCCACTGTCTGCAAAAGGTCTGACTGAGCAGGACCAGCTCTACTGATGGATCCCCTGGTATTAACTAGCCAAGTGGCCTTTGCTAAATGTTTGTCCCAATTCTTAAAGGTTCCACCTCCCATTGCCTTCAGGGTAGCTTTCAACAGACCGTTGTACCTTTCAATCTTCCCCGAGGCTTGTGCATGGTACGGGATATGGTATAGCCACTCAATACCATGTTCTTTGGCCCAGATTGTTCTTGAAATGAGTCCCATTGTCTGACTCAATTCTCTCTGGGGTACCGTGTCGCCACAAGACCTGCTTCTCAAGGCCCAGGATGGTGTCCATGGTTAAGTCTACCCCTCAGTCACGAGCCCATCTGTATGTTGCATCTCTGCCTGATGACCTGAGGCATCATGGGCCCATCGAGCTAAAAACAGCTCACCTTTGTGTTCCCAGTCTAAGTCTATTTTAAATACTTGAGCAGCCTCATCTGCTCATTGGTTGTGTCGATGTTCCTCAGTGGCTCGACTCAGAGGTACGTGTTCATCTACACGACGCACTTTTACAACCAGTTTCTCTATCTGAGCTGCAATGTCTTTCCACAGCTCGGCAACCCAAATAGGTTTACCTTTTCACCGCCAGTTGTTCTGCTGCCACTGTTTTAGCCACCCCCACAAGGCATTTGCTGCCATCCATGAGTCAGTGGAGAGATAGAGTCTTGGCCACCCTTCTCGTTCAGCAACATCTAAAGCCAGCTGGATGGCTTTTACTTCTGCAAACTGACTTGATTCTCCTTCTCCTTCATCTGCTTCTGCAACAAGCCCTGTAGGATTCCATACGGCAGCTTTCCACCTACAAGGCAGCAGGAGCCATCAGTGAACAGAGCATATTGTTTTTCAGCCTCAGGCAGTTGATTATATGGTGGGACTTTTTCGGCTCGTTTCACCACTTCTTGAGGTGGCATTCCAAAATGTGTGCCTTCTGGCCAGTCTGCAATAGCTTCCACGATCCCAGGACGATTTGGGTTCCCTATCCTAACCCGCTGGGTGATTAAAGCAATCCATTTACTCCAGGTAGCATCGGTGGCATGATGCATGGGAGGAGCATGCATGAACATCCAGCGCAGTACTGGTAATCGGGGCGCCAGGAGGAGCTGCGCCTCAGTACCGATCACTTCCGAAGCAGCTCTAACTCCTTCATATGTTGCCAGTATTTCCTTTTCAATTATGGAGTAATTGGCCTCGGAACCTCTGTAGCTCCTACTCCAGAATCCCAGGGGACGACCACGAGTTTCCCTTGGTGCTTTCTGCCAGAGGCTCCATGTAGGACCATTGTGCCCGGCTCCAGTGTAGAGTATATTTTTGATGTCTGGACCTGTTCGAATTGGTCCAAGGGCCACCGCATGCACAATCTCATCTTTAATCTTCTCAAAAGCATCCTGTTGGTCGGCACCCCACTCAAAGTCATTCTTCTTCCAGGTCACCTTGTAGAGAGGTTGCACGATGTGGCTATACTCAGGAATATGCATCCTCCAGAAACTGACCGTTCCTAAAAAGTTTTGAGCGTCCTTTTTGTGGGTCGGTGGTGCCATAGCTGCTAATTTGTTAATCACGTCCATTGGAATTTGGCGACGTCCATCTTGCCATCTAATTCCCAGGAACTGGATCTCTCGTGAAGGTCCTTTGACCTTGGTCCTTTTGACAGCAAAACCAGCTCTCAAAAGAATATGGATTATCTTTTTACCTTTCTCAAAGACTTCCTCTGGCGTGTCACCCCACACAATGATGTTATCGATGTACTGCAGGTGTTCTGGAGCCTCACCCTTCTCCAGTGCAGCATGGATCAGTCCATGGCAAATGGTTGAGCTGTGTTCCCACCCCTGGAGCAGTCGATTCCAGGTGTACTGGACTCCCCTCCAGGTGAAAGCAAACTGTGGCCTGCACTCTGGTGCAAGAGGAATAGAGAAAAAGGCATGAGCAATGTCAATAGTGGCATACCACCTGGCTGCTTTTGACTCCAGCTCATACTGAAGTTCTAGCATGTTTGGCACAGCAGCACTGAGCGGTGGTGTAACCTCATTCAGGCCACGATAGTCCACTGTCAGCCTCCACTCACCATCAGGCTTCCGCACTGGCCAGATAGGACTGTTGAAGGGTGAGTGAGTCCTGCTGTTCACTCCCTGGCTCTCCAGTTGTCGAATCAGCTTATGGATGGGCATCACAGTCTCTGTTGGTGCGATATTGTCGTCTGTGCACTGCTGAAGTGGCAATTGGCACCTGTTGGTCTTCAACCTTCAGCAACCCCACTAGGGAAGGGTCATCTGAAAGGCCAGACAAGGTATGCAGTTGTTCAATGTTCTCAGTCTCTATAGCTGCTATACCAAAGGCCCACTGGTACCCTTTTGGGTCCTGGAAATATCCTTTTTTGAGATAGTCTATGCCAAGGATGCAAGGAGCATCTGGGCCAGTCACTATAGGGCACTTCTGCCACTTATTACCAGTGAGGCTTGTCGGAGGCGGCGTATGGACTTCACACAACTCTATAAGAGTTATAACTGAAGACCTTTATTGTTAAAAATGGCAGCAATTTATACCCCTCTGACTCCAGATGTTCCACCCCAGTACAGACCCCGTTGGTTACATACATACACAATTCATATATGATTGGCTACTTGTCTTGTCACTTGCTGCCCGTGTCACGATGACCCAAGGTGTTTCGCTTCCCAGCCGGTGCCTCTCAGTTCTTGCTACAACATTCTTTTCTCACTACTTCATGAGATAACAACTGTGAGATAGGACACCTGCTGTTTGCTGGTCCCGTGGGGTACCAGGCTGTGAGACACCAGCTTGTTTACTGATCCCACGGTTTGCTTCAGGGTGCCTGACAATTTGGTCAGCAGCACCTGCAACACTGCTGTTTTAATTCAGGCATATTAATTTTCCATAAATCCCATATTAATTTTCCACAAATCCCATGCTAATTTTCCATAAATCCCAACAGAGGCTTATATCAGCTTCGACAATGGTCAGTTCTTTAGATCCTTCTGTCACTCCAGAAATAGTAACGGATTCTGTCCCCTTGTGATTCGATGGCATTAGGGTGCACTGTGCACCAGTGTCCACCAAGGCTTTATACCTTTGTGGTTCCAATGTGCCAGGCCACCGAATCCACACAGTCCAATAAATCTGGTTGTCCCTCTCCTCCTCCCCCTGGCTGGAGGCAGGGCACCTCTAATACTGACCATTAGAGGTCGATGCACCATCTTGGTTGAAGGACTGGTTGCTGGAAATTGGAGCAGCCTTTTTCCAGGAAGAACCATCTACTGCACCTTTTCTACCTAGCAGCTCTTGTACACGTAGCTGGAGAATATCAGTGGGTTTATTATCCCAGGTTCTCATATCCTCTTTGTAATAATCACGCAAGAGGAACCACAGGTGACGTCGAAGTGGGTCCCATCTCTCTCGTTGCTGTCTCGTAGCAGGGCGTCTCCTCTTGATGGCTGCAACACGAGCCCAGTTGTCCTTAGGGAGATATTGGGGTATAGGAAAAGACTGGGTTTTACCTTCCCATCTGTCCAGATTCCTTCTGTCAGTCACCTTTTCAATGGCTGAGGTGTGGAACTGACGATAATCACAAAACATATCTCCATACTGTCGTGCTTTGAAAGCCAATTCATGCACAGTTGGTCTATTGGATTCATCAAAACATCCCATGAAGGAGAATATATGGGCATGTGTTGCTGGTACAGCCAGCACAAACCTCCGGAACATGGGCGTGTCGCACACGACATCATCAGGATTCATAAACCCTTGGTCATCATAGATCACTTCTCGCACTGCTAATTCTCTCAAATAGGTGATGGCTCTTTCAAGAGTGGGCGCTCTGCTTCATCATGGGTCAATGTCACCCTTATGGGGGTACCTGCTCCATATGGCTGAAAGAAGGCAGCTCCACAGGTTGATATTTCCTGTCTTATCACCAATTGCTCTATCAATACCAGCATCTTTCTTTAGCCAGGGATCCCAACTGTCTGGCTTCTCTTTCATCCAGGGTGTAGGTGTCGGCTCCACCATCAAAACATCGGAGCAGCCAGGTAAGAAGCCCCTCATTTTCATTGCGGGTAAAGTCCTTTCTCATGAGATGCAATTCCTTTAGGGAGAAAGGCTGTAGCAGATCATCATCCTTATCTGTTTGAGAAGGGCCTGCTCCTCCATCTGCTTGAGAGGGGCCTGCCTGTTTATTTACTTGAGATGGGTTTTAGAATCGTTTGCTTCCTCAATTACGTCTTCTGATGCTGCTTGGAGGAACTCTGGATATTTCAGACGGGAGCGGGTATAAGGATCAGTCACCTTCACTTTGCCCCTGGTCACAGGATTAACTCTTACTCGTCTGAATCGAATGGGAGTGGACTTAATCTTTGCAGAAGTAGCTGCTTTTGTAGCAGCACCAGTGGTGGCAGCAGCAGCAGTGGTGGTGGTAGCAGCATCACGGGTGGTAGCAGCAACAGTGGCAGCAGTAACAGCAGTGGCAGCAGCACTGCCTGTGGGGGATTGGCAGTGAGTGGAACAACACCTCACTCTACGCATCCACAGGACACTATAAGCATTCAGCAGAAGCATCCCCAGTGAAACTATGCTATTTAGATCAAGAGCTGGGATATTCAGCCTGAGTGGGAGTGGAAAGGCAAAACTGAGTCTGCCATTACCTACATAGACCTTCCTATCCACATGCACATTCACACTGCACACATACAGTATCCCTATACAGATCAATATCACAACCCCTGTTATCACTAAATAGGTTATTACACGGTTGATTATGGCTATAGTCTTATCAATAAACCACAGAACAATAACAAGAACAGATACACTAAGCAGTAGTATCCCAGCCGCATAGGACATGTATGACTGCATGTTAGGTGCAGAATTAATCTGTTTGGTTTTCAACCCATCCATGGTGTTCATTCAGCTCCTGGCTGGCTCGCCAATTAATTATTGTGTCGGTTTGGCACCGAGTTGGCAGTCGAACCAATAACAATAACACTCTTGATTCACCCCCCTCCCCCCCTCCTCCCCCAAGGTAGGGAAAGAGGGAGAAAAATGAGAAAGAGAGGCTCTCTGGGTTGAAAAGTGAAACAGATTGATTTTAATTATTAGTGATAAGGGAATATATATATATTTGTAAAGGGATGTGCAACACCCGATCCCCTTCCTCCTCCCCCAGCGACTCTCACAGCAACTCTTCTCCCTGGTGACTCCAGCTGAAGGGGGGAGTGTCCGGGCACAGACGGGGTCCTTGGATGTTGGATGTGAAGAAAAATGGAAAAAAAGAGAGAGAGAGGCAAAGAGAGGGTGATAGGAGTGACAGTAAGCAGAAAAGTGAGTGGAAAAGGAAAATGAAAGGCTTGACTTCCGTGATGTCTTAACCTATACTGAAAGCCAAATAGAGAAAATATTATGAGAAGGGAATATTCTGATTTGCTGATCCTGCCTTCAGTCTAATCTGCTCCCCCATGGTGGGGAGGCTGCAGACAGTCAGAAGTGACCTTGGTTATTATCAGTCCACTGGCGCTGCTAAGAAAAAGTTCACTGGAGGAAAAAAAAAATCAGCAAAGAGCTTGCTCAAACCAAAACACAGACAAAGATGTTAATCTCATATGAGAAAGATGCAAAACAATCAGGGGGAAAAAATTAGGTTGCTTCTCCAGTATATTTGATTTAGATTGCTTTTTTTGTTTTCTAATATGCATAAACATAGGACTTCTCAACTGTCTTGCTTATCTTACTGACCTTGTTGTTACTGTTGAAAGCCAACGCTCGGACTTTGCAGTTGTCAGGATTGGTGTTCTCCTTGGGGATATCCTTCAAAGCCCTGTGTGTTATGTGGGCATAGACAGGAACTTGAGAGATATTATGTCCAGCATTGCTTTTGGACAACACATCCTCTGTGACTTCCCAGAGACCCATTGAACCATCCCGGGAACCTGAACAAATAGTCCATAACAGCATTTCATATATACATAATTCCCCTTTTTAAAAAAGGAACTGCAATAAACAATAGGGTATGAAAGAAAGGATACTATTACTATTGATTTAATCTAACTCAACACACTGTTGGTGCCTATATATTAATTATTATTTAAAAAACCCATTATTTTACTGAGCTGTAAAGTTCATATAATTGTGAACTCATTGTCAACTGGTTTGTCTGCATGGTTACATGGTTTCCAAGCAGCTAGATCACCTAATCTGTTTTCAAACTGATTTGGCATCTCTCAGCTGACAATGGCATCTCTCTGCACACTCCAGGGCTGACACTGCTTCCCAGACTGAGCTCTCCTGGGAAAATGCCACCACCCAGGTGTCAGGCTGCAGGGTGTGCCCAACTCACACACCATTGTGAGATGAGCATGCCCAGGTGGAGGAACTCCCCCGCCTAGTGCTGGAGCTCCGGGAGGAGGTAGGCAGGCTGAGGGCCATTAGGGAATGTGAGAGGGAAATACATGCTTGGAGTTGCACCCTGCCTCCCATGATAGAAACCCAGCAGGCAGAGAGAGCCCCTGCTACAGCAAACTCCCCATCCTCTCTCCGTCCAACTCAATGTGATGCCTTGGAAGGCAGGGGGCAATGGCAAGAGGCACCACAAACATGTCTGCCCAACAACTACACCACCTTCCCAGGTGCTACTGAGTAACAGGTACAGTGCTTTGCAAGTGGAAATGGTGAGAACAAAAATTCTTCTAGCTTGGAGGTGTCATCAAGGTCTAGTCGGACCATCCCACTCATCAAAACATCTGCAGTAAAGAAAGAAAGATGGGTCCTTGTCGTAGGGGACTCGATTCTGAAGGGAGCAGAAGGCCCGATATGTAGACCAGACCTGCTACATAGGGAGGTTTGCTGCCTCCCTGGGGCTAGGGTCAAGGATGTACGGAAGAAACTCCCTACCCCTAGTTCAACCCTAAGACTACTACCCATTAGTGATTTTTCAGGTAGGCAATGACGAGACTGCTACAAGAAGTCCAAGGGCAATGAAGAGAGACTTCAGGGCCCTGGGACAGCTGGTTAGGGGGTTGGGAGCACAAGTAGTGTTTGCCTCTAACCCTCCTGTTGTAAGAATTGATGAGGGGATAAACAGGAGGAGCCAATAGATCAATTCATGGCTACGTGACTAGTGTCATTGGCAGGATTTTGGGTTCTATGACCACAGGCTGCTTTACAAGACACCAGGGCTGCTGGCAAAAGATGGGGTACACCTATCCCAAAGGAGGAAAAGGATCCTGGGTCAGGAGCTAGGAGCACTCATAGAAAGGTCTTTAAACTAGACTCGAAGAGGGGCAGGGATAAAACTGAGCTTACTAGAGAGGAGCCTGGGAGTGGCACACCAATACCAGGGGGAGGGATCCAAAATGGCAGCGATCACACCACCATCACCACTACAACCGATTGGGGAATAAGCCAGGCCCACCAGAGTAGTGTAAAATGTGCCTCAGCTGTCTCTTGAAATGAGAACCAAAAGATAAGCCACCTGAAGTGTATGTATACAAACACACGCAGTCTGGGAGATAAACAGGAGGAACTGGAGCTCCATGCCCAGTCAGATAGTTATGATATCATAGGAATAACTGAAACATGGTGGGACAATTCACACAACTGGAGGATCGTGATAGATGGCTATAGGCTGTTTTGCAGGGGAGAAGAGGTGGAGGAGTCGTGCTCTATGTTAAGGAAAACCTTGAATGTATAGAAGTCAACTATGGTAATTGTGGTAGCCCTATTGAATGGCTCTGGGACAAAATCAGAGGATTTGTCTCTGAGGGTGACCTTACAGTAGGCATCTGTTACCAACCCCCAAATCAAGATGACGTGACCAATGAAGCAATACTCTGGTCGCTCAGGCAAGCTTCAGGTCAGCAAAACCTGGTCCTTATGGGAGGCTTTAACTACCCAGACATTTGCTGGAAGAACAACACTGCAGCTCACCTGACATCCATCAAGTTCCTGGAATGTCTATAGGACTGCTTCCTCACACAAATGTTGGATCTGCCAACCAGGAATGGGGCACAGCTGGACTTACTACTCACTAAGCAAGAAAACCTGCTCTGTAATATCTCGGTTAGTGACAGACTTGGCTGCAGTGACCACAGTATTGTGGAGTTTGGGATACTGCTGAGCATGATGAAGGTTAATTCCTGGACAAAGGGTTTAGATTTTAGAAGAGCAAACTTCAGCTCGCTCAGGGCTCAGCTGGAAGGGATCCTGTGGGAAGCTTCCATGGAGGGTAAAGGAGCTAGTGAGTGCTGGGAGTTTTTCAAGAACACACTCCTAGATAGGCAAAATCAGTTCATCCCCTCTAAAGGCAAGGGAAGTAGGTGGAGCAAGAGACCCCCTTGGCTTAACTGTGAGCTTCTGGGTCTGCTCAGAACCAAAAGGGAAATGTACCAGAGTGAAATGTTACCGGTTGAAAATTACAAGGGCATTGCCAGGGCATGCAGAGATGCAGTTAGGAAAGCAAAAGCTCAACTTGAGCTGACATTGGCCAGAGATGTCAAAAACTTCAAGAAAGGGTTCTTCAGATATGTTAACCACAAGCAGAAACAGAGGGATAATATTGGCCCACTGTTAAACAGGAGAGGTGAACTAGTCACCAACAATGCTGTAAAGGCAGAGGTCCTCAGCATCTTCTTCATCTCTGTCTTTACCAGTGCTGTTGGGTCCCAGGCCATAGGAACAAAAGTCCAGGTTGATGCAGACACCGACCTGCCATCAGTGAAGGAAGAGTTGGTGTGTCAACTATTACAGGAGCTTGACCCATACAAATTGATGGGCCCGGATGCCATCCACCCTAGGGTGTTGAGAGAGCTGGCTGATGTCATTGCAAAGCTGCTCTCCATAATCTTTGAGAAGTCGTGGGGATCGGGAGACATTCCTGAGGACTGGAAGAAGGGTAATGTTACCCCCATCTATAAGAAGGGTCCAAAGGAGGACCCAGGTAATTACAGACCCATTAGCCTCACTTCAGTCCCTGGGAAAGTCATGGAGCAAATCCTCCTGGGGACTGTCATAAGTCAATTGAAGCACGTGACTGGGAAAAGCCAACATGGATTTACCAGGGGCAAATAGTGCTTTACAAACCTGATTGCCTTCTATGACAAAGTCACCTGCTCAGTTGATGCAGGGTGAGCGGTGGACATCATCTACCTGGACTTCTCCAGGGCTTTTGATACAGTCCCCCACAGCCTCCTCCTGGAGAAACTGACTCGTTACAGCCTAGACAAGTGGTCTGTGGGGTGGGTGGGGAACTGGCTGACAGACCGTATACAGAGGGTGATAGTAAATAGTTCCTCAAACTAGCAACCGGTCACAAGTGGGGTCCCCCAGGGATCAATATTTGGCCCAATGCTGTTTAACATCTTCATAAGTGACCTGGATGTTGGGATCAAGAGCATCCTGATGAAGTTTGCTGATGACACCAAGATGAGCTCAGAGGTTGACACTCCAGAAGGGAGAGCCACCCTCCAGGATGACCTAGACAGGCTGGAGGAGTGGGCTAGCAGGAACCTTATGAAGTTCAACGAGGAGAAGTGTAAGGTCTTGCACTTGGGAACACGTAACCCAGGAGTGCAGTTCAGACTGGGATCCACCTGGCTGGAGAGCAGCCCTGTGGAAAGGGACCTGGGGGGTCTTGGTGGATAACAGGCTCAACATGAGTGAACATGCATTCAGTTTTGGTCCCCACTCTACAAAAAGGATGGGACAGGCTGGAGAGGGTCCAGAGAAGGGCCACAAGAACAATCAGAGGACTGGAGAATCTGTCATATGAGAAGAGGCTGAGAAAACTGGGCCTTGAGAAAAGAAGGCTTAGGGGAGACTTCATTACAATGTTCTGGTACTTAAAGGGTGGCTACCAAGAAGATGGAGACTTCCCATTTACTCCCTATTTACAAGGAGTCACATGGAAAAGACAAGGGGTCATGGGCACAAGTTGCTCCTGGGGAGATTCTGATTGGAGACAAGAGGTAAATTTTTCCCCATGAGGACGGTCAAACATTGGAATAGTCTCCCAAGTGAAGTGGTGGATTCCCCCACATTGGACAGTTTCAAGTCTCAGCTTGACAGGGTCCTGGGCCATCTCATAGCAACTAAGACTTATGCTCCAGACCCTTCCCCAGCTCCCTTGCCCTTCTCTGGACACACTCCAGCCCCTCCATGTCCTTCTTGTCCTGAGAGGCCCAGAACTGACTCCAAGATTCGAGGTGTGGCCTCACCAGTGCCCAGCACAGGGGGACAATCCCTGCCCTGGTCCTGCTGGCCACACTAGTGCTGACACAAGCCAGGATGCTGGTGGCCTTCTTGGCCACCTGGGCACACGCTGGCCCATGTTCAGCTGCTGTCAACCAACACTCCCAGGTCTTTTTCTGCCAAGCACTTTCCAGCCACTCTTCCCCAAGCCTGGAGCATTACCTGGGGTTGTTGTGACCCAAGTGCAGGACCCGACATTTGGCCTTGTTGAACGCAACTGGCCTTGGCCCATGGATCAGGTCCTGTCCAGGTCCCTCTGCAGAGCCTTCCTACCCTCAGGCAGATCAACACTCTCTCCCAACTTGGTGTCATTCACAAACTTACTGGGGATGCAGTAGATCCCCTTGTCCAGATCACTGATAAAGATATTAAACAGAATTGGCCCCAGTGCTGAGGCCTGGGGAACACCACTTGTGACCGGCCGTCAACTGGATTTAACTCCATTCACCACAACTCTTTGGGCCTGGCTAGCCAGCCAGTTTTTTTACCCAGCAAAGCATACACCTGTCCAAGCCATGAGCAGCCAGTTTCTCCAGGAGGATGCTGTGGGAAGCAGGGTCAAAAGCTTTACTAAAATCTAGGTAGACAACATCCACAGCCTTTCCCTCATCCACTAAGTGGGTCACCTTGTCACAGGAGGAGATCAGGTTAGTCAAGCAGGACCTGCCTTTCATGAACCCATGCTGACTGGGTCTGATCGTCTGGTTGTCCTGTAAATGGTGCGTAATAGCCTTCAAGATGATCTGCTCCATAACCTTACCCGGCACCAAAGGTCAGACTAACAGTCCCATAGTTCCCCGGATCCTACTTCTGGCCCTTCTTGTAGATGAGCATCACATTTGCTAACCTCCAGTCAGCTAGGACCTCCCTGGTTAGCCAGGGCTGCTGGTAAATGATGGAAAGTGGCTTGGTGAGCACTTCTGCCAGCTCCCTCAGTACCCTTGGGTGTAGCCTGTCTGGCCCCATAGACTTGTGTATGTCTAAGTGGTGCAGCAGGCCACTAACCACCTCCTCTTGGATTATGGGGGCTTCAAATTGCTCTCTGTCCCTGTCTTCCAGCTCAGGGAACTGGGTACCCAGCGAACAACTGGTCCTACTACTAAAGACTGAGACAAAAAAGGCATTAAGTACCTTGGCCTTTTCCTCATCCTTTGTCACTATGTTTCCTCCCTGCAGCCAAAGGATGGAGATTCTCCTTTTGTTGCTAATGTATTTATAGGAACATTTCCTATTGTCTTTTACAGCAGTAGACAGATTAAGTTCTAGTTGGGCTTTGGCCGTTCTAATTTTTTCCCTGCAAATCCTCATGACATCTTTGTAGTCCTCCTGAGTTGCCTTCCCCTTCTTCCAAAGGCCAGAAACTCCTTTTTTCCCTGAGTGTGAACCAAAGCTTTCTGTTCAGCCAGGCCAGTCTTCTTCCCCACCGGCTCATCTTTCAGCACAGGAGGATGGCCTGCTCCTGGGCCTTGAAGATTTTGTTCTTGAAGAGCACCCAGCCTTCCTGGATTCCTTTGCCCTTCAGGACTGACTGCCAAGGGACTCTGTCAACCAGGCTCTGAAACAGGTCAAAGTCTGACTGCCAGAAGTCCAAGGTGGCAGTTCTGCTGACCCCCCTCCTTACTTCTCCAAGAATTGAAAACTATATCATTTCATGATCGCTGTGCCCAAGGCAGCCTCCAACTGTCACATCCCCCACAAACTCTGTTTGCAAGCAACAGGTCCAGTGAGCCACCTTCCCTAGTTGGCTCCCTCACCAGCTGTGTCAGGAAGGTGTCTTCCACAAACTCCAGGAACCTCCTAGACTGTTTCCTCTCTGCTGTGTTATATTTTCAGCAGACAAATGTGACTTTGTTTTTTTAATGCAGATATTTGGGTTGGAGAGTTGTAAGGATCAACTTGTATATTAAATTCAAAATCAAACTCCAAGATTAGCTTTTTGTTTTTCGAAAAAAATATTACTGAACTAACAATTCAAGTATCTGATTTTTTTAATAGGAGACTGTTAAGATTTTCTGTCACCTGCAGTACAGAATACTACACCCTATCAGCAAAGAAAAAAGTAAACTACTACATTAATGCAACAGTATATTAGTATTGTTGCCTTTACCTAAGTTAAGTAATACTTTATGAAGTTACACTGATTACCCAACTAGTTACTAAAAAGTCAGTAACTGACCTTCTCTATTACAGCCTTCTGTATTAACTGCACAGAATGTGTGCATACACACACACACACACAACTTTATTGATAGCTTGATAAAACAGAGTTTTTATTAATCAGTCTTTCAGGAAACTGATACTTCTCTGCTGCATTCCAAAGTTATTAACTGATAACCAACATCCCTCTTGAAATTCTTCTTGTGTGGAATCCTTACACTCACTGTGTTTAGACACCCTCTCATGGTAAAGACAGTAGTATTCCCTCTAATACTAGAAAAAAAAACCCAACGACAAACAAACATCAAATCTAGACCAGGATCCTACCAATAAAAGAAAACAAAGCACTGTAGTAAGACCAATAATGGTTTAAATAGGCAAAGTAGTTCCAAGTAGTTTCAAATGCCTTGATAAAAGTGCTTCCCTAAGACCTACCAAGTGCTGTACATTAGTATAAAATTCTGGTAAAAAAAAAAAAAATATTTTACCAGAAACAGCCATAGTATCACTGATCCATGCGATTGAAAATATCCAGTCCTTATGTCCATCCTAAAAGAAAAAAGATAGATTTTCTGTGCCATTATATTCTAGAGTAGTCTCAAAGCAGACAAGTACTTTGATTTTATTTTTTTTTTAGTACAAAGACAGAAGGACAAACTTATCTTAAAAACATAGAGATAAGATTCCAGTATGAAGCTGGAACAGTTTAAGTACCTAACAGTAATTTTAACTTTTTTTGATTTTGAAGTGTCTAGTTAATAGAGAGCAATCAGGCAATGGAAAAAAAGGTCTCTGACAAAAGAGAAATTGATCTCAATTTTAAGGACTTGGCTTTTCCCATTTTGAAAGCAGCATTCCTTACTTCTGTAAAGAAGCTACATACTTTTTATAGTAGGGATGTGAATTTGAGGAAATAAAAGTAACCAAAGCATTATGTTTACAATATATGAACTACAGATTAAGTTTTCAAGTCTATTACTTCAAGAATTTTTTCTTTAGCAGGTGAGAAACCTGTGGGGAAAAAAGACGATAAGGCACTAGTTCTGTTAGAAAAGCAGCAGAGTCACAAGAAGCACACAAATGAATAGCAAGTCATACAAAACTTCAGAGTCAAGCCTTTCTGCAGCTGATTATCTGCTACTGCAGAAACTCTGACCTGACTTCTGCTGTTGAAGTTAACATCTATTAAATCCTGAATCAAAAAGGAGAAATGTGAAAGAAGTGCTTAGAGGACACCACTATACTAATTCCAGCCTTTTTCTTTTTAAGACTGGCTATTTTAAAAAGGCCTCACGATGTTTCAGAAATTTAAGCAGTACCAGAGTCTATCAAGCTGCCATAAGTGACGAGGTTAGAACTAATCACAGAATCACAGAATGGTTTGGGTTGGAAAGGACCTTGAAGATCATCCAGTTCCAACCCCCCTGAATGGGCAGGGACACCACTAGATCAGGTTGCCCCATCCAACCTGGCCTTGAACACTTCCAGGGATGGGACTTCCACAACCTCCCTGGGCAACCTGTTCCAGTGTCTCACCACCCTCACACTAATGAACTTCTTCCTGATGTCTAACCTAAATCTCCCCTCTTCCAGCTTAAAACCATTCCCCCTCATCCTATCACTACACACCCTTGTCCAAAGTCCCTCCCCAGCTTTCCTGGAGCCCCTTCAGGCACTGGAAGGTGCTCTAAGGTCTCCCCAGAGCCTTCTCTTATCCCAGGCTGAACAGCCCCAACTCTCTCAGCCTGTCCTTGTAGGAGAGGTGCTCCAGCCCTTTGATCATCTTCGTGGCCTCCTCTGGGCTCCCTCCAAGAGCTCTATGTCCTTCCTGTGTTGAGGGCTCCAGAACTGGATACAGTAGTCCAGGTGGGGTCTCACAAGTGTGAATAAGAGTGGCAGAATCTCCTCCCTCAACCTGCTGGCCATGCTTCTTTTGATGCAGCCCAGGACAAGATTGGCTTTCTGTGCTGCAAGTGCACATTGCCGGCTCATGTTGAGCTTTTCATCGACCAGCAACCCCAGGTCCTTCTCCTCAAAGCTGTTCTCAATCCATTCTCTGCCCAGCCTGTATTTGTGCCTGGGGTTGCACTGACCCAGGTGCAGGACCTTGCACTTGGCCTTGTTGAACTTCATGAGGTTGGCATGGGCCCACCTCTCCCGCCTGTCAAGGTACCTCTAGATGGCATCCCTTCCCTCCAGCGTGTCGACCTCACCACACAGTTTGGTGTCGTTGGCAAACTTGCTGAGGGTGCACTCAATGCCACTGTCCATGTCACCGACAAAGTTGTTAAATAGCATGGGTCCCTGTACCGGACCCTTGGGGAACACCACTCATCACTGGTCTCCATCTGGACATCGAGCTGTTGATCACCACTCTTTGAGTGCAACCATCCAGCCAGTTCCTTATCCACTGAGTGGTCCATCCATCAAATCAATATCCTTCCAATTTTGAGACCAGGGTGTCATGTGGGACAATGTCTAATGCTTTGCACAAGTCCAGGTAGATGACATCAGTTGCTCTTCCCTTGTCCACTGACACTGTGATCTCATCGTAAAAGGCCACCAAATTCGTCAGGCAAGATTTGCCCTTGGTGAAGCCGTGTTGGTTCCCACTAACCACCTCCACATTTTCCACATGCCTTAGCAGAGCCTTCAGGAGGATCTGCTCCATGATCTTGCCAGGCACAGAGACGAGACTGACTGGCCTGTAGTTCCCTGGGTCTTCTTTTCTTTCCTTCCCTTTTTGAAAATGAGGGTTACGTTTCCCCTTTTCCAGTCAGCAGGAACTCCACCAGACTGCCATGACTTCTCAAATATGATGGGAAACATCGTTGTAACTTCCTCTGCCAGCTCCCTTAGAAGCTGCAAATGGATCTTGTCAGGTCCCCTGGACTTGTGCACTTTCAGGTTCTTTAGATGGTCTCAAAGCTGCTCTTCTCCTACAGTGGGGAGATCTTCCTTTTCCCAGTCTCTGCCTTTGTGTTCTGTGACCTGGATGGTGTGGCCAGAGCCCTTACCGGTGAAGACTGAGGCAAAAAAGTCGTTCAGTACCTCAGCCTTCTCCATATCCTGCGTGACGAGGTCTCCTGTTTCCTTCTGCAGAGGGCCCACATTTTCCCTGTTCTGCCTCTTATCACTGAAGTACCTGTAGAAACCCTTCTTATTACCCTTGATGTCCCTGGCCAGGTTTAGCTCTATCTGGGCTTTAGCTTTTCTAACCTGATCCCTGGCTGCTCAGACAACTTCTTTGTACTCCTCCCAGGCTACCTGTCCCTGCTTCCACCCACTGAAGACTTTCCTTTTTTGTCTAAGAGTGTCCAGGAGCTCTTTGTTCATCCATGCAGGTCTCCTGACATTCTTGCCTGTCTTCCTCTTTGTTGGGATGCATTGCTCCTGGGCTTGGAGGAGGTGATCTTTGAATAAGAATAATCCTCAAAGCCAAGTTCCACCTCTAGAATAATACATACATAAGCTGCACTGAAGAAGGGAAAAATTTCAACAACTTGTATCATCTTTTCAATTTCTCAAAAGAGCTTTTTCACTAAAACTAGTTTAGTCACCACAATTAGATTTTAACAGTTATGATTTTGTTACATTTTTAATGCTTAAAAGTGATATGAAGTAGACCCGAATGAGGGTGAGGAAGAAGAGAGCTGATTCATAACCATGAGAATCATCTCACTTATTTGGATACTCAATCATATTTAAGATATCTTGTCAAAAAAGACAACTTAATTAGGAATGTTTTCAAGCCTTCAGAAACTCACTCTCCACTACAAGACTCCCAAAATCTTAACCTTACTCTGACCTTATGCACTTCAAAGTAGTAATTCTTGTAAGTGAAAGAATAAACTTTCCCCAAATACTCCCACTTACATCTCCCACACAGACAGGATCGAGTGTAGGCAGATGATAAATTGCAAGACTGTTGGGGTTGTCTCCACCTGTGGCCAGAAGGGTCCTCGAGGGGTTGAGCTCAATGGCATGAATACCACATCCCTGCTGGTTCACCATGCCAGGTTCACGATCTTTCAGAATAGGAATCTTGGTAATTTGACCAGTCTGGACATCTACTACAAATAACTGGGGAAAAAAGCAGGAGATGTAATTCATTATCAAACAGATAAGAAAAACAAGACTGTCAAATATCCTCCTTATTTTGAACTGACATTCTTTTAAAGTTGGAATCCACAAATGATGCAAGTATGGCTGAAAAATGCATAAATTCCTTCTTAAAACAAATAAACTAACTTTAAAACAGTGGGTTTTATTTTAATAATCCCATTTGGTTTTCACAGCAATGAAAGAGAGAAATTTGTCATGGGAGGTTTCCCATTCAACAAAACCCTTGAATCTAAAACTCTTTTCACTGTTCAATACCATGACAAAACAATATTATTTTCCAGTTTCCCTGTACAACAGTGAGAAATAGACCCACCTCAAAATAGCCAGTAAGCCCCAGGGGGATTCACACAAGTCTTGTGCTTCCCAAATACTTACCATGAAATTTTGGCTTTGTCAAACTGACAATTAATAAATTTATACAATTGGAGTTTATTTTCTGGTGATACACAGAGAATAGTAACTAAACGTCCTGCCTGACCAACCTGGTAGCCTTCCATGATGGAGTTACTACATCAGTGGACAAGGGAAGAGCTACAGATGTCATCAATGACATAAACAATGGGATCAAAAGCACCCTCAGCAAGTCTGCAGATTATACAAAGCTGAGTGGTGCAGTTGACATGCTGGAGGGAGGGGATGCCATTCAGAAGGTCCTGGACAAGCTCAAGAAGTGGGCCCACGTGAACTTGAAGTTCAACAAGGCCAAGTGCAAGGTCCTCCACCTGGGTCAGGGCAACCGCCAGTATCAATACAGGCTGGGGGATGAAGGGATTGAGAGCAGCCCTGCAGAAAGGGACTTGGGAGCACTGGTAGATGAAAAGCTGGACATGAGCCAGCAATGTGCACTTGCAGCCCAGAAACCAACTATGTCCTGGGCTGCATCAAAAGCAGTGTGGCCAGCAGGTCGAGGGAGAGGATTCTGCCCCTTGAAATAAACCCCCATTTTCAAAAAGGTGAAAAAGGAAGACCTGGGAAACTATAGACCAGTCAGCCTCACCTCTGTGCCCAGCAAGATCATGGAGCAGATCCTCCTGAAGGCTCTGCTAAGGCAAGTGGAAAACAAAGGGGTGATTGGTGACAGCCAACACAGCTTCACCAAGGGCAAATCCTGCCTGACTAGTTTGGTGGCCTTCTACAATGGGGTCACGGCATCAGTGGACAAAGGAAGAGCAACTGACATCATCTACCTGGACCTGTAGATGAGCTTGGAGGACTACTTAACCTGGCTGAGCGTAGCATTTTGCATTAAAAACAATTAAATGGTTCCCATATTGAGAGCGCTTTGATCTTTCTTGAGACTTAAGGTTTGCCTGAAGTATTCCTCCTATAGTGAACTTTATAGTTTTGTTTTTTTGCTTTATCATACAGGAAACACAATTTATTCCAGATCTGTAGAAGATGCAAATTCAATGGAATTTGCGTTATAGAATCATTTAGTATTTTAATCCAAAGTTAAATGAAGAAAATGCAAGTACTTTCTTAACCTCTGTAGTTGAATCATTAGATTGCACTTTTTAAAACCTGGTGTAATGGGGGGAAGGGGAAGATCTGTCTTAGTCTGTTAGGCAGCCCTATGGTTGAAGGTATAAAATTTGAATTCAGTAGCTATGATCATATTCCTAAATATTTTTAATGGCTAGCTGTAGAGAGAGGAAATCTTTTTGCAATTTTACTATGTGGTGTAGGTTTCATCTAGAACATTTAATTTGTATTTCTTATAACTAAAATACTGTTCCTGGAAGTAGGATGATGCTTTAGAGACCATATTGAGATTGCTTTTGAGCAAAGAAAACATTTTTTTTTCCTTTGTATTTGTTTTGTTAAATGTTTTGAGGATAGTGGATATAATAATATAGAATGAAGCACATGGCTTCTGAAAGCTTTTTGGTTTCCTCTTTCTGTTTGGTTTTAAATGTTAACTGAATCATGGCTATTTGGCTATTTTATGGTAAAGACTTGACTGATATCTCATATTATCGAATTGTCCACGTTTCTCTGTATTTTGAAGGCTATTGCTGTTTTTTTTTCTTTCTGCATTTGCATTCTTCCTAGATTTTCAAACTTGCATGTTGTTTTAGATACAGTTTCAGCAACATGAATCCATGAAAGGTATCCTGGTGCCAAACCCTGCTCTGCTGTTGGGCTGTACATAATATATTGTATTTGAGAAATTCTGGTCCATGCTTTTTGGGGTTGTACCCCAAGAGACAGATGACCAGTTACTTGTGAGAAGAGACCAGCACCTACCTCTTTACGATGTCCTTTCAGGTAGTTGTAGAGGGCAATGAGGTCTCCCCTCAGTCTCCTTTTCTTCAGACTAAATAGCCCCAGTTCCCTCAGCCGCTCCTCGTAAGACTTGTTCTCAAGGCCCTTCACCAGCTTCGTTGCCCTTCTTTGGACACGCTCCAGCACCTCGATGTCCTTCCTGTATTGAGGTGCCCAAAACTGGACACAGCATTCGAGGTGTGACCTCACCAATGCTGAGTACAAAGGGAGGATCACCTCCCTGGTCCTGCTTGCCACACTATTTCTAATCCAGGCCAGGATGCCATTGGCCTTCTTGGCCACCTGGGCACACTGCTGGCTCATATTCAGCTGCCTATCAATCAGAGCCCCCAGGTCCCTTTCTGCTGGACAGCTTTCCAGCCACTCTTCCCCAAGCCTGTAGCATTGCATGGGGTTGTTGTGGCCCAAGTGCAGGACCTGGCACTTGGCTTTGTTGAAGCTCATACAATTGGCCTCAGCCCATCGATCTAGTCTGTCCAAGTCTCTCTGTAGAGCCTTCCTACCCTCAGGCAGATCAACACTCCCTCCCAACTTGCTGTCGTGTGCAAACTTACTGAGGGTGCATTCTAGCTCCTCATCAAGATCGTTGATAAAGATGTTAAAAAGAAGTGGTCCCAACGCTGAGCCCTGAGGAACCCCACTTGTGACCGGCCGCCAGTTGGATTTAACTCCATTCATCACGACTCTCTGGGCCCAGCCGTCCAGCCAGTTTTTTACTCAGCAGAGCATACGCCTGTCTGAGCCATGAGCAGCCAGTTTTTCATCAGAGTGCTGTGGGAGACAGGGTCAAAGGCTTTACGGAAGTCCAGGTAGACAACATCCACAGCCTTTCCCTCATCGACCAGGCGGGTCATCTTGTCATAGAAAGAGATCAGGTTCGTCAAGCAGGACCTTCCTTTCATAAACCCGTGCTGACTGGACCCGATCACCTGGTTGTTCTGTATGTGGTGCGTAATGGCACTGAAGATGATCTGCTCCATGACCTTCCCTGGCACCGAGGTCAGACTGACAGGTCTGTATTTCCCTGGATCCTCCTTTCGGCCTTTCCTGTGGATGGGTACCACATTTGCTACCCTCCAGTCCACTGGGATCTCCCCAGTTAGCCAGGACTGTTGGTAAATGATGGAAAGAGGCTCGGCGAGTGCATCCGCCAACTCCTTCAGTACTCTTGGGTGCAACCCATCCGGCCCCATAGACTTATGGCTGTTTAGGTGGTGTAGCAGGTCACTGACCATTTCCTCTTGGATTACGAAGGTTTCATTCTGCCCCACCTCCCCGTTTTCCAGCTC
The DNA here is from genome assembly GCA_020745705.1 of Hemiprocne comata. Classification (NCBI taxonomy): domain Eukaryota; kingdom Metazoa; phylum Chordata; class Aves; order Apodiformes; family Apodidae; genus Hemiprocne; species Hemiprocne comata. The sequence continues at coordinate 83,946 of CM036615.1, read as the reverse complement.
AGGGGACTGGGTGTCTAGGGAACAACCCATTCAACTGCTAAAGACTGAGGCAAAGAAGGCATTTAGCACCTCATCCTTTTCCTCATCCTTTGTCGCTATGTTTCCCCCTGCATCCAATAAAGGATGGAGATTCTCCCTAGTCCTCCTTTTGTTATTAATGCATTTATAGAAAGAGTTTTTTATTGTCTTTGACAGCAGTAGCCAAGTTGAGCTCAAGTTGGGCTTTGGCCCTCCTCATTTTCTCCCTGCATTGCCTTACTACATCTCTGTATTCCTCATGAGAGGCCTGTCCTCTCTTCCAGAGGCCATAAACTCTCCTTTTCTTCCTGAGCTCCATCCAAATCTTTCTATTCAGCCAGGCCGGTCTTCCCCGACAGCTCGTCTTTCGGCACATGGGGACAGCCTGCTCCTGGGCCTTTAAGACTTCCTTCTTGAAGTGTGTCCAGCCTTCCTGGACTCCTTTACCCTTCATGACAATCTCCCAAGGGACTTTGTCAGTCAGTCTCCAGAACAGATCAGTGTCTGCCCTCTGGAAGTCCAAGGTGTGGCAGTTTTACTGACCCCCTTCCTTACTTCTCCAAGAATTGAAAACAGTCAATAAGAATTGAAAACGGTCAATACAGGGTTGCTATGCCCTAGACTTCCTCCAACTGTTACTTCCCCCACAAGTCCTTTTCGGTTCACGAGCAGCAAGTCCAGAAGGGCACTCTCCCTGGTTGGCTCCCTCACCAGCTGCATTAGGAAGTTATCTTCCATGCACTCCAGGAACATCTGGGACTGTTCTCTCTCTCTCTCTGCTGTATTGTATTTCCAGCAGACATCTGGGAAGTTGAAGTCTCCCATCAGAACAAGGGGTAGTGATTGTGAAACCTCTCCCAACTGCTTCTAGAATATTTCATCCACCTCTTCATCCTGATTGGGGGAACTAACAGATTCCAACCACTATATCACCCTTGTTGGCCTTCCCCTTGATTTTTATCCATAGGGACTCAACCCTATCATCACTTTCATTAATTTTTAGGCGTTCATATGTCTCTCTGATATAGAGGGCCACCCCACCGCCTCTTCTTCCTCGCCTATCCCTCTTGAAGAGTTGGTAGCCATTGATTGCAGTACTCCAGTTGTGTGAGTCAGCCCACCAGGTTTCCGTGATGGCAACTATGTCATAGTTTTCTTGCTGCACAATGGCCTCCAGCTCCTCTTGTTTATTGCCCATGCTGCATGCATTGGTGTAGATGCACTTCAGCTGGGCTAACGATCCTGCCACCATTTTGGGGAGAGAAGTCCTAATTGCTGTCTGACCATTCCCAGCCACTTCCATGGTTACTAACCTATTAGTGAGCCCTGTGTTTTTGTTGCCACATATATCACCATCTCCCACCTCAATTGAGATGGCAGACTGAAGGCCACCCTTAGGCTCATCTCTAGTGAGCCTGGTTTTATCCCCTTCTCCCTTCAAGCCTAGTTTAAAGCCCTTTCAATGAGCTCCGCCAACTCATGCGCGAGGATCCTTCTCCCCCTTTGAGACAGATGTACTCCATCTGTCGGCAGTAGACCTGGTGCCATATAAACTTCCCCATGATCAAAGAACCCAAAATTCTGACGGTGGCACCAGCCTCTGAGCCACATGTTAATCAGGTGTGTTTTCCTCCCTCTTTTTTCTCTACCACTTGAGGGATTGATGAAAACACCACCTGTGCACCCTAGGCTTCGACCAGTTGTCCTAAAGCCTTGAAGTCCTTTTTAATTGCCTTTGGACTTCTCTCTGCAACCTCATCATTGCCACCCTGGATAACCAACAGAGGGTAATAATCAGAGGGCTGCACCAGACCAGAGAGCTTCCTTTTAACATCTCTAACCCAAGCCCCAGGGAGGCAGCCGACTTCCTGTGGGATGGGTCTGGTTGACAAATGGGGCCCTCTGTTCCTCTCAGAAGGGAGTCACCTACTACAATTACCCTCTTTTTTTTTTTTCTTACTTGAAGAAGTCCTAAGGTGTGGGAGTGAGTGACTAGCCCTGCACGACTAACTGGATGGATCTTCCTCTCCATCCTCATTTGCTTGGCTCTCAAGTTCCAAAGCCTCATACCTATTGTGCAAGGGCAACTGGGAAGGTGAGGGGGGTGGGAAAGGGTTTCGCTTGCCTCTCCAAGGAGGGACCTGTCTCTATTCGCCCCTGTCTCTTAGGTCCCCTCCTTCTGCCTGGTGACAGGAGGGGAAGGGATCCTCCACTTCTTGTAGAGCCTCTACCTGCTGCCTTTGCCTCAGGGTATGGCTCCACCAATCTATTTCGCTCTCGCATTCTCTGACGCTTCTTAACCTTTCTACCTTCTCCCTCAGTGATTGGTGACAGCCAACACGGCTTCACCAAGGACAAATCACAGAATCACAGAATTATTGAGACTGGAAAAGACCTCTGAGATCATCAAGTCCAACCTATGACCTAACACCACCACATCGGCTAGACCATGGCACTAAGTGCCACAACCAGTCTTTCCTTAAACACATCCAGGGATGGTGCCTCCACCACTTCCCTGGGCAGTCCATTCCAATGTCTAATAGCCCTTTCCATGAGGAAGTGCTTCCTGATATCCAACCTAAACCTCCCCTGGTGCAGTTTCAGGCCATGCCCTCTCATCCTGTCACTAGTTGCCAACCCCCACCTGACTCCAACCTCCCTTCAGGTAGTTGAAGAGAGTGATGAGGTCCCCCCTGAGTCTCCTCTTCTCCAGGCTCCCCAGTGAGCCAGGACTGGTGATAAATGATGGAGAGCGGCTTAGCCAGTTCTTCCGCCAGCTCCCTCAGCACCCTAGGATGAATCCCATCCGGACCCATGGACTTGTTGGGGTCTAAGTGGCACAGCAGGTCCCTAACTACTTCCTCCTGGATTACAGGAGGGGGATTCTGCTCCCCATCCCTGTCTACCAACTCAGGAGCCCAGTTGTCCTGAGGGTAGCTGGTCTTTTTGTTAAAGACTGAGGCAAAGAAGGTGTTAAGCACCTCAGCCTTTTCCTTGTCCTCCATTACTAAGTTCCCCCCCTCATCCATTAAGGAATGAAGATTTTCCCTGACCCTCCTTTTGTTATTAATGTATTTATAAAAGCACTTTTTATTGTCCTTAACAGAAACGGCCAGATCAAGTTCTACCTGAGCTTTCGCATCTCTAATTCTCTTTCTACAGTATTTTTACAATATCCCTAAATACTTCCTGATACACCTGTCCCTTTTTCCAAAGTTGATACACTATTTTTTTTATTTCTGAGTTTTTGCAATAGTTCCTTGCTCAACCAGGCTGGTCTTCTTCCCCGCCGGCTCCTTTTTCAGCACACAGGGACAGCCTGCCCCTGCGCCTTCATAATTTCATTCTTAAAGTAAGCCCAGCCTTCCTGGGCTCCTTTGTTTTTGAGGGCTGCTTCCCAAGGGACTCTCCCAACCAGCGTCCTGAAGAGGCCAAAGTCAGCCCTCTGGAAGTCCAAGGTAGAGGTTTTGCTGACGACCCTCCTAACTTCACCACGTATTGAAAATTCTATCATATCATGGTCGCTGTGCCCAAGACAACCTCCAAGCTTTACATCCCCCATAAGACATTCTCTGTTTACAAGCAGCAGGGCCAGCAGGGCACTTGCCCTAGTTGGCTCCCTCGCCAGCTGTGTCAGGAAGGTGTCTTCCACACACTCCAGGAACCTCTGGGACTGTTCTCTCTCTGCTGTGTTATAGTTCCAGCAGACATCTGGGAAGTTGAAGTCCCCCCTGAGAACAAGGGCTGGCGATGGCGAGACCTCTGCCAGCTGCTTCTAGAGTATTTCATCAGCCTCTACATCCTGGTTGGGGGGTCTATAACAAACTCCCACCAAGATGTCTGCCTTATTGGCCTTCCCCTTGATTCTTACCCATAAACACTGTCATTCACATTCATAGAATCATAGAATCATAGGGGTTGGAAGGGACCTCGAAAGATCATCTAGTCCAACCCCCCCTGCCAGAGCAGGGTCACCTAGAGCACATCACATAGGAACGTGTCCAGGCGGGTTTTGAATGTCTCCAGCGAAGGAGACTCCAACAACATTGTTAAGTTCTAGGCATTCAAATCTATCCCTAACATAGAGGGCCACCCCACCACCTTTCCTTCCTTGCCTATCCCTTCTGAAAAGTTCATAGCCATCAATTGCAGCACTCCAGTTGTGCAAGTCTTCCCACCACATTTCCGTGATGGCAGCTATATAATAGTTTTCCTGCTGCACAATGGCCTCCAGCTCCTCCTGTTTGTTGCCCATGCTGCATGCATTGGTGTGGATGCACTTCAGCTGGGCTAATTGTTCTGCCACCATTTTCAGGGGACAAGCCCTAATTCCCACCTGACTATGCTCAGACACTTCTCTAGTTACCAACCTATCACTTATGTCTTTGCTACCACATGGGTCACCATCCCCCATCTCCACTGAGTCAACAGAGTGCAAGACCTTGCTAGCACTTTTATCCACAAGCACTGGCATGCTGCTCCTGGGCTCCACTCTAGTAATCCTAGTATCATCCCCATCCCCCTTCAAACCTAGTTTAAAGCCCTTTTTATGAGCCCTGATAACTCTTGTCCCAGGATCAGTCTCCCCCTTTGGGTTAGGATTTCCCCACCTGTTGCCAGCATGCCTGGTGTCCTGTAGATCAGCCCATGATCAAAGAAACCAAAGTCCCACCGGTTGCACCAGTCTTGGAGCCAGGAGTTAATCTGCTGCCTGACTAATTTGGTGGCCTTCTACAATGGGGTCACAGCGTTGGTGGACAAAGGAAGAGCAACCAACATCATCTACCTGGATCTGTGCAAAGCTTTTGACACTGTCCCACACGACATCCTGGTATCAAAACTGGAACAGTACAGATTCGATGGATGAACCACTCGTTGGGTAAGGAACTGGCTGGATGGTTGCACTCAAAGAGTTGTGATCAATGGCTCGATGTCCAGATGGAGACCAGTGACGAGTGGTGTTCCCCAAGGGTCGGTACTGGGACCAGTGCTCTTTAACATCTTTGTCAGAGACATGGACAGTGGCATTGAGTGCACCCTCAGCAAGTTTGCCAACGACACCAAACTGTGTGGTGAGGTCGACACGCTGGAGGGAAGGGATGCCATCCAGGGGGACCCTGACAGGCTTGAGAAGTGGGCTTGTGCAAACTGCAAGGTCCTGCACCTGGGTCGGGGCAATCCCAAGCACAAATACAGGCTGGATGGAGAATGGATTGAAAATAGACCAGAGGAGAAGGACTTGGGGGTGATGGTGGACGAGAAGCTCAACATGAGCTGGCAATGTGTGCTTGCAGCCCAGAAAGCCAACCGTGTCCTGGGCTGCATCAAAAGAAGCATGGCCAGCAGGTCAAGGGAGGTGATTCTCCCCCATTACTCTGCTCTCGTGAGACCCCACCTGGAAGTACTGTGTCCAGTTCTGGAGCCCCCAACATAAGAAGGACATGGAGCTCCTGGAGAGAGTCCAGAGGAGGGCCAGGAAGATTACGAGAGGCCTGGAGCACCTTCCCTATGAAGACAGGCTGAGACAGTTGGGGTGGTTCAGCCTGGAGAAGAGAAGGCTCTGGGGAGACCTAATAGCAGCCTTCCAGTATCTGAAGGGGCTACAGGAAAGCTGGGGAGGGACTTTTGACAAGGGCTTGTAGTGAGAGGACAAGGGGCAATGGCTTAAAACTGGAAGAGGGGACATTTAGATGAGATATTAGGAAGAAATTCTTTGCTGTGAGGGTGGTGAGACACTGGCCCAGGTTGCCCAGAGAAGCTGTGTCTGCCCCATCCCTGGAAGTGTTCAAGGCCAGGTAGGATGGGGCTTTGAGCAACCTGGTCAAGTGGGAGGTGTCCCTGCCTGTGCAGGGGGGTTGGAACTAGATGATCTTCAAGGTCCCTTCCAACCCAAACCAGTCTTGGTTTCTATGATTATACCCAGAGTTATGTCTGTTCAAACATATACGACCATATCGTTACAATCTAAACCAGAACCAAGGTTTACATTGCCTTCCAAAGCGTGCTTTCATTTGGGAGGCTCTTGTGCTGGATCATTTCATAGATGTTGTTCAGAACACAGCTGCACTAACAGTCAAATAAGTATAACAGAGGGGACAAAGCCCCATGAGGGAACATGAGTGGATGATGTGAAGGTGACTTGGCACTGTTATGGTTTGGGAGACCCCGGCATTGTGTTGGACACCTATCGGAGAGAGAGGGGTCCTTAGCACCCTGAGAGACTGGCAGGGGTCAGTATTCCCACCCACTTCCTGTCACAATCTATAAAAGCCACCAGAACCGGAAGCTGCTCTCTTTTCTTCCTACTCCTCTTCCCCTGCCGGGTGTGCTGCTGGTTTCCTTCGGCTTCCCACGTGCTCGCTCCAGAATCCAACTACATCGGGTGCTGTGAGGAGCCGTGGACCTCTTCTGGAGCGGCCCTGCGTTCCCCATATCCCTGCCATCCTTGAGATCGGTTTTGTATATTTGTATATAAATATTTACTCACCCTTTCCCCCCCCCGCCTTCCCCCTGCCTCCATTTTCTCACTCCCCCCCCCCTTCCCCCTGCCTCCATTTTCTCACTCCCCCCCCCCCTCCGTTTTACCCCTTTTCGTTGTGTTATAGTAAACTTGTTTCTGGTTTCAATTTCCAAAGTTGAAGTCTCTCTTATTCCCCTTTCTATCTTCCCTTGGGAGGGAGGAGGTGGGGGGTAATAGAGAGCAATTCTGTCCTCTGGTTGTCTGGGGTTCACCTGTAATACTTAAACCAGAACAGAATAATTGGCGCCCAACGTGGGGCTCGAAATTTTGGTTTTATTTTAAAGAATTGTGAGTTTGGAAATTGAAAGTGGAAAAAGAAATTTTATTTTGAAATGGCGATTCTTATGTGGATTGCTAAAAACCTGTTTTTTCATATAGCCACGGCTCTTGTTGTGACGGATGTTCAGGGTTTTTTGTTATATGTACCTGGTTTCTTACTTTCCCATTGTGGTCAAGCATTACGTGCTGCTGGGAGGAGCTGGGCTGCAGATCGGTTTAAGGCGTTCAGGAGCCATTCTATGATTTTTACGGTTATGCAAAATTATTCTGTCCCTTTTTCTAGTGTCACGGAAAATTACTCCACTCCTTTCTCTGGCAATTTCACCGTCCCAGAGTCTGGAGGCTTCGGGAATGCCTGTTACTTGCTGTTGGTAATATCGGTGTGCCTGAATGTGTACCAGGGGTGGTCTATAGTTAAAAACTGGTATGGGAAAATGGCTGCGAGTGGCGGCTGCCTCGTGGCGGCAGCGCGGGAAACCCGAGACGCCGCGGCCCCTGCCCCTGCCGCCGCGATCCCTGCCCCTGCAGTCCCTGCCCCTGCCGCCGCGTCACCTCCCGCTGCCGCCGCGAGCTGCAGCTGCGCTGTGCCGGCCGCGCAGAAACGTGCCGCTTCCGGGTCTGCTCTGGCACCGGCGGCACGCCCGGTAGGGAGCGGTAACGCTCCCCCTCAGCCCGAACCGGTCCTGGTCGCCCCTGTAACAACTTGGAGGAAACATCTAAAGAAGTCCAACCGCCGCGTTAGTGATGAGAATTCGGATACAGGGGGAGGGGCAGGCGATGGGCACGGACAGGGGCAGGCGGAGGCAGGAACAACACACGATAGCGACTCGGACCCTGAAATAATTGTTAAGTCTATGTCCATGAAAGAGTTAAGGGACATAAGAAAGGATTATACTCGTAGGGAGGATGAGTCACTGATTTCATGGCTGTTGCGGTGTTATGACTTGGGAGCTGATGGGATAGACCTGGAGGGCAGGGAAGCTCGGCAGTTGGGATCGATAGCCAGAGATTCAGGCATCAATAAGATGATTGGGAGGAAAAACGGTACTCATAATCTCTGGCACCGCCTGTTAATGGCTGTCAAAAGCCGGTATCCCCATAGGGAGGACATTGAATGTCGACCCAGTAGGTGGAACACTGTAGATAGAGGGATTGCTTATCTGAGAGAGATGGCAGTCTTTGAGGTCATCTACGGTAATGGGGACACGCCTGAAAGCCCTGATGAGCTGCCATGTAGTAAGCTTATGTTAAAGAAGCTTTCACAGTGTGCTCCTCCTATGTATTCCACCATTTTAGGAGGAAGGGTTTTTGCAGGGGACGGTGAAACACTACCAACTGTGGATGAATTTGCTAACCAGCTAAGGCAGTATGCAGACAATATCTCTAACCCCTTGAATGCCCATGTCTCAGCTGTGGAAAAAACAGTTGAGGAGTGGAAGACATTAGGCGATAGGGTATCCAGACTGGAGAGGGAGAAAACCACCTATTTCTCTCCTGATTCATGGAACCATGTATCAGCCATTAGAAACAGGGGCCCTCCTAGGAGACCAGTTCAGGTTGGGCAGAACCCAACACGAAGGTCTCTATGGTCTACTCTGCTCAACCATGGTGAGGACATGAGCAAATGGGATGGCAAACCCACCGCTGCTCTGCGTGCAAGAGTACGGCAGCTGCAGGGTGGTGCCTCTAGGGATAATGGTCCCAGAATGATGACTGCCCCAGTCTCCCAGGAAGCAACCGCTGGTCCAAGCAGATGGGTGGCAGACTCAAATGTGAGTCCAGCACGCCACACAAACCCCTGTGTCACTTGTGGATGTCATGCTCAACATTAGAGGGGCCCTGCCTCCAGCCAGGTGGAGGAGAGGGATAACCAAGTTTATTGGACAGTGTGGATTCGGTGGCCTGGCACAACAGAACCACAGAGTTATAGAGCCCTGGTGGACACTGGTGCACAGTGCACTTTGATACCATCCAATCACAGAGGGGCAGACTCCATCACCATCTCTGGAGTCACTGGAGGGTCTCAAGAATTGACTGTATTGGAGGCTGACATTAGCCTGACTGGGAATGATTGGGAGACCCATCAGATTGTAACTGGCCCAGATGCTCCATGCATCCTTGGTATAGACTTTCTCCGGAAAGGGTACTTTGAAGACCCGAAAGGGTATAAATGGGCCTTTGGGGTAGCAGCTGTAGAGACTGAGGGCATTAAATGGCTGTCTACCCTGCCCGGTCTCTCCGATGACCCTTCTGTGGTGGGCCTGATGAAGGTGGAGGAGCAACAGGTACCGACAGCTTCTACTACAGTACATCGTCGACAGTACCGCACCAATAGAGACTCCCTGCTCCCCATACATAACCTGATTCGTTGACTAGAGAGCCAAGGAGTGATAAGTAAGACTCATTCACCCTTTAACAGCCCTATATGGCCAGTGCAGAAGCCTGATGGGGAATGGAGATTAACTGTGGACTACCGTGGTCTGAATGAAGTCACACCACCGATGAGCGCTGCGGTTCCAGACATGTTGGAACTTCAATACGAACTGGAATCCAAAGCAGCTAAATGGTATGCCACTATTGACATTGCTAACGCCTTTTTCTCCATTCCCATAGCAGCAGAGTGCAGAGCTCAATTTGCTTTCACCTGGAGGGGTGTCCAGTATACCTGGAATCGACTGCCCCAGGGGTGGAAGCACAGCCCTAGCATCTGCCACGGGATGATCCATACTGCACTGGAGAAGGGTGGAGCTCCAGACCATCTGCAATACATTGATGACATCATTGTATGGGGTAATATGGCAGAGGAAGTCTTTGAAAAAGGTAGGGAAGTAATCGACATTCTGTTAGAAGCTGGCTTTGCTATAAAGAGAAGCAAGGTCAAGGGGCCAGCCAGAGAGATCCAGTTCCTAGGGGTCAGATGGCAAGATGGGCGGCGACACATCCCTATGGATGTGGTCAGTAAAATAGCAACTATGGCTTCACCCACCAACAAGAAAGAGACACAGACCTTTCTAGGCACTGTGGGGTTTTGGAGAATGCACATTCCCGGGTACGCTCAGATTGTGAAACCCCTCTATGAAGTCACTCGAAAGAAAAGGAATTTTGCATGGGGCCCTGAACAGCAACACGCCTTTGAACAGATAAAGCGAGAGATAGTCCATGCAGTGGCTCTGGGACCTGTCCGAACTGGACAAGACATCAAAAACGTGCTCTACACTTCAGCAGGTGACACTGGTCTTATCTGGAGCCTCTGGCAAAAGGCACCTGATGAGACGAGAGGTCGTCCCCTAGGATTTTGGAGCCGGCAGTATAAAGGCTCGGAAGCCAATTACACCCCAAGTGAAAAAGAGATATTAGCTGCCTATGAGGGAGTCCGAGCTGCTTCTGAGGTAATTGGTACAGAAGCAACACTCCTCCTAGCACCTCGACTGCCAGTCCTGGAATGGATGTATAAAGGGAGGGACTCATCCACACACCATGCCACCGATGCCACCTGGATCAAGTGGATGGCCCTGATAACACAGCGAGCTCAAATAGGGGGCCCAAATCGCCCAGGCATGGTGGAGGTGATTACAAACTGGCCAGAGGGCAGAGATTTTGGAATGCCACCAGATGAGATAGTGACTCGTGCTGAGGAAGCTCCCCCATATAATCAGCTCTCAGATCATGAAAAGCAATTTGCTCTTTTCACAGATGGATCCTGCCATCTTGTAGGAAGTAAGTGGAGGTGGAAAGCTGCTGTCTGGAGCCCTACAAGACAGGTTGCACAAGCTAAGGATGGAGAAGGTGAATCGAGCCAATTTGCAGAAGTAAAGGCCGTCCAGCTGGCCCTAGACATTGCAGAGCGGGAGAAGTGGCCAATACTTTACCTCTACACAGATTCCTGGATGGTAGCAAATGCTTTGTGGGGGTGGCTAAAGGGATGGAAACGGGACAATTGGCAGCGCAGAGGGAAGCCTATTTGGGCCGCCTCCCTGTGGCAAGATATCGCAGCCTGACTAGAGACACTGACAGTAAAGGTCAGGCATGTAGATGCCCACGTACCAAAGAGCCGGGCCACTGAAGAACAGAAACACAACCATCAAGCAGACCAGGCAGCTAAAGTGTTCCAAACAGATTTGGACTGGGAGCACAGAGATGAACTGTTCTTAGCCCGGTGGGCCCACGACACATCTGGGCATCAAGGACGAGATGCAACATACCGATGGGCCCGTGACCGAGGTTTAGATCTAACTCTAGATACTATTACACAGGTTATCCATGACTGTGACATATGTGCAGCAGTCAAACAAGCCAGACAGCTAAAACCTTTGTGGTATAATGGACGTTGGTGCAAATACAAGTATGGAGAGGCCTGGCAGGTTGATTACATCACCCTCCCTCAGACTCGTAATGGCAAGCGATACGTGCTTACAATGGTGGAAGCAAGCACTGGATGGCTGGAAACATATCCCGTCCCTCATGCCACTGCTCCTAACACTATTTTGGGCCTCGAAAGACAAGTCTTATGGAGACATGGTACCCCTGAGAGGATTGAGTCGGACAATGGAACTCATTTCAGGAACCACCTAATTGACAGCTGGGCCAAAGAGCATGGCATTGAATGGATATACCACATCCCTTACCATGCACCAGCAGCTGGCAAAATTGAACGCTACAATGGCCTGTTGAAAACCACTCTGAAAGCAATGGGTGGTGGGACTTTTAAAAATTGGGATAAGCATTTGGCAGAAGCTACTTGGCTAGTTAATACTAGGGGATCTGTCAACCGAGCCGGACCTGCCCAGTCAAACCTTTTACATAGAGTGGATGGGGATAAAGTCCCCGTTGTGTGTGAAAGGAATCTACTGGGAAAAACTGTTTGGTTGTACCCTGCTTTGGGCAGAGGCCAACCCATCCGTGGGGTTGTCTCTGCTCAAGGTCCTGGACATACTTGGTGGGTGGTGCAGGAGAATGGTGAAGTTCAGTGTATACCACAGGGGAGCTTAACACTAGCTGAGAGCATTTAGTTTGGGTTGTGTAGTTTTAATTACTGCATGATAGTAATAAATTGTTTTCAGTGTTTTTCTCTCCAGGAGAATGCAGTGGCACCCAAGAAGGACCTGCAGAACAAGAGCATGAAGTCCTAAGAACCCTGTGACACCTCCTTTGCCCTGAGAGACCTCCCCAATGGATAAAAAAAAAAAAAAATAATCCAGAGCCTGGACTCAATGGACTATACTACATACGGACAGTTCACAACCTGGTGAACGATTGTGACGGGAAGTGGATTGGAATAAGGGGTGGAATGTTATGGTTTGGGAGACCCCGGCACTGTGTTGGACACCTATCGGAGAGAGAGGGGGTCCTTAGCACCCTGAGAGACTGGCAGGGGTCAGTATTCCCACCCACTTCCTGTCACAATCTATAAAAGCCACCAGAACCGGAAGCTGCTCTCTTTTCTTCCTACTCCTCTTCCCCTGCCGGGTGTGCTGCTGGCTTCCTTCGGCTTCCCACGTGCTCGCTCCAGAATCCAACTACATCGGGTGCTGTGAGGAGCCGTGGACCTCTTCTGGAGCGGCCCTGCGTTCCCCATATCCCTGCCATCCTTGAGATCGGTTTTGTATATTTGTATATAAATATTTACTCACCCTTCCCCCCCCCCTCCGTTATACCCCTTTTCGTTGTGTTATAGTTTCTGGTTTCACTTTCCAAAGTTGAAGTCTCTCTTATTCCCCTTTCTATCTTCCCTTGGGAGGGAGGAGGTGGGAGGTAATAGAGAGCAATTCTGTCCTCTGGTTGTCTGGGGTTCACCTTTAATATTTAAACCAGCACAGGCACTAAGGAGAGTAATGTAGAATCATAGCCCAGGATTAAAATTAAATTCCATCCTTCCCCCTTAAGTTTAAGTTTGTTCCTTCTTTAACCCTAGAACATTGTCTCAAAGCCTCTGGAAGTGAACTGAAGATGGAGAAAACAACAACAACAACAAAAAAGAAAACTATGCAATTTAAAAAATACACACCTCAAGGAAATTGTTCTGAAATCCTTTGTCAGACATTTCTAGAAGGACAGAAGAGAAATCTAGAGGTTCTCAGAGAGGAGTTATACATACAAGTTGTTTTTTGTAAATGTAGATCTGTTCTTTAATAAGCATAAAAAACCTAAGAAAATTAAACAGTGTAACTATTATTTTTGATGTACTGAACTAGCAGAATATTAATGTCAAATCAAAACTTGATAAAGTATGGTATGTTAAACTCAGTCACTATTTTGTGTATTGTGTCTAGAATTATGCACCATCCTCAACCCACAACTGATCATCTTCTGTAGGCAGCCTTGCACAAACAGATCACTATTCCTACAGGGAAGTCTAGTTCCTTACAAATGTTTAGTTCTTTATTTTGCATGCAAGTGTGAGGTTAGGCAACAGGTGAAGTGCAGCTTCTCCCAAGCCTTACAATGCAGTTCACTGCCCGAGACAGCTGGTAAAAACATGATCCACACAGCAGCCCCTCTGCCCTCTGCAAAATTAACACCTGCACTGTAGGATCAGGATCAGTAATTCCCTTTCCTCTCATCCTTCCTTGTCCTTCCACTATGACTGCATATCCTCTTTTCCTCCTCAGTATTTCCTTCCAGCACAAACACCCAATTCCCTCCCCTATTGTCCTGGGTTGTGCAAGGATGAAGCCAATTTTCTTTTTACCGATTTTTTTTCCTTCAGTAAGCTCTCTTTTAACTAGCAACAAGTGTTCCAGCTAGTGGGCTGATAACGCTGGAATGTTACTGCTGAGACATTAAGGGCACTTTGCTCTGTGGCCTCAGATGCTAGAGGAGCAGAAAAGTCGTACCTGCAGCCCTCCCATAGGGAGGAGTGGACTAGACAGACAGCAAAATTGACCAAAGTATTCCATTCCATATATCTACGTAAGCTCGGTATAAGGTCACAGATCACAGAAGTCAAGCCCCTTCCTGCTTCTTCCCTTCTCTTCCATCTATGGCCGGTGTCCAGGGAGGACTCCATCCATCCATCTCCTTTGATCCCCAGGCTCATGCATTCCTGACCCTCATCACTCTCCCCTCAGCTCCTGTCTGCTCTGCCGCTCTCTCCGGCAGCGCTCGGGGACATTTTGGAACTGCTCCCAGCTCAGGAGATGCTGGGGGAGTTGCTGGGGGTAGGAGGAGGCAAGAGGGTTTTGCACATTCCTGCACGTACTTGTATATATTTGTACATATTTTCTTTTATCATTAGTGTTTAATTAGAGCTGTCTAGTTTAGTTTTCAATCCGGAAAGTGTCTCTCTCTTTATTCTCTCTCTCCTTCCCTACTTGGGTGGGAGGGGGAGGGGATTGAGAGCATTGTTGTCACTGGTACAATTGCCGATCCTGAGTCAAACGTGACACCTATCCTCCTTCAACTACTGAAAAAAAAATAAAAAACAACACAAAATCAACAGTTAAGTACCTAACATTAAGGCTTGCAAGTGTCATCTGCAGGTCCTAAAGCTGGCACTAGAAGTGCTAATTAGAAAAAAACATCCACACCTCAGGATGTCCACAGATTCAGGAAAGTTGTGCTTCAGCTGTAAGAGATTCACACTTCGAAGGACATCTCAACAGATATGAAAACTGAAATTAAAAACCCTTCATGTTCTCCAGTGTGACACCACTGTCATACATCTGTGTTTGACACTAGGAAATTTTCCCTGGAAATCCAGCAAACAAGCCAAGAGAAGCCAAACAGTTTTTGGACATTTCTAAAGCCAAAAAGGGAGAAATATTAAGAAACAAGATGAACACCCAGCTAAGAATGCAGAAAATTTGAATACTGTTTTAAGGCCAGATTGGATGGGGCTTGGAGAAACCTGGTCTAGTGGGAGGTGTCCCTGCCCATGCAGGGGGGTTGGATCTAGATGATCTTTAAGGTCCTTTCCAACCCAAACCAGTCTGTGAGTCTTAAAAGACACTACAGTAAATAAAGTACAAAATATCTGACTGCTTTCACACAGAATTGCTTTAAACAAGTACAGCCAAAAGCACAGCATACAATGACATAAATCTGAAGAAAAAAAAAACAAACAGAAATTGGCCTACTTCTTCCAAGCGGACTGATACCTTAACTATTTTGCAAATAACTCCAAAGCAGCCTGGCCTCTAAGAGTCTTGACAAAGTCTTGATAAAGAAAAAATTAATGTACATTTCAGCTATTTCAAGTCAGAATAACAACTTATTTTCCAGCTACTCATTATATAGAAACTAAAAAACAGCCACAAAAACTTTCCCTGAATGCAGTATACCCCCACCAACCTCCAAACAGTGAATTCTGCATATTTGTCCCTTGATTTTAAGCTTTGCACATAACTCTGTTCTTGTGGATAGTAAAATGTATGCATGTCAGCCATTAGCATGCCAAATAACCAGGATTTACCAAGCCAGGATTGCTTTGGCCATCTGCCAGAAGTCCAAGGACCACACTTCATCTGTGAGAAACAGAGCAAACTCAGCTATCATGTTCTGCGCAGGACAACTTTGTTCTAACAAGGAAACAGGCTGTATGACATGATAGAGAGGAAAACCATTTTCCCTTTTTTTTTTATTTTAAAAAGCAATTCAGATGTACAGCTTGCAATAGTGCTGTCACTCAAGGATCAAGGCAGACAGGCATGTCTAGGTACCACAGTTGTCATAGCCATGAATCTTTATTATCTGGCCCTACTTTTCACACCCCATGAGATTACTAGCTGTATGCTTATTTTTCTTTTGTTTAGCGCAAGTGGTGATAAGTTATTTTGGCAAATGGCTCCCATACAATTACTATGTTGCTGTCCCCTTTTCAAACTGCTTACGATCAAGTTAATCAATAAACTGCCCCACTTCATTAACTCGGGAATTTCATTAATCAACTTGCAAAAAGTAAAGATTGTAGCAGGGAATTGAGTATCTGAGGACCAGAGTCTGAACTGTAAAATCCATCCTTCTCTTATATACAATACTGAGAGAAGAACAGTTTGCTAGGCTCTTCCATCAAGTCTACTTACATTTTTGACCTGCCTTTCAGAGACAACAGTTTAGAGGGAAACAAAGAGAAAACAACAAAATTACTAATTCATTAAACAGAAGTGACCTTCCCATGCATTTTTAACTGAGAACATTGACTTTATACAGAAAGATTAAAAAACAGGCCTATGAAATGCCATTTTAAGGCAGCATGTAGACTTTCTCATGTCCTCGACTGCTGCACCTGCACACAGAACAGCAGATTAACAGGCAGCCCTATCTTTTACTTGATTGTACAAATCAATTGGAACAAAGGGTGCCACCCTGAGCTGCAGCATGCTTTTATTACACAAGCAGGATGGACATAGATTTATAAGGCACAAAGAACATGCAGGAAAGAGACTGCTTATTCTTCATGCAAGAAGTGCTCACAATATGCTCTGTGCCCCAGCTCTTCACATACTGCTCTCAGAAATCACAAGGCACATCTTGTCATTCATACTAACATTTGAAAAAAACCCAAGATAAACACATTGCCTTGCTAAAAATAGAATCACTAAGAGAGAATCAACTGTGATGAAGTTTCACAATTGGCTTAAGCCAATCTTTGAGAAACCACGTGCTTCTTTCTTCACCCACTCAAACAGTCTCACCACCCTTGTGACAGCAACTAGTTAGTGTTCATGTGGGCTGTGAGGTCAGCTGGATCATATCTCTGCCTTTCTTGAAAACTAACCCTACAAGGAAACTTGTCTGAACATGAAGCAGCTGACTTCCCAGCCACACACACAGCAGTGCCAGCAACAATGAGCAGGTGGGAACAGGCAACTCTAGACTGGCTGAAGCTGATCACAAAAATTTCACCCTCAGCCAAGCTAGAAAATTACATCTTTGTTCTTCAAATTTGGTTTCTGATAACAACGAAAGCAAGACAATGCCTACAGTGATCCTGCTCTGGCAGGGGGGTTGGACTAGATGATCTTTCGAGGTTGTCATGGTTTGACTCAGGATCAGCAATTAAACCAGAAACAACAATGCTCTCAATCCCCTTCCCCTCCCACCCAGGTAGGGAAGGAGAGGGAGAATTAGGAGAGAGACTTAGCTGGATTGAAAACTAAATTAGACAGCTTTAATTATATGTACAATTATATACAAGTATGTTCAGGAATGTGTAAAAGCCTCTTGCCTCCCCCCCACCCCCAGCAGCTCCCCCGGCATCTCCTGAGCTGTGAGCAGTCCTGAAATGTCCCAGCCCACAGGCAGGAGATAAGGCAGAGCAGACAGGGGCTGGGGTATGAGGGTGATGAGGTCAGAGATGCCTGAGCCTAGGAGTCGACAGTGATGGATGGATGGAGTCCTCCCCAGACACTGGCCATGGACAGAAGAGAAGGGAAGAAGAAGCAGGAAGGAAGTTGTCTTCTGTGATCTCTGACCTTCCTCGGAGCTTACGTAGATCTATGGAATGGAATCCCTTTGGTCAGTTCTGCTGTCTGTCTAGTCCAGCTCCCCTACAGGGGGGTCACAGATACAATTCTCCTGCCCCAGTAGCCTCTGTAGCAGCAGAGCTAAGAAGCGACCTTGGCGTCTCAGCAGTAACATAAACATTCCAGTGTTATCAGCCCACCAGCTGGAACACTTGCTGCTAGTTAAAAGAGCTTACTGAAGGAAAAAAATCAGTAAAAGGAAAATTAGCTTCATCCTGGCTCAACCCAGGACAGAGGTCCCTTCCAATCCCTAAGATTCTGTGATTCTGTGATTACACCGATACCATTGCTGGTCACGCTGAGTAGCATGGTTTGATTTTTCCAAGTTCTCAGTCTTGCCTTTTATTCAGATTGTAAACATGTCTCTTTGCTATGTTCATAGAATGCTTAGCATAAGGTTCTTCTGTTCTATGGCAATACAGATTTACTAATATATGCCAAGTCTCAAAGAAACTTGAACTGTTTAAAGATTAAGCTATCAAACTGGTATGTCTCCTTTCCGGTGGAGATGAGAACATGCACTAAACTTAGCACAAACCCTACTCCCAGGTTGTGCAGTAGAGGTGATGCAAGTGGGTAATGGCATCACATGTCCTTCTTGAAAGGGTGCAATCCAGGATATAAAGAAACAGGAGAAATGAGCAGCAGTAAAAGAAACCAGTGAGTTGACCAACTCTAAACTAACATTTCCAAAGATAATCAGGCACTCCACCTTGCTGTGAAACTCTGAAGCACTACTAGCTAATGGTCATACACTTTGATATAATTGAATTTGTTCACTATCAAAAATAACATTTGTCAGTTTTTATTTGTGTTATGCCCTCCATGTTTAATTTCAGGAGGCTGGCAGACAGTTTACACCTGGACAGATGGCAAAGTATGGAGAAGTAAGAGACTTAGCCTGCTAAAGGGCATCTCTACCACCCACACCATACCTGGCACAGAAACCATCAGACTCCTAAGACAAACATGGGTATTGCATGCAGTTGACAGAAAAACAAATACTCATGTCCTGGTTTGAGCCAGGATGAAGCCAATTTTCTTTCTACTGATTTTTTTTTTCTTCAGTGAACTCTCTTTTAAGCAGCACAGTTGCTGAAACTAGTTTTCCAGCTAGTGCACTGATAACACCTGAATGTTTATAGTTACTGCTGAGAGACCAAGGACACTTTGCTCTGCTTGTTGAATCTGCTGCTTCAAACACAAAAGGAGCAGAAGAGTCATATCTACAACCCTGCCGTAGGGAGGAGTGGACTAGGCAGATGGCAAAATCAACAAACCAAAGTATTCCATCCATAGATCTACATAAGTCTCGTTATAAATTCCAGGATCATGGAAGTCAAGCCCCTTCCTGCTTCTTCTTCCCTTCTCTTCCAACTACGGCCAGTGTCCAGGGAGGACTCCATCCATCCATCACTGTTGATCCCCAGGCTCGTGCATTCCTGACCCTCATCACTCTCCCCTCAGCTCCTGTCTGCTCTGCCGCTCTCTCCGGCAGCGCTCGGGGACATTTTGGAACTGCTCCCAGCTCAGGAGATGCTGGGGGAGTTGTTGGGGGTGGGGGGAGGCAAGAGGCTTGTGTACATTCCTGCACATACTTGTATATATTTGTACATATTTTCTTTTATCATTAGTGTTTAATTAAAGCTGTCTAGTTTAGTTTTCAGTCTGGAAAGTCTCTCTGCTATTTATCTCTCTCCCTTCCCTACCTGGGTGGGAGGGGGAGGGGATCAAGAGCATTATTGTCACGGGTTCAGTTGCCGATCCTGAGCCAAACTATGATATATTAAGACAAGAAATAACACCTGCCACTCACAAGCCACTGAAAGAACACTGAATAGAGATGTTAATTACAGGCTGAAGTTTATTTACACTGAGTTTTGGTCACTGTTCAGTGGACTTCTGAGTAGAGTAAGAAACTCTGGGAGCATAATTGGAAGGACAAGGAAGGATGAGAGGAAAGGGAATTACTGATCCTGATCCTACAGTGCAGGTGTTAATTTTGCAGAGGGCAGAGGGGCTGCTGTGTGGATCATGTTTTTACCAGCTGTCTCGGGCAGTGAACTGCATTGTAAGGCTTGGGAGAAGCTGCACTTCACCTGTTGCCTAACCTCACACTTGCATGCAAAATAAAGAACTAAACATTTGTAAGGAACTAGACTTCCCTGTAGGAATAGTGATCTGTTTGTGCAAGGCTGCCTACAGAAGATGATCAGTTGTGGGTTGAGGATGGTGCATAATTCTAGACACAATACACAAAATAGTGACTGAGTTTAACATACCATACTTTATCAAGTTTTGATTTGACATTAATATTCTGCTAGTTCAGTACATCAAAAATAATAGTTACACTGTTTAATTTTCTTAGGTTTTTTATGCTTATTAAAGAACAGATCTACATTTACAAAAAACAACTTGTATGTATAACTCCTCTCTGAGAACCTCTAGATTTCTCTTCTGTCCTTCTAGAAATGTCTGACAAAGGATTTCAGAACAATTTCCTTGAGGTGTGTATTTTTTAAATTGCATAGTTTTCTTTTTTGTTGTTGTTGTTGTTTTCTCCATCTTCAGTTCACTTCCAGAGGCTTTGAGACAATGTTCTAGGGTTAAAGAAGGAACAAACTTAAACTTAAGGGGGAAGGATGGAATTTAATTTTAATCCTGGGCTATGATTCTACATTACTCTCCTTAGTGCCAAGTCACCTTCACATCATCCACTCATGTTCCCTCATGGGGCTTTGTCCCCTCTGTTATACTTATTTGACTGTTAGTGCAGCTGTGTTCTGAACAACATCTATGAAATGATCCAGCACAAGAGCCTCCCAAATGAAAGCACGCTTTGGAAGGCAATGTAAACCTTGGTTCTGGTTTAGATTGTAACGATATGGTCGTATATGTTTGAACAGACATAACTCTGGGTATAATCATAGAAACCAAGACTGGTTTGGGTTGGAAGGGACCTTGAAGATCATCTAGTTCCAACCCCCCTGCACAGGCAGGGACACCTCCCACTTGACCAGGTTGCTCAAAGCCCCATCCTACCTGGCCTTGAACACTTCCAGGGATGGGGCAGACACAGCTTCTCTGGGCAACCTGGGCCAGTGTCTCACCACCCTCACAGCAAAGAATTTCTTCCTAATATCTCATCTAAATGTCCCCTCTTCCAGTTTTAAGCCATTGCCCCTTGTCCTCTCACTACAAGCCCTTGTCAAAAGTCCCTCCCCAGCTTTCCTGTAGCCCCTTCAGATACTGGAAGGCTGCTATTAGGTCTCCCCAGAGCCTTCTCTTCTCCAGGCTGAACCACCCCAACTGTCTCAGCCTGTCTTCATAGGGAAGGTGCTCCAGGCCTCTCGTAATCTTCCTGGCCCTCCTCTGGACTCTCTCCAGGAGCTCCATGTCCTTCTTATGTTGGGGGCTCCAGAACTGGACACAGTACTTCCAGGTGGGGTCTCACGAGAGCAGAGTAATGGGGGAGAATCACCTCCCTTGACCTGCTGGCCATGCTTCTTTTGATGCAGCCCAGGACACGGTTGGCTTTCTGGGCTGCAAGCACACATTGCCAGCTCATGTTGAGCTTCTCGTCCACCATCACCCCCAAGTCCTTCTCCTCTGGTCTATTTTCAATCCATTCTCCATCCAGCCTGTATTTGTGCTTGGGATTGCCCCGACCCAGGTGCAGGACCTTGCAGTTTGCACGAGCCCACTTCTCAAGCCTGTCAGGGTCCCTCTGGATGGCATCCCTTCCCTCCAGCATGTCGACCTCACCACACAGTTTGGTGTCGTTGGCAAACTTGCTGAGGGTGCACTCAATGCCACTGTCCATGTCTCTGACAAAGATGTTAAAGAGCACTGGTCCCAGTACCGACCCTTGGGGAACACCACTCGTCACTGGTCTCCATCTGGACATCGAGCCATTGATCACAACTCTTTGAGTGCAACCATCCAGCCAGTTCCTTACCCAACGAGTGGTTCATCCATCGAATCTGTACTGTTCCAGTTTTGATACCAGGATGTCGTGTGGGACAGTGTCAAAAGCTTTGCACAGGTCCAGGTAGATGATGTTGGTTGCTCTTCCTTTGTCAACCAACGCTGTGACCCCATTGTAGAAGGCCACCAAATTAGTCAGGCAGGATTTGCCCTTGGTGAAGCCATGTTGGCTGTCACCAATCACCCCTTTTTTTTCCACGTGCCTTAGCAGAGCCCTCAGGAGGATCTGCTCCATGATCTTGCCAGGTAAAGAGGTGAGAGTGACTGGCCTGTAGTTCCCTGGTCCTTCATTCCTTCCCTTCTTGAAAATGGGAGTTATGTTTCCCCTTTTCCAGTCAGTGGGGATTTCTCCAGACTGCCAAGACTTTTCAAATATGATGGACGGAGGCGTTGCAACTTCATTGGCCAGTTCCTTCAGGATGAATCTCGTCAGGTCCCATGGACTTGTGAACCCTCATGTCTTCTGCTCTTCTCCTACAGTGGGGAGATCTTCCTTTTCACAATCCATGCCTTTGCCTTCTCTAAATTGGATGGTGTGACCAGAGCCTTTGCCAGTGAAGACTGAGGCAAAGTACTCATTGAGTACCTCAGCCTTCTCTATGTCCTGCATGGCCAGGTCTCCAGTTTCCTTCTGAAGTGGGCCCACATTTTCCCTCATCTTCCTCTTATCACTGACATACCTGTAGAAACTTTTCTTGTTGTTCTTAACATCCCTGGCCAGGTCCAACTCTATCTGTGCTTTGGCCTTCCTTACCAAATCCCTTGCTTCTCTGACAACTTGTCTGTACTCCCCCCAGGATACCTGGCCCTGCTTCCACTCTCTTTATACCTTGTTTTTACATTTAACTATGTCCAGAAGCTCATTCATACAGGCCTCATGGCTCTCCTGCCTGCCTTCCTCTTCATTGGGACGCATAGCTCCTGGGCATGGAGGAAGTGATCCTTGAACATGGACCAGTTTTCCTGGGCTCCCCTCCAGGGCTTTGTCCCATGGTACCCTACCAAGCAGCTCCTTGAAGAGACCAAAATCTGCTCTCTTGAAGTCGAGGGTAGTGAGCTTGCTTCGCTCATTCCTTGCTGCCTTAAGGATCCTGAATTCAACCATGTCATGGTCGCCACAGCCTTGTCTCCCATCATCTTATATCATCAACCAGCCCGTCCCTGTTAGTGAGAACAAGGTCCATCAAAGCACCTTTTCTTGTTGGTTCCTCTACCATTTGGAGGAGGAAGTTGTCATCAATGCACTCCAGGAACTTCCTGGATTGCTTTGCTTTGCTGTGTTGTCCCTCCAGCAGATGTTGCAGTGGTTGAAATCCCCCATGAGGACCAGGGCCTGTGAGCGCGAGGCTACTCCTATCTGCCTGTAGAGGGCCTCATTGGCTCGGCCATCCTGGTCTGGTGGCCTGTAGCAGACCCCCATATCTCCTGCCCCTATCTTCCCTTTAACCCTGATCCATAAGGTTTCAGCTGACTCCTCCTCCATCCCCAGGTGAAGCTCCACAGACTCCATCTGGTCCTTGATGTAGAGGGCGACACCCCCACCTCTTCTGCCCTGCCTGTCCTTCCTAAAGAGCTTATACCCAACCATCACCACACTCTGGCCATAGGAGTCATCCCACCATGTGTATCAGAACAGGTTAATAGTGATGAGTAATGGTCCGTGGTTGAAACAGATAAGGAAAGCAGAACTTTGGGAGGAATTCATGGTCAAACAGATAAGAAAAGAAACAGAACCTTGGGAGGCACCTGGCATTTGTCCAAACCACAGTTGTGGTTTAAGTCCCCATGATTAGAGCACGGACAGTGGCTGCACAGAAAGGGCAGCCAAAGGACAAGGGAGGAAAAAGAGAGATGAAGTAACACCTGAGGGGGTGTCATGGACCCCAGATCCAATTGGTTGTGCAAGTGTGTTTGCCTCGTGTGATGTAACCTGGATGGGATAACTTGCGACACAGGCTGGCCCCCTGTGCCGGAACTCCGTCCCCCTGCTAAGACTGAACCGGGATTTTTTCCTGAGGGCAGGGGGCTAGTGCATCACTAGGGTCACTGTTGCCTCCGTGGGGACGCCCACGTAAAGTGCTGCGCTTGCCCACTGACTCTTGCACCACACGATGCTACACCTGGGACTGTGGGTCTTCATCTCTGTCGGGTCGGTACGTATATACTGTAATGTGTAATACTGCATCGTGCTAGGAATTAGTAGCTTAATAAATTGCATATGCTTTGCTTATTTTTTTGTGTGCCTGTGTCTCCCCATTTGAGCCATGCAAGGAATCCCCAATCCCACTCTAAAACACCATGTCTCAGTGATACCAATAACATCACAGCCCTGCAGACTGCACACATCTGCAATTCCTCCTGCTTATTCCCTATACTCCGTGCATTCGCATTGAGGCATTTAAGATGGGCCCCCTTCAAAGCAGTCGTGCTGGCAGGGATAACATTTTGCAGGTCAGATGCTTTCCTCTTGGCCTGCAATCCTCCTGCAGGCCCAGGGCATCTGTTACTGGCTCTGTCCTGACTGTGGAAGGTTAGGGATGAGTTGAGGGTCCCTTCTCCTGGCATCGCTAGTTTAAAGCTGTCACGGTTTGACTCAGGATCGGCAACTGAACCCGTGACAATAATGCTCTTGATCCCCTCCCCCTCCCACCCAGGTAGGAAAGGAAAGAGAGAATAAAGAGAGACTTTCCGGATTGAAAACTAAACTAGGCAGCTTTAATTAAATACTAATGATAAAAGAAAATATGTACAAATATATACAAGTATGTGCAGGAATGTGCAAAACCCTATTACCTTCTCCCACCCCCAACAACTCCCCCAGCATCTCCTGAGCTGGGAGCAGTTCCAAAATGTCCCCGAGCGCTGCCGGAGAGAGCGGCAGAGCAGACAGGAGCTGAGGGGAGAGTGATGAGGGTCAGGAATGCACGAGCCTGGGGATCAACAGTGATGGATAGACAGAGTCCTCCCTGGACACTGGCCGTAGATGGAAGAGAAGGGAAGAAGAAGCAGGAAGGGGCTTGACTTCCATGATCCCTGACCTTACACTGAGCTTACGTAGATATACGGAATGGAATACTTTGGTCAGTTTTGCTGTCTGTCTAGTCCACTCCTCCATATGGGAGGGCTGCAGATATGACTCTTCTCCTCCCTTAGCATCTGAGGCCACAGATTCAACAAGTAGAGCAAAGTGACCTTTGCATCTCAGCAGAAACATAAACATTCCAGTGTTATCAGCCCACTAGCTGGAACACTTGCTGCTAGTTAAAAGAGCTTACTGAAGGAAAAAATAAAAAAAATTTTAAAAATCAGTAAAAAGAAAATTGGTTTCATCCTGGCTCAAACCAGGATAAAAGCCCTTCTAACGAAATTGGCTGGCCTCTGGCCAAAGACTCTCTCCCCTTTCTCTGACAAATAAACCCCATCAGCCCCCAAGAGACCAGGTTTTTCAAAGTGAGCCCTGTGGTCTATGTAGCCAATGCCCTCACTCTGGCACCACTTCTATAACCATTCGTTAACTTTTCCAACTCATTTGGCCCTTTCCAGCCCTTTCCCTTTGACCAGAAGGATTGATGAGAACACTACCTGTGCTCCTGAGCCCTTCACCACCACTCACAGGGCTCTATAGTCTTTCCTGACACCCTTCAGATTACTCCTATCTGTATCATTGGTGCTCACGTGAAACAGTAGAAGAAGAAACAAGCAGTCTTCTTGTTCATTACACATGCAAAGCAAGTGGAAATCATTTTCCCCATAGAGAGTCCATATTCACGGATAGAAGAGTAACTGTGCATTATATTCTCACCCCAGCAACCCCAGGAGTATAAGACTAAGTTATAATTGTATGAGATGCACAGAACAGACATGGGATCTCTTGAACAAACTAAAAGTCTCTAAGGCACAAGAGCTCATTTACAGCAGGGCATCTTAGGCAATGTGTGAATCTACCAAAGACAGAAAAGGTATCAGCTAGCATTCAGAAAGCAACCCATTCATGCCTTGGAAAAACCACCTGAGAAACCAAAAGAAAGTATTCAGTAAGGAAGTTTTTAAGCACAAATATATCTATTAGGCTTGCCTGGGGAAAAAAAAAATTAGATTCCAGGCAATTATATTCTCAAGCACCTGGAAAGTAATAAGCTTATTGTATTTAGGGAATGATTTACAGCTCTTGTATTTTTCCATTCTTCACAATTAGCAAAAGAATTATGTACTGAACACATACACAGAACTAAAGGAACAAAACAAGCTGCAAAATGATGATTGGAATTTTTTTAGAAGCTGCTTTATTCTTAGTCATTTCCTAAAATAGTAAAAGAAAGAAAAAGAAAAAGAAAACTTCACCAATCTCATATTCAGTGTTTTCACTTGCCATAAGCTTGCCTCCTACATAAGTCTCAAAGTTTCTCTAGGAAGCTTGAACAGAAGATACCAATTACATACAGTATCTTCTTCTGAGATTTCATGGTATCAGCATTTGGTAACTTAGATACTGTGGTGGCACATCCTAAATGTCTGCACCTCTCAAAAGTTTGCCTGCTCATTCATTTGAATTTGAAAAATATTAAGCAGCCCACTGCATACAAGATCAAAGAGATTCTTGCAAACAGGAATCCTGCCTCAGAAAAGCCCAAGTGATTTTGTTTGAATTTTTAGATACTTGAATGCTTGTATAGGTTTAATTCTAAATCTATCAGAAAAAGCATGCACCTTTAAGAAACCTAAATATTTGATTTACAGCTGACCAACTGTGAGCACCAGGATCCACTGGAGAAGAATGAAGTTACTTCATATACACAATCACACCCAGGGATATTTTTAAGGATAAAAAGTTACCCCAAATAATTAAGCAAGTAATAATCTTAATTAAAAATGAGCAATTGATAGAGCTCCATATTCTCTCCAGTGTTTATAGTGACTAATAACAAACCTACTCCTTTATGAGAATAGTGTATTTTTGTTTTATTAAAAATAGTGAATCCTTCTGGCACAGCCAAGGGCAATTTACAAATTAAATGCTAAAAGCTCTTAGTGCCACATTCAAGCTTTGATTAAAATAACCACTATGGTTTATAATTTTTGTTGCATTAGCTTTAATTATGTGCAACTCAAATGCAGCAAACCCATTTAAAGTCAACCAAGTTATTTTAGATTTACTCCCAACTTAAATGCCACAACTTCAGTGTATGACAATTGTGGGGAACGGGGGGAAATAGTCGCGGAAGCATCCTGACATCCGATGACCATTGATATCAGTCCGCAACAAGAATCAAAGGAATTCTTCTTTATTAGATCACTTTATTAGGTAAATGAGAGAAAAAAAATCTTATAATTAGAGTACAGAGTTTAACACTCTACTTGTTCAAATGTGAACATAAAGCAGCCAAGCTAAAGCTATTACAGTATTCATAATTCGTATACAATCTTTCACAATGCTGAAGTGACTTCTTTTGTAATAATTATATTTTGCTTAATAAAAGACAAGGTGCATCTGTAACATTAAGTCTAGCTGTGGAAGCATACACTTGATTGCAGCGTATGCAGTGGGAATGACAATACGTATGAATCTCTCTTTAGTTCTGTGATTAACAATGCACTTGCCCATTTATCTTTGCTGTAGCAGCGCTGAAACTACAGAAGTTACAGAACATAGCAAAATTGTTGCAGCTCTACAAAACATGCAAGAATAAGCAAGATTTTGCAGAGCTTGTGTTTCAGCAGGAGTTTGTCTCCTGTAAGCTGTTCCATGAACAGTGTTGGCTGCTGACCGGCCAAGGCAATGAACACACTTGGAGAAAGAAGGCAGAGAGATTCTATTTCAGGTTTATTCCTGTTAAAAGACTGCTTTGTTTATACAGCTAGGCCTTGCTTCTTAAGCACTACTGAATAAAAGCCTCCCACTGTGTAAATATGAATAATAACAGAACATCTGAAAAGAAAAATAATACCACTGTCCCTTGCAGGTCAGATCACTGAGCATAGGTTCTGTGCAAAAAAATGTTAAGGCAAAGAAACAATCACACCAACTGATATACTTTGAGGTTTAAGAGCTGCTTGATGTATACATTCCTTACAACGCTCAATTAACTTATGTGGCACTAACCAACTTGCAAAGAACAAATTTGGGATTTTGCACTAGTTCAATCAGAACTTCATACATGAAATTGCAACCTCAGCCAATGAAGTTTGGCTACTAAATCTGGCAGAGAGAACATTACCTAAGTAGTATGATCTCCATTTATTAATCACATAAGACATTATTTTAATATTCCCCTATAAAGTGATGCTTTGGTTCTGAAACATTAAGAGTCTGAAGAGGTTTCAATTATTGCTAAAGCATATAAAGGTACATAAGCAAGGGAAGTTATTTGAACACTGAAAACAGGCTTAGAGAGAAAAAAGAAAACACAAAGTGAAAAAGCAAAGGATAATCCTGAAGATCTGAAATTAATTTTTTTAAGCTTGGAACATTTCTAGCTACTCTGATGAATACCTGGAGTTTAACCATAGTTTTTAGTTTTGTAGCAACTTTTCAAAGTCAGCAGCACAGAACCATACATAAAACCAAATCATATATAAGACTGAGTATAATGAAAAAAGTCTTACTAGCAACTTCTGCCAGGAACGTTAGATATCATTTAGCAAGGCTAGAGCCGTTCATTAACTTTGCATTTGCAGGACAAGATGATCCAACCCCATTGTTGCTCTCCATCCTGCAAACAGATATAAAACACTCTATGCAACTTAGACAGATGCTACATCATGGTACAGGCCTTGCATTCAGGTTTCCAGCCGACTGCACAGTGCCTTATTTTCAGATAAGAATGGGTGTTGTTAAGCATTACCTTCACTCAAAATTAATTGTGCATGATTTTGACTCCGCTCTTAATTACTGCCTAATATTTTCCTTAGCAGTCTACATACTTCAATTATGGTAAGCATCATTTGGAGGTGGAATAATTAACAAAGGGAAGAGAAAGAGAGATGGCACCTACTGTGTTGCATTTTGTCCCACACACCACTTGTCGGTGGTTCAACCACTGGGAGGCAAAAACTTTATTAAGGGTTCCAAGGTGAAATTCTCTCTCCTTCAGGAGGCTGGGAAGCTGCTGAGCTGCATATCCATGCAACAAGCGGTGATAGCTGGGCTCATTCTGCGTCCTGACCTCTCTACCTTTCAGGTAGTAAACCAGAGACCTTTTCACCGTGAGGAGTCTTTTCCTTTTGTGAACGGAGTGATCCCACCCATGCTGTGGAAAAGAAGCAAGGAAATTACATAAAGCAATTAGAACAAACGTAAGACATTACCCTTATAAATTCAAAGATATTCTCAGTGAAATACTGAAGACTTCCTGTCCTGGGTTGAGCCAGGATGAAGCTAATTTTCCTTTTACTGATTTTTTTTCCTTCAGTAAGCTCTTTTAACTAGCAGCAAATGTTCCAGCTAGTGGGCTGATAACACTGGAATGTTTGTTTCTGCTGAGACTCCAAGGTCTCTTCTTAGCTCTTCTGCTACAGAGGCTACTGGGGCAGGAGAGTTGTATCTATGACCCCCCCGTAGGGGAGCTGGACTAGACAGACAGCAGAACTGACCAAAGGGATTCCATTCCATAGATCTACGTAAGCTCTGAGGAAGGTCAGAGATCACAGAAGACAACTTCCTTCCTGCTTCTTCTTCCCTTCTTTTCCATCCATGGCCGGCGTCCGGGGAGGACTCCATCCATCCATCCACCACCGTTGACTCCTAGGCTCAGGCATCTCTGACCTCACAACCCTCATACCCCAGCCCCTGTCTGCTCTGCCTTATCTCCTGCCTGTGGGCTGGGACATTTCAGGACTGCTCACAGCTCAGGAGATGCCGGGGGAGCTGCTGGGGGTGGGGGGGGAGGCAAGAGGCTTTTGCACATTCCAGAACATACTTGTATATAATTGTACATATAATTCAAGCTGTCTAATTTAGTTTTCAATCCAGCAAGGTCTCTCTCCTTATTCTCTATCTTCTTCCCTACCTGGGTGGGAGGAGGAGGGGGTCAAGAGCATTGTTGTTTCTGGTTTAATTGCTGATCCTGAGTCAAACTGTGACAACAAGCCTCCCCATACCTGTACTTTGACCACCTCCCCTCATACCACAAAAGTTTCAACCACTTAGCCTGCTTAATTGCAGCGCACGTTTCACAGTCGTGGATAACCTGCGCAATAGTGTCCATGGTTAAGTCCACCCCTCGGTCACGAGCCCATCTGTATGTTGCATCTCTGCCCTGATGACCTGAAGTGTCATGGGCCCATCAAGCTAAAAAGAGTTCACCCTTATGTTCCCAGTCTAAGTCTATTTGGAACACTTGAGCAGCCTCATCTGCTCGTTGGTTGTGTCGATGTTCCTCAGTGGCTCGACTCAGAGGTACGTGTGCATCTACACGACGCACTTTTACAACCAGTTTCTCTATCCGAGCTGCAATGTCTTTCCACAGCTCAGCAACCCAAATAGGTTGACCTTTTTGCTGCCAGTTGTTCTGCTGCCACTGCTTTAGCCACCCCCACAAGGCATTTGCTGCCATCCAAGAGTCAGTGAAGAGAAAGTCTCAGCCACCCCTCTCGCTCAGCAGTGTCCAAAGCCAGCTGGATGGCTTTTACCTCTGCAAATTGACTCGATTCACCTTCTCCTTCAGCTGCTTGTGCAACTAGTCGTGTAGGACTCCACACGGCAGCTTTCCACTTCCGGTGGTTCCCTACAAGACGACAGCAGCCATCGGTGAAAAGAGCAAATTGTTTCTCAGTCTCTGGTACCGGATCATACAGTGGGGCTTCCTGAGCCCGTCTCACCACTTCTTGGGGTGGCATTCCAAAGTGTGTGCCTTCTGGCCAGTTTGTAATTGCTTCCATGATACCTGGACAATTAGGGCTTCCTATTCGAGCTCGCTGGGTAATCAAAGCAGTCCATTTACTCCAAGACGCATGGGTGGCATGATGGATAGGAGAAAGGTTACTCTGGAACGTGAAGCTCAGTACTGGCAATCTGGGCACCAGGAGGAGCTGCACTTCAGTGCTGATCACTTCCGAAGCAGCTCTAACTCCTTCATATGCTGCAAGTATCTCCTTCTCAGTTGAAGTATAGTTGGCCTCGGAACTTCTGTAGCTCTGGCTCCGGAATCATAGAATCACAGGGGTTGGAAGGGACCTCTGAAAGTCATCGAGTCCAACCCCCCTACTGCAGCAGGAACACCAAGGACTGATCACATAGGGGTTGACCTCAAGTCTCCCCTGGTGCTTTCTGCTAGAGGCTCCAGGTAGGACCGTTGTACCCGGCTGTGGTGTAGAGCACATTTTTGATGTCTGGCCCTGTTCAAACAGGTCCAAGGGCCATTGCCTGCACAATCTCCTTTTTGATATGCTCAAAAGCTCTCTTTTGGTCAGGACCCCATTTAAAGTTGCTCTTCTTTTGGGTCACCTCATAGAGAGGTTTCACAATTTGACAGTAACCTGGAATATGCATTCTCCAGAAACCAACAGTCCCTAAAAAGGTGTGAGTGTCCTTTTTATTAGTTGGTGGGGCCATAGCTGTTATTTTGTTCATCATGTCCACTGGGATTTGGCAACATCCACCTTGCCATCTAATTCCCAGGAACTGGATCTCTTGTGTAGGTCCCTTGACCTTGCTTCTTTTCACAGCAAAACCAGCTTCCAAAATAACTTGGATGATCTTTTTACCTTTCTTAAAGACTCCTTCTGGTGTGTCACCCCACATGATGATGTCGTCGATGTACTGCAGGTGTTCTGGAGCTCCACCCTTCTCCAGTGCAGCATGGATCAGTCCATCAGGCTTTTGCACTGGCCATATAGGACTGTTGAAGGGCGAGAGATTCCTGCTGATCACTCCTTGGGTCTCCAATTGCCGAATCAGCTTATGAATGGGGATCACAGAGTCTCTGTTGGTGCGATATTGTCGTCTATGCACCGTTGAAGTGGCAGTTAGCACCTGTTGGTCCTTGACCTTCAGCAACCCCACTAGAGAAGGGTCATCTGAAAGGCCAGACAAGGTATGCAGCTGTGCAGCGTCCTCAGACTCTACAGCTGCTATACCAAAGGCCCACCGGTACCCTTTTGGGTCACGGAAATATCCTCCCTTGAGGTAGTCTATGCCAAGGATGCACAGAGCACCTGGGCCAGTCACTATAGGCTGCATTTGCCACTCTTTACCAGTGAGGCTCACATCGGCCTCCACAACAGTCAGTTCTTGAGATCCTCTCATCACTCCAGAAATAGTGACAGATTCTGTCCCTTTATGATTCGATGGCATTAGGGTGCACTGTGCCCCAGTGTCCACCAAGGCTCTATACCTTTGTGGTTCTAATGTGCCAGGCCACCAAATCCACACAGTCCAGTAAACTCAGTTGTCCCTCTCCTCCTCCTGGCCAGAGGCAGGGCACCTCTAATGTTGAGCATCTGAGGCTGAAGCACCATCCTGGGTGGAGACTGGTGCAGCCTTCTTCCTGAAAGAACCACCTCCTGCCTTTGTTCTATTTAGTAGCTCTTGCACACGTATCTGGAGAATAGCAGTGGGTCTCTTGTCCCAGATTCTCATGTCCTCTTTAAAATAATTATGCAAAAGAGACCACAGGTGGCGTCAGAGTGGGCCCTGTTTCTCTTGCTGCCGTCTCGTAGCAGGACGTCTCCTCTTAATGGCTGCAACACGTGACCAGTTGTCTCTAGGGAGATACTGGGGTTTACCTTCCCATCTGTTTGGCATCTTATTCTTTCTGTCAGTCATTTGTTCAATGGCTGAGGTGTGGAACGGATGGGAATCAGAGATCATGTCTCCATACTGTCGTGCTCTGAAAGCCACTTCACGCGCAGTTGGTCTTGTGTCATCATCAATGCGTCCCATGAAGGAGAATATATGGGCATGTGCTGCTGGTACAGCCTGTGCAAACCTCCAGAATATTTGTGTGTCACACAGGACATCATCAGGATTTGTAAGTCCAGTGTTATCATAGATCACCTCTCGCACAGCCAATTCTCTCAAATACATGATGGCTCTCTCAAGAGTGGGTGTTCTGCTTCGGCACCATTTGATGTCACCCTTATGGGGGTATCTCTCCCTCACAGCTGAAACAAGTCTGCTCCACAGGGTGGTAGTTCCCGTCTTACTACCAAATGCTCTATCAATACCAGCATCTCTGGCCAGGGATCCCAACTGCTTGGCTTCTCTCTCGTCCACGTCATAGGTTTCAGCTCTGCTATCATAACATCGGAGCAACCAAGGAAGAAGTCCCTCACCATCAATGTGGGTAAAGTCCTTTCTCATGAGGTGCAGTTCCTTTAGAGAGAAAGGCTGGACAAGATCATCGTCATCATCTGCTTGAGAAGGGTCTGCTTTTCTATCTGCTTGTTGGCCTGATTTCTTATCTGCTTGACAAGATCCTGCTCCTTTATCTGCTTCAGAAGTACCTGCTCCATCACCTAATTTAGAATCGTCTGTGTGAGAGACGGACGCGACAGTCTGATTTCTCAATTTCACTCTCTAACACAGTTTGAAGAAACTCTGGATATCTCAGATGGGAGCAGGTAAAACGGCTGAGGCCTTTTGCCTTTGCCTTGCTCCTGGTCACAGGATTAACTCTTAGTTTGTATCAAAGGGGATTGGACTTAATCTTTGCAGAAGCAACTGTTTTTGTAGCAGTACCAGTGGTGGCAGCAGCAGCAGTGGTGGTAGCAGCATCACGGGTGGCAGCAGCCTTGCCTGTGGGGGATTGGCAGTGAGTGGAACAACACCTCACCCTAGGCATCCACAATACACTATAAACATTCAGCAGAAGCATCCCTACTGAAACAATGCTATTCAGATCAAGAGCTGGGAGATTCAGCTTGAGAGAAAGTAGAGAGGTAAAACTGGACCTGCTACTGGCATTCCCAACATAGAGCTTTTCGTTCACTTGAGGATCTGTACCATAACTGTACACATACAGTGCCCCCATAAAGATCAGTATCAAAAACCCCAGGATCACTAGGCTGGTACTTATACGGTTGATCATGGCTACAGTTCTGTCCATACACCATAAAACAATAACAAGAGCAGCTCCACAGAGCAGTATGATCCTGGCTGCATATCACATGTACAACTGCATGTTGGGAAAAAGGTCCAGCAGAAACATTCCAGAAGGTGTCTGTCCAGTTTTCAATCCAGCATTAAATTCAGCAGAAGTGTTGCTCATTGCCATCTGAGGGATTCCTCCCATCAGAAATGGAATTTTAAACATTTCCAATTAGTGAGAATGTATAGCCTGGGCTTAAAATCGAGCCCCACATTGGGCGCCGATAAATTGTTGTCACGGTTTGACTCAGGATCAGCAATTAAACCAGAGACGACAATGCTCTCGATCCCCTCCCTCCCAGGTAGGGAAGGAGAGAGAGAATTAGGAGAGAGACTTAGCTGGATTGAAAACTAAATTAGACAGCTTTAATTATATGTACAATTATATACAAGTATGTTCTGGAATGTGCAAAAGCCTCTTGCCTCCCCCCACCCCCAGCAACTTCCCCGGCATCTCCTGAGCTGTGAGCAGTCCTGAAATGTCCCAGCCCACAGGCAGGAGATAAGGAGAGCAGACAGGGGCTGGGGTATGAGAGTTAGGGATGCCTGAGCCTGAGGTCAACGGTGATGGATGGATGGAGTCCTC
The DNA here is from genome assembly GCA_020745705.1 of Hemiprocne comata. Lineage (NCBI taxonomy): Eukaryota > Metazoa > Chordata > Aves > Apodiformes > Apodidae > Hemiprocne > Hemiprocne comata. Next base: position 50,008 of record CM036615.1, on the reverse strand, counting down.
CCCGGACACTGGCCATGGACAGGAGAGAAGGGAAGAAGAAGCAGGAAGGAAGTTGTCTTCTGTGATCTCTGACCTTCCTCAGAGCTTACGTAGATCTATGGAATGGAATCCCTTTGGTCAGTTCTGCTGTCTGTCTAGTCCAGCTCCCCTACGGGGGGTCACAGATACAATTCTCCTGCCCCAGTAGCCTCTGTAGCAGCAGAGCTAAGAAGAGACCTTGGAGTCTCAGCAGAAACATAAACATTCCAGTGTTATCAGCCCACTAGCTGGAACACTTGCTGCTAGTTAAAAGAGCTTACTGAAGGAAAAAAAAAATAAAAAAAATCAGTAAAAGTAAAATCAGCTTCATCCTGGCTCAAACTAGGACACTTCCAAACTAGCCATGGAATACCATACTGGAATCTTAACTCAGAAATGCTGATAAAGCCTTCAGCAACATTAAACATAAATATTAAACATAAATATTAAACATAAATATTTGCTAAAGTAGTAATACTGCGATGATCATAAAAAACAGTCCATACCGGTTCAGCACCGTTTTGAGACGCCAAATGCTTACAGAAACAAGAGGAAACCGAGAAGCACTTTGAATAGGACAGTCCCGACAACCCCCTGCCGTGAGCTCGGCAGGTTTGGGGTGATACTGTGGAGGCTGCCCGATACCGACCGGCCCGGCCTGAGGTCGCAACATCGCTCAGCCCGAGGGCGGCGGAGACCTCACAGTTACGGGCCGAACGGCTGAACCCAACAGGGGCAGCGGCAGGCGGAGCGAGAGGGTCGGCAGGAACCCAGGAGAGCCTTCGGCGCCATTGGGGAAGGGAGTGGGGGCTATCTGCTGTATCGTAGTGAGGCACCTCCCGCCACCAGGACTAAGACTACTCCTTCCCCCCCTCGGGGACCTTTCCTAGGCACCGGATCCCCTACCCTCCATTCCCACCCCAACTGGGCACCGGGACACGGCAACCTCCGGTCAGGGTCACCCCTCCCCCCGAGCACCGGGACGTACCGCCCCACCATGCACCCGTTCTCACTCCACTAGCCTACCTGCTCCCCCTGGAGCCCCCCGGCGGCGGCCACCGCTTTCCGCTTCCTGCTGACTGTTTTCCGGGCCATAGTAGAAGGAGGAGGAGAGGCCGAGAGCCCGGCCCGGGCCCCACATGGAGTAGGAGGGGGGAGGCAGCCCCTGGAGGATATAAGTGCGGACGCCAAGACCGGGTCACTGTCTCCGCCGCAAGCCCCACCGACCACGCTTCACGACATTTTCCCCAGGATTATTTTACGACAGTGGCGTCGCACCTTTGCGGCAGCTCCCTCACCCCGCCCGAGAGCCTCGTTTCCTAGCAACTGGAGGAGGCAGGGCGGCGAGTTGGCCCGCCCCCTTTGCGGTTGTCAGGCAGCGTGGCCCCGTCGGTGGTGGGGCGGCGCGTCCTGGCGGCGGTGGCGGAGTTCGAGGTGAAGCTTCTCGGTATCGCCCCGTGTTCATTTTGCTGTCCTGCACGGATCGGCGGAGCTAGCTAGTGGACTCCCCGGGCCCCGTCAATTTAAGCATAGGAGAGGCGCAGGCTAGCTGTTTTCTTTCTTCATTTATTTTTGAGCAACCGAAGCTTGCTGGGCAATGCCTGGTGGGCAGGGATGGGCGTTATTTTGGCAGCCCCACACCTCTGCTGCTCGTGAGACAAAAAGCAGCTATATAGCAGTCCCGAGAGCGAGGGAGAGTGGGCTGACGCCACAGCACTGAGGAGACATGGGAAGGGTACCCCGGCAGCTCGAAGCAGCAGAACACACTGATTTAGTATCATCCACTGAGAGCCAGCCTGTGAGAGTATTCCTGTTGATTGTAAAATGCACAATTTATACTGTACCTCTCCATCTCTCCTGTGGGAAAATCTGACCGCAAGCATAAAACACCTCCTCCCCTTCCACCACCAGCCTGGAGGGGCTAACGCCTGCCTTTGCTTTGCAAAACTTCATCCCAGGTTTCCCTTAGAGGGATCCTTTTAACTAGCAGACAGCTTGGCTTTATCACCTGGCTTCTCTGAGTGAAGATGAGGGTCTGATGCACATTGCTTGGTGCACGATGAGGCGCTTAGTCAAACTTTGAGGTGCTCTGTTCCACCAGGAAACTCCCTTATTGCAGGGGAATTAAAGGGCATACATAATATTTTTATTTAATTATGCTGCTTTAAAACAGATGTGTATGGATGTGTGCTTTTCCTTATATCCACATGGCTCATATGCACTTTTTCCTATGCTTATAGAGTCAGAAAGAAGAGTAATCCAAACCAAATGATCAGCGTTTTGCAAGTGACATTGCAGAGAACAGAAAAAGGAAGAGAGGAAAAGAAATATGTGATGTGCAGGCAGACTGCAAAAAAAGCCAGCTCCTGACCATTTGAAACATTCTGATGCTTCAAGTCACAGTAAATCAGTAAACATACTATTTTCCTGATAAAGAAGACATGTATTTTATGCCATTTTTTGGTGTTTTCATCTAACAGAACTCAAAGACAAGGGTGCTTTGAAAAGCCAAATTGAAAAAAAAAAATAAAACAACTTCACAGGCTTTCCAGCTTCCCCTGAGCTAAGCCTAAGGGATAATTCTAGTTTGGTTAGAATCCCCCTCTCCACATCCTCCCTCACACATGCACAGCTGCATTTTGGACAAAACCCCTACATTTCAGATCAAGGCCCTCTTAAAAGGCAGAAAACCCGCTGCCAAAGCTGCTTTTGGGGGTGTCTTGGTTTAGACAGTTGCTCTACCACCTGACCCCACTGAGGGGGAATCAGGAAAAGGAAAGGAGGCCCGTGGGTTGAAATGAAAACAGATTTAATAGAATAATGATGAACTAATATTAATCCCAATGCTAATATAAGATACAAAGTTATACTCAGCTCCAGATAGTAATAACGAGCTGTGTGCTTCTAGCAGTGAAGGCTGAATGCCCAACACTGCGAGCACAACAGCTCCAGCGAGAACGTGGTGGTCACAGCAAGCAGAGTACGCCTCAGGCACAGGACAACAGACGAGATCCTCTTGGGAGGGCAACCATGATAGAAGCTCCAAACATCTCCACAAACTTCCCGATTTATAGTGAGGGTGACATTTATGGTATGGAATACTTGGGTTGGCCAGCTTGGGTCAGCTGCCCTGGGCTTCACCCCTCCCAGCCCACTGCACCTGCATGGTTCAAAACTACCCTCGACACCCTTGATCACTGCGGAAACCTGCATACCAGAGCATCTTATCTCTTTTGTTCTCACAGAATTGGACTCTGCAGTCTCTCACAACTACAGTTCCTCTAAACAGAAAAAATTATTTTATAATTCTGTCCAAGCCAAACCAGGACAGAGGGTAAGTGCTGTGCTCTGGCACATCCCGTCAGGAGTGCCCCCTCAGCCGCGCTGAGTGGGCATGGAGCCCCTTGTGAGGGCAGACGTCGAGGTGGCCATGGCCGCTGAAGGAAGAGGCTGAGGCATAAGAGACAAAATGCTTCCTTCAGGCCCGATTCGCCACCTCCGCTTTGCCCCTTGTGGAAAGAGGCAGGGCTCCGTTAGCCCCGCCCCTTACGCCGCGGAGGTGACGTCACCGCGAGCACTTTCCGATTGGGCCGACGGGGGTAGGTGATTTCGCGGTGTGACACCAGGGAGGCGGAGGCCAGGTAGACAAGATGGCGTTGCGCGGTTGCGGGGCTGGAAGTGCTGACGCGGTGTGGGTTTCGTAGGGGCGGGCGGTGGACAGCGACAGCGGGAACGGCCGGAGCCGCCAGGCGCCGCTTAGGTAACGAGCGGGTCGAGAGGGGTAGGGAGCGGGGGCGCTGGTCCTACTTGGAGCGGGGCCTGGGCTGGGCGGTGCAGCCAGCTACCCCCGGGCCCTCTGCCTCTTTGCTGGGCCAAACTTCGCCGCCGCTTCTTCTCGTCCGGGGTGAGGGACTCTGAGTCCCTGTTGTGATTCAGCAGATATGAAGTGTCGACGGGGCGGCTGCGGGGCCGCTGGTCTCTCAGAAGTGCTCGCAGGTTGGAGGGGCTGCTACCCCAGCCGTGGAGGGGAGTGAGCCTGTGAGCGCTGCGTTATTGTGTGGTCTTGCTCCGCCTTCACGGCGTCTCGATACTAATTTTGAGGATACCGTTTAATGGAGGTGAAACCTGCATGGTCAGCTCGGAGGGACGGAGTCCTGGCACTCTGTTCTGGGCTGGAACTGGGGAACAGAGGGAGATCAGGCAAATAAGGTAATACTCCTTTCCCTACATTCTTCCACTTTCTGGCAATTTCGGGGACTGCCTGAGGGATTACCTTTTTGCTTAATAACCCTTGATGAATTTGCCTTCTAAGAGCTGATTGCTGTTGAAATCTTGAGTAAACGGTTAGTGTCAATGAAATTTGGAAGTAAGTTCCTCCTTATGGTAATCGAATCTTCTGTGAAGAATGGAAACATCTGCTTGTGTTTAGGAAGGGTGCATGTGTGGTTTTTGTCAAGCCTGCCTTCAGGTAATTAGTTAATTTCTGGCTCTTGTGTTGTGAAAACCATAGTACTCATCTTCCCTATGCCACTTGTGAATTTAGATTTCTACTGTGTTCACTTTTTGGTTGTGTTGTCTTGTAGACTGAAGAGCCAGAATCTTGTTTACTTCATGGGTTGTAGCCCTGCACATCTCTGTTTATCCTTATTACTATTACTTATTTCTGGATCTTTTCCAGTTACCTGTTCTGCTTTTGAATGGGGAAGAGGATCATAACTTTCTCTGCATTTGAAACTTAGGATTGTTTAGGTTTTTGAAATAGTAAAATAAATTACAGTAGATAGAAATGAGTAATCACCTTATCAAGTGTTTTTATTCCCCACATCACTTAAAAATTCCAAACAAGCCCCCCAAAAAAAAAAAAAAAAAAAACAACAAAAACAAAAAACAAAGAAGAAAGTAGTCTTACAGAAATCTTATGATTACAGAATCCCAGACTGGTTTGGGTTGGAAGGGACCTTAAAGATCATCTAGTTTCAACCCCCCCTGCATGGGCAGGGACACCTCCCACTAGACCAGGTTGCTCAAAGGGGAGCAACCTGGAGATATTGATGCTGTCTCAGAATAGAGATAAGCAGGTGGACTCTGGCACTTGTCTGTGCAACTAATGTAGTTGCCATATTGGACTCAGTAAAAATGTATTCATGTTGAATTTAAGCACTTTGAGGTGGATATTCCTAAATGGCAAGTGAGCATTGCCAAATTAAGGAACAACTGGGTTGTGACTGGTGATGTAACTTCAGTGACTATGCTACTGATAAAAGGCATACTGCATCTCACAGCATATTATGGGGTTAAGAGGTTTTTATGGCAGCTTGGGGGGGGGAATCTTACTCCAACTGTGATCTAGGGTGTTAACTGTTTGGCCTCCTCTCCTTTTCTCCATACAGAAGAGAGCTGTGTGTGTAGCACTGTACTAGCCATGGGGAAGGGAATGGGGCTGAGATGGTACATGTGGTAGCAGCATAGGAGAGTTGGACTGATTTTATTCAAGGCCATGTGCAGGATGGTGTTAGGTTGCAGTACCATGGTAGTACTGCTACTTAACAACTTCAGTTTTCTGTACATGTGGAGCTGTGATTCTGTGAAAAGTGGCAATGATGTTTTAGATCACCATTGCAATTGGGGGACTTACACCTTTTAGGCAAAACCTTAATTCTAAGGATAGGGGGAGAGAAAACAAGTAGTTTTTAAACTTAGCTTTTGCAAGCTTGTAGTTTTAGTCTCAGAAACAAAACTGAAAGTGATTGCACCTTTCTTGTCTCGCCAGCTGGATCTGACCTGCAAGTTTGGTACAAGGTCTTTTCTGAATCCTTTAAGCTTGCAATGTATTTGAAACACAGAAGTATATCAAAGAGGGAACAGAATATAATTGCTCTGACACGGGTTTAAATCTTTTCTAGAAGGGGAAACAGATTGGTTCAAAATACCATGTTGTATTAGTAGTATTACAGTTTCCAACTGACTGAGTTCAAATGGAAATTCTGAGTTTGTATTTTCTCAGCTGCCTTTTGTGTCAAACTCTTACACCAGAGTAACATTTTAAGTGGGGAAATCAGAAGAATGTGAGTTCTATCAAAGTAGTAGTCAGTTCTTCAACTGGAAGATGGTCTGAGTATGAATATACTTAAGCAATTAGCTATTGGTAGTTGGTATCATGGAAACTAGTAACAAAGAGTTATGAGCTCCTAGTTACTCTGGTCTATGTTGTTGGAGATCAGCATTCATGATAACTATGTATTAGATTATGTGAAAGATTTTATTTAAGCCCTTTCCTAATGTATATGTTTGTGCTTGCACCATTTGACATCTTTAGGCTAGCAGCAGATGAAGCCGTGACTGAAATGACTGGTGAGACTTATTCCCTGAGGTTGGATTTCTAAGAGTGTATGTATTACCAGTTGTGCTGTGTCAAGGGGGTGTTGGGTGATGAGAAGCTCACCATGAGCCGGCACCGTGCGCTGGAGCCCAGAAACCACCCGTGTCCTGGGCTGCATCCCCAGCAGCGTGGCCAGCAGGGCCAGGGAGGGGATTGTCCCCCTCTGCTCTGCTCTGGTGAGACCCCCCTGCAGCCCTGGATGCAGGCTAAACAAAGACTGAATGTAGCTGTTGACTGCTGCATAGCAGGGAAGGAGAAATGACACCTGTGATACAGAAAGGCTCCCTGAAGCAGTATCTGAAGGCAAATGTAGCAACTGGAACATCCTTGAAAGTTATATCTCTGGGGTTAGGTAGTTGCTCTACTTTCCTTCTTGGAGGGTGAAGTTTGTCTGCATGTTTGTGTATGTTCACTGCTAGTAACCTCAGCTGTGGCAGTTGCACACACAGAATGAACCTTGTTTAACAGATGTACTGACTCTTTGTTTTTTCTCTGTTGCTTGTGGCTTCCATTCCTGAATTTTTCAATCCATTGTTGGAATATATGCTGAAAAATATTATCATTCAAGCAGTCCCAAATAGAGGGGCCTTTGCTGTTTAAAAACTGCAAAATCAAGAGATTTCAAGGAAGATGTTTCTGCTCACAACAGAAGTGTGCTGCCTTCGGGTAGCGTAGGTCACTGAAATTTTCTAATATACAACACAGCAAGCAGCACATTTATTTATCATATTCTGTTTTTGTAATATATCCGCTATAGCTGAGGGCAACCTCAATTTGACATATCTGCACAGAGATAAATTTCTACTTTTCTACACTAGACAAGCTTCAACAACAAAATCACAGACTGGTTTGGGTTGGAAGGGACCTTAAAGATCATCTAGTTCCAACCCCCCTGCATGGGCAGGGACACCTCCCACTAGACCAGGTTGCTCCAAGCCCCATCCAACCTGGCCTTGAATGCTTCCAGGGATGGAGCTTCCACAACTTCCCTGGGCAACCTGGGCCAGTGTCTCACCACCCTGACAGCAAAGAATTTCTTCCTCATGTCTCACCTAAATCTCCCCTCTTCCAGTTTGGAACCATTACCTCTTCTCCTTTCACTACAAGCCCTTGTCCAAAGTCCCTCCCCAGCATTCCTGGAGCCCCTTCAGGCACTGGAAGGTGCTCTAAGGTCTCCCCAGAGCCTTTCTCTTTTCCAGGCTGAACACCCCCAACTCTCTCAGCCTGTCTTCATGGGAGAGCTGCTCCAGCCCTCTCATCGTCTTCGTGGCCTCCTCTGGACTTGCTCCAACAGCTCCATGTCCTACCTGTGTTGGGGACTCCAGAACTGGACATAGTACTCCAGGTGGGGTCTCATGAGAGTAGAGTAGAGGGAGAGAATCATCTCCCTTGACCTGTTGGAAGAATAATTTTTCCCACTGCATCTTGAAGTTAATGCAGGTGTTTGGTCTGCACTAGGATTTTACTACAGAATTGCCAACAAAAGCAATATACTTATTGCCTATGTGGGATATTTTGACACTGAGGACACATCCAAGGCTTTATGCAACTCCAGATTGATATACTACTGCAAAATTCCCTGGATGCTAGATGTGCATGTCCTGCATGGTTCTGCAGGATTTTTATGCATTGCTACTGCTGTCCCTGGAGCAAATTGATAGTGTCACAGTAACTTAGTGTTCAGTTACCTAAGATCAGCATGTGAGATGGTAAACTTAGTATGTCCTTGAGATGGCCTGCTGGAGAGAGAATATGAATTATTGTTCTAAAAATTATCTCTTTGAATTTTCTTTTCAATGTCCTTCATGTAGAGTCTAGAGTAAGCTGCTTCTGGGAAATGAGGTAGACACCATAAACTCTCTTGCCTGTAGATAACTGGTGCTGCATTGAAAAAACTTCCTTGTCAGTTGAGTTGCCTAAGTGAGGAGGTTACTTCCTCTCATCGGAAGTTTTTTAAAACCCTTTAGAAAGGAGCACTTGCTTTTCAGTCTGTGGTAGTAACTAGAAGGACAAACTTGAAGAAATTAAAGGAAGTATGTAGAGTCCTTGTTCCTAGTTCAGCTCCACTGTAATAGTAGTAGATGATGGGCCGCAATAGTACATGCTTGCAGGTGGTGCCTCAGTCTCTGGTGACAGACAGAGGACTGGTGAGGTATCTGAAGGCTATATGATTTCACATGTGGCCTGGCTTTTTCAATAACAAATCAAGTTGACATCTTAATTGCTACTCATACAGAGAAACTAGCAATGTAGCAGCTTATCTGACAGTGTGATCTGGGTCTGAAAGGTGAAGCCTATTTCATGTGCTGTAGTCTGCAATCTGGTCTCCTCCTCTCTGGCACTGGGACTAATAAAGCCCATTCAGCTCTAGTAGTTGATGTGCAACTGTACCAGGAGGTCTTGTGGCTTTGCCCTTGACAGCCTTCTTGAGATGGCAGGCTTGGCACTGTTTCACATCCTTTTGAGAGAAATGGTGACGTGCTGAGAAGAACCTGACAAACATCAAGCAGAATAATACATGGCATTATGTACAAGGTATGCCTGGAATTGCCCAGTGTGATTCACTTCCTCATAGCCTAGTGTCTGCTTGCTGTGTTTCATGAGGTCTGGTCGCACCTGGGTGATCTTCTTTGTACAGCTTTGAATTTAGCTGTGTGTTGATTTCCCATTATCCAGTAGGGTTGGTTCACCTTTTGATTTCAACATAACGTTGAAAGGGACCTTTGCACAGCAAAAGGTACTTTCCTAAAGTACTTGAAACTGGCTCTTCCTGACCCCGGATGTGTCAATAGCTGCCAGGAGGAATAGCTGAGCTGTCTGTGTAATCCTCACGTTATGGTGCCCTTCCTTTAAGGTAACATTTGCAGTTGAAATCTGTAATGGAAAACAGTGAGGCTAAGAGTAAGATCTTGCTCAGGGAATGATGGGTGTGAATGTTGTGTGTCCTAGGTTGAGCCAGGATGAAGCTGATTTTACTTTTACTGATTTTTTTTATTTTTTTTTTTTCCTTCAGTAAGCTCTTTTAACTAGCAGCAAATGTTCCAGCTGGTGGGCTGATAACACTGGAATGTTTGTTTCTGCTGAGACTCCAAGGTTGCTTCTTAGCTCTGCTGCTACAGAGGCTACTGGGGCAGGAGAGTCATATCTATGACCCCCCCGTAGGGGAGCTGGACTAGACAGACAGCAGAACTGACCAAAGGGATTCCATTCCATAGATCTACGTAAGCTCTGAGGAAGGTCAGAGATCACAGAAGACAACTTCCTTCCTGCTGCTTCTTCCCTTCTCTCCTGTCCATGGCCAGCATCTGGGGAGGACTCCATCCATCCATCCATCCATCCATCCACCACCGTCGACTCCTAGGCTCAGGCATCTCTGACCTCACCACCCTCATACCCCAGCCCCTGTCTGCTCTCCTTATCTCCTGCCTGTGGGCTGGGACATTTCAGGACTGCTCACAGCTCAGGAGATGCCGGGGGAGCTGCTGGGGGTGGGGGGAGGCAAGAGGCTTTTGCACATTCCTGAACATACTTGTATATAATTGTACATATAATTAAAGCTGTCTAATTTAGTTTTCAATCCAGCTAAGTCTCTCTCCTAATTCTCTCTCTCCTTCCCTACCTGGGAGGGAGGGGGTCGAGAGCATTGTTGTCTCTGGTTTAATTGCTGATCCTGAGTCAAACTGTGACATTAGGTCTGCTCCAAGTTGTACTTTGAGCACTGTCTACTGCTGGCAGGGTGCACCAGATAAGTTCATGTTTTTGAAGAATGTCTGTTGGGCATTTCAGTCTGTGAGCTGGAGGACGTCAGAAACATAGGGCACCTCTGATTCTTTGTCATGTATAATGTCAAAGGAAGACTTAAAAATTCAGCTATTCAAAGAATTATGCTGTGGTGTCTTGAAGATCTTGTAATGCACTTCTAATCTAGCAAAAGAACCAGTTATGTTATCGAACACCCATAAGCATCCTGAAGCAAGGTTTTAGCTGACAGCTAATTGTTACTGTTTTAAGATCGCTCCCGAAACACAGACAAAGAGGCTAAGTTTAGGAAAAATACATTGTTATTTATTGCAGTTTTGTACAAAGCTGGGTGCTTGGTGCCTTCCCACAAATCAACCACACCAAAGAGATTTTTCACTACATATTTATATATAAAACTATAAAGTTGGCAAGCTTCCAAGTCCATCCTCCTAATAGTGATTGGTTAGCGATTTACATATAGTTGTAATATGGTTACATCACTACTTCTACTATTGTGAAGGGTCTTCACCTGGGTAGGGGTCTTTTTGACCTGGGGGTGTGATTTTTTTAGTATTATAATGACATAATGAACTAAGTTCACCAAAAGGACACAATATCACAAGTTCTGTAACTCCAACTGCCCAAGACTGGTTCAGTAGTCAATCTCTCCTCGATTTGAGTTCTTTTTATCACATCCTGCATTCCTTGGGTCCAACAGACCTTGAGTCTTCTTGCCAAGTCATTGATGTACATGAAACACCCTCAAAACATCTTGATTAATTGCTTCTTCTAGGCCTAGTTATTCCAGGGTGTCCTTGCTCAGTGCTAGTTGTGGTACTGTGTGCCTCTCTGACTACAATTTTTAACTTGTATATACAGAGTACATCTTACACAAAATAATCACATCATTCAAAATTTGAGTTATTTTTCAACAATTAGACAGCTAATTCTATTTTTAAACTAGCTCTTTTCTCAGGACAGGCCTGCTCTGTGTTAAAAGCTGGGTAGGCACTTCTGTGCTTAACATCTTGGCCATGTAGCATTTGCATCCAAATTTTAAAAGTTGTTAGTAAAATTCTGTGGGCAGTGAATGAGGACTATTGTTAGCATTGTTTTTTTGTATGTATCTGAAAATATCTTCCTAGTGGTACTGGTTATCATAGACCTGTATTGTTATCTGTGCATTACCCAATGTGTCTAGACAAGTGCCACACTGGCTAACTGATTAACCCAATATGGTAGTATCCCTTTTTAGAGCGACAAGGATTAAGCTGAAGAGGATCAGTGTGGTATTTCCAGTAGGAAGGGCTGTTCTTAATGCTGGGGGAGGCAGGGTGTGCTCTATGGGGCTGGGATGAAGCAGCCTCTGAGCACTGTGATCTGGAACTCTCTGCCTTCCTGATCAACCTGGTTGATTCTTGGCTGTTTTGTTTTTTTCTTTTTCATTTTGCCATTTAGATTGTCAAACCCTGGGCTAAGTTATTTGTCTGCTCAGTCAATTCTCAGAGATATAAAATAAATTGCTTACCTGTCTTGGGAACAGGATAAACAGCAAGTGTCTGCAACATGTCCCATAATCTAGAGATAAGATGCTGTAGAACTGCATAGGCTTATGCTGTGCTACATGTATAAAGTTGTTAAAGCTATTTAAAAATGTTTTTCAGGTTGTAAATGGCTTCTAAGAAGTTGGAATCTGACTCTCATGGTAAGTGAAATTTGGCATCCTTGTCTCTTCAATAAATGAATCCTACTATTGCTGCTGAGTAATGTCTCAGCCTAGACAGGCCATAGACACTAATCTATTTAGCTTTTGATTAGTTTTTTGTTAGAAATGAAGTGCTTTGGCTTCCTTCTTGCATAGTTGATTGCTGATGCTGTGCCTGTTCTCTGGTTAAACTGAAATTCAGCCTGTGACTGTTCTCTACTCATTCAAAGCAGAATAATACCTCCCACTTTCCCCTTCAAAATCAAAGCTGAACTGCAGTTGTGATACTGATCTGATGTTTGCCAAAGTGGACAGTAGATATGTAGCTCCTTGCTATGAAAGTCACATGAGAAGTTGTATTGGAAGTCAAGATTTTAATATATCATTGAGCTATGCTTGCTTTTTTCCCAGCAGTGATGGGTTTTTTTTATCCTAAATTGGACTAATCTGGTTCAGCAGGCAAATGAAGAAGATAATATCATCTACATTTGAGATGTATAGTGTCATACTGTCCTGAGTTGAGCCAGGATGAAGCAAATTTTCCTTTTACTGATTTTTTTTTTTTCCTTCAGTAAGCTCTTTTAACTAGCAGCAAGTGTTCCAGCTAGTGGACTGATAACACTGGAATGTTTATGTTTCTGCTGAGACATGAAGGTCAGTTTGTTGTACTCAGTGAATCTGCCACTGCAGATGCTACTGAGAGAAGAAGAATTGTATCTGTGACCCCCCCCCCCCCCGTAGGGGAGCTGGACTAGACAGACAGCAGAACTGACCAAAGGGATTCCATTCCATAGATCTACATAAGCTCTGAGGAAGGTCAGAGATCACAGAAGACAACTTCCTTCCTGCTTTTTCTTCTCTTCTCTCCTGTCTATGGCCAGTGTCCGGGGAGGACTCCATCCATCCATCACCGTTGACCTCAGGCTCAGGCATCCCTAACTCTCATCCCCCAGCCCCTGTCTGCTCTCCTTATCTCCTGCCTGTGGGCTGGGACATTTCAGGACTGCTCACAGCTCAGGAGATGCCGGGGAAGTTGCTGGGGGTGGGGGGAGGCAAGAGGCTTTTGCACATTCCAGAACATACTTGTATATAATTGTACATATAATTAAAGCTGTCTAATTTAGTTTTCAATCCAGCTAAGTCTCTCTCCTAATTCTCTCTCTCCTTCCCTACCTGGGAGGGAGGGGATCGAGAGCATTGTCGTCTCTGGTTTAATTGCTGATCCTGAGTCAAACCGTGACAACAATTTATCGGCGCCCAATGTGGGGCTCGATTTTAAGCCCAGGCTATACATTCTCACTAATTGGAAATGTTTAAAATTCCATTTCTGATGGGAGGAATCCCTCAGATGGCAATGAGCAACACTTCTGCTGAATTTAATGCTGGATTGAAAACTGGACAGACACCTTCTGGAATGTTTCTGCTGGACCTTTTTCCCAACATGCAGTTGTACATGTGATATGCAGCCAGGATCATACTGCTCTGTGGAGCTGCTCTTGTTATTGTTTTATGGTGTATGGACAGAACTGTAGCCATGATCAACCGTATAAGTACCAGCCTAGTGATCCTGGGGTTTTTGATACTGATCTTTATGGGGGCACTGTATGTGTACAGTTATGGTACAGATCCTCAAGTGAACGAAAAGCTCTATGTTGGGAATGCCAGTAGCAGGTCCAGTTTTACCTCTCTACTTTCTCTCAAGCTGAATCTCCCAGCTCTTGATCTGAATAGCATTGTTTCAGTAGGGATGCTTCTGCTGAATGTTTATAGTGTATTGTGGATGCCTAGGGTGAGGTGTTGTTCCACTCACTGCCAATCCCCCACAGGCAAGGCTGCTGCCACCCGTGATGCTGCTACCACCACTGCTGCTGCTGCCACCACTGGTACTGCTACAAAAACAGTTGCTTCTGCAAAGATTAAGTCCAATCCCCTTTGATACAAACTAAGAGTTAATCCTGTGACCAGGAGCAAGGCAAAGGCAAAAGGCCTCAGCCGTTTTACCTGCTCCCATCTGAGATATCCAGAGTTTCTTCAAACTGTGTTAGAGAGTGAAATTGAGAAATCAGACTGTCGCGTCCGTCTCTCACACAGACGATTCTAAATTAGGTGATGGAGCAGGTACTTCTGAAGCAGATAAAGGAGCAGGATCTTGTCAAGCAGATAAGAAATCAGGCCAACAAGCAGATAGAAAAGCAGACCCTTCTCAAGCAGATGATGACGATGATCTTGTCCAGCCTTTCTCTCTAAAGGAACTGCACCTCATGAGAAAGGACTTTACCCACATTGATGGTGAGGGACTTCTTCCTTGGTTGCTCCGATGTTATGATAGCAGAGCTGAAACCTATGACGTGGACGAGAGAGAAGCCAAGCAGTTGGGATCCCTGGCCAGAGATGCTGGTATTGATAGAGCATTTGGTAGTAAGACGGGAACTACCACCCTGTGGAGCAGACTTGTTTCAGCTGTGAGGGAGAGATACCCCCATAAGGGTGACATCAAATGGTGCCGAAGCAGAACACCCACTCTTGAGAGAGCCATCATGTATTTGAGAGAATTGGCTGTGCGAGAGGTGATCTATGATAACACTGGACTTACAAATCCTGATGATGTCCTGTGTGACACACAAATATTCTGGAGGTTTGCACAGGCTGTACCAGCAGCACATGCCCATATATTCTCCTTCATGGGACGCATTGATGATGACACAAGACCAACTGCGCGTGAAGTGGCTTTCAGAGCACGACAGTATGGAGACATGATCTCTGATTCCCATCCGTTCCACACCTCAGCCATTGAACAAATGACTGACAGAAAGAATAAGATGCCAAACAGATGGGAAGGTAAACCCCAGTATCTCCCTAGAGACAACTGGTCACGTGTTGCAGCCATTAAGAGGAGACGTCCTGCTACGAGACGGCAGCAAGAGAAACAGGGCCCACTCTGACGCCACCTGTGGTCTCTTTTGCATAATTATTTTAAAGAGGACATGAGAATCTGGGACAAGAGACCCACTGCTATTCTCCAGATACGTGTGCAAGAGCTACTAAATAGAACAAAGGCAGGAGGTGGTTCTTTCAGGAAGAAGGCTGCACCAGTCTCCACCCAGGATGGTGCTTCAGCCTCAGATGCTCAACATTAGAGGTGCCCTGCCTCTGGCCAGGAGGAGGAGAGGGACAACTGAGTTTACTGGACTGTGTGGATTTGGTGGCCTGGCACATTAGAACCACAAAGGTATAGAGCCTTGGTGGACACTGGGGCACAGTGCACCCTAATGCCATCGAATCATAAAGGGACAGAATCTGTCACTATTTCTGGAGTGATGAGAGGATCTCAAGAACTGACTGTTGTGGAGGCCGATGTGAGCCTCACTGGTAAAGAGTGGCAAATGCAGCCTATAGTGACTGGCCCAGGTGCTCTGTGCATCCTTGGCATAGACTACCTCAAGGGAGGATATTTCCGTGACCCAAAAGGGTACCGGTGGGCCTTTGGTATAGCAGCTGTAGAGTCTGAGGACGCTGCACAGCTGCATACCTTGTCTGGCCTTTCAGATGACCCTTCTCTAGTGGGGTTGCTGAAGGTCAAGGACCAACAGGTGCTAACTGCCACTTCAACGGTGCATAGACGACAATATCGCACCAACAGAGACTCTGTGATCCCCATTCATAAGCTGATTCGGCAATTGGAGACCCAAGGAGTGATCAGCAGGAATCTCTCGCCCTTCAACAGTCCTATATGGCCAGTGCAAAAGCCTGATGGACTGATCCATGCTGCACTGGAGAAGGGTGGAGCTCCAGAACACCTGCAGTACATCGACGACATCATCATGTGGGGTGACACACCAGAAGGAGTCTTTAAGAAAGGTAAAAAGATCATCCAAGTTATTTTGGAAGCTGGTTTTGCTGTGAAAAGAAGCAAGGTCAAGGGACCTACACAAGAGATCCAGTTCCTGGGAATTAGATGGCAAGGTGGATGTTGCCAAATCCCAGTGGACATGATGAACAAAATAACAGCTATGGCCCCACCAACTAATAAAAAGGACACTCACACCTTTTTAGGGACTGTTGGTTTCTGGAGAATGCATATTCCAGGTTACTGTCAAATTGTGAAACCTCTCTATGAGGTGACCCAAAAGAAGAGCAACTTTAAATGGGGTCCTGACCAAAAGAGAGCTTTTGAGCATATCAAAAAGGAGATTGTGCAGGCAATGGCCCTTGGACCTGTTTGAACAGGGCCAGACATCAAAAATGTGCTCTACACCACAGCCGGGTACAACGGTCCTACCTGGAGCCTCTAGCAGAAAGCACCAGGGGAGACTTGAGGTCAACCCCTATGTGATCAGTCCTTGGTGTTCCTGCTGCAGTAGGGGGGTTGGACTCGATGACTTTCAGAGGTCCCTTCCAACCCCTGTGATTCTATGATTCCGGAGCCAGAGCTACAGAAGTTCCGAGGCCAACTATACTTCAACTGAGAAGGAGATACTTGCAGCATATGAAGGAGTTAGAGCTGCTTCGGAAGTGATCAGCACTGAAGTGCAGCTCCTCCTGGTGCCCAGATTGCCAGTACTGAGCTTCACGTTCCAGAGTAACCTTTCTCCTATCCATCATGCCACCCATGCGTCTTGGAGTAAATGGACTGCTTTGATTACCCAGCGAGCTCGAATAGGAAGCCCTAATTGTCCAGGTATCATGGAAGCAATTACAAACTGGCCAGAAGGCACACACTTTGGAATGCCACCCCAAGAAGTGGTGAGACGGGCTCAGGAAGCCCCACTGTATGATCCGGTACCAGAGACTGAGAAACAATTTGCTCTTTTCACCGATGGCTGCTGTCGTCTTGTAGGGAACCACCGGAAGTGGAAAGCTGCCGTGTGGAGTCCTACACGACTAGTTGCACAAGCAGCTGAAGGAGAAGGTGAATCGAGTCAATTTGCAGAGGTAAAAGCCATCCAGCTGGCTTTGGACACTGCTGAGCGAGAGGGGTGGCTGAGACTTTCTCTTCACTGACTCTTGGATGGCAGCAAATGCCTTGTGGGGGTGGCTAAAGCAGTGGCAGCAGAACAACTGGCAGCAAAAAGGTCAACCTATTTGGGTTGCTGAGCTGTGGAAAGACATTGCAGCTCGGATAGAGAAACTGGTTGTAAAAGTGCGTCGTGTAGATGCACACGTACCTCTGAGTCGAGCCACTGAGGAACATCGACACAACCAACGAGCAGATGAGGCTGCTCAAGTGTTCCAAATAGACTTAGACTGGGAACATAAGGGTGAACTCTTTTTAGCTTGATGGGCCCATGACACTTCAGGTCATCAGGGCAGAGATGCAACATACAGATGGGCTCGTGACCGAGGGGTGGACTTAACCATGGACACTATTGCGCAGGTTATCCACGACTGTGAAACGTGCGCTGCAATTAATCAGGCTAAGTGGTTGAAACTTTTGTGGTATGAGGGGAGGTGGTCAAAGTACAGGTATGGGGAGGCCTGGCAAATTGATTACAAGTACAGGATGGTTGGAAACATATCCTGTGCCTCATGCACAGGAATACTGTCCTGGGCCTTGAGAAGCAAATCTTGTGGAGACACGGTACTCTAGAAAGAATTGAGTCAATCAGTGGGACTCATTTCAAGAACAGTCTTGTGACTGACTGGGCCAAAGAACATGGTATTGAGTGGTGTCGTGGACCTTGAAAGGCTTTCTGTTGTGTGGGGAGAGAACTAGTTCGTTCCCCCCAAGTGGCTATACCATATCCCATACCATGCTCCAGCCTCGGGGAAGATTGAAAGGTACAATGGTCTGTTGAAAGCTACCCTGAAGGCAATGGGAGGTGGAACCTTTAAGAATTGGGACAAACATTTAGCAAAGGCCACTTGGCTAGTTAATACCAGGGGATCCATCAGTAGAGCTGGTCCTGCTCAGTCAGACCTTTTACATACTGTAGATAGGATTAAAGTCCCTGTGGTGTGTGAAAGGAATCTGTTGGGAAAAAGTGTTTGGGTTTATCGTGCTTCAGGCAAAGGTAAACCTGTCCGGGGTGTTGCTTTTCTCAGGAGCTTGGACATACCTGGTGTGTGATGATGGAGGATGGTGAAGTACAGTATGTACCTCAAGGAAATCTGGGGGAAAATCCCTGATTTGACAGTTGGTAAAACAGAGCCTATGTGTAATATATATGGTCTGGAAGAAGGGGTGGAATGTCCTGGTTTGAGCCAGGATGAGGCCAGTTTTATTTTTTACTGTTTTTTTTTCTTCAGTGAACTCTCTTTTAAGCAACACACTTAGTGAAACTAGCAGCAAGTTTTCCAACTAGTGCACTGATAATGCCCGAATGGTCTTTCTGCTGAGAGACCAAGGACTCTTTGCTCTACTTGTTGAATCTACTGCTTCGAACACTAAAGGAGCATAAGAGTCATGTCTACAATCCTCCTGTAGGGAGGAGTGGACTAGACAGATGGCAAAATCGGCAAACCAAATATTCCATCCATATTTTTATGTAGGACTTGGTATAAAGTCAGGGATCACAGAAGTCAAGCTGCTGCTTCTCTTCCTTTCATGGCCAGTGTCCAGGGAGGACTCCATCCATCCATCTCCTTTGATCCCCAGGCTCGTGCATTCCTGACCCTCATCACTCTCCCCTCAGCTCCTGTCTGCTCTGCCGCTCTCTCCGGCAGTGCTCCAGGACATTTTGGAACTGCTCCCAGCTCAGGAGATGCTGGGGGAGTCGTTGGGGGTGGGAGAAGGTAATAGGGTTTTGCACATTCCTGCACATACTTGTATATAATTGTACATTTTTTTCTTCTATCATTAGTATTTCATTATAGCTGCCTAGTTTAGTTTTCAATCCGGAAAGTGTCTCTCTCTTTATTCTCTCTCTCTTTCCCTACCTGGGTGGGAGGGGGAGGGGATCGAGAGCATTGTTGTCATTGGTTTAATTGCTAATCCTGAATCAAAGTGTGACACATACCAAGTGTAGTTTGTTAATGTTGCTGTTGTATTGTCACTGTTATTATACAACTCGAAAGCTTTTAACTCCAATTTCTGAAAATTATGTAAATATGGTTTGTGTGACCACACAAACTAAGTTTCACTTGGTTTCAAAGCTGTTCCCTGTTCGTAAGCAGTAACTAGTTTTATCTGAAATGTTTTCATTTTGCTACCTAACTGGAGGATGCTTCTATGAGTTGGCCAATGATTTCTGCATTACACTAAAATTGAGAGAAATCTTACTCTTGTAGTGGATCCTTGAGCTAGGAGTATCATGTAGTACATGGTGTTAGAGATGAGACTGATAGATACAGTTTTGCTAGAGCTATTCTCAGAGCTTCCTCAATATGCTTTTAACTGCTAAAAGGATGAGGTGGCTGAAAGCCATATTAAATAACAAAAAAATCCCTTTAATTGTTTCATTTGAACATGTGACTATTGAAACAGTTGCTTGTGTAATGCTTCCTAAACCTAGGTTTTGCTTATTGCTTTAGAATTTGTCGTTTAAAACAATTTGCACCCTTACCCTGTCAGTGTGTTCAGGCAGAAGGGTCATCTGTTTACATAAAGAAAAGGACTCTTGACTTTCTGGATCGGATTTTAACTTGACTAGTACTGTTCCGATTCGGCTGGAACAAAGTCAATACTATGTGCATCAATGTTTTCCTTCAGAAAGACTTTTTACCATCAAATGTCCTAAAACACTTAGTGTGTTTCTTAATGTGTGCTTGCAGGTTTTGTAGCAGCGTTGTGTTCAAGATGAGGTTATAGCAGTGGTCACTATTAAAAACAGTATACTGGGAAGAAACCAGAAAGGATTTATTCCTTTGTCTAGCAGCTGAGGTTAAACTGGCAGCTGTCAGTGCAGTCCATCTAGTCTAGGTGTGTTTAGGTTTTTTTACTGTAACAAATGAGTGTTGCTATGTAAACACCACAATGTGTGCTTGTACCTTCTGTAGCTAGTATCTATTTCAGGCAAACAAGAAGGCTGTGCAAGGGGAGGTGTCTACCACTTACTGTGTCAATAGGTCTATTAAGATAAGTATTTGCACGCTGAACAATTTGGGCTGTGAGATTGGTGCAGAGAGGTAATCCTGCTTTGTTTAGATTGTCCTGCTTAGAGCAGGACTTATGCCAGCGGGACTGTCACGGTCCAAACCTTGTTTGGGTCGAAGCCACCTTGTCTCAGGGAACAATCGCCCTGTTTGTTTTCAGGATTTTCTGATACCAATTTAATATTCAGGATAGCCTTTTAATTATTTCGGTGGGTCCATCCCTGGCTTGGGACCGGCTTGCTTCCACTGGGTATTTAACCAATTGATAAGCCCCTTCTCGGATATGCACGCGTAAGCACACGCACACACACAGGTAAGTTTTAACTTTTACTAAAATAGCAAAACGGACAGAGGAGAGTGGAAGAGAAATGTTGTAGATGCACCAGGGAATATGTGTGTATGAAAGGAAATAATAATAGAGTGACTACGAGCCCGAGGCTTCCCTTGTGGGTCGACGAAAGTGAATGCAAGTGAGGGGCCAAGTACACACCCGGGGCAAGAACGCGTTAAAGATAAGGTTTCTTGCATCCTCCTGGAGCCTCGGGGGGGGGGGGGGCGGTGAGGCGAGTTGCCAGGTGCGGCGTAGGTGCGGCACGCTGGAGGCAGGGACAGCAGGAGTGCGGTATGCTGCAGCAGGCTGCTTGCTTCGACTCCTTTTGGCCTTTTCCTTCTTCTTTACGACAATCTCAGTAACACTGGAGAGGCGAAGAGCTCGACAAGCTGTTTTTCCTCTCTGGACACCGGGTCTGGTGGCAGAGTTACACCCTGTTGTGTCTCAGCCCCGCGCTGTTTTTCATCTCAGCTCCTTTTGTTTGGTCTCCTGTTCCTCTTTGTTTTGTGTTCTTCCCAGCGCCTACGTGCAGCCCCTGATGAAGTTCCAGCCGCGGCCTCTACCCTGCAGTATTGCCACCGTTTTTGTTACGTCTCTCTATCACAGTCAATTTAAGTGAGAGACATAACTTTTGTGGAGACCAGTTCTCCACAGGGACTAAGCAAGGCATAGTAGCAGCAGTCATGCCAGCCTCTGAGCAGTCAGGAGATCTGGTTGTCTTTGACCTGGTGTGCTGGTTTGGTTCTGGCATGGTTTCAGTAGCAGGGGAGGGTCCCCAGGGGTGGCTCCTGTAAGAAGCTACTAAAAAGCTCCCCCGGCTCAGGTGGCCAAGGCCAGAACCATTAGAGACGATAGATGTGCCTCTGCGATTAACATATGAACGAACTGCTACAAGACCTGGGCAGTGAGCAAGCAGAAGAGTTGTGCTGGAGAGGTGAGAGTAGTGCTGGGGTGAAGGTCCCGAGGTTGGTGAAGAAGAAGGGAAAGGAGGTGCCCAAGCAGAAGTTCCCCTGCAACCTATGGTGAGTTCGCAGTCTGTCCTCCTGCATTCATGGAGGAACGTGGTGGAACACTCCCTGAAGGCACCAGGAGGGGCAAATGTGGATTTGCAGCCCATGGACTTGGATCTGCAGCCATGGATGACCCCGTGCCAGGGGAGGGGCCTGTTCCCGAAGCAGCCCATGACTCTGTGGGCAGCCTGCTCTGGAGCAGCTTGCTCCAGACCTCGTGGGAAGGACTCATGAAGGAGAGGTTTGTGGTGGACTCCATGGGGAAGCAGGGAAGGACTGTAAGGAATCCTTCTTCCTGAGGAGGAAGGAGCAGCAGGAACCACCAGCCTGTGAAGTGACTCTAAAGCCCATCCCCATCCCCCTGTGCCGCTGGGGGGAAGGAGGCAGAGAAATGGGGAAAAAAGTAATTTGGGCCCAGGAAGAAGGGAGGGGTGGGGGTAACGTATGTGAGCCCTGCTCTGTGTGGTGTCTGTGTCCTGTGTGTGTTTGATTAGTGATAAATTATTATTTTTCCCCAAGTTGAGTCTGTTTTGCCTGTGACCATAAATGGTGAATGAACCCTCCTTGCCCTTAGTCTCGACCCATGAGCTTCTAGTTGGCCTTTGTCCTTCCCATCCCAGTGCATGCGTGTGGGGGGGAGTTGAGCGAGCAGTGACGGGGCTGGTTCTTTTTTGTTGTGTTAGGCTCAAACCATGCCATGGTTTACCACTCGCAGTGAAAAGGCTGCCGCAGTTGCAAACTTTCTGTATAAGCAAACACTGGCGTATCTGGGTTCTAAAATTGTCAGATCAAATATTATTTGGATGTCATGTTGCAAATAGTGGTGTTGGTGGCCAGTGAGGTGCCATCTGGATGCTGTGCTGTGTAATGCTTGAACGTGTGCTTCTCAGTAAAGATCAGTGAAAATGCTATTATATTCTGCCTGGAGCACTTTTTCATCCTGGTGGTGCAGGTGGGATGTAGGTCATTCAGCCTGATAGTTTCAAAGCTGGAGGAAATACCACCTGTGTCCTATCAGGACTCTAGGACTAGTCAGTGTGGTGCATAGTATGAGAGCTCAAGTGATGACAGCACATAAACATTTAACTCCGAATTAACAGGATGTTCCTGTTCTCGAAAGCTGCTCATCCTTTTGGAGCCTGTGACTGCCTTGTTGTAGATGAGTCAACAGTGAAGGAACTGTTGTCTGAGTATGAAAATGGTTCAGATAAAAATGGCAAAGCCACAGCTCACTGAGTAAGAGGTTAGTTGCTGAACACTATATTTGGGGCCCCCAACATAAGAAGGACATGGAGCTCCTGGAGAAAGTTCAGAGAAGGGCCACAAAGATGATCTGAGGGCTGGAGCACCTCTTCTATGAGGACAGGCTGAGAGAGTTGGGGTTGTGCAGCCTAGAGAAGAGAAGGCTCTGTGGAGACTTCATAGTGGCCTTCCAGTACCATTAAGGGGCTACAGGAAAGCTGGGGAGGGACTTTTGACAAGGGCTTGTAGTGAGAGGACAAGGGGTAATGGATCTAAACTGGAAGAGGGGAGATTTAGGTTTGACATTAGGAGGAAATTTTTTAGTGTGAGGGTGGTGAGACACAGGCCCAGGTTGCCCAGAGAAGCTGTGGCTGCCCCATCCCTGGAAGTGTTGGAAGGGCAGGTTGGATGGGGCTTGGAGCAACCTGGTCTAGTGGGAGGTGTCCCTGCCTATGCAGGGGGGTTGGATCTAGATGATTTTTAAGGTCCCTTCCAATTCAAACCATTCTATGATTCTACCATTAATGTTGCCACTAATGACTTTTTGTATCCACAACACTCAAAGCAAAGTCACAAATGAGTGTTAGAGGAATGTTTCAGATTGTTATACCCAGCCAGAACCCTTGCCTGTAATTGCAAAAGCTTAGACCAGTGATCCAAAAAACCCCTTTCAGTTAATTGAGAAACTGAGTGCTATTTATATTGTGGGTTTTCTAATACTTATTCACAGCAGCTCAAGGAAAACAAACCTATAGTCTGGCTTCTTGGAGATGGTTGAGCTCAAAGTGATTCTGCCTCATGAGTTTGCAGGATGCCTGAAGAAGGAGTTTTGTTCTAAAACACTTTTTAAATACCACATGTAAGTGATAGATATAAAGGACAAATGGAGGACCATGAAATAAGTCTGAGGCCTGTCATTGAAGTGATCCTAAATCAGACAGCTGATTAAGTTAGACTGCCTTGTTTCAAAAATCAGAATTGCTATGCTAAATAGTCTTGAGCTATTTCACTGTGTTTTGATTTAAGTAGAGCTTCTATGGGTCACTTTGCCATTCTGACCACTTTTGTCCAAATGTTACTTCTTACTTGTATGCCAAAACTTGGATTTTAATTTGTTTTAGCTGCTCTAAAGCCGAGTTATTTTAAAGCCTGCTTTGAATATGACAAAAACAATGGATTTTTTTAATAGGGACATAACAGAATACAGTGTTCAGAAGAGCTTCAGTTTCCAGTTGTGTAGGCATAGTCTTGTCACAAGGCAAGCTAAAATGTTTGGTATACTGACTTAAATCTGTTCCATTGTTGTGTTGTGTGTTTGTTCTGTTTGTTTTGTGTTTTGGTTTTTTTAAATAGTTATGAACTAGAACATTTTAAGAAAACCAAAAACAACTGTCACATCCCACGAGGTGGGCACGACTACAGTTCCCCAGAGGTGGGGTCAACCCAGGGAGATTTGGACTGGACTCCCTTGCTATCTAAACTCTTTCTTAGAGAGGAGCCTAAGTGCAGCTGGATCCAATCCTCCTCTCAATTAATTTTAACAACCCATTTGGCGAGATTCATGTCTGGAATTTTCTGTGCAGTATTCTAAGAATAAGACCATTACCCAGGAGGCTTGTACAAAACATAACTTGAGTAAGATTATAAAGCTTGTCAAAAAACACACCACACTATACTCTCAAAAGCAATGGATTACAGCTAGCGGAACTTACAATTGTCAAAGTGGCAGGTTGCAAAAACTTAGCAAAGTTAGAAACTATACCCTTATGTGCCACTATAAGGTTAGAAACAGAGAGGGAGATAAAGAAAAGGGGGACAGAGAGATAAAGAAAAAGGGGGATAGAAAAGATCCACCCTTGGATCCAGTGATGATCTTGGTAGGAAGTTGCGGTCCTTGGATGGCTGGCGTGCACCAAGCATCTCGAGTCTGCACCTTTTATGCTACCTGGCCCCACCTTTTCGGGGAGCCTTGGCATATCTTGCACAGACTTAGTGTTGAATTTGAGAGTGCTGTGGAAATGAGTCGGTGGGGCATGGGGATCTAGGTGATAGCTTGCCCCCCCCAGCCGGGTTGACCAAGCAATGACCCTTATTTCTGTGCATGTGACCTTACACAGGGCTTACACAAGAAGGCGCTCTGCCTCCGCAGGGCCCTGCTTGCCTGCCACTGTTCCTTATCAGATAAGGACAGTGTTCTGCCTGTCAGGGTGGCCACTGAAGGAGGGGCTCTCCTTGCGAGAACAGAGTCCAGGTGGCTTATTGAATGAGAACCCCACCTGAGCACAATGTCCATTTTGTCAGGGCGGCTGTTTTGAGACAATTATTCATTCCGGTACCCTACACCAACAAACCCAAAACCCACCAAAACTGAGGCAATGTGTTTCTGATCAAGCAACTTCCTTTGTATTGAGTCACCTGGTGTAATTGGGGCAGCAGAGATAAAATAGCTCCAAAATACATAAATGTCTTCATTTAATGCATTAAACTTGTAAGGTTTTTTGATGCAATTTCTGCTTTTGATCTTAGGGCCTTTCATTTATCTTGATGATGTCCCATTTAAGATAGGAGACAAATTCAAAACCCCAGCAAGGGTTGCATTACCCGTTGGTTTCTGTGTGCCTGATGCTTCTCAGCTTGTCAGAGAAGCCCGGGTAAGTAGTATTTTGCCTTTCTGCACTATTCCCTCTTACCCCTGGTCCCCAACATGTGATGCTGTAAATTGCAAGTAGTCACGTGTTCAAATGTTAGTCTTGTTGACCCTGTAGTGTAATTTTGTTTTCCAGGCAGTAGTTGCAGATCTGTTAGAATGCATAGAAAAATAAAAATGATAGGCTGTGCAAAATGATTCTACTTCTTATTGCTTTAAAAAGCCTAATAGCATTTATTTTAGTGTATCTAATTTAAAAAAGTACTATGTTTTGGTGTAATAGTTATAGGTCTAAATTTTACCCTGACTGAATTTGAGTAGCATTTTAAGAGGAAAAATGCTAAGAACACCCATGCTATGGCATACTTGCAGAGTTTTGTTTGAGGGTAACAAGTGTTTCTATGACCATATTTTATGGGTTCTCACAATAGTGGGATGAGGAAATACATTTCCAGTTCTTGTTTTCTGTGTGGGAATTCTTTTCTAGGTGTAGGGCAAACAAGTTACTGCTTGGTACAGATGACTTCCAGGTCTTTGAGAAGCATAGCTCTGTTACCTTGTTATTCTTGGTAGCATAAAATCAATTGCTTTAGCATAAATGTTGAAAATCTAATCTCCAAATGCAGATTGTGATACAGGAAATCTAATTGAACTATGTTTTCTCATTTGGATCTATGATTTTCCTAGGTCAGTCCAAACTGATGATTGTTTTCACTTCAGCTGTTACAAATTGCTGTAGATAGTTCTGCCTTTTTTTTTTTCCTGCCCTGCAACTCATTCATGGGAGAGCTGAATATCTGAATTACCCTACATCATGGCTTTTTCATTATAACCATTTCTGTTGGGTCAGTGTGGTGGGGTTTTGGTAGTGGGGGAAGGGTCACAGGGGTGGCTCCTGTGAGAAGCTTCTGGAAGCTTCCCTGGCTCCAAAAATCCAGCCCCAGCTTTGCCAGTCTGTAGGTAACAAGAGATGCTGGGGAAAAAAATTTATGCCTGTCCTTTGTTATTAATGTAGCTCTTATTCTATGTTACTTATGTTGCTGTTAAAGTAGTGGCTATGATCCTTATAATCTATCTTTTTTTTTTTTCTCCTTTCCCCTTCACCCTTGGTCAGTATGACTTCTCACTGGAAAAGAAAACAATTGAGTGGGCTGAAGATATAAAAAAAATTGAAGCTGCCCAGAGAGAAGCTGAACGAAAGGCAGAAGAAGCCCTAGTGAACTCAAAAGCAGCTCCAGAGGACAGCAACAAAATGAAGTTCTCAAAGGGACTTTGCCCTGAAGTTATGCCTCCTCCTATTAATCCCATCCTTGCTAGCCTGCAGCACAATAATATTCTTACTCCCATGCCAGCCGACAGCAGTGCCGTGAAGCAAAAGGTTTTCAGTCCACCTCATCCAAAAGCAGACTTCAACCCAGCTGATTTTGAATGTGAAGATGACCCATTTGACAAACTGGAATTAAAAACTATTGATGATAAGGAGGAATTAAAAAATATTCTTGAAATTCATGTTGGTACTACTGGGCCAGTTGTTGCCCAGCTGTTAGATAATACTTTGCCTAAAGGAGGGTCTGAGTCTGTGCTACAAGATGAGGAAGTTCTGGCATCCATAGAAAGGGCCACGTTGGACTTCAAGCCCCTTCACAAACCCAATGGCTTTATCACTTTACCGCAGTTGGGAAACTGTGAAAAGATGTCCTTGTCTTCCAAAGTGTCCCTGTCCCCTATCACTTCAGTGAATAATATCAAATCCCTGTCCTTTCCTAAACTTGACTCCGATGAGAGCGGTCAAAAATCATCAAAGCTCACAAGCACTTTCCACAGTGCTACCTGTCTCCACAATGGCACTTTTCTCAGCTCTTTGCAGACCTGTGCTCAGAGTAAAGCTACTGAACTGAATGGACACCATATGGTTGGTCTTTCCAGTCTAAATGAGGACAGTGGCATGGAGACATCAACATTATCCTCTTCATCCAGGCTGCCTTCCCAGGCTGTGTCAACAGTTTGTACGGAAGATGAATCATCATTTCCAAGTACAGCGACTATGGTAAACATGCAGTGGATTAGAATTGGGGTTGCTGGGGAGACGTGGAGGTACAGAGGCAAATGTTGCTTCTAAAACGTCCTGTGGTTTTAGGTTTGTTTAATGGGAGTGGTGTGTAGATAACGTGGTAGTTCCTCTTCATTTACATGGCAAATTGATCAATCAAACAGGTCTTCATGCTGGCAGTTCTGAACCTCAGATTATTACTCTGCAGGTTTTTTCCCCCAAATCTGATCTTTTTAGACCAATTTTGGTGACTTTTCTTTCAGCTTTTCAGCTCTTGTTCATAGTTGCACACCTTTGAGCTAAGCATATCTTCTTTGTACAGTCCTGTATTCTGTTTTACCCGAGATATATCAGATTCAGAACTGCTCTTAGATTTTGCAACTGCTCACTGCTATGAATCACAGGTTTGAGAGGCGATTGTATGTAGCTCAGAGGTGAAAACTTGAAGTATGACACATCTCTAGAGATTTACATGAAAGATCACTTACAAAACGAGAGATCGAGCATTCAGATGGCCAAATTTTGACTCTATTCAAATCTCTATGCTGGATTAAAACTTATTAAAGACTGTCATGGTTTAGACCCAGCTGGCACCTAAGCACCAGACAGCCACTCACTTGCCCTCCCACACCCCCCCCCCCCACCCCCCCCCAATGGGATGGGAAGGAGAATCAGAAGCAAGGTAAGCCTCATGGGTTGAGATAAGGACGGTTTAATAGGACAGCAATAGGACAGAAGAAATAATAATAACAATAATACTAATAAAAGAATATACAAAATGAGTGATGCACAATGCAATTGCTCACCACCCAGAACCTGATGCTCAGCCTGTTCCAGAGCCTTGATCTGTCTCCCCCCCACCAACTCCCCCAGTTTATATACTGAGCATGACATCAAATGGTGTTGAATATCCCCTTGGCTAGTTTGGGTCAGCTATCCTGACTGTGTCCCCTCCCAGCTTCTTGTGAAAATTAACTCTATCCCAGCTGAACCCAGGACAAAGACGAAGAGGGAAGATATATTCTTGAGAATGCTGTAAGGGAAGATACAAACTGATAAACAAACAAAAAATAGTCTTAGTAAGTGAAGTGATAAACATCTTCATTTGAAACTATTTCAACTTTGGAAGTAGCAAACCAAGAAATAGGTATGCTGACAGGACTAGTTCTTTTTGTTTCACTTCCAAGACTTCAGAATATACTAGTTTCATATTTCCACAATATGGTCCTAGTGGCTGGAAAATGACAGCTGAGCTGCAAGAAATTGAAGTAAAAGTAACAAAAATCCTCAAGAGTATTAAAATGATATAAGGAAGTTACAGTCATCCTTATGGCTGGAAGCAGAAGGGGCATGTGTCCCTTTTCTTCAAGATTACACCTTTCTAGAAAGCCTCAGGACAATTGTATTTCACAGTGGTTTTACTTCCCCCCCCCCCCCCCCCCCCCCCCCCCCCCTCACAGGACTAGAAATTATAACTTCAGAAGTTGTAGTTTATGCTTTACCAGTGAATTGGATCTAGGTTTTTTTGGATCAAAATAAAATTGTCATTTCTCTGAGGCTGCACTGATTCTGTCCTGGGTGGTCCCCTCTAAGGTTTTGGGGTTTTGAAGTTCACTGGTTTGCTTTTTGCAGCATTGGCAAAGGGAGAAATGACTAGTGAAGACAACAGGCTGGAATTAAACAAAGCTGGTCAGAGACCTGATTAATATGATGCATTTTACTTAGAGAAATCTCTGGTTACAGGAGGATGGGACACTCCTGGTGGACCATTCAGAATATATACTTCTGTATTAGTGTGATGTGTGTGAGCACACCAGCTTCAGGCAGGGCTCCTGGCCTCTGTATGAAGTCCCTAAAAGTAGGCATAGTGTGCAAGCACATACTGAGAGCACCGCACATCTGCTTCTTGAAGGGCACTGAAATGCAAGTTTGAGACATAAGGGAGTGTGGCTGCTGAGTGACCAGTCCTGGCTTTGTCCCCTGAAATTCCTGTAGGTGTTTCCCTCCTCTGCCGGAAGTCACTGACCACAAGCACAGGTTGTCAATCTCAAGTACATTGAGGAGGAGGAGTTGGTTTTTCTGGACTCTTGAATCTCTGGTGTCAGAAGCAGTTTTGGTTTTCCTGGCTGCAGCATCAATACCAAAGCATCATCCTTCAATTTGATAACCAGCTGATTTCAGGGCTACTCCAGACCCCCATTTCAGTGTATCCCATATTCTAGTGCTTTTTGCTCTGGCAAAAATGCCTGGAGGAAGGGTGTGTGTGAAGAGCTTTGAACCCCTCTACCACCATGAGAAGAAGTTCTTGGGTAAACCAGTCTGTATTTTGCCCTGGGTCAGGGCACTCCCAAGCACAAATACAGGCTAGGTGAAGAATGGATAGAGAGCAGCCCTGAGGAGAAGGACTTGGGGGTATTGAGTGATGAGAAGCTCAACATGAGCTGGCAATATGCACTGGCAGCCCAGAAACCAACCATTTCCTGGGCTGCATCACCAGTAGCATGGCCAGCAGGGTCAGGGAGGGGATTATAGAATCATAGAATGGTTCAGGTTGAAAAGGACCTTAAAGATCATCAGATTCCAACCTCCCTGCTATGAGCAGGGATACCTCCCACTTGACCAGGCTGCACAAAGCCTCATCCAACCTGGTCTTGAACACCTCCAGGGAAGGATTCTCCCCCTCTGCTCTCATGAGGTCCCACCTGCAGTGCTGTGTCCAGTTCTGGAGCCCCCAACATAAGAAGAACATGGAGCTGTTGGAGCGAGCCCGGAGGAGGCCACAAAGATGATCAGAGGGCTGGAGCAGCTCTTCTCTGGAGACAGGCTGAGAGAGTTGGGGTGTTCAGCCTGGAGAAGAGAAGGCTCCAGGGAGACCTTAGAGCACCTTCCAGTGCCTGAAGGGGCCACAGGAAAGCTGGGGAGGGACTTTGGACAAGGGCAGGGAGTGAGAGGACAAGGGGGAACAGTTTTAAGCTGAAAGAGGGGAGATTTAGGTGAGACATTAGGAAGAAATTCTTCACTGTGAGGGTGGTGAGACACTGGCCCAGGTTGCCCAGAGAAGCTGTGGCTGCCCCATCCCTGGATGTGTTCAAGGCCAGGCTGGATGGAGCTTGGAGCAACCTGGTCTAGTGGGAGGTGTCCCTGCCCATGCAGGGGGGTTGGATCTAGATGATCTTTAAGGTCCCTTCCGACCCAAACCATTCTATATATGGCACATGAAATGCAGTGCTTTGAGAGTAGAAAAGGGGTATATGTTTCTCTTACCCCTTCTCATGGTCAAAAAAATCAAGGGAAGTCTCCAGGCAATTACTTTAAAGTTATCACTGTCATTCAGGCAGCATGGCAATGGGTCAAGAGCTGAACAGGAGCCTGTTACACTGAGCTGTATGAACATGTAGTAGTCACAGTGACAGAATAAACAAGCTTACAATTATTATGAGGGGGGACACATCTTTCTTGGAGTAAAATTGTTTTTTGTAGAGTACTGAGAGAAGAAACAATCCTTATGATGGCTATTCTATAACTACTCACAGCTGCATAACATCTGCATCTCACATGTGGAAGCCTGATGAGACTGCAAGTCTCTCTAGTATGGTAGACTTAGTCAAAGATTTCTCCCATAAAACCCTTCTTCTCCAGCTGTAGCAAATTCTGCTGGCTAGTGCATAATGTTCATAGTCATCTTATTCATGTGTTGTCCTGGTATACCCAGACTACAAGGAAACAGAAATCTCTGTGGTAAATTCCTAAATACCTGCGTGCTTGTACTAGATCGTGTTTCTGAAAATCTCCAGAAGTAGTGTTTGTTTGAGTACAGGAAATCATAGGTGATAAGTAAACTTGGGGTGAAGGAAGCAATCTTCATGCTTCCTCTAAGGTACAGGGTTTGGCTATATCATAAGGACCTTTACTGTTGCAAAGGTTTGGTATTGAAAGATTTTCATCCACTGGCAGGAGAGGGTATATTGTGAAGAATCTGAGTTGTTGATTGTTTTTTTAAGGGTAAAAAGAGTATGATGGGAGTCAGACTATGTGCACTGCTTTGTTTCATCTTAACAGCAAGTAACTTCCTAAAGGCAGTCTAGAAAGCCTCTTGGATTAATTACGTGGGATATGGGGATGCAGATGATGACCATCACCTCAGTCTCTGGGTTTTCCCCTTTAGGTAATGCATCAAAATTTCCCAGTGTCTAAAGTGCCCAATAACACTAGCTGCACAAAGCAGTTGGGTGGCCCCACTCCTGAACTACAGCAGGTCCTCTCTGCTAGTGAAAGGCAGTGCATAGAGACGGTCGTCAACATGGGGTACTCACCTGAGAACGTCCTGAAAGCCATGAAGAAGAAGGGACAGAACATAGACCAGGTAAGAGCTTGTGCAATGAAGAAAGAAACCCTTGATTGGATGCTGATTCTGCCGAGACACAACCTTGGGTTTGCAAAATGGATGGGGGGAATACTTTTATTCTAACAAGGCGTTGCAGTCTGTAGCCACTGTGATATTAACCACTAGAGAAGTTGTCACCTGGCAGTAAAATGCTCTGATGAGGGACTGCTTTAGTCAGTCACACCTGTGGATGCTGAGTCAGAGCTGTGCTGAGCTCGGGATGACCCTTAGCTCCACGTGAAGCTGGGAGAGGTACTGAGTCTTCCCAGGAGCCACAAAACCATCTGAAGGAAGCTTAGTATGGCTCTACACCATGCTTAGTGCTGTGTGACAAAAAAACAGCCAACTTCCATTGTTCTGAGCACAGGTTACAATCCTTGTAGAGCCATTGGCCCCTGCAGGCTTGCCACAGCCCTGAAAGGCTCTCGCAAGACACTGCTGACTGACTTTTGTGTGCTCTGGTTGTGGTGCTTCCTGCCTCGTATGTTACTTGCTACAGGTCACATAGCATAAAGCGCTGCAGGGTGAGGCGTGGCTCTGGGTCTTGGATCTGCTTCAAACAAACATTTTGAAGTGGGGAGAATGTGGCCAAACTTTCTGTGCTGACCCTAGGCATGCAATGTGCTGCACACAGACTGTGTCTGTCGCCTGGGGAGGAAGAGTGTTCCAGTGACTTCTGCTTGTGGAGCTGATTTGCTTGTCCACTACCTATGCATCAAGAGCGGTTTAAGCTGTGTGCTGGAGTGAACTGTAGTATCAAATGGAAAAAATGTCCCTTAGAAGGGTGGTTTTAAATCCTGCTGTATTTACAGGCTGCGTTCTTTTGCCTTCCTAGCATTACCTATCTAACATCTCAAAGCTGAGGACAGATAAGAAATTTGGCAGTGATTTCTGGGCACGTGAGCTGGAATACACTCACCAGTATGCTGAATTGACCTTAAAAGGCTGACTGCTTTCAGATTGCATCAGCTCTTGTGACTGACTGAGAGGAAGCTAAAAGCTGATACATCTTGACCGCTGGATCTACAGCTTCATATTAAAAATTTGTAGTATAAAAAGCACAGTTAAACTTCTGCCTTCTGCTCAATGATCAGGCATGGAAGGCTAAAGATAGGCTTCTGAGACTTGACTAGAGTGGAAGATGATGTTCAGAGCTGGTGGAAGAGTACAGGAGGACAGAAGGGCTTGTTTGTTTTCTCTGGACAAGCTCTTGCATCAAGAGCATCTTGATGTTGTGCTCAGCCCCTCTGCGTGTACAGAGATGGTATTCAACCACGTGTTGTGAATGCCACTCTGCAAACTTAGTTTCTTTTCTTCATTCCCCACAGGTTTTGGATTACCTGTTAGCACATGGAGAGCTTTGTGAGAAGGGCTTTGATCCACTTCTTGTTGAAGCAGCTTTGGAAATGCACCAGTGTTCAGAGAAGAAGGTGAGGGTGCAACATGCTAAGGAATAGAGAGAATGTGTTGTGATGAGGAATCATCAGCAGTTTCCCTGGCTGATGTATTTCTGGCTTTTATGGTGATGCCTTGTTTCCAAAACTGACTGCTGAAGGACATCCTTGTGGTGATAAAGTGAATATGTGTTAAAGCATTAGAATTCTTCTGCATTGCTTTATTGCACTCACTTGCATGTATTTTTATGTGGACAGGA
The DNA here is from genome assembly GCA_020745705.1 of Hemiprocne comata. Taxonomy (NCBI): domain Eukaryota; kingdom Metazoa; phylum Chordata; class Aves; order Apodiformes; family Apodidae; genus Hemiprocne; species Hemiprocne comata. Next base: position 16,816 of record CM036615.1, on the reverse strand, counting down.
TTTTTTAAAGACCCTGCTTATTCTGGTTGTAATGTTTTGAACCCAGCGTTCTCTTGTGGGTGAGGTGCTTGGTACAGAGAGTTAATTTCAGAAGCAGCAAATTATCTTTCAAACCATGCCAGCTTGCCCTGGCCATGAATTTTCTCCCTTGTACAAACGCATCTGCCTGGCTGCTCAGCAAGTTGGGTTAGTAGTGCTCTCTCTCTGAAAGAAGCTGGAATATATGTTTTTTGCAGTCTGATTCATTGGCTGCTTTACTAGCACCAAAAGTACAGAGGCAGGAGCAGGTAGCCTGGAGGACAACAGGATCTTTTAAAGTTTGCCAGCCTGTTGTGTGCCAATATGAAACCTTCCTTTTGAGGTGCAACCCAACCCTCCCAGACATATATGTGCCTTCCTGCCTTTCTTTGACTTAGTGATGAGTTTGCAAACAGAGGAAGAACACTGTGAAGATGGGAGAAGTGACTGATTTCAAGAAATGCATTTTTTACTGGCTTAACCCCAAAATTGGAAATGGCTAATCTCCTGATTGTCCATTTCAACCTGGTTTTTTGGGTTTTTTTGTGTCTTCCCTCCCCGGTGGAGCAGAGGCCCTGTAAATGGCAGAGGGTTCATAAAAGTCTGATCAGTAAATTAACTTCTTGTTACTTTATTTTTTTCAAAGCTCCAGGAGGATTTCTGGTTGATGTTGGTAATATAGTACACAATGTGTCCAATAGGATTTCTGCTAATCTCCCAAGTTTGCCTTAGTTCTGAAGAGCCATTTGATAGCAAGGGATACTGTACTGTTCCCAAAGTAACTTTAAAAAAAAACAGATGCAGCAGTAGCTGCTAGATGGGGAACCAGGGTGACATTAATCAGAGTCCAAATTAGGCCAGGCTGATAAATTTCTTACTGTGAGAGACACCCCCACAACTGAGCTTTGATGCCCTTTGCTGAAGAGGATTTTGGAAATTCAGGACTGCAGGCACAGAGGACTGAAAGTGAGGTTCCATGGGCTACTGCACCTAGAGCTCTGCCAACTCTCATGTGAGTGGACTTTCTCCAAATGGAGCTGGAATGGGCTGTACTTGGTAGTAGGAATCTACCTCATGGGATGTCCAGTTGTTTAAGACTGGCTCTGTGCTAAACCTCCACCAAGCACTGATCTTCTTTTCTCTTGCAAATAATGGATTGTCTGTCTCTTTCAGATCACAGAACTTCTCCAACTAATGAGTCAATTTAAAGAAATGGGCTTTGAACTAAAAGACATTAAGGAGGTCTTATTATTACATAACAATGACCAACACAACGCTTTGGAAGATCTGATGGCCCGTGCAGGAGCCAGCTGAAAACAAATTCCTAGATTCTTGGCATGCAGCGGAGCAGGTCCAGCTCCACCACCTTCACATCCAGTGTGACTTCTGTTGGCAGGAAGGAGTCCAGCTTTTCGCATATATGGGAAAGTGACTGAGCAAGCCTGCCCATGTGCATCGCTAGCATTTCTCTTTCCACTGAGAGCCAACTTTCTTTCTTAAATTAAATATTTAAAGTGCCCTTTCCTAAGTTTCCATCTTGGCCATGGAGAGTTTAGACTGCTCAACCTCTACTGGAATTATACATAGGTAGAGACAGGAGTGATTTCTCCTCACTGTTGCACTGGAGTTGGACAGAAGAATACGTAGTTCTGAAACTAGGATGCTTTGGTTCTTTGAAGCTGCTTTCATGTCTGCTTGTACTGAATTACTTGACTATGTCACAGTCCAGATTAACTGGTTAAATTTGACCTTTAGTGCAATGGAGTTTTACTTTTTGGTTGAAAGTTAGTTAGTCTGTAACTTAGTAAAACACTGGTTCAGAAACTGTCACTATGCATAAAGAGAGAAGCTGTTCCTCTTGTATTTTTACCCATGCATCCAACACTTCTGCCAGACATGAGTCTCCAATGCTGAGTGGTGTGTAAGTTCTCTTGAAACAGGTAAGCTGTGAACTCTACCTGAACCTGAAGGCAGAGAGCTGGGGCTTAGAATTCTTAATCCCCCATGTTTGTAGGATATTTAAGACCATGCCCTGCTAGGAAATCAGTTATCTTTTTGTTTTAAATAATACTGAGTGTGATGCAGGAGGTTTCTTTCAAGCACTTTCTTTAAAACAAATATACTCACTGCATTAGTTCCATTTCACACAGCTATAGAATTGCATAATAACATCTAGTACTAAAAATCAAGTTTTGGGTTGGTTTTGATAGTTCAAAGTAGTACTTTGTATATTGTTCAAGTTTTAAATACGTAAAATATCAGTGGTCTTAAGGAATCTTTAAAGTAATTTGCTAAATATTTTGATTCTGCAGAAGAACAACTTAATAAAACCCTCAAATATAACTCCCAGTGTCATGGTTCCCATCTCATGCTCTTGGGTTCCAGCAGATGAAGAACTTGCTGGATCCTGCCTGCTCATGTGCTGCCTGCTCCTGTAGGCATGCATGAACATTGTCTGTGTTGGGCAGAACAACCAGAGATCTCCAGGCAGATGGCTACAGTGGTGGAATGTGCTGCTTTTTTCTGTGGCTTACTTTTGTTTTGTTGCAAAAACCAAGCCTAGGGATCCAAACTCATGTTAGAGCATGGAGGTGGGAGTATTGGACTTTGTGAGGGGAAAATGGCTCAGCTTGTTGTCTCAGTTTAGGTTTTTCAGTAGGAGGTTTTAGCTCATCAGGACCCCAAAAGAGATTATATTTGTCTCCATTATGCTGTTAACTTTTTATGAGCAAAGCATCTTATTTGAGTCTAGTGTTGACTCCTGGAATTCTCTGTGAGGTGTTCAACTATGTTAATTACATACCTTTACTTAAAGCAAAATCATGCTGAGGAGAGATGTAGCTGGCAAGTATCTAGGATATGTGGAGATGGATGCTGAGTTAGGACCAGGGCAGATTGTCTTGCATCATATCCTGTAGCATTGAGCTTCACCAGTTTATAGTGGTGGGGCTGAAATTAAAACTTGTCTAAGAAGGACATTCAGCAGTTGGTGGGTCAGCAGCTGCTGCCTCTGAGGGTACAGGTAAAACAGTTGCCCAGCTTTCCTTCCCAGGTGAGAAATGTGAAAGTTTGAAACAAGTAAATGGGGTTCCTGATTAGTCAGAAAAGCTGGAAAACAAAACTCAAACTGCTTTACTGTCACTGCTGAGAGCATTTGCTTGTTTGCTTGTTTCTGTTTTCTCAGAATTAATATCCAAATAAGTCCCTGTCTGGTACTAGACAGTCCTTAAGGGGCTAGAAGTCTTGCCAGTGAATAAACTATTTAGACCAAGCCTCTGAATAAAATAATCTCTTTGGTTGCATTAGTGTGTTAAGTTTTTTCACAGTCCCCCCCACTACAGTAACCACTCAGCTTATGGAGACTGCTTGAGAGGTGAGAGCAGAGAGATGAAGATGGGAAGTGATACCTGTAAAGCTGGTATCCTCCTTCCAGAGAGACATATCCATCTGTGTCTTCCCTGGTGGTGCTGCTCTTGCTTCACCAGTGAGTTTTCTGGATTTATGTCTGTAATGGGTTTGTGTGGGCAGGTTTTGTAGCAGAGGAGCTACAGGGGTGGCTTCTGTGACAAGAAACCAGAAGCTTCCCCCATGTCTAGTAAAGCCGATATCAAAAAGCCACTGGCTGTCAGGATGCTTTCGCGACTTTCCCCCCCCCCTCCCACAGAGGGGTTTGTAAGTGAGACTGCACGCGTGGCCGCTGTGGGACCGTATCTTAGAGATTGGAATGCCCCCAACCACGCTCACGAATTGTTACCGAGACCAATGTTTAACTGACAGGTTTATTAAGGGTTAACACCAACTGAGGGACCGAGGTTCAGGGAAGGTAGTCTAGGCATATATCAGGAAGGAAATCAGGTACTATGGTATTAGTAAGTGCACTCCCCGCGGAAGAAATGTGGGAAGGATTAATGGAGAAGAAGGGTAGGAATTGAGCCCGGTAGATATGTATATGTGGATGCGTGTGTGTATATGTGTACGCGTGTTACCCTCCTTCTGCAGCGAGGATGTGATCAGCATCCGGACGACTCCGTGGCGGAGCAGCCCCATGACAGGGGGCAACCCGGCGCGTCGACCCCTTTGGCAGGCAATAGCCACAGGCAGTCACGGTGGGCAGACACAGCGGGCAAGGCAGGCATGCAGGGCAGGCACAGCAGGCATGCAGGGCAGGCACAGCAGGCATGCAGGGCAGGCACAGCAGTCACGGCTTCGCTTCTGGCGATGACTCCTTGGCTCCGCTTCGAGCCGCAGGGAGGGAGGTGATCCCCCCGCGGGCGAGCACAGGCCCCCCTGCGCAGCAGCTGCAGCACCGACAGGTGGCTCAGCGAGCCCAGCGGCTTCACCGGCGTAGCCCGCCTCCCTTTAGATAACATTCTCCTTTAATTTGTGGCTAAGTGCCCAGTCTTTCAGAGGGAGCCTGCTATCTTTATTTTCTGCCAAGTCTGTTTCAGTTTGTCCTTGACTAAATCAGCAAAAAGCACTCTGCTGGCTTGAAAGGCATTCCATTTAGTCTTGTGTGGGGAAAAAAGGAGAAATACTCCATTCCCCGCAAGCCAGTGTCAGCCAGCTCCAAGATGGACCTGCTGCTGTCCAAAGCTGAGCCCATCAGTGACGGTTTTTGAGAAGGGAAAAAAAACTGCTTTGAAGCAGCAGATAAAAGAGAGGAGTTGAGAATATATGAGAGAAACAACCCTGTAGACACCAAGGTCAGAGAAGGGGAGGAGGTGCTCCAGGTGCTGGGGCAGAAATTCCCCTGCAGCCTGTGGAGAAGACTATGGTGAGGCAGGCCCCTGCAGCCTATGGAGGTCCGTGGTGAAGCAGATAACTACTTGCAGCCTGTGGAGGACCCCATGCTGGAGCTGGTAGATATGCCCTGAAGGAAGCTGTGAGCCTGTGGAGAGTCCATGCTGGAGCAAGCTCCTGACAGGACCTGTAGCCCTGTGGGGGACCTATGCTGGAGCAGTCTGTTCCTGAAGGACTGCACCCCGTGGAAGGGACTCACACTGGAGCAGTTAATCATAAAATCATAGGGATTGGAAGGGACCTCTGGAGATCATTGAGTCCAACCTCCCTGCTGCAGCAGGAACACCTAGGGCAGATCACACAGGAATGTGTCCAGATGGGTCTTGAAAGTCTCCAGAGAAGGAGACTCCACAGCCTCCCTGGGCAGCCTGTCCCAGGGCTCCGTCACCCTCACAGGAAAGAAGTTTCTTCTCATGTTGAGGTGGAACTTCCTGTGTTGTAACTTGGTGCCGTTTCCCCTCGTCCTATCACAGGCACCACTGAAAAGAGAATGGTCCATTCGTGACACCCACCTTGCAGATATTTATAGAAATTAATAAGTTCCCCTCTTAGTCTTCTCTTCTCCAGACTAAACAGCCCCAGGTCTCTCAGCCTTTCCTCATCAGACAGATGTTCCAGTCCCTTAATCATCCTTGTAGCCTCCATTGGACTCTTTCCACCATATCCCTGCCCCTCTGGAACTGGGGAGCCCAGAACTGGACACAATACTCCAGGTGGGGTCTCACCAGGGCACAGTAGAGGGGGAGGAGAACCTCCCTTGACTTGCTGCACACACTGTTCTTAATGCATCCTAGTATGCCATTGGCTCTTTTGGCCACAAGGGCACATTGCTGTCCCATGGATAACTTGTTGTCCACCAGGACCCCAAGGTCCTTCTCCATGGGGCTGCTTTCTAGCAGGTCAACCCCTAATCTGTATCAGTGCCTGGTGTTTTTTCTCCCCAGGTGCAGGACTCTACACTTACTCTTGTTGAACCTCATAAGGTTTCTCTTTGCCCAGCTCTCCAGCCTGTCTAGATCTCACTGAATGGCTGCCCAGCCTTCAGGTGGATCAGCCAATCCTCCCAGCTTCATATCATCAGCAAATTTGCTGAGGACACACTCTGTCCCCTCATCCAGGTCATTGATGAAGATGTTGAATAAGACTGGGCCCAGTATTGACCCCTGGGGAACACCACTAGTCATAGGTCTCCAACTGGACTCTGCACTGTTGATCACAACCCTCTGGGCTCTATTGTTTAGCCAGTTCTCGATCCATCTCACTGTCCGCTCTTCTAACTCACACTTCCTGAGCTTATCCACAAGGATGTTATGGGAGACAGTGTCAAAAGCCTTGCTAATGTCGAGGAAGACAACATCCACTCTTCTCCCTGCAGCTATCCATTCTGTCACATCATCATAGAAGGCTATCAGATTAGTCAGACATGATTTCCCCTTGGTGAATCCATGCTGGCTACTCCTAATAACCTTATTTTCTTCCATGTGCTTAGAGATGACCCCCAGAATGAGCTGCTCCATCATCTTTCCAGGGATGGAGGAGAGGCTGACCGATCTGTAGTTACCTGGGTCCTGTTTCTTGCCCTTCTGGAAGACTGGAGTGTCATTAGCTTTCCTCCAGTCCTCAGGCACCTCTCCCATTTTCCAGGACTTTTCCAAGATGATGGAGAGCGGTCTAGCGATGACTTCTGCCAGCTCCCTCAGCACACATCCCATCAGGGCCCATGGATTTGTAGATGTCCAGTTTCCTTAACTGATCTTTAACCCAATCATCTTCAATCAAGGTAAAGTCTTCCTCACTGCTGACTCCTGTGGTCTGGAAGGTTTGGGAATCCTGAGGGTCAGCCTTAGCAGTAAAGACCAAGGCAAAGAAGGCATTCAGTAACTCCGCCTTCTCCATATCCTCCATCACCAGGGCACCCGCTTCATTCAGCAGTGGGCCCACATTTCCTCTGGTCTTCCTTTTCCCTCTAATGTACTTGAAGAAGCCTTTCTTGTTGTCCTTGACTTCCCTTGCCAGTCTTAATTCGAAGGAGGCCTTAGCTTTCTTTGTTGCATCCCTACACCCTCTGAGCACATTCCTGTATTCATCCCAAGTGGTCAACCCCTTCTTCCGTGATCTATAAACTTCTTTCTTCCACTTAAGTTTGTTCAGAAGTTCCCTGCTCAACCATGCAGGTCTCCTGGCTCTCTTACTTGATTTCTTACTCTTTGGGACACTCCAATCTTGAGCTTGGATGAGGTGGTGCTTGAATATTAACCAACTCTCTTGGGCCCCCTTTCCTTCCAGTACCCTGTCCCATTGGCTTTCTCCAAGCAGTTCCTTGAAAAGGCCAAAGTTAGCTCTTCTGAAATCCAGGCTTTTGACCCTGCTAGATGCTTGGTACCTGCTGAACATGATTCTGAACTCTACCATCTCATGGTACAAGGCTACAACCAAGACTGCCCCCAACGTTAGTCTTCTACCAGTCCCTCTTTGTCAATACTAGGTCTAGTAGTACACCTCTCCTTGTTGGTTCCTCCACCACCTGAGTCAAAAAGTTATCATCAATGCACTGGAGGAACCTCCTGGACTGTACCTGCCTGGCTGTGAGGTCTCCCCAGCAGATATCAGGGTGATTGAAGTCCCCCATGAGGACCAAGGCCTGTGATTGTGAGGCGACTCTCAGCTGTCTGTAGAAGGCCTCATCAACACCCCCATCCTGATTCTGTGGCCCGTAATAAACACATACAAGCGTGTCCCTTGTATTAGCCTGCCCCTTAATCTTTACCCAGAGGCTCTCAACCTGCTCTTCATCCACCCCCAGGGAGAGCTCAATACATTCCAGTTGCTCTCTCACATAAAGAGCAATTCCACCACCTCGCCTTGCTGCCCTATCTTTCCTAAAAAGGACGTACCCATCCATGACAACGTTCCAGTCATGTGAGTTATTCCACCATGTCTCAGTGATTGCAATGAGGTCATGGCAGTGTGACCACACACAAATCTCTAGATTTTCCTGTTTATTCCCCATGCTGCCTGCATTGGTGTATAAGCATTTCAGAGAGGGAAAAAGACTAGCATGCTGCCCTGCGGCGGGAGCACAGACTAACGCACCATGATCAATGTGATCAAGCAAAAGGCGTCTATTATTAAAAATGGCGGCAATTTATACCCCTCTGACTCCAGATGTTCCACCCCAGTACAGACCCCGTTGGTTACATACATACACAATTCATATATGATTGGCTACGTGTCTTGTCACTTGCTGTCTGTGTTACGATGACCCAAGGTGTTTCGCTTCCCAGCCGGTGCCTCTCAGTTCTTGCTACAACATTCTTTTCTCACTACTTCATGAGATAACAACCGTGGGATAGGACACCTGCTGTTTGCTGGTCCCGTGGGGCAGCGGCCTGTGGGGTACCAGGCTGTGAGACACCAGCTTGTTTATTGATCCCACGGTTTGCTTCAGGGTGCCTGACACTTTGGTCAGCAGCACCTGCAACACTGCTGTTTTAATTCAGGCATATTAATTTTCCATAAATCCCATGTTAAGTTTCCATAAATCCCCACACTGGCCCACATGGGCTGAGCCACAACACCCAGGCACCTCTCTAGCAAGCCTGGTTGTATCCCTATCCCCCCTAGTTTAAAGCTCTCTGGATGGGCCCTGGTAACTCTTGTCGTCTTGTTGCCCACAACCTTTGTCAGTAACCTCAGTTACCTGGTTTTCCAGATCCAGGGCCACATACCTGTTCTGTCAGGGCACCTGTGAAGGTGAGGGAGGCCAGGAGGGGGTTCACCTGCTGCCCTGAGCAGGGACCCGCTTCCAGTTCCCCTCATCTCTCAGGTCCCCTACCTCTGCCTGGTGACAAGAGGGCAGAGGATCCTTTACTTCTTGTGGAGCCTCCACCTTGAGGCTTTGTCTCAAGATGGTAGGGTGTTACTCCACCAATCTATTTCTCTTTCACATTCCAGATACTCCTTAATCTTTCCACCTCCTCTTTCAGCTCAGCCACTAGGCTGAGTAAATCATTCACCTGGCCACAGCGTACGCAGGTGTCCTCTCTGCCATCCTCTGATATGAGTGACAGGCTGAGACATTCTGTGCAGCCAGAGACCTGGACAGCCATGTCACAGAATCACCAGAGTTGGAAGGGACCTCTAGAGATCATCTAGTCCAACTCTCCCACTGAAGCAGGATAACCTAGAGCACATCACTCAGGACTGCATCCAGGTGGGTTTTGAATATCTCCAGAGATGGAGACTCCACAACCTCTCTGGGCAGCCTGTTCCAGTGCTCCATCACCCTCGCTGTAAAGAAGTTTTTTCTCATATTTAAATGGAGCTTCCTATGTTCCAACTTGCACCCGTTGCCCCTCATTCTGACACTGGGAACTACTGAGAAGAGCCTGTCTCCATCTTCCTTGCACCCACCCTTTAGATACTTGTACACATTGATAAGGTCTCCCCTCAGCCTTCTCATCTCTAGGCTAAAGAGTCCCAGCTCTCTCAGCCTCTCTTCATAAGAGAGATGCTCCAGTCCCCCAGTCATCTTTGTTGCCCTCCACTGGACTCTCTGCAGCACTTCCCTGTCTCTCTTGAACTGGGGAGCCCAGAACTAGATGCAGTATTCCAGCTGTGGCCTCACCAGGGCAGAGTAGAGGGGGAGAATGACCTCTCTTGACCTACTGGCCACACTTTTCTTTATGTACCCCAGGATTCCATTGGCCTTCTTGGCAGCAAGGGCACACTGCTGGCTCATGGATCATTTACTGTCCACCAGGACCCCAAGATCCTTCTCCTCTGAACTACGATCCAGCAGGTCTGCCCCTAACCTATATTAGTGCTTGGGGTTCTTCCTTCCCAGGTGCAGGACCCCACACTTGCTCTTATTGAACTTCATGAGGTTCTTCTCTGCCCAGCTCTCCAGCCTGTCCAGGTCACGCTGAACAGCAGCACAGCCCTCTGGAGTGTCACCACCCCTCCCAGTTTTGTATCATCAGCAAACTTGCTGAGGACACACTCTGTCCCCTCGTCCAGGTCATTGATGAATATGTTGAACAAGACCGGACTGAGTATTGATCCCTGGGGGACACCACTGGTTACAGGCCTCCAACTCGACCCTGATCCGTTGATCACCACCCTCTGAGTTCTGTCACACAGCCAGCTCTCAATCCACCTCACTGTCCACTCATCGAGCCCACACTTCCTGAGTTTCCTAATGAGGATGTTATGGGAGACAGTATCAAAAGCCTTGCTGAAGTCAAGGTAGATAACATCCATTGCTCTCCCTCATCTAGCCAGCCAGTAATGACATCATAGAAGGCAATCAGGTTAGTCAAGCACGACTTCCCTTTGGGTGAATCCATGCTGACTTCTTCCAATTACATTCTTTGCTTTCACATGTTTTGTAATGACATCCAGAATGATTTTTTTCTAACACCTTCCCAGGGACAGAGGTGAGACTAACCGGCCTGTAGTTCCCTGGGTCCTCCTTCTTGCCCTTTTTGAAGACTGGAGTGACATTAGACCTCCTCCAGTCCTCAGGCACCTCTCCTGTTCTCCATGACCTCTCAAAGATGATGGAGAGTGGCCTGGCAATAACATCTGCCAGCTCTCTCAGAACTCGTGGATGCATCCCATCAGAGTCCAGTTTGACTAAGTGGCCTCTAACCTGGTCCTCCTCTACTGAGGGAAAGTCTTCCTTTCCCCAGACCTCATCTCTTATCTCCGGGGTCTGGGATTTAAGAGTGTCTTTGAGAGGGACCTCTGTCTGGGTCGCCACTGTCCTTCTGGTGATGGTTTTCACCCAAGTGGATACCATGGCTAGGTCCTCTTCTGGGGGGGCGATGACCACTAGCTGAGTTCTCTACCTTGAACCAAGAGGGGGTGGCCTGTGGGAAACGCCCACATTGGAGAAGTTCATGAAGGACTGTCTCCCATGGGAGGGACTCCATGCTGGAGCAGGGGAAGAGAGTGAGGAGGAAGGAGTGGCAGAGACAAAGTGTTATGAACTGACCGCATCCCCCATTCCCCATCCCCCTGTGCTGCTCGGGATAAGGAGATAGAGAATTTGGGAGTGAAGTTGAGCCTGAGAAGAAGGGAGGGGTGGGGGGAGGGTGTTTTAAGATTTGCTTTTATTTCTCATTATCCTATTCTGATGTGAATAATAAATTAATTTCCCTAAGTCGAGTCTGTTTTGCCTGTGATGACAATTGCTGAGTGATCTCCCTATACATTTTGACCCACAAGACTTTCGTTGTGTTTTCTCTCCCCTGTCCAGTTGAGGAGGGGAGTGACAGAGTGATATGGACGGGATTAACCTGGTGGTTTAGGGAAGAGGCACATCTAAAGAAACATGTAACAAATTATACAATTTGATGTCTTGAATGTTGTTTTGGGTACCATGCATTGCTAGTTACTCTGATACTGTCATTCTCTTCTGTCAAGTTATGAATAAAGCTCAGCCTGGACGTGGGGAGGTCTTGTTGGTGGCTGGTGCAAGGCTGGGCTCTGCCCTGCCGCTAGCTGGTGAGATGATGACTGCATTCCTAGTCATATTTGAGACCTTAAGATTTTTTCTTAGGTTCTCAGATCAGATTGATTTATCTGGCACATGGTACTGCTTTAACTTTGTCAGAGGTTGTTCTGCATTCTTGTGCTAGCTATTGCTAGATGCTGAAGTCTGGATGCCCCTATGCCCCAGGGCTGCAGCATGCCTTGAGGCTCATGGCTTAGACCAGTGAACTCTGCTGGCTAAAAAAACTGGCTGGACAGCCAAGCCCAGAGAGTTGTGGTAAATTGAGTTAAATCCAGTTGGCAGCTGATGTCCTGGTTTGAGCCAGGATGAAGCCAATTTTCCTTATACTTTTTTTTTTTTTTTCCCATAAATGAACTCTTTTAACTAGCAGCAAGTTTTCCAGCTAGTGGACTGATAATGCTGGAATGTTTATGTTACTGCTGAGATGTCAGGGTCACTGCTCTGCTTCAGATAGTAAAGGAGCATAAGAGTCGTATCTGCAACACTCCCGTAGGGAGGAGTGGCCAGAGATATTCCACACCTATATATACATGTAAGGTCAGGGATCATGGAAGTCAAGTCCCTTCCTGCTTCTTCTTCCCTTCTCTTCCATCTACGGCCAGTGTCCAGGGAGGACTCCATCCATCCATCTCCTTTGATCCCCAGGCTCATGCATTCCTGACCCTCATCACTCTCCCCTCAGCTCCTGTCTGCTCTGCCGCTCTCTCCGGCAGCGCTCGGGGACATTTTGGAACTGCTCCCAGCTCAGGAGATGCTGGGGGACTTGTTGGGGGTGGGGGGAGGCAAGAGGCTTTTGCACATTCCTGAACATACTTGTATATATTTGTACATATTTTCTTTTATCATTAGTGTTTAATTAAAGCTGTCTAGTTTAGTTTTCAATCCAGAAAGTGTCTCTCTCTTTATTCTCTCTCTCCTTTCCCTACCTAGGTGGGAGAGGGAGGGGATCGAGAGCTTTATTGTCACTGGTCACAGCCAAACTGTGACAACAGTCTTTGCTTAGTGACCCCTTCAAAGCGCTTCACATTTTTCTGCAAGGATTGGCTCTTAGGTGCCCTACAAAATACTATTTAGATTCCCAAAATCTCTACTATTCTTAGTTGTCAAGGCACAGAACTGGCAAAGAATTCCCTGGGCACAAAGATCTTACAGTCCAATGCAGATGTCATGTTCTTGGAAGGAAGGTAGTTTGATGGTAAATGGGTAAACATATGATTGTATATCGACTAGCAAGCAGCAAGCAGAGGCTCACAGCATCCCAGACTGGTTTGGGTGGGAAGGGACCTTAAAGATCATCTAGTTCCAACCCCCCCTGCATGGACAGGGACACCTCCCACTAGGCCAGGTTGCTCCAAGCCCCATCCAACCTGCCCTTCAACACTTCCAGGGATGGGGCAGCCACAGCTTCTCTGGGCAACCTGGGCCAGTGTCTCACTACCCTCACAGCAAAGAATTTCTTCCTAATGTCCAATCTAAATCTCCCCCTTCCAGCTTAAAAGTATCCCCCCTTGTCCTCTCACTCCCTGCCCTTGTCCAAAGTCCCTCCCCAGCTTTCCTGGAGCCCCTTCAGGCACTGGAAGGTGCTCTAAGGTCTCCCTGGAGCCTTCTCTTCTCCAGGTTGAACACCCCCAACTCTCTCAGCCTGTCTCCAGAGCAGAGCTGCTCCAGCCCTCTCAGCATCTCCGTGGCTTCCTCTGGACTCGCTCCAACAGCTCCATGTCCTTCTTGTGTTGGGGACCCCAGAACTGGCCCCAGCCCTGCAGGGGGGTCTCACCAGAGCAGAGCAGAGGGGGACAATCCCCTCCCTGGCCCTGCTGGCCACGCTGCTGGGGATGCAGCCCAGGACACGGGTGGTTTCTGGGCTCCAGCGCACGGTGCCGGCTCATGGTGAGCTTCTCATCACCCAACACCCCCAAGGCCTTCTCCTTGGGGCTGCCCTTGGTTCATTCTTCACCCAGTCTCTATTGGTGCTTGGGATTGCCCCGACCCATGTGCAGGACCTTGCCCTTGGCCTTGTTGAATTTCATGCAGTTTGCACAGGCTCACCTCTCCAGCCTGTCAAGGTCCCTCTGCATGGCCTCCCTTCCCTCCAGCATGTCAACCACACCACACAGCTTGGTGTTGTCAAGAAACTTGCTGAGGGTACATGGCATAATAGTGGTACAAAATAATTTAGGGATTCAGGTGTAACATTCTTGCCCTAAGATGCCCATCCTAATCATAGAATCATAGAATCATAGAATCATAGAATCATAGAATCATAGAATCATAGAATCCTAGGGGTTGGAAGGGACCTCGAAAGACCATCTAGTCCAACCCCCCCTGCCAGAGCAGGGTCACCTAGAGCACATCACACAGGAACGCATCCAGGTGGGTTTTGAATGCCTCCAGTGAAGGAGACTCCACAACCTCCCTGGGCAGCCTGTTCCAGTGCTCTGTCACTCTCACAGTAAAAAAATGTTTTCGGATATTCAGCTTGAACCTCCTATGCTCCAATTTACACCCATTACTCCTTGTCCTATCACTGGTCATCACTGAGAAGAGCCTAACTGCATCTGTGAGAGACGGACTCTATAATGGCCTTTAATCCAGCGACCATTCCTGGCGATGCGCCCCCCCGGCACTCGTGGGGAGAGGACAGAGGTACCAGGCGCATGCGCACAGGCCCACAGACTGCAGCTCCCAGGAGGCACGGCGGGGCCGGAACCGGGAAAAAAAGGGAGGAGCAAGAAGACGCGCGCTCCGTGAATACTGTGCGGATCCAGCCGCCGCGGTGAGCGTACCGCTGCGGAGGCTGCTGTGAAGTTACGGCGCTGCTCCCTGTGGTTGTTGGTGTGTGGACGTACCGAGCGGACCGTTTGCCTGGAGTCTCAGGGGACAGGACGTGGATCCCGACCAGGGATTGGCTTCGGCCGTACCCCGGTGGTGAGAATTGCGGACATCTTACTAACATTCCTACAAACATTCCTACATAATATTCACACATACCAGACACTTCTCTTTTCCAATATTCTTCTATTTCCCAAAGGCTCTCTCCAGGCTTTCCCTCTTATCCCTGTCCGGGAACGGGAACAGGGGGGAAGGGGGGAGGTTCTCTCTTGTTTTCTGTGTGTGTTGTTATTGGTATATAGATGTATAGTTGTATAGCTGTTGGTATATGGATATATAGGTGTGGATATATATAGAGATAGACCCTGTGTGATCGTTGATATCAGACTTGCCTTTAATAAATCTATTGATTCCTAAGCGTTGTTTGTGGGTGTGACGGGGAGTGGTCTTCAGCTCTCGATCCCCTGAGGTGGGGGTGTGAGTCGCGGCTTTACCTATCTCGGTCCGTGACACCATCTCCCTGACACTCACCCCTTACATATTTGTAAACATTGATGAGGTCACCCCTCAGCCTCCTTTTTTTCCAAGCTAAAGAGACCCAGCTCCCTCAGCCTTTCCTCATAAGGGAGATGTTCCACTCCCTTCATCATCTTTGTGGCTCTGTGCTGGACTCTTTCAAGCAGTTCCCTGTCCTTCTTGAACTGAGGGGCCCAGAACTGGACACAATACTCCAGATGCAGCCTCACCAATGCAGAATAGAGGGGGAGGAGAACCTCTCTTGACCTACTAACCACACCCTTTCTAATGCACCCCAGGATGCCATTGGCCTTCTTGGCCACAAGGGCACATTGCTGGCTCATGGTCATCCTCCTGTCTACCAGGACCCCCAGGTCTCTTTCACCTACACTACTCTCCAGCAGGTCAGCCCCCAACCTATACTGGGACATCGTGTTGTTCTTCCCCAGATGCAAAACTCTACACTTCCCCTTGTTGAATTTCATCATGTTTCTCCCTGCCCAACTCTCCAGCCTGTCTAAGTCTCTCTGAATGGCAGCACAGCCTTCTGGTGTGTCAGCCACTCCTCCCAGCTTAGTGTCATCAGCAAACTTGCTGAGGGTACATTCTGTACCCTCATCCAGGTCGTTGATGAAGATGTTGAACAACATTGGTCCCAGTACCGACCCCTGAGGGACTCCACTAGTCACAGACCTCCAACCAGATTGTGCCCCATTGACTACAACTCTCTGACTCCTTCCCATCAACCAGTTCCTGATCCACCTCACTACCTGATCACTAAGATGCCCATCCTAATCACTCCCTCATGTCCTCCACAAGCTCTCAGCTTGCCATTAAGCTCATCTCTACACTCCAGGTAGATACAGGTAGATACAGGTAGATGTTTGTTAGTAGGTCAAGAGAGGTTCTCCTCCCCCTCTATTCTGCATTGGTGAGGCTGCATCTGGAGTATTGTGTCCAGTTCTGGGCCCCTCAGTTCAAGAAGGACAGGGAACTGCTTGAAAGAGTCCAGCACAGAGCCACAAAGATGATGAAGGGAGTGGAACATCTCCCTTATGAGGAAAGGCTGAGGGACCTGGGTCTCTTTAGCTTGGAAAAAAGGAGGCTGAGGGGTGACCTCATCAATGTTTACAAATATGTAAGGGGTGAGTGTCAGGGAGATGGAGTTAGGCTCTTCTCAGTGGTGACCAGTGATAGGACAAGGGGTAATGGGTGTAAATTGGAGCATAGGAGGTTCAAGGTGAATATCAGAAAAAACTTCTTTACTGTGAGAGTGACAGAGCACTGGAACAGGCTGCCCAGGGAGGTTGTGGAGTCTCCTTCACTGGAGACATTCAAAACCCGCCTGGACAAGTTCCTGTGTGATGTGCTCTAGGTGACCCTGCTCTGGCAGGGGGGTTGGACTAGATGATCTTTCGAGGTCCTTTCCAACCCCTAGGATTCTATGATTCTATGATTCTATGATTCTATGATTCTATGATTCTATGATACAGAGCTCTTGAAAATGAATAATGGTAACAGGTTGAATTCATCAACTGGCATTACAAGCATTGTTCATCTCTCTTGAAATGTAGGCAATGTCTGCAACATCATTATTCCTCATGTGGCCTTTGTCCTTTAAAATGGCACATTTTTCTCCTGGCATTCACCTCCTGTGTTACCAATCCTCTTGACATCTGTCTCAGTGGCTCCCTAGAAGTTTCCCTTCAGTCAGGAGTAGGGATGGGACAGTCTGGTTTTTGACACCTTCAGCCAAAAGGTTTTTGTGAACATGCTGGAGCATTTGCAGTGATATTGAAGTTGGGGCATTTCACCCTTAGTTGAGGTGATGGCAGAATCCAGGAATGAGAGAAGATTGTGGATGGGGGCAGCTCTAAGAAAAGCATTGTGTGAATTTATATCCTAAAATAACATGAGGCTGGTGCAGGAGTTTTCTGAAGCTGTGTGAAGTATTTGTGGGTTTTCTGCTCATTTGGAGGAACGTTCAGTCATCCTGTTTTCCTCAGGTCTCAGCTGTATTGGTGTGATTTGATATTTTAGATCTGTAGTAAAATTGTAGACTGGTCATGAACTACCTGTGGCTCTGGGCATATAATTGAAACCCCGTGCTTCATATCCAAAGGGTAGGAAAGA